>OX459029.1:112655772-113314984 GCA_949775025.1 Tricholauxania praeusta
AGCCGAGAAACTTAACTGCTCCAGTGGTCCTGCTATTTGCAGTACCATTGGATCGGTTGGGCTCGAAGGGGAGCTCTGAAGCTAAGAACATAACAACGATGACGACTCGGATTTGTACACGGATGACGATTCGATTTATGCAAAGATGACCGTTATTTGCCGTGGCACATTGGGAGTCCTCCGGAAGCGGCCACTCGTTTTTTCCTGCGAGGGTCGCTGAAGGGGGTGATGTGAGCTTGCTCTGCCGATATGACCGCCGCGGTACGTAACAGAAACCAGCTACTTCGGGCCCTGGTCAGGGAGTGTGCATTGGATGCAGGAGTAGTAGCTTGCATTGCTCCGGGCGAGCACTAGTCCGTCCGTGTTTTCCGGGATTAGCAAAGCGCAGGTCAGGCCTCAGGGAACTGGGGTAGGGGTGTCACCCCGAGGGTATACCCGTTCTTGACTATTGCGGCCCGCCCCCTCTGCACACGATACGCTGGAATTAATAACCGTATGTCTAATTTAAGGAAACGACGAAGATGGACGAAATGACTAACGACGACCCTTTCGATAGGAGGTCAAAGCTGAAGAGGTCTCCGGTCGCTTCTCCTGGCGCTGCCGCTACCGCCTGCCGTCATAGAAGTGGACCAAACAGCAACAAAAGAAGGAACTCCCACCAGTGGAAACCAACACGGTGCACGTCCAAAGAGGCTCTCAAACGTGTTGAAAACCACACCTGGGCCAACGATTGCTAACAACAGTCTGCTAACAAAGACGCCAGTACTGCCAAGCAGATTGAAAAAGAAGCAGTCAACACAGACGTTGTGACGGTTTTGCCGGCATGCACATCAAATAGTGTGCAATGCAGAACTGAGGAAGATAAACCCTCTCCGCGTCAGAAATATTTCCTCAAGCTACGCGAAGATGAGGAGCAGGCTCTGGCTAAATGCCGGATGGGCTATTAATAAGAAGAACATCAGTATGGATGTTAAGGAAGGTGTAACAGAACTAGATGAAACTGTTTGACATCATTGCCCATAGCCGAAGGTCTTGGCGAAGATTGGAAGAGGAAAAGAAGAAGAGTGCTTTAGAGCAGATAAATGCAGGAAGTACAGCCGCAGCAGATGAAACCCTATTGAGCCGCCCGAAAGGGAAAGCATCAAGCCTGGCACAGCCCAGCGCAGGAAAAAGACCGAGGGAAAGAGAAAATACAGCGGTCTTACCAAGCCCAAAGAGGACAGCCACAAATGGGGGGAAAGCCTGAAAAAAGTGAAAAGCTGCGGGAAAATAATGAGAGTGAGAAATGGCAAGAAGTCAAGAGACGGCCAAAAGCAAACGCTCTCAGAAGAACGGGAGAGACAAAGAAAGAAAAAGAGGCAGAAGTAAGAAGAGGAAAAAACCCCCAGAAAGAGAAGAGAAAGAGGGGCAACGGTCAAAACCAGAGGCAGTCCTCATAAAGCCAGGGCAAGGACACAGCTATGCAGAGGTGCTCAAAAACCTGCGTAGCAAATTCAGCCTGAAGAGGTTGCGAATATAAGAGGTATCAGGAAAACGAGGACTGGTGCACTTCTTCTAGAAATGGAAAAAGGAGGAAAGGTGCAGCCCGAATTTCTCCAGCGGCTGAAAACCACAGTAAAAGAAGATGCCTCTGTGATGGAGCTCAAGCCGGTCGCTACAGTGGAAATAAGGGACCTTGATTCTTTCACTGTTAAGGGACCTTGATTCTTTCACTGTTCAACTAGAAGTTGAACAGGCCATTAAAAAGGTGCTAGGAGATCCACTCGAAGAAATGCGTATCAGGGTCACGGCGCCGAACAGGCGCGAGCAAGTACGAGCGTTTGTTACGCTTGCGCAGGATAAGGCGGAAAAATTGCTCAAAGAAGATGGCATTAAAATCGGCTATGTCAGAGCCAGAATTAGACTCTGTCCAAGCATCAAACGATGCTTCCGTTGTTTCGGAATGGGACACTTGCAAATGGACTGCAAGGGACCAGACAGGAAAGGCGAAGGACTGTGCATGAGATGCGGAGAGCCAGGACACAAAATAAAGGAGTGCAGCAAGAGACCAAAGTGCTGCCTGTGCACAGAAGCGGGCCGTAGCCAGACGGATCATGTTCCTGGCTCAACTAAGTGCAAAGCGACAAAGTGAGGATACTCCAGGCCAACATGCATCGAAGCAGAACGGCTGATGCACTAATAGAGCAGATGGCAGTAGAAAATAACGCTAACGCTGTCATTATAAGCGAACAGTATGGGCGAGTGAGTCGAGAAAATTGGTTCGGAGATGAGACCGGTACTGCAGCAATCTGGTTGCCTAGCAACAGCAGGTTTGTCTATGCGCAAAAAGGTGAAGGGAACTGCTTCGTATATGTGCAAGCGACAAGCTTCACACTGCTCAGCTGTTACCTAACCCCAAGTGATAGCATTGCTGAGTTCCAGAAGAAGATAGAAGGTATTGAAGACAAAGCGCTGGAAATCGGAGGCCCCTTCATCATCGCAGGAGATTTTAACGCCAAAGCTGTCGAATGGGGAATGGCAGCAACAAATTCAAGAGGCAGACGCGTGCTAGATATGGCCGCTCGACTAGGCTTAACCGTCGCAAACATTGGCGCAGCTACCACCTTCAGAAGACCAGGGTGCGAAGCCACCACACCGGATATCACTCTAATTTCAGAAAGTATAGCTGGATTGCTTAAAGGATGGAGAGTCTTAGAAGACTTTACTGGTAGTGACCATCAGTATATTACTTACTATCTAGACTCAGGACGACGCCCCATCCAAGCACAAAAAAGAAGGGGGACACGAAAATGGAATGTCATGAAACTTAGAGTCGAATCTTTACTGGCAAATATCGACGAAAACCCACTGCCAACTGACACAGGTAGTGACGCCAGAACTCTCGCCCATGTAACTATGCAGCGATTAGTCCAAGGCTGCAACGCATCGATGCCCAAAGTTGGCACAAATCGCAGGAAAGACGCTGTTTACTGGTGGACGGAAGAAATCGCGGAAATCAGACGTAACTGCCTAAGCATAAGGAGAAAATTTACTAGAGCTAGACGGATAGGCGCCGCAACAAATGAAGCCGAAAGCTACAGACAAGCTAAGAAAACCTTGAAACTTGTCATAGAGCGTAGCAAGAAAGAAAAATGGGAGGAACTCCGCAACGATCTGAACAACAACCCATGGGGTCTTGGCTATAAGATCGTCATGAAGAAACTGGGCTCTAAGAATCCTGGTCCAGACATGAACGGCGAGACCATGAGCAACATCGTTGATGCATTATTTCCTACGCATAACCTGCAGCAAGAAGATCAAGAGGCACCATCTGTTGGATCAACTCCTTTATTTTCTGAGGAAGAACTTAAGGGAGCAGCAAAATCTCTCAAAAGCAGCAAGGCTCCAGGACCCGATGGAATTCCTGCAGAAATACTAAAAATAGTAGCGGAAAATCGTCCAAACTTTCTGCTGTCGATGTATAATGCGTGCCTTAAGGAAGGTTTATTCCCGGAAGTGTGGAAAAAACAAAAGTTGGTACTGATCAGTAAAGGCAAAGGAGATCCTACCCAACCATCAGCATACAGACCATTGTGTATGCTTGATAGCGCTGGAAAGCTGCTAGAGAAGATGATTAAATATCGTTTATCTGCAGCCATTGAAGACGCTGGTGGATTGTCGGAACGACAACATGGATTCCGAGCGGGAAGATCAACTCTTGGCGCTATAGAAGACGTAGTGTCTAGCGTAGAGCACGCACAACGAGGGAACCATCATTCCAGGAGGATTGTCTTATTGGCAACACTAGACATCCGCAACGCTTTTAACAGCCTCAGGTGGGCAGATATCATTGACGCTCTAAAAACAAGGTTTGCTACTCCGCAATACCTGCTGAGGATCCTACAGAGCTATCTGAGGGATCGCGAGCTCATATATGACACCTGCGAAGGAAGAAGGACAAAACAGATAACATCTGGAGCAGCGCAAGGGTCTATCCTAGGCCCAGATCTTTGGAACTTGAGCTACGACGAAATCCTCCGAATCGAAATGCCAGATGATACACACCTAGTGGGGTATGCAGATGACATTGCGGCTGTAATAACGGCTCGCAACACCGAAGAGGCCAGGAGAAAATTAAACCAGGTTATGCTAAGGACAAGGGAATGGTTGGAGGCTCACGGACTCCAACTCGCCGCCGAAAAGACGGAGGTGATACTGCTTACAAAGCGCCACATATCATTAGAACTGGAGCTGCCAGTATGCGACAGCATACTTACAACAAAGAAGGTAGTCAAGTACCTCGGCGTAAGAATTGACCCAAAACTGACATTTTGGGCTCAATTACAACACGCAGCAACAAAAGCAGCCAAGATAACTGGCATGCTAAGTAAGCTCATGGCAAACATCGGTGGACCAAGGCAAAGTAAAAGGAAACTTCTTATGGCGACAACAAACTCGATACTGCTCTACGGCAGCGAGATATGGGCAGGAACGCTAGAGGCGAAATGTCGACAAAAGACGCTATTGTCAGTGCAACGAACTGCTGCGCTCAGAGTTGCATGTGCGTACCGCACAGTCTCCGAAGCGGCTGTGCTAGTAATAAGTGGGGTTATCCCCATTGATCTACTAGCCAGCGAACGAAAGATGGTCTGGGAGGCAAAAAAGGAGGGAAACCAGGCCATAAGCCCTGCAGCCGCAAGGCAGGAAACCCTCTCCAAGTGGCAGGACAGATATCACTTGGAAGTCAGCGGCAGGTGGACAAAAAGACTGATCCCTTGCATAAAAAGATGGTTCGAGAGAGACTTTGGCGAGGTAAATTATTACCTCACTCAGTTTTTATCGGGCCATGGATACTTCCAGAAATATCTACACCGTGTGGGCAAAACAGAACACCCTTTCTGTATATATGGAGACGCTGATGAAGATGACGCAGAGCACACCTTCTTCAACTGCAGTCGATGGGACAACGAACGCGCATCCTTACAGGAATCAGTCGGCCAGTGCTCCGCTGACAACGTGATCGAAAGGATGCTGCAGAGCGAAGAAAACTGGAAGGCAGTTGCAGGTTTTACTGAGGACATTCTCAGGAAAAAGAAGTGGGGCCTGGACGCAGGCATGTGATTTGAGACAGGTCATGGCCCCTACCCCGAAGCAATGCTAACGCAGTCCCAGGGTAGGAGGCCTGGAGGCCTGAGGTTGTGGATTTTAGTGAATTAACACACTCTGAAGCTGCGACGGCAGTGAATAAGGTTAGCGAACTGCATGATCCTTGCGGTTCATTTACCACAACCTTCCCACGAAAAAAAAAAAAAAAAAAAAAAAAAAAAAAAATTATTATTATTATTATTATTATTATTATTATTATTATTATTATTATTATTATTATTATTATTATTATTATTATTATTATTATTATTATTATTATTATTATTATTATTATTATTATTATTATTATTATTATTATTATTATTATTATTATTATTATTATTATTATTATTATTATATTATTATTATTATTATTATTATTATTATTATTATTATTATTATTATTATTATTATTATTATTATTATTATTATTATTATTATTATTATTATTATTATTATTATTATTATTATTATTATTATTATTATTATTATTATTATTATTATTATTATTATTATTATTATATTATTATTATTATATTATTATTATTATTATTATTATTATTATTATTATTATTATTATTATTATTATTATTATTATTATTATTATTATTATTATTATTATTATTATTATTATTATTATTATTATTATTATTATTATTATTATTATTATTATTATTATTATTATTATTATTATTATTATTATTATTATTATTATTATTATTATATTATTATTATTATTATTATTATTATTATTATTATTATTATTATTATTATTATTATTATTATTATTATTATTATTATTATTATTATTATTATTATTATTATTATTATTATTATTATTATTATTATTATTATTATTATTATTATTATTATTATTATTATTATTATTATTATTATTATTATTATTATTATTATTATTATTATTATTATTATTATTATTATTATTATTATTATTATTATTATTATTATTATTATTATTATTATTATTATTATTATTATTATTATTATTATTATTATTATTATTATTATTATTATTATTATTATTATTATTATTATTATTATTATTATTATTATTATTATTATTATTATTATTATTATTATTATTATTATTATTATTATTATTATTATTATTATTATTATTATATTATTATTATTATTATTATTATTATTATTATTATTATTATTATTATTATTATTATTATTATTATTATTATTATTATTATTATTATTATTATTATTATTATTATTATTATTATTATTATTATTATTATTATTATTATTATTATTATTATTATTATTATTATTATTATTATTATTATTATTATTATTATTATTATTATTATTATTATTATTATTATTATTATTATTATTATATTATTATTATTATTATTATTATTATTATTATTATTATTATTATTATTATTTATTATTATTATTATTATTATTATTATTATTATTATTATTATTATTATTATTATTATTATTATTATTATTATTATTATTATTATTATTATTATTATTATTATTATTATTATTATTATTATTATTATTATTATTATTATTATTATTATTATTATTATTATTATTATTATTATTATTATTATTATTATTATTATTATTATTATTATTATTATTATATTATTATTATTATTATTATTATTATTATTATTATTATTATTATTATTATTATTATTATTATTATTATTATTATTATTATTATTATTATTATTATTATTATTATTATTATTATTATTATTATTATTATTATTATTATTATTATTATTATTATTATTATTATTATTATTATTATTATTATTATTATTATTATTATTATTATTATTATTATTATTATTATTATTATTATTATTATTATTATTATTAATTATTATTATTATTATTATTATTATTATTATTATTATTATTATTATTATTATTATTATTATTATTATTATTATTATTATTATTATTATTATTATTATTATTATTATTATTATTATTATTATTATTATTATTATTATTATTATTATTATTATTATTATTATTATTATTATTATTATTATTATTATTATTATTATTATTATTATTATTATTATTATTATTATTATTATTATTATTATTATTATTATTATTATTATTATTATTATTATTATTATTATTATTATTATTATTATTATTATTATTATTATTATTATTATTATTATTATTATTATTATTATTATTATTATTATTATTATTATTATTATTATTATTATTATTATTATTATTATTATTATTATTATTATTATTATTATTATTATTATTATTATTATTATTATTATTATTATTATTATTATTATTATTATTATTATTATTATTATTATTATTATTATTATTATTATTATTATTATTATTATTATTATTATTATTATTATTATTATTATTATTATTATTATTATTATTATTATTATTATTATTATTATTATTATTATTATTATTATTATTATTATTATTATTATTATTATTATTATTATTATTATTATTATTATTATTATTATTATTATTATTATTATTATTATTATTATTATTATTATTATTATTATTATTATTATTATTATTATTATTATTATTATTATTATTATTATTATTATTATTATTATTATTATTATTATTATTATTATTATTATTATTATTATTATTATTATTATTATTATTATTATTATTATTATTATTATTATTATTATTATTATTATTATTATTATTATTATTATTATTATTATTATTATTATTATTATTATTATTATTATTATTATTATTATTATTATTATTATTATTATTATTATTATTATTATTATTATTATTATTATTATTATTATTATTATTATTATTATTATTATTATTATTATTATTATTATTATTATTATTATTATTATTATTATTATTATTATTATTATTATTATTATTATTATTATTATTATTATTATTATTATTATTATTATTATTATTATTATTATTATTATTATTATTATTATTATTATTATTATTATTATTATTATTATTATTATTATTATTATTATTATTATTATTATTATTATTATTATTATTATTATTATTATTATTATTATTATTATTATTATTATTATTATTATTATTATTATTATTATTATTATTATTATTATTATTATTATTATTATTATTATTATTATTATTATTATTATTATATTATTATTATTATTATTATTATTATTATTATTATTATTATTATTATTATTATTATTATTATTATTATTATTATTATTATTATTATTATTATTATTATTATTATTATTATTATTATTATTATTATTATTATTATTATTATTATTATTATTATTATTATTATTATTATTATTATTATTATTATTATTATTATTATTATTATTATTATTATTATTATTCTATTATTATTATTATTATTATTATTATTATTATTATTATTATTATTATTATTATTATTATTATTATTATTATTATTATTATTATTATTATTATTATTATTATTATTATTATTATTATTATTATTATTATTATTATTATTATTATTATTATTATTATTATTATTATTATTATTATTATTATTATTATTATTATTATTATTATTATTATTATTATTATTATTATTATTATTATTATTATTATTATTATTATTATTATTATTATTATTATTATTATTATTATTATTATTATTATTATTATTATTATTATTATTATTATTATTATTATTATTATTATTATTATTATTATTATTATTATTATTATTATCAGGCTGTTTCGCCTGAACCGCGTCATCGATTTTGATAAAATTTGGAATGGTCCCGGGATCCCGGGATTTGCTCTAAATATAGGCTAAAGCAATCCCGTGATTACAAAGAGGCAATCTAGGGATTTTCGGGATTAGAAAAAAGTTTTATATTATGTAATAAATATTCTTTTATATGACATATTTAAGTACAAAATCTGCAAAATAATTGTTTTCAATACATTTGATGTGCATGAATTATTATTGCATCCTGCAAAATGCACTTCAATTGTGTCTGAACCTTCAATTGAGTAAAATAATTTTTTTTTTTATAGCAATTTTTTGTTTAAGATTTTCTTAAAAAAAATGTGACAGCAAAAAAAAATATCTTTTTTAATAGTTTGACTAATTTGAAGAATTTTTTACTAAGTGCGATTTAGACTAAAATTATTTTTATCAATAACGGAAATACTAAAAATGTAATAGAAAAACAACATAAGCAAAACATACCTATTTTTTATAATAAAATACAAATCTGCAACAAAAAATATAGGTATGTCTTCAAAAAAAAAAAATCCACAGCCGACTTTGATTTGACATTGAATTTTGACCCAAACCTAGACCTACCAAAATTTAAGTTCTAATTCTAATAAAGTCTGAAGCTTTTTTTCTGAAATCAGCTTCTAATGATTTTGACAACTTAAATGAAGCACACTTATAGGTGCGTCTACTGAGTGCGAGCCACTCGGTGCAACTAAATGCCATCCATCACAGTCACATTTGAAAAAGGTGATAAAGTATTAATCAAGTACAAAGTGTGGTACACTTGATTATCCTCTATCATCTTCTTTTAATAATGACTACCTTCTACTAGTCAAACTTAGTAAATGTGATTTAGATGTATTAACACTCGAAGTGTTCTAAGTCAATTTTTAAGCTATTATTTTTTCTATTGGTTTGAGTTCTTATTCTTCATTGTTACGCTGTGAAATAAGGCAATTTTAATTTTATATCGTAAACAATAGTATAAACTTCTCGTTTTTTTTTTGTAGTTTTGTATGCATTTACTAGAACTATCAATCCCGGGATCCCGGGATTGGAAACTTCGATCCCGAATCCGTGATCAGGTTTACGGGAAAACCAAGAAAGCTAATTGAATGAAATTAGCACACTCAGGTCAGACCTTCTTGCAGGCATCTTGCTATTGAAAATGGACGTAATCGGTTCATGGACACGCATGGATTCGCGTGGCACGGCCCTAAATTTTAACCTCTATACCACCATATCTCATAAACCGTGCAAGATATTGTGATGAAATTTCTTTATTTTTTCGACTTTTTCATCGATTTTAAATTCTTTAGACTTTTTCAACCTCTCTCAACATTAACATTTTGCATATATTTACGACTTTTTCAACCTCTTAAGCATTTCACACTTTTTTCGAATTATTTAACCTCTTCAACGTCTTTTTTTACTGAAATATATGTACCTTCTTTGAGTGCAGTGTAGGGTATGTGAGTTTCGGCCTGACTGAAGATAACACCTTAAACTTGTTCATATTGTTATTTAATAAAAATCACACATAATGTAATAAACATTTGCTTAAGCTTAAAATATGTTAAAATGGCGAAAAATGAGACGAACATATTTTATTAAATGATAAAAGTTGATGGGATCTAGAACAGCTACAGCAATAAATGAGAAAAATAGGAAATCTTTCCACGCTTACATCTCAGGTTTTGGTTAACCAATCTCGAAGATGATAGTTTTAGGACATTCTGCTTGATAAGTGCTTTAATTTGACATATCATTTATTGCTGTAAACTATCTAGATCCCATTATAATAAAATTGTTTGGCTGTAGCTACCCAACGGGAAACGGAAGCGCGTACAAAGGGCATCGGATGCGCTTCAAGGGAAGCAGAAGCTGCTTCCAATGCGCTTCTCACTGCTTATCTTTTTTAACATACGATGGCATTGCGGCGATGCGCATATTTGGAAGTATATGTGATGCGCTTCCTTGGATGTTGAGTAGAAGCACATCTTTGGAAACACATGAAATATGCTTCCTTAGATGATGAGTAGAAGCATATTAAGCTTGAATTGAAAAAAAAAACTATTTTTTTTTTAAATCTGTCTCCTCCGATCAGATTCGAACCTAGGCCTCCCGTGTCAAGCTACTCTCTTACTGTTTTGAAATGCTCACATCTTAACCAACTGAGCCACCCTTATTATTCATGTGAAGTAGACTAAAACTCCAAAAGTCTTCTCTCAAAATGAATTGTTGAGTTTTTGATTTCTATAGTTGCCATTTGATAATTCAAATAATATACTTTTAGAAGCCTAATTATAACAACAAGCTTGGCTGATTTCGTTAAATTTTACGTAACAGCATGAATGCCTAGGTTCGAGTCCCAGTGGACGCGGGATAAAAAAAGTTTTTTTTTAAAATAAATTGAATTACAAATTCAATGCATCCGAAGAAGCACATCTGACGTGCTCCCCTTGGAAGCTGCTTAAAAATTTCCGGTTGGGTATTCAATAAGCATACACATAAAGAAAGTGTTTCATTATACACACCTCATTTCAAATCACCACCCGCTAAAGTAGTTTCACTTCTAAAACAATGTTACGTAACGCGTTGTTCGAACCCCCCCTCCCCTGTAACGCATCATAACGTTTCGCAAGAACCCCCCTCCCCTCTAATTGCGTTACGTAATACTTGAACGGCCCCTAAACTAACGGACCGATTTTGATAAAATTTGGTCAGGATCTAAAAGGTCCATTAATTTAGCTGTGTCAACATATTTTTCTATTATGGGCGTGTCACCGTCCTATTTAAAACAAATAACTAGCAGTAATAACGTTTTTTTTCTTATTAGAGGCGTGGCATTGCCCATTCAAAAGAAATATCTTTAGTAAGGATTCAATCTAGCACCATACCAAATTTTTCAAAATCAATGACGCAGTTCAGCCGAAACAGGGCTTTTCGTACTAAGGGTGATGCCACGCCCCATTTAGGTATTCAGAGTTTCTAATTACTTTTCTTATGGTTCAGTCTATCTCCAAACCAAATTTTATTAAAATCGGTCTATTAGTTTAGCCATGGCGACGCATTTTCCGTTAGGGGCGTGGCACCACCCACTATTGAAAAAAAAGTAACCCCTGCGCTCCCTCTCTTCACAGCCTTCCTACAAAATAAAAAAAATAAGCGATTATGATTATGGATGCTTACCAACTGCCAATTTATACATAGATATCTAAAGGTAGGCGCCGTTTTATGGTCGCCATTTTCTTAAAAACAAAAAATTCAAAAACTCCCGTTCGCATATGAAAGCTCTTGAGCATACGAACATTTTGACATCTCAAAAACATTTCTCCGATGCTCTCAATTTTGGGCAGCCCACTGTCCCGGTTGACGTGGAACGTCCCATATCTATATAAATAAAATGATAGCCGTTTTCGATGAATAGGCATCACGCAAACTCTACTGAATCAATTTCGATCAAATTTTTTTAGTTATCTTTCTTAGACGCTTGGTCTTGACATAGAATTAAATTTATCACGATATTCCTATAAAATATCAAAATATTAAAGTTTTAAAATTGCTAAGAAAATGAATTTCACACATAGAAAGAAGCATGTAAGCATAACAAATCGTTTAGTGGCAAGTCAGTGGGTTAGTAAGGGTGTGTGCGTTTTATTTTTATATATGGCAATGCAATGGAAGACAAAAAACGGAATTTTACTCTCGCTCGCGCTCTCATTCTCATTCTCAATTTGTCAACACAACAACGCGGAATTTTTGAACAATGAAGAATGAAAAAAAATTACAGTATGTTCACACATGAGAATGGAATGTGTTATGCTTTGAACAGAATTATGGTAGCCCCAGAATTAGAGCGGTGGCGGTAAAGCGGCGACGAATATACGCTGTCAAAAACTATGCCATACTTGATCATGTGAATTTGAACAGAATTGCCGTCGATTTAGATTTAATTCTTTTATTTGTGTTTTTGGAATAAAATTTAATAATAACAATATTTTTGTACAGAGCTTCTTGTTCAGTACTTTTAGTGCAAAAAACAACAAAAAAATTACAAGCGCAAAATGCATTAAAATGGGCAACGAGCTGCTTATAAGTACTAGTTTCAATGACCGCTACGTCATATCATCAGTAAGCTTTGTTAGCCGAAGTATAGTAGTTCTACAAGCCTACTATGTAATGTTTCTTGCGTTGATCTGTTAAGAATCACAGCAGTAAACAAAACAAAAACTTCTACATCTCAATGCAATTGACCTTGTAATCTCTTTGATATCACACATTTCTTGACGAGCGCTTCGTTGTCCGCTTTTTTGGCGATCCGAACGAAGTTGCAAGTGCTACATGTAAATATCGCCGAGCTCACCTTCGGCTAACAAAGCTTACTGATGATATGACGTAGCGGTCATTGAAACTAGTATAAGCAGCTCGTTGCCCATTTTAATGCATTTTGCGCTTGTAATTTTTTTGTTGTTTTTTGCACTAAAAGTACTGAACAAGAAGCTCTGTACAAAAAGATTTAATTCTATTTTCACCGTCCGATCTGTGTTGCATTTCTTTCACATTCTCTTTGCCCATAGCGTGTCTGCTTTGTTTTGTGTTTCCACTTGGAATATTTATTTAAGAGAAACAATAGAACATTCAAATTTTACTCTCGCTCTCAAATTGTCAACGCAACAACGCGGAATTTGTGAACAATGAAGTATGAAAAAAAAATACAGTAGGTTCACACATAGAAAACACACATGCTGTTCATGGCTTAAGTTTTTGTCTTTCACATGACAATGCAAGGAATATTTATGGAAGAGAAAACAACAAGAACTCTAGATCTGTGAAGAAGAATACAAAATTGACCGTAGTTCTATTTAAAAAAAGTTAATTGTTTGCCTTCGCAGAAAAACAGGCTACGCGTACAAAGTCGCGGGCATCAGCTAGTATATATATAAATATATATACAGTTTGTCAACAAAGTGTTTTGACATAGTAAAAAATTCGTGAATTTTTGATTATCCTTTAAAAAACAACGACACCATATAATTTAATTTAAATTTTTTCATTTATTTCATTTTATTTATTTACTTTGTTATTAATAAAAAAAATAAGGAACACAAAATCAAAACTACATCAAAGTTATTACAACAAAACAAAACTATTCAAAAAATCTCACTGTCACAAAAGTGTTTTGACATTTAACAATTTAACAATAAGAGCTAACGTAGCAATAAGAACTTATGTTTAATATTTTGTATGGCCACCGTTGACATCAATTACAGCTTGCAGCCTTCGATTCATTGATGAAACTAGCTTTTCTAAATCATAATTAGTGGGAATTTTGTTCCATTCCTCCAGAATAATGGCTTTTAGCTTATCACGAGATGTTGGGTGCCTTTTGGCCACATTTTTCTTTAGATGAGCCCACAAATTCTCGATAGGATTCATGTCAGAACTTTGAGCCGGAGTATCAATAACTTTTCCGCAGTTGTAAAGCAGCCACAATCTCACCTTATGCGCTTTGTGTTTTGGGTCGTTATCTTGATAGAACTTAAACTTATTTTTTTCGAACCCAAATTTGTTGACACTATTCTCTAAATGCAACTTTAAAATATTTAGATACTGTTCTGCATCCATCGTATTTTCTATAAATACTAAATCACCCACTCCTTTGCTGGAAATGCACCCCCAAACCATAACTGATAACTTTCCAAATTTAACAGTTGGAATGATGTTGCGGTTTTCTAGGGCTTTTAATGGTTTACGCCACACTCTATTAGGTCCATCATTATAAAAAAGCATAATTTTTGTCTCGTCACAGAATATGACGTCATCCCAAAAGCTAACTGGCTTAGTAATATGAGCTACAGCAAAAGAAAGTCGCTTTTCAATATTATCCTTGGACAGCATTGGTTTTTTTCGTGCTACTCTTGAGGAGTAGTCGTGCTTTTTTATGGTTCGTCGCACTGTTTCGTGGCTTAAAGTAATGCCATACTCTTCACTTAACTCACGAGCAATGGTTCTGGTTGATATCATTGGATTTCTATCAACTTTTTTTAATAAAACTTGTTCAACTCTGTTCGTGATTATGCGAGGTCTACCACTTGCAGGTTTATTTTCCAGACGATTTTCATGTTGAGCGCGGTTTAGTATGTTATAAATTGTTTGTCGCGAAAGAGAAAACATTTCGGTTAGTTCAAGAACCGTTTTTCCGGCGAAGTGGTTGTAATAAACCAGCTGGGTAACATCGAACGACACTCTTTTTCCCGGCATTTTAAATTCACTTGTTGCAACTATATTCAACGACGCACAGAACTCATTTAAAATACTTTGTAGACAAGTTTGCTTAAAAAAAATCATTTGAAGGTCATATAGTAACGGGATCATGAATAGTTATTTCATACAATTTCTATCTGTAGTGCAAAAACAACGCAATGAAGAAATCGCACACATTTAGCTAAAGAGGCACAACTCAAAATTTTCAAATTTTCAGAAAACGCAAAAAACTGTTTTGAGCTTGTGAACTATTTTTTATAAATAAAGTGTGAATTATTAAGATGCAGGTAATAATAGGATATGGTTGGAAGCCACGTCGCAATCACAACAACTTGAACTCTCCGACACTAAAAATAGGACACTTTTGCATATTGAAGCGTAATTTCTATTGCAACATGAAAAAAGACATAACTGTTTTTTGACACCAAAGTACAGCAAAAAACGAGCTAATCTCTTTTGTGCTGACAGGTATGTGTATGATGAACAGTTTTAACAAGTAAACTCGAAAATGGGAAATTTTGAGTTGTGCCTCTTTAGCTAAATGTGTGCGAAATGTAAAAACACTTATGTGACAGCCAAATTTTATAGTAGTCTTGCTGTTGTTGCCATAACTTTCCTTAAGTTTTGAATTTTGTTTTTGTTGTAATCATTTGTAAAGAAGTTTAAAAAATATCATAATTAAAAAAACTAAAGAAAAATAATTGAGAAGGATTGTTTTTTTTAAGGAGAATGTAAAACTTACGAATTTTTTACTATGTCAAAACACTTTGTTGACAAACTGTAATTAAAATGTGGTTAACCGCAACTGATAAAAAAATTTTGTTTTTGTATTTCTTAATATGATGCAATTAAATTGAATCCTGTTAACCCTCCTAACTGAAAAGGATTTTCAAATTTTTGCTATAAAACTAGAATAGATTCAATATCGGGAATCAGTCGAAAAGTTTCCATTACCGAGTCCATTACCGAGAAAGTTTAGGAGAAAAACAATGAGAGCAAGCTTAAGAAAACTATTGCAATCACCCAATATTAATTACTTACCGTTGAAAGATATGGAGGAAAACGTTCAATATCATGTAAACAAAATAGAACGAGTAGAAACAAGGTATGGTGAAAGTGTTAGATGTCTTGTGAATAATGGATTTCACATTTATCTACCCAAGAGATTCCTCATTATCACTAAAAACCAGATGGAGTACTTAAATGGGAGCCCACATATTTTAATGAAGGTTAAGGACTTGAATGGGGCGTTTAACCTAAACATCGAAAAGATTGAAAAGAAGAATGAAAATATATTCTATAGCATGTATAATAATCCTAATAATGATGATAATAATGAATAAAAAGATAAAAAGACTTGTTATATATATCCAAGCATCAGTTGTCATAATGCGTCTTTTAAAACAACATAAATCAATAAATGTTAAAAATATTGATTCAAAATTAAATGTCACAAATAGGACTCGACACAGTTCATTGCTACCAAACTCTATTCGAGCTCTTATTGTTGGACCATCGAATTGTGGGAAAACAAATGTGATGATAAGTCTTATTGAAAGCCCTAATGGTTTAAAATTTGAAAATATTTACTTATACTCAAAGTCGACACACCAACCAAAATATAAGTACTTGGAGCGCTTAATAAAACCTATTAAGAGGATAAATTTTTCAGCATTTTCCAACAACGATGACGTGCTATCTCCCGATGAAGTAAAACCATATTCAATATTTATATTTGATGATATAGCTTGCGAGAAACAAAATCATGTACGATCATATTTTTTTATGGGACGTCATAAAGCAGTTGATAGTTTCTATTTATGTCAAACTTATACACATATACCAAAACACTTGATTCGTGATAATGCGAATATGATTATCATGTTTAAGCAGGATGAGATGAATATAAGACATATTTATAATGATCATGTTGGTTCCGATATGAGTTTTAAGACATTCTATGAATTATGTGCAAATTGTTGGAAAGAATAGTATGATTTCCTTGTTATTATTAAGGATGATCCAATGCATAGTGGGCGTTATAGAAAAGGATTCGATGTGTATATAAGCCTATAAAAGTAGTATCAACTCATTTTTGTTATCTTAGTATTAAAACTACTTCCAAACTGTTATCTGGTTGGTTCCTGTTAAACTGCTAACTAATATCTGATCAATTCCTGTTAAACTACTAACTGTTATCTGATCTGTTCCTGTTAAGCTACCATCTGATTTGTTACAGTTAAAATGGATGAAAATCTACTTAAAAACCTCATTAAGACTCGAAATATTCTGAAAAAGAAATACAAGAGTATTCAACTTGGAGAAGCCGCAAATGATGAGCTTTTAGAAAAAACTTTTAAGCCAATAACTAGTCCATTAAAAGAAATAGTTCATGAGAGGAAAATAAAAAAGGAAAATCATTCGAATAACTCTTTCAAAGATAGTGATTACAATTTTCCTATCAGTAGCACACCATTTTAATTGGCTCAGAAACTGATTATCGCCACAAAATCAGTTGAAATTTGCGATCAGCCTCATCAATAATAATTTGACGGTACATTTTTGATATGTCAGCTGTAATCGCATATTTATTCAAACGAAAACGCAATAAAATCGAAAATAAGTCGTCTTGAATAAATGGTCCAACCATCAAAATTTCATTTAGCGAAATGGTTGAAGACGTTTTGCATGAAGCATCAAAGACAACGCGAAGTTTTGTTGTGACGCTTTCAGGCCTAATCACACACTGATGAGGAATTACATAGTGTGGTTTTGACAATGTTAAGAGGAGCTAAAGACATGTGCCCTAAGTCCCGATATTCTCGCATGAAATTATTGTACATCTCTCTCAATTGAGAATCCTTTATTGTTCTACGCTCAAGGGATAAAAAACGTTTTTTAGCGGTTTCAAATGACAAGCCTAAAGTATTAAAATCTCCTATAAAGGGCAGTTTCACTTGAACTCTTCCTGAACTTAAACGAATGACTGATTTTTGAAACGAGTCTTCACACGACTGTTGTTCAAAAGTAAACTTAGGTTTTGTGTCTGCAGGAATTTCTTCCATTTCCCAAAATTTGGGCAGCAGTGAATCAAGAGATACTGGATTTTCAATAATATCCGTATTTATGGAAACTGACAAGCAAGTAGCAGATTGTCTATAATCCATCCTAGCAATGTTTTCTGAATTGCTGGAAGATTTGAATTTAATTTGATTTGGCCAACACATAGTAAATCGAAGAACAATTCCGCTCCTAGCAACATGTCAACTCTGTGAGGCTTATAAAAGAATAGATCCGCCAATTCGATGTTTGATGGGATATTCCATTGCTGATGAGGTAAAATGTCATCAGGATGAATTGAAGAAATGGAATTTAAAATCCAAAAATCAGAGTTAAATTTATGAGAATTAACTCGTGACTGACAAAGCGCATGAATTTTATGCTTTATTGGGGATTTCATTGAATTAAGAGTAGTTATATTTATCAACTTTTCCTCTTTTTTTAATCGAAGCTTCTGATTATAAAACATATCAGAGTGAAAAAAGCTCCTCAGCATTTAATGATGATGATGATGTTGATGAAGGTAATAATGATAATAGTGATATTATAGATAATGATTATGATGATAATGATGATGATGATGATGTTAATGAAACCATTACATCACCATCAAAGAGATACATTGAACCCAATTTATCAAACATTTCTATTAGAAAATTGGATAAAGCTTATGGCCCTCAAAGAGATAAAAATCAAAAATGGAGATTTGGTAGCGAAATCATTATTTTTAATGATGACAACGTTGTTATTGGTAAATCAAAATGGCCTATTACACGAGGTTTATATGAACTTTTAGTTTTTAATAATCCAAAAGATTATAATGATGGAGATTTAAAAACGGTGGTGAAGATATTACCAACGCGATTCTATTTTTTGGTATCAGTTTTCATTAACTTGGCAATGCTAATTTCAAAAATGTTATAAGTTTTTCAATATCTCTTATAGTTTTCAAGTTATTAGAGAAAAACTCCAAAATTCCATATAAAAACCTAATTTGCGCTGTTTTTTCGCTTTTTTCTGTGAGTTTTTCGATGCTACCAAAATACCCAGCAAATGTATAGCAAAACAACTATCACCATCGTGTTCTGCAGACCCAAAAATATAAGAATCAATGCCAACAGCCTGTATCTGAAGCAGAATTGTCTTTTGGGAAGAGTTATAATCATTCGCAAATAAAAAGAATGAATTTAATTCCAAAATCGGATACTTGCAACCTCTAAATATCAATATTTTTTAATGAAATTTTTTCAGGGCTTAACTTTTTTACATAACACTAACTACTTTTCATAAAAGCAACGTATAAATCGAAAACTCGACTTTTTTTTGTTCACCCTAATGTAGATAAGTCAAAAAACCATTTTAAAATGAATTTTAATAGCTTTTTTTTAGCATCAAAAATTAATATTTTTTAAAAAAACAAAAATTTTTCTTAAACTAGATAACGGGAACAAACGGGAACCGTTTAAAAAAAAATGCAAAAATTGTTCAGAAAATTTGTGTTTAACATCATTTAATTTTACATCGAAATGTCCTGGGTCGTTATCACCAAAAATCTTTTGTTTTAAAAATGTAGATCGATAAATAAAAAAACTCATTTTAAGCTCATTTTTCAGCCTTTGGGTCAAAAGCGACTGACCTGTTTCCAATAAGGGTGTTCAAACCGTCAAATTTTTCATCAAATTGTTTGTCAAACAATTTGACAGCTCAGCGTACACATGATCAAATTTTTCGTCAAATCTCAGTATTGTTCCGACCACCGTAGAGAAAACATCGTGATGTCGGACAAATTATTATGTTCATGAAAGTAAATATGTTAATGAAATAGGAATTTAATTTTACCTAAATTATTACATAATGTTATTTTCAAGACCAAAATAATAATAGGACATTTTTAGATCCGTAAAACCTATTAAACAAAGAGATAAAACTTTACGTACAAACTAAAACGTTTCCAATATTCAAAACAATAATAATTAAATTGGTTTCGTCGTTACTTAAGTATAAAATGAATTTTAATTAAAATTTACATATTTTAGTATAATCAATATCGACTCCTCTAGCCACATTTAAAAACAAAACAATAAAAACACCCTTCTTATAAGCAAAATGAATAAGAGCTCCCTTCCATTTCATTATCCGCACGATGTGCACTCGTTGAAATCTTTTTTCAACTGAGAAATATGTACTAGTAAATTTGACGAGCGTACATACTATCAAATTGATGGTCAAATTGTTTGTCAAACAACCAGAAAAACAAAATTTTTTGTTTTCCATCAAACAATTTGACCAAAAATTTGATGAGCGTTCACATCTTCAAATTCTCATCAAACTCCATATATTTTTTTGTTGGTCAAATTGTTTGATAATCAATTTGATTAGTTGTTTGATCATCTGTACACTCCTAATAGAAGCACTAAATTTTTTTGCAGATCTTCTTTTTTAACCCCATTCTATTAGAAAAGGCGTGTGAAGCGAAACATTTAACACTTTTGCACATATGGGTATGTATTCTAATTAGGGGTGGCAATCCCGGGATCCCGGGATTGCTCTAAATATAGGGTACAATAATCCCGGGATTACAAAGATACAATCAAGGGATTTTCGGGATTAGAAAAAAATTTTATCTAATAAATATTCTTTTAAATGACATATTTAAGTACAAGATCTGCAAAAGAATTATTTTCAATACATTTGATGTGCATGAAACATTATTGCATCAACCTGCAAAATGCACTTTAATTGTGTTTAGACCTTAAATAACCAAGGCATTGACAAGCAATATAATCTTAAAAAGTAATGCCTGGCAACACTTCTTACGTCAAATATTTGCTAATATTTATAATTTGTGTTGCGGCTTTGCATTAATTTTTTGAACAATTTTTATTTCATCGATTACATATGCGTAATGCAAAATAAAGAAGGTGAGTTTAATTTTTTTTATTCAAAAACTAATTTGGCTTTCAACGATAGTTATTTAGATTGCCCAAATACCAGTATCGGAGCTGTAGCTTCTTCGAAGTACGGCCCACACAAAACCAAATCGAACAAAAAGGACTCTGTTTGGTTTCACTTTTTAGTCGAAAGAAGCGGAGGTGACACCGCGCAATGCAGGAGCTGCGAGCAAATTTTAAAAAATAAAGGTGGATCAACAAAAGGTTTGCTTACTCATTTAAATACGGTGCATAACATCGACTAGAAGAGCAATGGCAAAGAAAAAAATCAAAATGAACAAACAAAAATGGATGTTGTAAGGCTCGAAACACCTACACAAGAAAAAATCACAAAATATTTTTGTTCAAAAGATGACAAGTCGCTTAAAGTTATACTCTCGCGAATGACGGCAGTTGATGGAATATCGTTTGCTACTTTTGTTAACTCTGCTGACTTAAGAGAATTACTTGCAGCTAAAGGTTTCAGTGTTCCAAAGTCGCGGGACACTATTCGCAGTATTGTAGTGAGCTATGCAGAAAAAATTAAGAAAAAAACTGTTATAGAGTTGGAGCAATTTAGATCAGAAGGGGTGAAATTCAGTTTGGTTTTTGATGAATGGACTTCTGCCGCTAATAAACATATTTTGAATGTTAACATTTTTTCGAAGGACAAATTCTGGAATTTGGGACTCGTTCGTTATAAAATGTCAATGACTGCGCATGTGTGCGTTGAACTATTGAAACAACTACTAGAAAATTATAAGTTTTCTCTTGAAGAACATATTGTGGCTATAACAACTGACGGTGCGAGCATAATGGTTAAAGTAGGAAAGCTTATACAGCCTGAACAACAACTATGCTTTGCACACGGCATTCATTTGGCTGTAATTGATGTGCTATATAAAAAATGTTTGATATCCAAAACTCTTCATGCAGATAATAATGGAAAATACAGCGGCTCGGATTCAGACGATACTGATGACGATGGTAGTTTACAGATTTGTTCCAATAATTCCCAAGCTTTAGACTTAACTGATAACCATGACCTGGGTGCAGATTTGTATTTTATTATAAAAAATAGATATGTTTTGCTTATGTTGTTTTTCTATTGCATTTTTAGTATTTTCGTTATAGATAAAAATAATTTTAGTCTAAATTTCAAAATTGATAGTTCAGGAGAAAAATGGTAAAATGTGAATGTTTTGCTGATAATTCATACGCTTCTGCGTTGCTCTCAAAATTATCGAACCACTTCTCTATTGGAATTGTTTTTCCATCACAATCTGGAATAATGTTTTCAAAACCTTCCGACGAAACGCTTGTTTCACTTTTTAGAGCTAACAACCTTACTAGCTCTTTAATGCTATCATCACTCATACTGGATGCTGAACTTCGTTTTTTTTTATGCACTCTTCTGCAAACTCTTTTAATTCAGCCGGCTGGAGGGGAATAATTTTTTCTTTGTCTTTTTTATATTTTTTCCGTATTGAGTGAAGATTATAGCGGTTTTCGCTTTGTTCTGCGTTAGTTTTGCTAAATTTCATGTATAATTCTCTGACCGCGGTAGAGGTCAACTGTTATTGTTTTTACACAATTAATCGATTGGTTGAGCCCCCAAATGTAAGAAATTCACTTTATGTAAGTTTAATGTAATAGGTAATTCAATTTATTACAAAGATTATTTATATGAATTAATTATATTAAAATGAATAAAATAAAAGTATTTAATTATATAAAAAAAAAAGGAAAAGGTTAACACGCGGCTTTCAACTGACTGTGCGACCCGACACGACCTGCTGCATCAACTTCTACTGATCAACTGCTCTCTCAACTTCTACTGATCAACTGCTCTCTCAACTTCTTCAGCTTACATACATATATGTTTTAGGAATTGCATTTTCTTGAAGATCGCTTTGTCGATTCACTTGGAATTCACATAGCACTTATTTTTGGAGGCGCTTATTAAGCTATGATTTTTATATTTAGAGTGGTCCTTATACAAAATTTTTTTAAAAATCTCATTTTCATAAAGATCGCTTCACATGGAACTAACACCTCGTGGTCTTTATACTCAGAGACCATTATTAAGTTCTATAAGTTATAAGGGTGATCCTTATACATATATATTTTTAAAATCGTATTTTCTTGAAAATCGCTTTTTCGAATCACACGGATTGGACACCACATAAGATGTACATATATTTTGAAGCGCTTATAAAGTTATGGTACTTATATTTAAAGTGAATATTTAGGGTGGTCCTCACACAAAAATATTTTTAAAATCGCAATTTCTTGAAGATCGCTTCATTGATTCACACCATGTGGTCCGTATACTCAGAGGCCATTATTGAGCCTTATACATTTACATTTTACAGAGATTTGTAAAATGCTTTTTTTTCACAATAATTGATCTTCTTCTATCTTGTTTACTTTTTTTCTTACAATGCATAATACTCCATTCGAACAGGACATTCGAACGGGACATATTTTTCCGTTTTGGCTAACTTGGGCAATTTTCAAAACGACTTTAATATTTATATAAATAATATTATTTAAGGTATAAACAGTAATTAATAAAACAAATTTAATGTTTATATTAATCGATGCTCCAGTATTTTTTCTCAGAAGACCAGATTAATAGAAAAATAAAAAATCCCCGAAAACGGGCCAAAACTGAATTTTAAGCGAGGTAAATTCGAGTAATACATTTTTTAAAGATCGTTTTCCGAAGTAATTTTTTGAGCTGAATCCGAATTTGGCCTCAAAATCAACCCATCGCATCAGAATTCTGAAATATTTGAGGTTAAGTACCTAAAAAATTAGGTTTTTTGTCTACTTTCGAGGACATGTATAGGATTCAAAAAATTTTTTCAGCTTAATTTTAATTAAACCATCAGTAATTATCGCTCTTTCCCTTTAAAATAAGTTTTTAAATGGTCATTTATGATGTTTACTAGCAAAGTTACAGCCATTTTTGGTAACATAAATTTGAAACCAGTTTTTTTAATATTGTTGTGTTGTAGTGGATCAAATTCATGTCACATTAAAATGGATATAACTTTGCAAGGAAACATCACAGATGGCTGCTTGAAAGCTAATTTTAAAGGAAAAAAACGGATCTAACTGATGCTATTATTAAAATAAAATAAATTTGTAGCCGGTTGGTTACAATTGTTAAGACGTAGGGGATCAAATTCAATTCACTTTCAAATGGCTGTAACTTTGCGAGGAAACATCGCAGATAACCATTTAAAAACTCATTTGAAAGAAGAACGTACTAAATGATGATTTTAATAAAATTAAGCTGAACAAATTGTTTTGAAACCCATACATGTCCTCAAAAGTAGATGAAAAACCTCATTTTTAGGTACTTAACCTCAAATATTTCACAATTCTGATGCGATGGGTTAGTTATGAGGCCAAATTCGGATTCAGCGTAAAAAATTACTTCGGAAAACCATTTTCAAAAAATGAATCACCCGAATATATCTCATTTAAGCTTGAGTTGAGCTTGAGTTTTGGCCTTTTTGAGAAGGTTTTTCATTTTTCTATTACTCTGGTCTTCTGATAAAAATACTGGAATATTGGGACTGGTCACAATTTCTTCATCTGTTTTCGGACTACAATGCTGAAGAGCACTAGACCAAAAAAAAATTTATTCCTCAAGTTTACCTCACTTGAACCCAAGTTGGCGCTGTTTTTTCGCTGTTTTCTGGGAGTTTTTTGATGCTACCAAGATATTCAGCCACTGTATAACAAAATAACTATCACCATCGTGTTCAGCAGAACCGAAAATATAAGAATCGATACCAACAGCCCGTATCTAATGCGGAATAATTTTTTGGAAAGATTTATCATCACTCGCAAATAAATTGAATGAAATTAATTCATAAATCGGACATTAGCGACTTCTAAATATCAATATTTTTTAATAAAATTTTAAATGCCTTATTTTTTTACATAGCACTAACTACTTTTCATATAAGTGTTATCGCACCCTGTATTTCTATGTTTCATTACCATATTGTAACTTGATATTTGATATACACAGAGTAACTGTCTGAATATCTTCCAACGTATATACATACATACATACACATGTATGCATAAGTTCTTAAACCGTATGAACAGTTATAACTTTTGCTTAAAATTATGTTGTCTTGTAATAATTTCTTTATGCTAAGTACAGTCGTTTTTAAAAGCTGAAGAGTAGAGTTATTCTCAATATTAATTTGTCAATAAAGTTCATTAGTTAAACCAAGTTAACATTTCAGAAGTGGGATTGCAAGAAAAAATATAAATTTTTTTTTTTTGCATACGTTTACCTGGTTACAACGTTATCCGTATTTAAAACAAAAAAGGTTTTGAGCGACAATAAAGTGCCAAATTTAATAATGGGTAAATTTGAACAAAATGCAAAAACAGTGAATGTTTCCCAAGATGAAGCAAACGCAGTGCGTGCAAAATTCCATGTCGAATCTTCATCACAATCGAGCGAATTGGTGAAGTCAGGCAGAGCAGCAGAATTAGGCAGAGCAGCAGAATTAGGCAGAGCAGCAGAGTTAGGCAGAGCAGAAGATTTCAACAGAGAAGCAGAATTAGGCAGAGCAGTGGAATCAAGCATCGCAGCGTCATCAAGTAAAGTAGCGGAGTTGAGGAGAGCGGCTGAGCAAAGCCAGGGGACAGGGTCGCACAGAGAAGAAGATTTCAATCAAGTTGCAGGAGTAAGTGACACAGTAAGTGAAACGTCTGTTTTATCATTGTTATTACAACAAAACCAAATGCTTATAAATACACTTCGGTCTGAGAGAACACAGTACCATGTAATGCCCGACCTTAATAATTCGATAAAAAAATTTGATGGTAAAAAGAAGTCGGCAGCAGCAAGAGATTGGTTACGATCTATTAATGGTGTTAGCAATATGAAAAATTGGTCTGATATCATTCGTTTGCAGTGTGCTAGAGCAAACCTGGTCGGACCAGCACTGAATTGGTATAACGCTGCAGATTTTAGATCCTGGGCGGAATTTGAAGAAGAAATCAAAGATACTTTTGTGGGACTTCAATCTACGGGAGATCTATGGGAGATGATGTCTTCGAGGCAACAATTAGCAAATGAAGATGTAGCAGATTACTTTTTCGAAAAACTTCGTCTCACTCAACAGCTAGGCTTGGAGTTTGATGATGCACGAAAACAAATTATAAGGGGTCTTCGTTCTACAGATTTAAGAAAATTTCTTTTACAGGGATCTCATTCATCTTTTAATGATATCCATTTAAATATTCGTGACTATTATGAAACTGGTTGCCACAGTAATGAGGTTGTACAAAATCAAACTGCATATGCACCAAGGATTGCGTCTAGATTTTCTTCATCAAATGAGAGAGTATGTAGCAAGTGTGAAAAATCAGGTCATTTTGCGCGTTTCTGCTCAACGGAAATGTCTACGCTAAAGTGTTTTCGCTGTGATGGTATGGGTCATATCAAAAAATATTGCACAGCGCCAATCCGATGTTTAAAATGTCATAAACCGGGTCATATACAAAGCCAATGTAGAAGTAATATTGAGACACCAGTGGTTAAGACGAACGCAGCAAGAGAATCGACAGAGGTACTAGCAGCTCATACAGCTGTTAAAGCTGCAGAAGAAAATCAAAAATATTTTCAAGATAGTTTTATAAATGGAAAATTAGTTAAATCATACATTGATTCCGGTAGTGCTGTCATTATGATAAAAAAATCTACAGTCCAAGATTTATCAATACCTTACAACCAAATAAAAGATATGGTTATTCGAGGATTTGGAAACGGTGTAGTAGTACCAGTTGGTGTGTTTGTTGCGAAGTTGCAAGTAGATCAAGCAAGTGCGAACGTAGAGATATATGTTGTTAGCGATAATGATTTAAACATTCCATTACTAATTGGACAGCCATTTACCGAGCAGGAACATATTATTATGGTGAGGCGTGGTAAGACTTTGCGCTTGTTTGAAGAAAAACTGCTTGAGGAGCCGGATGAATTCCTTAAAAATTTGGAAGTGCCTGAGCTACCCAAAACCAGCGTTAAACTGTGGGCTAAAGAGGCTGTGGTTATTCCTTCGAACTATGTTGGAGTTATTTCTACATATAGCGATTATGAAGTAAAAGGCGATTTGTTTATACAAAATAGTAAGAATAAATTTGGTGCGCTTATTCGAAATTGTATCATTAATAATGAGAGTAGTCATGGTGATTTGAACATTCCTATTATGAACCTCACAGCAACGTCAATAAAATTTGAGAAAAACGAACGAGTTACATGTGGTGAGTTTTGTTTTGAGGACAAAGAGGAAAAATATGAAATTGAGAATGTAATGTGTGCATCTATTGAGAAATTTAATATTGAAAATTTGAGCATTGGCGATAATATTGGCGCTGAGGGTAAGACAAAATTAATTGCAGTAATTTTAAAAAACCAAAGTAGTTTTTCGAATGGTTCTTACGATCTAGGCCTTACTGACAAAATTGATTTAACTAGTGAAAAACCAGTAACTTTTCGTCCATATCGATTGAGCTATAAAGAGAGAGAGTTTGTTAGAAATGAAATAGAGAAAATGAAAAAAGCGGGAGTTATATGTGATTCAGATTCAAGTTACTCAAGTCCGATTTTAATCGTTAGTAAGAAAAATGGAGAGAAAAGAATCTGTATTGATTACACTAGCTTACAAGAAAAAAGATCTGGTTTCTCATAGACTCTTCTGGATGTATTTTGGGGCGCAGATTCCAAAAATGGCAACCATTTTTTTTTTTTTTCTTAAGAATCGTTTTCGAGATATCCTTAAAAAACCCCTTTTTCGGCACTTTTTTCATTTATTTGACTATATCTCTATACTTTTTTTTTACTCAAAAACGATTTTCAGCATTCGAAAGATATTTGTATTCCTTTTCTAACGATATGCTCTTTGCTTGAATCGGATAAGGTTTGATGGAGTTACAAGCGCTCAAAGTTCAAAAAAACTGACTTTTTTGGTCTTTTTTGAAAATTGTAATAAAATTAAACGAAAATACTACGTTTTTTATTTAAAAAGAAACGGAGAATAAAAGTAAAGAGCCAAACACAAACACAATCGTATGTATTTTCATTTAATTTTATTGCAAGTTTTTTAGTGTTTTTTTCGAATAACTTCCACATTTTTTGTCCGATTTTCGCAAAATTATACTTAAAATATTTGCAAAAGAATAGACTTTTATTAAAAATTTTAAAAATATGAAAAAGAAAAAATTTTTCATTCAAATGGAGCAATTGAAATTGAGTGATTTTCAAAAAAGACCAAAAAAGTCAGTTTTTTTGAACTTTGAGCGCTTGTAACTCCATCAAACCTTATCCGATTGAAGCAAAGAGCATATCGTTAGAAAGGGAATACAAATATCTTTCGAATTCTGAAAATCGTTTTAGAGTTTAAAAAAAATTCATGGAGATATAGTCAAATAAATGAAAAAAGTGCCGAAAAAAGGGTTTTTGAGGATATCTCGAAAACGATTCTTAAGAAAAAAATTGTTGCCATTTTTGGAATATACGCCCCAAAATACATCGAAAAAAGTCTATGAGAAATCAGATCTCGACATCAATCCCAAATTTGTAAACTACTGTTATAGAGCGCTTAATAAAATAACAAAGAAAATTCAGTACCCTTTGCCTATTATTGCAGATAATGTTGAAAGGTTGAGAAACAAAATTTTTTTTACTGCACTTGATATGAAAAGTGGATACTACCAAATACCAGTATCCGAAGAGTCTCGACACCTCACGGCCTTTATAACTCCCGATGGCCATTTTGAGTTTCTACGCATGCCTTTTGGCGTTTGTAACGGACCTGCGTTATTTCAGAACTTAATTAACAAAATACTGGGACCATTGCGTTTTACTATAGCACTAGCATACTTTGATGATATTTTGATACCATCAGAAACTGAGATTGAAGGAATCGAAAATTTAGAAAAAATTTTGAACGTTATTAAAAATGCCAATCTAAAATTGAACTTGTCAAAGTGTCAATTTTTATTTACAAAAATTGAATACTTAGGATTTGAAATCGAAAATGAAAACATCAGGCCCTCCGCAGAAAAAATAAATTGCGTCAAAAATTTTCCAAAACCAACTGACGTACATAAAGTTAGACAATTTCTAGGTCTAGCCAGTTATTTTAGAAAATTTGTTGAAAATTTTGCCGTTATTGCGCAGCCTTTAACACAGCTAACACGTTAAAGCATTACATTTGAATGGGCATCTAAACAAGAAGAAGCATTCCAAGCTTTAAAGGAAAAACTAACTCATAGGCCAGTTTTATCTATGTATTCGCCAGAAGCAAAAACTGAAGTTCATACAGATGCTTCTCAACATGGCTTTGGCGGAATGCTTTTACAAGAACAATCAGATAAAAATTTTCACCCAGTTGCATACGTCAGTAAGCAAACAACACGTGAGGAGTCACGATATCATTCCACTGAATTAGAAACACTAGCAGTTGTTTGGTCTCTTGAGAAATTTAGAGTTTATTTAATTGGCATTCAATTTACTGTTGTCACTGATTGTAGCGCAGTAAGAGACGCATTGTCAAAACGTGATGTTATACCCCGCATAGGAAGATGGTGGCTACGATTACAAGAATTTCAATTTGAAATAATTCACCGTTGCGGTAGCAATATGAATCATATCGACTCACTTAGTCGCAATCCATATGAAAGTCCTGAAGTAAGCAAAACGGTAGCAGATGTTACAGTGCTTTATAACACTATGACCCAGTACGATTGGCTTACTCTGTTACAACAAACTGATTCAAAATTAAAAACTATTTCTGAATCACTACAAAAAACGTCAAATTTGGACTCATATGATAATAATTTACGCAAAGATTACATATTAAAAGAAAATAAAGTTTTTTGAATAGTTGGTGACAGTGAAAAATTTTATGTTCCGGATGCAGCTAGATGGAGAATTGTCAATAATTATCATGATAAATTTGCTCATATTGGGCTTGATAAAACTGTCTCAAAAATTAAAGAATTTTATTGGTTTCCAAGACTAAAGAGGTATGTTAAAAACTACATTGGTTCGTGTTCTGAATGTCTGTATCATAAAAATCCAGGAGGAAAGAAACCGGGTATGCTCCACCCCATTGACAAAGTTGGCATTCCATTTCACACTATACATTTAGACCACTTTGGTCCGTTTGTAAAAAGTACCAAGGGTAATATGTATGTTTTAGCCGCTATCGATGGTTTTACCAAATATTGTATTTTAAAAGCCGTTAGAAATACGAAATCAACAACAACAGTTAAAGCTATAAATGAAATAGTTTGTTTTTTTGGAACACCAAAAGTAAAGTATTTGAAAAATTTTGTATGGAAAGAAAAATTGTACATGTTAAAAATGCAACAGCAACCCCTAGAGCCAACGGCCAAGTTGAGAGACTCAACCGGAGTATAACTCCCATGCTTGCAACAATGAGTCAGAGTTCGAATAACAAAGATTGGGACAATTTTGTGGGTATAGCACAGTACAGTCTGAACAATACCTATCACCGTACGATTAAAACCACACATTTTAAATTGTTATTTAATTACTCTCCACGTAATATTTTTAGTTGTGAAATTGAAGACACTGTTCGTTGCTCTTTAGAACATACTTCAGTTGACGTTGACAAAGAACGACAAAATGCTATTATTAACATTATTATAGATCAACAAAAACAGAAAACAAGGTTTGATAAAAAAAACGATACAAAGCTCAGTCTTATGTACCAGGAGACATAGTAATGATTAAACGCATTACAGTTCCATCACCAGGAGAATCAGCGAAATTATTGCCTCACTACAAGGGTCCTTACATTATAACTGAAGTTCTGCCTTATGATCGTTATCGGATTTCGGATATGCCTGGCTTACAGAGGACAACCAAATTTTATGAAGAAGTGGTAGCAGTTGATCAAATTAAAAGAGTAACAGTTTTGGATGACGACCTACTATCTGAAAATGAAAGTAGTGCTTCTGATGATGATTCAGGCGTTTTGCCTAATGCTGGTGATATTCTGCGATACGATGAAAGAAAGAGAGATCCTCTCTGAGGATCCTCCCCAACACAACGATGAAAGCAATGATGACACCCCAATTGTAATTCTAAGAAGAAGTAAACGAAAACCAAAGAAACGAAATCTGGAAGTCTACTCATAATCGAGGGCGATTTTGCTTCAGGATAGCCGAATGTTATCGCACCCTGTATTTCTATGTTTCATTACCATATTGTAACTTGATATTTGATATACACAGAGTAACTGGCTGAATATCTTCCAACGTATACACATACATACACATGTATGCATAAGTTCTTAAACCGTAAGAACAGTTATAAATTTTGCTTAAAATTATGTTGTCTTGTAATAATTTCTTTATGCTAAGTACAGTCGTTTTTTAAAAGCTGAAGAGTAGAGTTATTCTCAATATTAATTTGTCAATAAAGTTCATTAGTTAAACCAAGTTAACATAAGCAACATCAAAATCGAAAACTCGATTTTTTTTTTGGTCACTCTAATATACACTGGCGGTCATGAAAACCGCACCACTTGTAAAACTGTTTTTATATGTAAAAATTAAGACAATTCCGTATTTTTATTTAACTTCGATTAATAGGACTTTCAGCATTAAAGTATTACAAGTGTATTTACAACAAAAATTCGATACTTTTACGCGTTTGATTAAAGCAGAAGGTTTTTTTTTAAAATAAGTACAGATATGGGTCCAAAACATAAACAGCTGTCACGTGATCAAAGTGCGACTAGCGGTGCATCGTATCGTAACATTTCGGGAAGAATGGGTTTCTCACAATCCACAATTGTGCCTTTTTGAAAAAAAAGAATATTTAGGATCTGCTGGAGAGGAAAAAAGGATCTGGTTATAAGTGTGCAACTAGTAGAAGGACAAAGATGGCCTGGTAGTAAATAAGTTTGAAGGATAACATTAAAACTGTAGTTGCTATACGAACAGAGCTAAAAACGCATCATTCCATAAAATCACTGTGGAAATTGACCGCAGGAGGCTGCAAGATGCTGGTTTATCCTGCAAAATAGCCACCGTTGACACAAAAAATAAAAAAAAGCGGGTCTAGCTTGAGCTCAAAACTACAAAAACTGGACAGTGGAGCAGTGGCGAAATGTCATTTAGTCGGACGAAAGTAAATTCAACTTGCTTGGCGCCGATAATTCGCAGTAGGTGCGTCGTTCCGATGGAGAACGTTAGCAAGAAAACTCCATAGTGAAAACAGTAACGTTTTCATAGAGCCAGATGATCTGGGGATGTTTTTTTTTTTACAATGTTCGTGGTCCTCTACACTTTTTCGAAGGAACTTTAAATGCGAAAAAACATGGGCAAGTTATAAGGGAGAAATAGGACCCGATGCTTAAAAAGCACATATCCCGCATTAAGGATGCAATTTTATAGGACGATTTTGCGCCTTGCCACCGTGCGAAATTGGTAAATCGTGTGTGATTTTTTCTATGATCCTTAGTGACTTTAAAATTATAAACAGGATATTAAAAAAAAAACAAATCATGTTATTATAGCTCGGAAAAGTATTCACGGATCTCGTAACTTCGCGTTTGACCTGGCCTGAAAACTCATCGGACCTGAATTCTATCGTGTATTTGTGGCATATAATGAAGGGCAAGGTTACTGCCCAGAAGCCCGAGATAAGAAAAAAAAAATTTTAGCTTCAGATAAGCTTTGGTATAATGTGATACAGGACGATAATCTCAAAGACTTAGTTGATTCCATGCCATCAAGGATAATGGCTGTAATATACAGGCTAAAGAAGGAGCAATTTTATATTTTTTTTTATCATGTAACTTGAACTTTTTATCTTGTATCTTGAGTAACTTGATTGAAGATTACAAGATACTGATCAGCATCTGTAAAAATAAATGATCAATGGACTCTTAAAAGAATTAACTTTCTTCCAGATATTGTTTTTAGTCAAAAAAATATAGGCGTTTAAGATCCAGATATGTATTTTAGTTTTCAAACTATGTAAACGTATGAGCTTAATAGCAATAACTAATAAAAATTATTTTTTTTTTTCAATATAAATTTCAATAATATCGAATTTTAACGATTTTTGTGGTGGTGTGGTTTTCATGACCGCCAGTGTATATGAAACTGTTCAACCTAAATTGGAGCGCCAGCGTCGTTTTGCTGTCAAAATTCTCTCATGCACATACATTTTATATGGAGCCAACCGAAATAAGCAACGCTCTAATGCCAGCGTATTCCATTTTCCAATTTTGACAGAGCGTTGGCAGCTAATTTTTTATTTTGATATATTGATTTTTGTTTTCCGTCACAAACAGTAAACAAATAAACTCTACATGACACTTAACGCTACGCTCTTATTTAGGTTCAGCGCTCAACTCCAAAGCGTTGCGCTGGCAAAGTCAACGCCCAACGCTCCAATTTAGGTTGAACAGTTAGTTTCTATTTTGTTGTTGCCATTTGGCATCGTCGATGGTCGACGCTACAAATACTGCATGTGTTTTCCTCCATGTGCATATTTGTTTTGAAACTTCATGAAATCAAGTACTTTTTGATTAATATCATGGAAGATGATGCATCGGAGCAATTATCTGGTATTTTTATACAGCCTCCAGATGCAGCTTATGATTAAGCTGAAGATAATGCCGACGAAGAAGAAGGTGGTAATATCATGGATTTACATCATAATCGTATTTGTTGGGAATAATACTTTATTCGACTTTGGAGCTGACGATAAACAACCTGAAGCTTATGGCAGAATCGTCTCCGCCTTGGCAGTATATTGGTGCGGTCATAGATGTACCACAATACGTCTTCGAAAGAAGAAGTGGTGGTGGTCCATTTTTACATGGCTGCTGGATGTAGCGGCTCAAAAATCGTGGCTTTTACATCGAAAGACTAGACAGAAGTTGCTAACGCATTTTCAATTTTGGCAAAATATCTATGTTTTTGCTGAGCTTCTTGTTTAGTACTCTTAGTGCAAATCAAACAAAAGAATTACAGCGATTTTTACTTTCAAATTTTGTAACGTCGACGGTCGATGATGACATATGGCATCACCTGATTCTGGCCGACTTCGTGAACCGATCTACAAATTTGTTCCATATTCGTGATCAGGAGGTCAAAATTAGCCAATACGTGCATTTTCATCACGAAATTCGAAAAAAAGTTGTCCCGGTGTTATAAGGTTAGCATCGTTTCTTGCACTATAGTAACGGGTGTTTTTTTAGAGGTTTGTTTTTCGAATAGAGATAAAACTGGCATTTTATGGTCAAATCTGGCAACTCTAATGTCATTTATGTTCAGTTTGGTTTGCCATTTCATCATGAACAGGTTGACAAAAGAACAACGCTTGCAAATCGTGCAAATTTATTTCGAAAATAATGGTTCAGTTCGCGAAGTTTACCGCAAGCTCCGTCCATTTTATGGTCGACATAATCGTCCATCAGAGCAATTAATTAAGTTAACCATGGGTCGTTTTCGCACTACGTTTACTCTATGTGATAATACGCATCCGCAGAGACGTCGAACAGTGCGCACCGAAGAAACAATTGCCGCTGTAGAGCAAAATGTTGAAGAGGACCCGAATGAATCGATTCGCCACCGTGCACAGCAATCGGAGCTTTGTCCATCTACTTTATGGAAGATTTTGCGTAAAGATCTTGGCTTGCGACCTTACAAGATCCAGCTTGTGCAAGAATTAAAGCCGCGAGACCATGCAATGCGTCGTGATTTTGGTGTATGGGCCGAAAATGAGATTGATCTCGATGCTGATTTTCATCGCAAAATTCTGTTCAGTGATGAGGCTCATTTTTGGTTGAATGGCTACGTCAACAAGCAAAATTGCCGCATTTGGAGTGAAGAGAATCCACATGAGACCCTTGAGACGCCATTACATCCACAAAAACTGACTGTTTGGTGTGCTCTATGGGCTGGTGGAGTCATTGGGCCATACTTCTTCCGAAATAATGCTGGAGAGTCAGTTACCGTTAATGGAGACCGGTATAGAGCCATGATAACCGACTATTTTGTTCCCGAATTGGATGGCATGAATGTGGATGAGTTGTGGTTCCAACAAGACGGCGCTACATGCCACACAGCGCACGTCACAATCAATTTATTGAAGGAAACATTCGATGAGCGCATAATTTCGCGGAATGGACCTGTCAATTGGCCACCAAGATCGTGTGATTTGACACCATTGGATTATTTTCTTTGGGGTTATGTGAAGTCGCTCGTCTACGCCAACAAACCAGAAACGTTAGGGGACTTGGAAGCCAACATTCGTGGCGTTATTGCCGACATACGGCCCCATATGCTCGAAAAAGTGGTTCAAAATTGGACCTGTAGAATTGGCTTTATTCGAGCCAGTCGCGGCGGCCACATGCCCGAAATCATATTTAAACATTAATGGCATAAAATTATCCTTCCAATAAAGCCAAACTGATGAACATTAAAACGATTTTCTTGTGTTTTATTTCAATTCGAAGCTCTATACCTCTAAAAAAAAACACCCTGTATATCTCTTACGAAGTTAAACACAAAAACAAAAAAAAAAAACCGTTATCACATCACCATTACGTACAACCAAATAATGTACATAAATGAATCAATTTGTTTCACTTACGCTCTCCTATTTTTTCATTTTTGCTCACAATTTTTAGCCAATAGAAACATGTTTAAAATTACGTTAGTGTTGAACATGCGCCGAAAAAAAACTAAATATATGTAAGGACTGTCCCAGAAAAAACTTGCACTTTGTTTTTTAGTTATAAAAAAATACCCAGCAATATTTTTGGTTTTTTTTTATTTTTTTATTAATAATGGCTAGTGTTTAGAATATAAATATCTAAAAACTAATTAACAATTTGGTTTTTTCTATAAAAATTTCCTACTTTTTTTTTAAGGCCCTTCATTAAATTTTGCACAGTTGTTTCATCGACAGTACGGTACGATCTTTTCCACTTAAGTCTGAAGTCTTGAAAATTGTTTGCAGTCCTGCCACTCTTTCGAAGATCTCTTTTCATTAGAGCCCAATTGGGCGAAGCTCTGGGCAGTTAGGCGGATTTGCTATTTTTGGTACAAAATTGATCTTTTTACTTGCATACCATACCATCGTAGCTTTAGAGTAATGAGAGGTTGCTAAATCTGGCCAGAATATCACGGTACCCTCATGTGCACGAATAAATGGTAGAAGACGTTTTTCGAGGCACTCGTCTATATAAACTTTGGAATTGATTGTGCCTTGTGTAACAAAGAAGCTGCTTCTGAGGCCACAGGTGCATATGGCCTGCCAAACCATATATTGCTTCGGAAATATCGAATTTTTTTTTTTCTTTGAATTTACTAGGCACATTCCCTTCTTCGGTGATGTATAATATTCGTGCCCAGGTAGCTGCTTAAAATCTGCTTTAACGTAAGTTTCGTCGTCCATAACACAGCAGTCAAATTTAGTCAGGTACCTTTCATACAATTTTCGGGCTCGCATCTGAGCAACCAACTGCTTTTCATCAGAACGGTCTGGTACTTTTTGAACTCTATATGTCTTCAGCTTACTTTTTTCCTTTATCCTTTGCACAGTAGATTTTGATGTACCTGCTCTATCCGCCATATCTCGCACTGAGGTGTTGGGATTCTGCTTAAAAAGGCGCTTCACCTTCGCCGCTACCTTTGGGTTAGAAAATTCTGGTTTTCTGCCTGAACCCTTTTTTCGTGAAACAGGTAGACCCTTCTTATAATTAGAAATAACCGTTTTGACAATTCTTTCTGATGCACCAACTATTTTTGCTATAGCTGAATATTTTAACCCTGGATTTTGCAGGTATGTGGACAAAATCAGTTCGCGGACTTTTTCTTGCTTGCTAGACATCTTTGTCGTTAGAAGTGCTATCTTCAAGTGTTATACATCATATCAAACGTCACTTTATATGGAATAAATAATTTGTCTTTTTAGACCTATAAGATTATCAGGTAGAGTATAATTTTAAAAAATAAAAGTGCAAGTTTTTTCTGGGACAGTCCTTATATTAATTCATGCAGCTTTACTACTTACCAGTCACTGAAATTATAGTATCTAACAAAAATATGAACACGTAAAATATCCCGATTCCTAATACAGCATACCGCAACGGTACACAGCGGCAAATTTTTCCGGCCATTGCAAAAAACAAAATATATTATATGAATTTTAAAATTAAGATATTCCTTTTTTCTAATGAATTTTAAAATTTATTGACATTTTCAGCAATAATAAAAAAACAGAAATAGTATTTTAGAAATATAGTAAGTAAAAATACGAGAGTAGTTTGAGTAGTCAGTGTCTTTTTGATTAAAATATATCTTTTTCGGCATATAAGCGAACATAGTCTCCCTTTATTTATATCCATACATTTAGTCCAGCGTTTTTGCATTTTTTTTTTATTCTTTCCAAATAATACATTTTCTCAAGGCCTTCAAAATAGGCGTTGGTTTCGTTGGCTCTTTATTCGACCCTAATCTCATACCGCTCAGCCATTTCTTCAGGTTTGAAAACAGGAATAGTCGCAGAGGGCTAAACCTGGAGAAAATACCTTATGGGGTAGCAGTTCGTAGCCCAATTTATATATTTTTGTCATGGTGACTTCACACCTGAGCATCCGTGAATTGTCTTGATGAAACAGCACTTTATTCTTCGCCAAATGCGGTCGTTTCTACTTCACATCAATATTGAATCTGGACAAAAGCTCAATATTCGGCAGAGATCGTTTTACACTTTTCAAGGTAATTGTGGTGGCCATGACCTTGTTGACTGACAGACCCACCTTGACCTTCTTTGGTGCACGTTCACCCGAAGAAACCTACTGTCTGGATTGTTCCTTGCTCTGGTGTGTTGTGATGGATTCATGTTTTGTCCACGGTAACGAAACGGCGCACAGTGGAATTTTGTGGCCATAAATAGGACAAATTTGAAAGTGCTTGGAATTGAAAAACTTTGTAGTACAATCGTCAGATAATACTGGGTGTTTTTTTTAGAGGTTTGTTTTTCGAATAGAGATAAAACTGGCATTTTATGGTCAAATCTGGCAACTCTAATGTCATTTATGTTCAGTTTGGTTTGCCATTTCATCATGAACAGGTTGACAAAAGAACAACGCTTGCAAATCGTGCAAATTTATTTCGAAAATAATGGTTCAGTTCGCGAAGTTTACCGCAAGCTCCGTCCATTTTATGGTCGACATAATCGTCCATCAGAGCAATTAATTAGGCTAACCATGGGTCGTTTTCGCACTACGTTTACTCTATGTGATAATACGCATCCGCAGAGATCTCGAACAGTGCGCACCGAAGAAAAAATTGCCGCTGTAGAGCAAAATGTTGAAGAGGACCCGAATGAATCGATTCGCCACCGTGCACAGCAATCGGAACTTTGTCCATCTACTTTATGGAAGATTTTGCGTAAAGATCTTGGCTTGCGACCTTACAAGATCCAGCTTGTGCAAGAATTAAAGCCGCGAGACCATGCAATGCGTCGTGATTTTGGTGTATGGGCCGAAAATGAGATTGATCTCGATGCTGATTTTCATCGCAAAATTTTGTACAGTGATGAGGCTCATTTTTGGTTGAATGGCTACGTCAACAAGCAAAATTGCCGCATTTGGAGTGAAGAGAATCCACATGAGACCCTTGAGACGCCATTACATCCACAAAAACTGACTGTTTGGTGTGCTCTATGGGCTGGTGGAGTCATTGGGCCATACTTCTTCCGAAATAATGCTGGAGAGTCAGTTACCGTTAATAGAGACCGGTATAGAGCCATGATAACCGACTATTTTGTTCCCGAATTGGATGGCATGAATGTGGATGAGTTGTGGTTCCAACAAGACGGCGCTACATGCCACACAGCGCACGTCACAATCAATTTATTGAAGGAAACATTCGATGAGCGCATAATTTCGCGGAATGGACCTGTCAATTGGCCACCAAGATCGTGTGATTTGACACCATTGGATTATTTTCTTTGGGGATATGTGAAGTCGCTCGTCTACGCCAACAAACCAGAAACGTTAGGGGACTTGGAAGCCAACATTCGTGGCGTTATTGCCGACATACGGCCCCATATGCTCGAAAAAGTTGTTCAAAATTGGACCTGTAGAATTGGCTTTATTCGAGCCAGTCGCGGCGGCCACATGCCCGAAATCATATTTAAACATTAATGGCATAAAATTATCCTTCCAATAAAGCCAAATTGATGGACATTAAAACGATTTTCTTGTGTTTTATTTCAATTCGAAGCTCTATACCTCTAAAAAAACACCCTGTACTTAGGGGATGAAAAAAAAAACTATAAAAGTTTTAAAACTGGATTTGGATTTAGCGACGCAGTGGGCTCAAAGCTAAACTTTGTACTCCAAATATTTTCTATGATTTTTTTATATAAGCAACTGTTAGAACAAAATGCAATAATGTAGCATATTGGCGGAAAGTACATTGTTTTTACTTTATAAAAATTAATTTAGTTTTCTTTTATCGGCCTTATATGAATTATACGGAATTTTCAAAAATTAGAATGAAAAGTGGTCAAAGTGAAAAATTTTAAAACTTTAACAGAAAAACAGAAAAAAAAAATTTTTATATATTAAGTATGTGCGAAGGTATGGTTAGCAAAAACTAAAAAAAATAGCTGCGCATATTCATAACTTTTTTTTTATGAATTTTTTTCTATTGCAATATTTGAAGGAAAAAATATTTGTGTTTCTTCGCATTTTGCAATGCTTTACAACAATTTTATAAATTGTAAAAGCTTACATTGTGAACGATGTTGGTTGAATTTAGATATAGTCCATTGAAATGTTACATTGACCTTGCATTTTGTATAGGACAAGATTTTTTTTTTGTGTTGTGTAGAGCGGATCAGTGTGAGTATAAGTCTCAGTTTTCGAGATTGAAAGCCCCCCATTTGGCTGCCATTTTAAAAAATGGGTGTAACTAATTTTTCCACGATATCTTAACAGCCGTATGTCTCACACAATTTTTTTAAGACTTTTTGAGTAGAAAATTGTATTTTCTACAATATTGATTGACATACTTTTTATCGTAAAATTAAAAATGAAAAAGTTATAGTTAAAAAACGACTAAAATTTTCGGGTAAAATATCATTTAAGGACTATAATTTTTTTTCTATTGATTTAATTAAAAAAATACTCCAGACGTTTTTTGTAGACCATTTTATTCCAAACAATTTTCCATACTAATTTTTTAAATTTATTTTTATTGAGAAGCGTTAGGGTGGTTCGAAGGGATCAAACCTAGAGGTCACTTGTACGTTATAGTGATTCAGACACAAAGAAAGTTTATAAAAATCGTTCTTCTTTTAGTATATTGTTCTATATGTCCTCCGAAATTAGTATGCCTTTTTTCAGAACTTTAAGTACATTCTAGAGGTCGCTTAATCCGCCACAAGCATTCAAGACTATTGAATACGTAGTTGTGGGTGTCAAAGATGATTAACGGCCAGAGACTAATTTTATTATCTCTATAGATGTGGTCTTTGAGCCGCTGATTACGAAAACCAAGGTCCCAAAATCCTAAGTTACTTGCAACACCCACAAAAATACAAAAAAAAAACCCTATTAAAGGTATTTTTCACGATAATTTCAAAAATAATAAAAACACATCCAACCAAATTCGCCTTTTTTAATAGTAATTTGTACATGTGGTTCGTTTATGTAAAATTTTATACTAAGAGATAGTTCGAGAGGGCAGGGCCAGCGTTAGGTAGTGCGAGGCCCATGCAAACAGTAGGTGCGAGGCCTCTTACAACCAGTACACATAATTAAAACCTAACCCTTAACTCTGCTTTTATGTTTTCTTTTTTATTCAACGGCATTAACTTTGTTCTTCACCTTCAGCAATTGCATAAATGTAATTGCATAAATTTTATGCACTGAAAACAAAAAAAAAAACTCAGATCTAAGCGCCTACAACACTATAAAAACAGTTCAGAAGATTTTTATCGACGCTTTTCGGAAAAAATGAGGCTCGCGAAACCCACTGCAATCGAATTAATTTGGCGCTCCTAAGGCCGGCTCTGGGAGAAGTTTAAACTTACTCCTATAGAAACTTACAATAAAACAAATTGGAAAAAATTTGTCTTTCTACTTTTTACTTCAAATTTTATTGAATGGACATTGATTGTAAGGCAAAAATAAATAATTTTCACCCTTAAGAGGGTCAATCTACCCCCTACCTATAGCTGTATTTTATTTTGATTTAGGTGTGCGTTCACCACCCGAAACGTTTGGCACAAATTCTTCAATATTCTTAGAAATACATCACCAAACAAAAATGAATATGGTAAGAAACTTACTCATACTATATCAAATTCTACTTCAATTTGGGGGAATGAATAAAGGAGGGAGGAACTTCTCTCAGAGCCGGCCTTAGAAGCGCCAAATTAATTCGATTGCACTGAGTTTTGCGGGTCACATTTTTTTTTTTCGAAAAGCGCCGATAAAAAGCTTCTGAACTGTTTTTATAGCGTTGTAGGCGCTAAGGTCTGCGTTTTTATTTTTTGTTTTCAATGCATAAAATTTATGCAACTACATTTATGCAGTTGCTGAAGGTGAAGAACAAAGCTAATGCCGTTGTATAAAAAAGAAAAAATAAAAGCAGAGTTGAGGGAGAGGTTTTTATTATGTGTACTGGTTGCAAGATGCCTCGCGCTTACTGGTTGCATGGGCCTCGCACTACCTAAGGCTGGCCCTGCCCTCTCGAACTATCTCTTAGTATAAAATTTTACATAAACGAACCACATGTACAAATTACTATTAAAAAAAGGCGAATTTGGTTGGATGTGTTTTTATTATTTTTGAAATTATCGTGAAAAATACCTTTAATAGGGTTTTTTTTTGTATTTTTGTGGGTGTTGCAAGTAACTTAGGATTTTGGGACCTTGGTTTTAATTAAATCAATAGAAAAAAAGTTATAGTCCTTAAATGATATTTTACCCGAAAATTTTAGTCGTTATTTAACTATGACTTTTTCATTTTCAATTTTACGATAAAAAGTATGTTAATCAATATTGTAGAAAATACTATTTTCTACTCAAAAAGTCTTAAAAAAATTGTGTGAGACATACGGCTGTTAAGATATCGTGGAAAAGTTATTTACACCCATTTTTTAAAATGGCGGCCAAATGGGGGGGCTTTCAATCCCGAAAACTGAGACTTATACTCACACTGATCCACTCTACACAACACAAAAAAAAAATCTTGTCATATACAAAATGCAAGGTTCAGCCAAAATTTTGTAACATTTCAATGGACTAATAGGAGCAAAGAGACTAAATAATCTAAAGAGATCTCGTCCGGTGGAACGGAACAAAAGCTTTTCAGAAAATAAGTTCGGTTAACTTATGGTCTAAATTTTCGCCGTGAATAAATTCCCCTGAACAATTGAAAATGAAAAATATGTCGAAATACGAGCGAAATACGAGCGAAACTCAAATGAGAGAACTAACAACTCACTTATTCGCTTTTGTTTTCGTTCGTATTGTGTTTTCTATTATATTTCGCATGCTGCATAGAAATTTCATTTTATATGCAATTCATATTGAAAATTTGTAATTCATTTTATTTAATTATTCATGTTAAAAATTTTTATTTAATTGATCGAGATTGAATAAATTACAAAAATGAAAAACATATGAAATAAAATAGGAAAAATAAAAAAAGGAATATCTGAACATTGATCTTTTTTGTTCAAATTGGTTGAAATTTGTTCATATTAAAAGCAAAAAAAGATTAGATTTGAGATTTACATATGTATGTTCATTTATTTTTGTTTGCTTTCTTTAGCTTATTTTTTTGTGACTAAGCATCACATCTAAATGTTACATTGAATAAAATTATAAAAAATGTAAAAATAACTAAAAACATAAGTTTCACAATCATTTTACTTTACTACGATTTTCTATTGTAGCATAATCGAAGCAAAGACCTTCACACAAACATATGTAAATGTATATGTATGTATGTATGTGCTTGTCTAGTTTTTGTCTGTTGATCTTTTTGTGCATAATAGAAAATCATCCCTTATTTTGTGATCTTAACAATGAAAAGCGAAAAGCTTCGCTGCATTGTCATTTTCTGAATTATGCAATAATATACTACATAAATATTGGTACATGATAGTATTTAATTGTAAATAGATATTGATAAGAAGAATATTCTACTTTTAATCCTGATTGATAAAAATTTAAGTCCTCTATTTGAAAATCGTGACGGCTGATCAATAGCGAAAATGCTACGTTGCATTTGCATTTGCTAAGTCAGTATCGGAATTTGGCATCAATGTATTAATTGTATTCAAATTTGAAAGGAGCTAGAATAAACACAAATTTTCTTTTGAAAGTCATTTATGCACATACATGCATTTCCTTATATTTTTGCTTGTATTTTTAGTTAATTTTTTCTGAAATTTATTTAGACTTGAACTTATTTGTTTAGTGTATTTTTTTCATTTTACGGTCAATTTTCAATAAAAGGCTGATTTCAAGGACAAAATATTTACTTTTTAGCTATTAATGAATTTAATTGTTTGACATTTGTCGACATCTTAAACACCTTTGCGCGTCTTATGAAAATATGAGCGAGTTATTTCATAGGCCTAAGAAGGAGCCCATAACTTTTGTATAGAAAAAGCCGTTCCGCCAAATGAGTTGTAGTCTTGTAGCTCCTATGATATTAATCAAAAATCTCAATGGGAGGGACAAAATCCAACATTTCTTTGGGTTATGGGCCAACGAAAGCCTCATGTTACGGACAAAATAACGAAAATTTTTTGTGAGAAATTCATTTTTTGATCAGAAATATTTTTTGTCCTTAATTATGATAGTTATTATTATTTTATATTTTGATATTTTCCAATAAATTTATTTTATGTTTTTAATGTCTTTAATACATATATGTATTAGGGTGATTCAAATTTTTTTTTTTGGTTTTTTTTAAGGTGCTGTTGCTTAAAAAGTAAGTTTATGATATGAAAAAAAAGTTCACGAAATTTCAGCTCTGTAACTCAATTTGATAAGGTGGCTGCAACTTTGCAAGGAAGCATCACAGATCACCACTTGATAGCTCATTTTAAAGGGCAAGGATGGTACTAAATGATGCTTTTGTTAAAAATAAGCTGATCAACTTTCTTTGAATCCTATACATGGCCTCGAAAGTAGACAAAAAACATCATGTTTCAGGTAATTAACCTCAAATATTTCAGGATTCCGACATGATGGGTTAGTTCTGAGGCCAGATTCGGATTCAGCGTAAAAAATTACGTCGAAAAACGACCCTTTTCAGCTCAACAACACTAATCACCTATTCATTTAGATACCTTTTTTGTAAAAAATAATTTTTCCATACAATTTACATGTAAAACTAACAGGTTCCGGCGCCACCTTATAAAATTAAGTTACAGAGCTGAAATTTCGTGAACTTTTTCTTCATATCATAAACTTACTTTTTAAGCAACAGCACCTTAAAAAAAACTAAAAAAAAAAATTTGAATTGTATGTTGAGAAAAAACTTATGTTTTTATTAGAAACTAAACGTACAGTGTTTCAAAAGTCATTGCGAAAGAATTTTGCTTTTGCTATTAATATTTTACAGGTATTTTATTAAAACAAGTTCTGGCTTCCGGAAAACATAACATACCCAAAAAACTGTGGAACTTTATAAAAAGGACTACAATTGGTACAACATGCCTCCTTCCTTGCGCAAAGTTCTAATGCATGGAAGTCAAATTATGCAAGAACTAGAAGTTCCAATTGGACGTCTTTCTGAAGAAGCTCAGGAAGCATCAAATAAAGTTTTTAAAAACGCGAGGTTGTGCAACAGCTGGCGCTATTCTTACTGTTTATGGCCACCGTTTTTTGATTTTTCTCTAAAACTTTAAAACTATAAGAGATATTGAAAAATTTATAACATTTTTGAAATCAGCATTGCCAAATCAATGAAAATTGATACCAATTTTGAAAAAACGTCACAACCACATCCCACCTTTGTATGGGAGGTAGGCGTGTCCTTGAACCAATTTTTTTAAAAATCACCAATTTTTGATCTCTTTACCTTTAAAATATCTGTACCGAATTTCAAGAGTCTAGCGCAATTATTACTATTTATGGTCGCCGTTCCATACAAATCCATCCACTGCAGTAAGCAACATACAAGTTAAAAGTTTCTGAGGAATGCCCATATCTGAATTATACTAAAATTTGATGTTGGGATGATATTTATAGAAAGTTATTTCTGGATCAAAATCGGTCTTTATTATACCAGCTGAGTGTGTCACCACTTTAAATTTTAAAACATATTAAGGCAAATTTCGCAAATTATACAAGCTATTGTGATAAAATTTATAATACACTCAGAAAAAAAACATTGTTATCCGAAGAATTTTTGAATTCTTGAAAAATTGTGAGTTAAAAATTGTTGACTTAACAAAAATTCCTTCCAGCAAAAACTTGTTTTTGAGTTTTTAAGAATCAAACTATCAATTTAAAAATAAAGTTCTTATAAGAACAATTTTAATTTTCTTGAAATTTTTTGAAAACGAAAAATTGTTGGCCCAATAATAACTTTTTTGTGTTAAATATTTTTGTGATCGTATTGACCTTTGAAAATGCAATTGTTAATTCATCAATAAGTTCTTCAGTCTACAATTATTATCAAGAAAAATGTGAATGCTATTGATTTCAAAACCTAATTCTCGGGCTATGAAATAAAATTCTTGCCACAACAATTTATTCTTAAAGTTGTGAAAAACAAACTGTCGCATAAGGGACCGTTCATAAATTACGTAAGATGTTTTGGGGAGGAGGGGGTCGGCGGCTTCTTACTAAATCTTATGAGAGGGGGGGGGGTGGTCAATGATCATCTTACGTAAGATTTAAAATGCGTACTCATACATAAAAGTTGTATTAACGCATTGTCATTTGTGACAGTAATGAAATATATTTGAATTTTCGACAATCACGAAAGATTCAGAAATATCGATTTAAATTTTGAATTTTCAAGAACTAAAAAAATTTTTTTTGACTATTTCTTGCTTAAAAAATATTGAAAAATACGTTTTTAATAAAACAAACCTCAAACTTGGCTTATACAATATATAGCGAGCATTTTAGTAACATCGTGTCAAAGTTATAGTACTTACTTAAAAAACTTTAAACGCGTTTTTCTCGAAACCACGTTTTTCGAGTTGGCGGGCACGATAAAAAAAAAACTACTGGACCGATCTTTCTGAAATTTCAATATTCTGCTGTGCACATATGAATGCAGGGAATGAACTATGTACAGAAAGATCGGTATTACAGTTTTTTGATTTTTGGCATTGTTTTGGCCCGAAAAATTGGCATTTTTCGATAAAATGACGCCATTTTGTTATTTTTGGACCAAAATATTGGCCTGTAACTAGTTCATTCCCTGGCGGTTTTGATGCTGATTAAAACCTCTTATTTTTTTCAGATGTTTCTGTGAGATGCAATCATGCTCGCCGTGATTTTTTGATGAATTTTTTCAAAAAATTCAAGTGGTCTAAATTTCATAAAAAAATTTAAAAAAAAATTTTTTTTAAATATTGTTTTGTGTCAAAATATATGTGTAAAGTTTCAAAATGATGTCTTGTTTTTTATAAAAATTATAGTCATTTTAAAACACTTAAGAACAAATTTTTTGAATGTCCCCTTAAGTAATCGACTCTGAACGGGACAACTTCTCTTCTCTTCGCCGATACGTCGACGTTGAAATGTTATTGTTATCAAAACATACAAAAAAAAACTTAGGTTGCTAGAACGTGGTCTAAGATTATGAAGAACAATTAAAAATCATGGATGGTTTCTCTTATTTTCTTATATATTTTTATTTTAAAATGTATTTATGTTAAATTTCAACATTAATTTTAGCTAAATAAACATTTATTTTTCCTAAATATGAAAACAAATGTTTCGTAGGTAATTTCGTGATATTTATTTAATATTGTAGCGAAATTTGGTTTATGCCAGAAAATTCTCGAAATAAAAACCAACAAAAGAAAACTAAACGATACTAGCTAGCATCACTGGCTGTATAAATACTTTTACACCATCTAGCGGCCAAGTATAGTTTTTGTACTAAAAATTATAAACCGAAAAGGCGATGCAGTACACTGTAAAAGTCGAAAACCAAGAGAAATTATCGGCGTCGTACAACGCCATCTAGAAGGTACTGGATTATTCGAGAAAGTGATTGTGGATTCCACGACGATACGCCATCTAAAAGGTACTGGATTATTCGAAAAAGTGATTGTGGATTCCACGCCGATACGCCATCTAGAAGGTACTGGATTATTCGAGAAAGTGATGACTGTAGTATAAAAGGTTGTCATCTGAGTAGTTGAACACAGTTGAATTTAAGTAGCAAAGTAAAGCAGTTGAACTTAAGCAATAAAGTGAAACAGTTGATTTTAACACAGTGGATTATAACTAATAGAACAAAGCAGTTGTCTATACAGTGCCAGATTAATATTAGAGTTTGAATGTTAATGAAATAAACAATTGTACCGTGTAAAAACTAACTTTTGTGATTTAAATAAACCATTTTTATAATTAAATAAGTTTGTGTGTTTTTGATTGTTACACAATCCATTGATCGAACTCAGAAGAGTGTAAGAGATCGAAATTATCGTCTAAGACACAGGAATTTCGTAACAATTGGTGTCAGAAGTGGGATTGCGTAAAAAGAATTAACAATCAATTAAAAAAAAATGGTTAAGTTTAACGAACTGAAAGTGGATCAACTGAAGAAGGAGTTGTAGCAGCTGAATCTGCAATCATCTGGCGGAAAGGTGGAGTTACAGAAACGCTTACGGCAGGCTCTTGAGGCTCAAGGTGTAAACCTGGAAGAGCATGAATTTTATAGTGATGTATCAGAATCAACAGCGAAAGTGGAAGAAGCTTCTGGACCGGCGGCAAGTGGTGAAGTTGTAGATATGTCAAAGTTCGAGAAAATGTTAATGGCGATGACGCAGACAATAAATCTACACATGAATAGCAATATCCAGGCCGTTCGGCAAGAAATTGTTCAGAGCTTAAGTCCGAACGCGAGGCAGATCCACGCAATGAATCAAAATATTGAGGCTGTTCGAACGGATGTTGCCAAAATGGTAAATGGCCTCGATGCAAAAATTACTGAGTTACGATATGACGTTGAATCATTCAAGGAAGAAGTTCAAAATAGTTTTGAGGACGTTAATAAAAGGATTCAACAGTTGGAAATAAGCGAATCAACCACTCAAGTGATAAGAGAAATCAGCGCAGAGAAGCTTAAGGCACCCTCGTACGATGGAACAATGCCATTTAGTGTTTTCAAGCTCCAGTTCGAAACAACATCTGGTCACAACCGTTGGGATAACGAAAGCGCAGCTGCAGCGCTAATTGTGGCATTAAAAGGCGCAGCTGCATAAGTATTGCAAACGGTTCCAGTGGCGGAGGAGAAATGTTACAAGGCGGTGATGGATGCCTTACAGCGAAAATATGGCAGTGACCACATGAAGCAGATTCACAGATTGGAGTTGAAAAGTCGTATCCAGAAATCTGGTGAGTCCTTGCAGGAGTATGCTGCGGATATTGATCGATTCAAAATAGAAGCGTTTATTGACGGCATACGTGGCTCAGATACAAAACGCGAGACAATGAGGAACCCGAAGACGACATTTAACGAAACAGTAACGTTGCCTCCACTCAGGAGACGATTGCGTTGACATGCCGCCCATGACTGAAAACTCGTCGGATGGAAGTGAAGGCTGAAAAGAAAAATTCATCGTTCGCCAGCAATAGCTGCAGCGGAAAATGCTACAACTGTGGTAAGCAGGGACACATTGCACGTGACTGCAAATCACGTCATAAGCGAACTGCATCACATTCACCAAGAAGAAGAATTGAAAATAGGGTGGACGATGGCGAAAATGGTAGCGAGCAGCAGTCGTTAAACTAAAAAGAGTCAGTACAGCGGGGTGTGAGCTGACTCTCCAGATGATTGCCCCATAGTCTTGGTTTCGAAGCTCTGCCAAAATTCCAACAGCCTTACCATCGGTGAAAAAATCAATGAAAGACCATGTGAGCTTACTTTGTATACAGGCGCATCGCATTCAATTCTGAGGAGAGACTTATTTGATAGACTACGAGTAACGCCATTAAATGGGATCCAATTCACAACAGCGACAGGAGAAATTGTGCAAATAGTAGAAAAAGTTACAGCGAGTATCCTTATCGGCAACAAAACTGTGGAACATGATTTTACTGTTTCAAACATCACCGATGAGATTATCATTGGCGTGGACTTCATGATTCGACACGGGTTCACTTTGGATCTTAAGAAAAATACGTTAAGGTATGCTAATGTGGAGTTGCCTTTAGACAGTGGCTGTGGCCAAAATTAACAATTGCATAAGTGAGCGCTATCGAATTGAACCCAACACCCAAGAAATTATTTGGGCCACAACAAGTGAAGACTGTGGGACAAGCCATCTGTGGGTAGTGGAAGCAGATAAGAAAAATTTAAAGAAAAACCTGATTATTGGAAAGACCCTAGTAAAAACAAGAACGGACAGAAAAATACCGGTACGAATTTTGAATCCAACAAATAAGCCAAAATGGATGCAAAAAGGTGAACTTATAGCGCAATGTGAGAAAGTTACGGCTGTGAAAAATTGTGAAAATGACCAGCAGAACACACAAGGTACAACTTTAACGAAATCGTCGGCCTTGGAAGTATGACGAAAGAATGGACGAAGGAATTGTCTGCCCAGAACAAAAACAAAGCAAAAAGGTTTCTGCAAAAGCATTGGCGGATATTTGCGTCCAAAGGAGAAAATAATGGCCGAACATCAGTTGTCAAACATCGCATTGATACAGGTAATTTTCAGCCAATTCGTCAACTTCCAAGGAGGTTAGCAATCACTAAGAGAGAAGAAGTGACGGGCCTTATAGAGATAGGGCGCGAGAAAATGTCACTGCACCATCAGAAAGCCCATGGAGTTCACCGGTCGTACTGGTCAAGAAAAAAGGACGGAAGTATGCGATTCTGTGTGGATTACAGAAAATTGAATGACGTCACCAAAAAAGACAGCTACCCGTTACCCAGAATCGATTATACTCTGGATACGTTATCTGGAGCAACATGGTTTTCCACCCTGGACTTACAAAGTGGATATTGGCAGGTGGAAATAGATGAAAAAGACAAGGAGAAAACTGCCTTTAGTATTGGGAATGGTCTATGGCAGTTTCGGTTAATGGAACGAGTTCTCAAAGGACTACATTCGAAGACTTTTCTAGTGTATCTCGATGACATAATCATCATGGGAAAAGATTTTGATGACCATTTGAAAAATCTGGAGGAAGTGTTTGAGCGCTTGGAGGCAGCTGGACTAAAATTAAGTTCGAAAAAGTGCTCACTTTTCCAGCGTGAAGTCAAATATCTGGGGCACAAGGTTACGTCAGAAGCAATAATTACTGATGAAGATAAAATAAAAACTGTGAAAAATTGGCCACGACCATCTAATCTTCATGAGTTGCGAAGTTTTCTGAGTCTATGCACTTATTTCAGACGCTTTGTTCCTGGTTTCGCAAATGTTGCAGGCAGTCTACATGAGCTGCACAGGAAACTGCATTCCAAAAGCTGAAAGATTTACTGTCTACAGCGCCAATACTCGCGTACCCAATACCCGACAAAGAATTTGTATTGGACACCGATGCGAGTGGCCATGATATTGGAGGAGTTTTGTACCAAATCATCAATGGAGAAGAAAAATTCGTCGCATATTTCAGCAAAATTCTGTCGAAACCTGAGAGGAATTATTGCGTAACTCGAAGAGAGTTACTGGCAGTAATGGAATGCGTGAAACACTTCCATAAATACTTATATAGACAGCACTTTCTCCTGAGGACAGACCATGCGGCATTAAGGTGGCTACTTCAATTCAAGGATCTTGAAGGTCAAATCGCACGGTGAATAGAACGCTTGCAGAGCTATGATTTCACCATAGAACAGCGCAAAGGAAGCCAGCATGGAAATGCGGATGCACTTTTCCGTCGTCCATGTAAAATTGAATGCGGTCATTGTTCACGAACGGAAAATAAAGCTGGAACAACTGTTGTGCGCCTTTTGAACGTTTTGCCTGAAGAAAAGTGGACAAAAGAGGAGGTAAAACGGGACCAGCGCAGTGATACAGATTTGGCAACTATAATTAAGTATAAGGAGCTGGGTAGGAAACCGGCGTGGCAAGAAATCTCAAGTGAAAGCCAAATCTGTAAAGCATACTGGGCGCAATGGCAAAGTTTGGAGTTGCATGATGGTTGTCTCTACCGAATCTGGGAAAGTGAGGATGGTAAAATTCGCTCAAAAGTGCTGGTTATTCCAAAGGCCAAATTTAAGGAAACAATCGAGGATTATCACAATGGATCGAGTGGTGGACATCTGGGCATAACGAAAACCACAGAGAAAATAAAGAAACGGTTTTATTGAGTAGGATGCCAAGAATCAGTTGCTGACTGGATCCGCCGTTGTGACCAATGTGCAATTGCTAAAGGACCAAAGCAACGCACTCGGGGAAAAATGCATCAGTATAAGGTTGGAGCTCTCTTTGAGAGGATAGCGGGACTTTTTCCAATCAGCTATGCAAGAAATAAATACATCCTTGTGGTAATTGATTACTTCAGTAAGTGGCCAGAAGTATATCCCATTCCCAATCAAGAAGCAAAAACAGTGGCAGACATTTTCATCAAAAATCGGGTTTGCCGATATGGAGCTCCACTTGAGTTGCATTCTGACCAAGGACGAAATTTTGAGTCGACACTTTTTAAGGAGGTTTGTAACATGCTTGGAATACAGAAGACACATGACGTGCGAGCAAATACTGAAGGGTTCAAAGAAGAAATAGTGCTGCTACACAACCCACAACGGAAACGAGGCTTGTCTCCTAAATTACAGACTCATTGGGAGGGACCTTACCGGATGGTCACAAGGATTAATGATGTTGTGTATCGAATCCAAAAATACCCCGGGAACAAAAGTAAATTAAAAGTAGTCCACATCGAAAGGCTGGCACCTTATACTAGAGACGGAGAGACTCTTGTTCGGGACGAACAAGTTTAAGCGGAGGGCAGTGTAGCGAAATTTGGTTTATGCCAGAAAATTCTCGAAATAAAAACCAACAAAAGAAAACTAAACGATACTAGCTAGCATCACTGGCTGTATAAATACTTTTACACCATCTAGCGGCCAAGTATAGTTTTTGTACTAAAAATGATAAACTGAAAAGGCGCTGCAGTACACTATAAAAGTCGACAACCAAGAGAAATTATCGGCGTCATACAACGCCATCTAGAAGGTACTGGATTATTAGAGAAAGTGATTGTGGATTCCACGCCGATACGCCATCTAGAAGGTACTGGATTATTCGAGAAAGTGATTGTGGATTCCACGCCGATACGCCATCCAGAAGGTACTGTATTATTCGAGCGCTTGCTTCACGAAAAAAATGCAAGGAGCTTTTTTATAGAAAATTTTATGATCTTTCCAATAGGCTAGGGCCCGTTTATGTAACATTCTTTTTTCACGAGATATAGAGACAAATGTCTTGTCAATTTTGAGTTTTTTATGAATCTATGTTGCTAATTAACTAACGAAGTACTTGTTTCACGAAAAAAATGCAAGCTTTTTTATAGAAAATTGTGTGATCTTTTCAATAGGCTAAGTCCCGTTTATGTAACATTTTTTTTCGAGAGATATAGAAACAAATACCTTGTCAAGCATTTTTCCTCATACAAATCGTATGGATAACAAAAAAGCTCGATGTAACCAGTAAATGTCAATATTATGAGCTATAAATTCACCAGAATTTTCCTTTCGTGTGCGCAGGCACACGGAACTTTTCAACCTTTTTCATGCAAAAAAAAAAAATTTTAATCACCCTAATGTACACATTTTAGTCTCGTCTCACGAGTACAGTATTCGTTTAATCAAACAAAAACAAAATGTCAACTGCAAAATATACACCGAGTGCACCAAATAAACTGAATGTTTCGAATGTTTTGAATGGTTTGATCTGTTAGTAAGCAGTTCAGACGATAACAACGCTAGTTTCAAAATGAAAAAAAAAAATGTTTTGCAGTCAGTATAATTTTTTTCTTATGTAAAATAGACTGCTAAACTTTAAAAAGATATAAATCTTAACGTAGTCTAACATTTTCGAAAAAAATGTAACTTCACATTTACCGATTTGGACAAAAATTGTATGAAATTAAAAATAATTAAATAACCAACAAACTTGTTCCGAACATTTTCAATTTCAGATTCAACCGATTGAAATATGTGAAAAAAGTATTTTTATTGACGTAAATGGAAATCGAAAATTCAATTAAAATTCTTGGCATATATGTTATTTTACACATGAAATATTACATTTTAATTTTATAAAAAATCCTTTCGTGTGATTAGTTTAATGTAAAAGTAACGTTTGCCTAAGTTACTATAACGTGACAGGAAAAAATACAAAAAAAAAGTGTACTCCATTCAGAGTTAATTCATGAAGCTCTTTACAGGTAAAACTCTTAACAAATATTGATTGAGAGGTTAACATAAAACTACCTGTTAATAGACAAACTCCAAGAATAGAACGTAATGAAGTCAATTTTCCAATTTTATGACATATTTTAAGAAACCGAGAAATTTTTCAATAATGGTTCGTGTAATAAAAACACAACCCATTGATGAGGATTGTTGTGTTGTAATAAAATTAACCTCAAACAAGTCAATGCCATACTTTGTTCGACTTTGTTGTAGCATATCTACAGGTAGTTCACATTGATAGGGGCTTACCTCTTTTGTCAGCTAGTAAGTCATAAAGCTTGGCTATGTAAAAAAAAACAGCATAGATGAGAGGATTTTCGAAGGACACTAACAGTTACTCTGAAAAATATACAGAAATAAATTTTATAATGGTCAAATTCACAAACTAATAAATTCAAAAATCCTGTATGAGCCTGAATGTTTGCGACCTAAAATCAGATTTTTGATATGCGGTTTCGGCATTATTTTAAGCAAATAACAGTTCATTAAAAATCATGTACCATGGGATCGGCAATAACATAATACCTGAGGTGTTGCAGCTAGAAAGTGGAAAACCGGTACTTTTTTACTTTTGTCCGGTCAATTGTCAATTTTTTTATAAGAATGAAAGAAGAAGAAAAAAAATTACAGATTTGAATTTTCCCATCGAAAGTTTCCTGAAGACCATAGCCACATTGTTGGAAAATTTTATAACGTCTGTAACTTGCATCATTTTTTGAATCAATATTTTGGAAAATGGGTTGTCTGTTGAAAACAGAGGGCGCTAATCCAGTTTTCAATATTTATGTTATTCGATATACATGTGTCAAAATTGTAGCAAATCAAAGTTATAAGTAGAAAAATACTGACAATAAGAAGCCACAATTGTGTTTGACTACCCTCACTATACACCAGTATATTTGCCGTACACTCCCAGTGTGCCAAACGAATTCGTTTCTTCGTACTATTCATCCGTTTCGGATTCCGTTACGAATTCGTCTCGAACTCGTTTTCATATGAAATTCCTCTCGAAAAAACGGAAGGATCGTGCGCATTAACGAATTCATTTCGAATTCGTAAAGGACTTCAAATACGAACTCGTTTCGAATTCGTTTTTTGTTCATAAAACGAATTTTTTTTTGTTCATAAAAAAATTAATTTTATTTAAAAAAAAAAAAAAATTTATTATTTAATATGCATGCAGCAAATTGTAAGACTTTGTTGCATATTATTTTATTTTATTATCAAATTAAATATTACTTACGATTTACAAATTCCCAAAGTCAGGCTCGAAACCATGTCTCAGCGATTCATAGTCATACGCGCTACCTACTAGGCTACCTGTCATATAATAAAATATATGTCAAAAGCGAATGATCAGTTGGTGGCAACACTATAAGTGGTGACAGTTCTTTGTGCGAAGTTTATTTTTGTAATTTAATTTCCGTAATAAATACAAATTAAAATACGCGTTTTCCCAGCTTTATTGACTGCTAAGGCTCAGCGATTGGCAGGCAAGCTGAAAGTTAGCTGTTTTTTGTGGTGCTAATATAGCAAACAAGCAGGTAAATTTTTGCATTTAAACTGCAAACACCAAATTTAACTAAGTGTCGAGAATTGGCGCTCCACCAAAAACAGTTGTTAGTGAAAAAAAGCTCCAGGCTATGCTTTTAAGAAACCAGGGAAACCAATTTTTTTGTTGACAGATCCTAAGAGTCTGCAACAAATTATGTGGATGACAGAAGTGGCTAAAAAAAAATGTTCCTTCTGTTTATTCACATAATATTGGTTACTGGAACTTTTCAAAAAAAAAAAAAAATTTCTAATAGTAATATTGTTTTTATTACATTATGACGTTGAGCCGCTCTCCTCCTTCTGGAGGGAGTCAACAACAGCAACAACATCCGCAACAGTTTCTTCAACAACAACAGTTACCACAACAACACTTGCTACAACAACAGTTACTACAACAACAACAACAACAGTTGCTACAACAACAACAACAACAACCGTTGCAACAACAACAACAGTTTCTACAATAAGAGGAGCAACGGAGCAGGCAAAAAGCTGAAATATCTAGCTCTCCTTCTATGAAGAAAAATAGCTATTCAACCCAGGTGGTTGTAAATAATGATTTAACATCACAATCAACCTCTGCCGGTACTATTCCTAAAGCACGATCAACTGAAGGAAAAAATAAAGTTCAAACAGGTATAGATTGTTACATAACTTTGAATTCAAAGCGAAAGCTCAGCCCTCAAAAAGGGAATGTCGGAAATTCAAAGATAAATAAAACTAACAATTTAGTTACACCTTCAAATGTTCTATCTGGCAATCGATTTGCAGCATTAAGCGAACTTGACGAAAACAATGCTAGTGAACCACCCAAAACTTTTAAGCCGCCTCCAATTTATTTGCGTGAGCGAAGCTCAAACGCTTTAGTAGCAAAGCTAACACAGCTTATAGGGAAAGATACCTTTTTTATTGTTCCCTTAACTAGAGGTAATCTTCATGAAACGAAGATTCAAGTAAAAAGCGAGGAATGTTTCCGCATTATTAAGAAAAACTTTAACGACAGTAATAAATCTTATTACACATACCAGCTTAAAAGCAGTAAAGGTATTACAATTGTTATTAAGGGTATTGAATCCTCTGTTGACCCTGCTGAAATCAAAGAAGCTTCGATGCTAAAGCTGTAATAAATATAGTAAACAAAGATAAGGTTCCACAACCTATGTTTAAGGTTGATCTTTATCCTGATTCTACTAAATTAAAAAAGAATGAGGTCCACCCAATTTATAAACTTGAATATTTGCTTCACCGTCGTGTGGTGTTAGAGGAACCTCATAAAAGGAACGGCCCGGTACAGTGTACTAACTGCCAAGAGTATGGGCATACAAAAACATACTGTACCCTTCAATCTGTTTGTATCGCTTGTGGAGAACTTCACCACATTTCTAAGTGTTCAAACAAGTTAAAAAAAGATATAAATTTAAAGGAGTGCGCTAACTGCCAAGGGGATCACACTGCAAACTACAGGGGTTGTCCTATTTATAAAGAGCTAAAAGCTAGGATCTCTGAAAAAATGAAAGTAAACCGAAACCCAACTCAAAATATATTCCCAACCCATAACTTTGTCCAGCAACAAATCACTGCGCATCCAGTTAATCCAGCTATTTCATATGCAAATGCGCTCAAATCAGGAGCAACGAACCCTCAACAAAGTAGCTTGGAAAAACAGATCACAAACTTAACTCAAACCCTGAATCAATTTATGGTTTCAATGCAATCAACTCTACAAGATCTAGTTAAAACGCAAAACCAGCTACTTCAAATTTTAATTACGCAAAAATAAGTCAGTTAAAAATTTGTGTTTGGAATGCTAATGGCATCAGCCAAAATAAAAATGAAATTTTTCATTATGTAACCCATGCAAAAATTGATTTCATGCTTGTTTCAGAGACTCATCTGACAGACAAGCAAAATTTTCATATACCAGGATACAAATTCTACAAAACCAATCATCCTGATGGCAAAGCTCACGGGGGCTCAGGAATTTTAGTTCGAAATCGCCTTTAACACTACTGCTTAGAACCCTTTTCCAAAAATTATCTTCAGGCTACCTCTATTTGCCTACAAAACCATTCCAAAAACCTTACTGTTTCGGCAGTCTACTGCCCACCTCGATTCGCAATCAGTGAAGAAAAATTCAAAGAATTTTTCGATACCTTGGGAACCAGATTTTTAGCTGCTGGAGACTATAACTCCAAGCATACAAACTGGCGATCTCGTGTTATAAGCCCTAAAGGCAAACAATTATATAATATGTTAATGAAACATCGCACCACGTTCGACTATGCTTCTTCTGGTCAACCAACATATTGGCCAGCCGACCGAAGGAAAATCCCAGACCTCATTGATTTCGCCATCACAAGAGGTATCGATAGAACCTTATTAACAGCCGAGACAAATTTTGAACTTTCTTCAGATCATTCTCCAATCATTTTTTGCCTTTTAGAAAAATCAGTTGACTTTAAGCCCCCTATGAGATTAACATCGCATAAGACTGACTGGCTAAAGTACAAAATATACATAAGCTCACACATCCACTCAACCTATTCGATAGAACACAACGAGCATATTGACGATGCTGTTGCCGTTTTTAATACAATACTGTATTCAGCTGCTGAGCACTCAACACCTGATCAGCCTGAGAAAAATACAAAAACCCGTTTCTTTACTAACAGTGAAATTGAAATTCTTGTAGCAGATAAGCGTAGGTTAAGATAGATCCCAACTTCTAAAGCAAACCTAAAAATTGCTACACACAAACTTAGGTCTGCGTTAAAAAATAAAGAAGACGTGGAACAGCAAAAATATGTCTCAAAACTTGCCCCAAATGCTAATGGACTAAAATCCTTGTGGAAAGCCAGCAAAAAAATTAGAGCACCCACTGAAAGTGAATCTCCGATAAGAGACTTACATGGAAATTGGGCTAGAAATGATGAAGAAAAATCTGAGGTTTTTGCCAATCACTTAAGTACAGTTTTTCAACCAAATCCGTACATTCAAGGTTTCATGCCTTCCCAAATGCCAATAAACACCGATACTATCCAAATGAGTTTCCATAGCAGTAATTTAATCAGTTTAATTCAAGAAATGTGTCCTAAAAAAGCCCCAGGGTGTGATAACATCACTCCCAAAATGATTAAGGAACTGCCTCACTCAGGTGTCATCTTTCTGACCAGGCTTTTTAATGCTATAATTCAGTACGGATATTACCCAAAAGAATGGAAAAACTCGTTGATAACCATGATACCAAAACCTGGGAAAGATCGTACACTACCGTAACCGTATAGACCCATAAGCCTTTTACCTTGCTTGTCGAAATTATTTGAAAAATTAATTCTAGCAAAATTAATGCCATATATTACTGATAAAAACTTATTACCGCCTCACCAATTCGGCTTCCGAAAACAACACGGCACAATCTAACAGGTTAATAGAATCACAAATGAAATAAGAAAGGCTTATGAGCGCAGTGAATCAATACCTATGCTCCAATGAGTTATTCGATCTTGTGCAATCGCTGTGCTGAGCCATACATAAGCTGCACCTACTACACAAGAAGTATAAGTCCCTGCTAACTTTAAATTATATATTCATTATTCACAATAATAATGTATTATAATGTTACCTAGTTTAAGATTTTAAAACTTATTGTTAATCTCTTAAGAGAAGATACAATAAAAGAAAATAAAGTTTTAAAAAAAAAAAAAAAATTTTTACTTTTAGAATAAGAAAAAAATTCAGAATTATGAAATACTCTTTATTTCAAAAACTTATAAGCTATTTTACATTATACATTTTTATTACAATGTTCTGGATGATACATAAGTATTATAAAATAAATAAAACATAAATATTTTCTGCAGAAAGAGCAGCATACAAATGCTGAATTTTTAAGAATATTTTAAATGCATTTGTGAAAAGCAAACTTCATTTATATTAAAACTATTTTATTGTTTTCGCAAGTCCCGCAGCATACCAGGCAAAAGAAAGCATATCTTTGTATATGGGTGCAGAAAGTTGGTGATGATTTAGCGAATGTATCTTCAGGCAGTCTTCTCTCGATGTCAAATCTCTATATTCTTCCATAACTGTAGAGCAATTTTGAATTCTTTTTATAAAATTCTTTACCTGTCTGTAAAAATCAGACCTTGAAACTTTTATACTTTTATTCAAAAAGTTTTCAAAATAAAAGTTTCTTAAAACTTTTTTGTTATAAAAGTTTTTATAAACTTTCTTCAAAAACTTTTATTGAATAAAAGTTTTTCCAAAAAACTTTTTCAAAAAGTTTATACATAAAAGTTTTTTCAAAAAACTTTTATGAAAAACTTTTTCATAAGAGTTTTTCTGAAAAACTTTTAAAAAAAACTTTTATTAATAAGTTAAGTTAAGTTTTTTTTGACTTTTATTAATAAAAGTTTTTTTTAAAAGTTTTTTTTAACTTATATTTTTAACAGTCACATGCAAAGAGTTTTTTTTGACTTTTATTTTTCAAAAGGCGAAAATAAAAGTTTTTTTTTGTATGAAAGAACGAGGAAAATCCAAAAAAAATATCTTGGATCACTAAGCAAAAAATTTCAAAGGAGAAAACTTAGGATTATTGATAATAAAGTCCAAAGGAAAATACTTAAGATGTTTCTGAAAAGAAAGAAATTAATGATAATTATGCACTTATAATTTTTAGAAAAATTGTGCTTAACGCATCAATGGGAAAAGGCCGAAAATGGATTTTGGGAGTACAGGGGAGGTTCCTGACCCTCCAAAGAGGTGTTTTGGACCCATTTTTCAAAAAAAATTTTATTGCACGAATCGATGGGAAAAGGCCGAAAATGGATTTTGGAAGTGACAAGTGAGGTCCCCGACCCTCCGAAATGGGATTTTTGGACCCATTTTTCGAAAAAAATTTTATTGCACGAATCGATGGGAAAAGGCCGAAAATGGATTTTGGAAGTGACAAGTGAGGTCCCCGACCCTCCTAAATGGGATTTTTGGACCCATTTTTTGAAAAAAATTTAACTGCACGAATCGATGAGAAAAGGCCGAAAATGGATTTTAGAAGTGCCAAGCGAGGTCCCCGACCCTCCGAAATGGGATTTTTGGACCCATTTTTCGAAAAAAATTTTATTGCACGAATCGATGGGAAAAGACCGAAAATGGATTTTGGAAGTGACAAGTGAGGTCCCCGACCCTCCTAAATAGGTTTTTTGGACGCATTTTTCGAAAAAAATTTTATTGCACGAATCGATAGGAAAAGGCCAAAAATGGACTTTGGAAGTGACAAGTGAGGTCCCCGACCATCCTAAAAGGGTTATTGGACCCATTTTTCGAAAAAAATTTTGCTCGTGCAATAACATTTTTTTCGAAAATTGGGTCTAAAAATTCCATTTAGGAGGGTCGGGGACCTCACTTGTCACTTCCAAAATCCATTTTCGGCCTTTTCTCATCGATTCGTGCAGTTAAATTTTTTTCAAAAAATGGGTCCAAAAATCCCATTTAGGAGGGTCGGGGACCTCACTTGTCACTTCCAAAATCCATTTTCGGCCTTTTCCCATCGATTCGTGCAGTTAAATTTTTTTCGAAAAATGGGTCCAAAAATCCCATTTCGGAGGGTCGGGGACCTCGCTTGGCACTTCTAAAATCCATTTTCGGCCTTTTCTCATCGATTCGTGCAGTTAAATTTTTTTCAAAAAATGGGTCCAAAAATCCCATTTAGGAGGGTCGGGGACCTCACTTGTCACTTCCAAAATCCATTTGGATCCTGTTTTGGCCTTTGGAAAACGGAGCAAAACATGTTGTTGGCCTTGGTACGTTAGCGAATTTACTATTAACAAAATTAAAGAAAGCGTTGGATGCGTTTAAAAGTCATTCATCCACTGATAATCATAAAATGGCGCTGCTTCAAAGTTCGAATTCCTCAGCTACTTAAAACAACCCCACGTTGGCAGAAAATATTTTGCTGGTCACGGAGAAGCAGAAAGCAGTTTTGAAAAATAGAGAACGTTTGGTACCTATTATAAAACAGTTATTTTCTGTGGGCGAGAAAATATTCCCCTGAGAGGCCATTGAGATGACAAAGATCTTTCTCAAACAGATGAAAAGTCGAAAGGGAAATTTCGGTTATTACTGAAGTTCCGTATTGACTCAGGTGATACTGCTTTTCAACAACATTTGGAAACAGCACCGAAAAATGTCACCTTCATTAGCAAGACAACGAAAAATCAAATTATAGAATGCAGTTATTCGGTAATTTCCAAAAATATCGCAAATTATATAAAAAAAGGATAAAATTTTTCTTAATATTGGGTGATGAAGCCACGGACGTCAGTACTACAGAACCAGTGAGTCTTTCTGTTAGATACTTTGATATTGAAAGTAGCATCTTAGAAGAAAAGCTCGTGTGCTATTTGAGTTAATTTTGCAAGAACTTAATAAACTTGGGCTGAAGATAGAGAACTTGAGAGGTGAAGCATACGATAGAGGCTCAAACATGGCAGGGAATTTCAAAGGAGTGTAAGCACGCATAAAAGAATTGCAACCTCTTGTCATCTCCACTTTCCATCAAAGTAGAAATAACTTTGTAGAGAAAATATTAGACAGAAAACAATGGCAATGTACCTACTACAGCTGCTGAAGCCTATTGTGAGGCAACGGATTATTTTCCGAATGTTAAAGTGCTACTACAGATATTGGCTACTTTTCTGTCACAACGTGCTCAGTGGAAAAAAGCTGCTCTTCTTTGAAATTAATCAAATCATGTAGAAGAGCTACGATGGGAAGGCTAAACGGACTAGCGTACTTGTACATCCATAGGTTAATATTGGTCGATCCTGAGGAAGTTTTAGAAGAATATGGAAGAACATACTCACGCCGATTAGAGTTGCTCTATGAAAAAAAAAGAAGACTAATTTATGCAATTCTATTTTTTATTATTTTTTTTTTTTTACTTTATAGCTTTTAAGAAATACAATATGAAACACCTACTCTTCTGCAAGTTTTTGTTATTTTCTTTTAGTTATGTCGTGCATTAAGTTTGAAAGTGTGTGATGAAAAAAAAGGCTTAGCCTCCCCCCCCCCCCCCCCAAAATCAATTTCTGGATCCGCCCCTGACAGTATATGTAATTAATTTAAAAAATTAGAATAAAAAAAATAAAATATCGTTGAGGACAGGTATTATGGGTCACACTGTAAATGAATGTAATTGAATAATTTTCTCAACAAGTTTTCCTTCTATTTAAATTTCATTTTATTTATTTTCATTTTCTAATATTCAAATAACTTTTTTATGAATTAAATAAAATAAATACATTAGAAAATTCAAAATGGTCTCAATTTAATATTGTGAATTCGTTTGCTTCGTTGTAAAAGCCGAAGAAAATCATAAATAAAATCCAATGGGATTTGCTACGTAATTCTCACTGGTTCCAGCTTTTTGGTTTGGCTCGCAATAATTTATTACTGGGAAAAAGCTTGGACTCTCGTTCTTTTATATTTACTAGAGTTCACCCAGTGGTTGAAATTCAACCGTTAAAAATGCTTTTGGTACTAAGAAACTGTTATGAAAAAGAAGTATTTTTTGTCATCGCTTTCAAAAATATCTCCCTATCTACACACCTTCCTTAGAGTTTAGCTAAGAAAACATATTTTTCATAGATATAAGTTTTTTATAATAAATTAATCTATGAATAAATCTTACAGACTAATGAACAAAATTAATAAGAAAAAATATGTATTTAAAATACAAAAGCTTAAATTTATTATAGAAAATTTTATGAATACAAATTAACTATTAATTTTTTAAATGAATTTCTTGAAATAGCAAAATCAATCATATGTGTTGAATTTAAATTATTTAATTAATTTAGGGCTCTTGTGATTGGAACATTTAAAGAATAGTTAGTTCTGCATACCTGAAAGGAGAACAAATTGCAATGGCGTAGATATCTAGAAGGCACTTTGAATTTGATAATCTTAAGTAAACTAGGGCAGTCAATACGGCCAGAAATAATATCAAACACAAACATTAACGAAGCAATCTTTCTCCTTGATTCAAGGGACTTAAGGTCAATTAACAAGCAGCGTGAACTATAAGATGGAAGAGGTTCCTTAAAACTTATAGAGCTAAGTGCAAACTTAAGAAACCTTTTCTGGACTCTCTCTAGACGATTACAATAAACAGAAAAAGAGGGATTCCAAATTATAAAAGCATATTCAAGCTTTGATCTAACATAAGATGTGAATAAAATTTTACGTGTGTAAGGATCTTTAAGATCAGTGCTATGACGCCTGACGAATGCTAACATTGAATAGCATTTAGGGATTATAAAATTTATGTGATTAACAAAAGTGAATTTTTTGTCGAATATGACTCCCTAATCTAGTATTTCACTAACAGATCTTAAAGAAATTCTGTCAAAGTAATAAGACGACGCAATACAAACACGGAAAAAAAAATTCTGTAAAAATTCATTGGATTTCCGACAATATTTACAGTTTTTCCCTGTAATGCCCAGATAGTAAGCGAAAAACTGTAATAATTGATTGTGATTGTCAATGAAAAATTACAGCGCTCACACTGTAAATATTATCATTTACTCCGAAAAAATTTTAAAAACGAAAATTTTACTTTTTGTTTTTATTTTATTTTTTTCTTATTTTATGTTTCATTATACTTCCTAACCATACTTCTTAACATAGCACGAAACAGAGAACCAGCCTGGCACATTCATATAATTATTTTCTTGTAACCATATATCTACATTTTATGTCGTATTTGTACAACGCAGGTGACAAAAAAGTTATATCGAATCATAAGATAAATAATTTATTATGTGATACTTATTGAAGTTTTTACAGTTTACCCTGTAATTTTCATTTCGCTACCTCAAAATACGGATGTCGTATGTAGCAAATCTTAACTTTTCAGGAGACGGTTTTAAAGGTTTAACATCAAATATCTTCAAAACGGCCCTATGGATTCTCTCCAGTTTTGGATTGAACATAACTTGAATATTTTATTTTCATTAACTTAAGTCGAATTTAGTGTAATTATAATTAAAAAGACGTTATTAGCCTTTTTGCTTCAGTATACATTTGTCGTATGTTACATTTTTTCACAAAAAGTCATTTTCTTTGAACATACGACAAAAAACCTACTGGATATTCATGTATAATTTGATAATTTTAGGGAAAATTGCGAAATTTTGTGATAAAATCTTAAGGAAACTTTTTATGAAATCGAATAGACAGCTATTAAAAAAAGACAAAATTAATTAACTAAGGGAAATTATTACGACAAAAGTTCTTTATTCAACGAAAAACGAAATTAAAGATAAAAATGTCCATAAGTCTCTTATTATATGTGTGAGAATAATATTATTTATATATCTATGAATAATTCTTCATAAAAATTCCGATCACTCTCCGTGTCAAAATAGCACATCATGCTTTTCAAATCTTTTACTTTGTTGGCGTCAAGTGTTTTGGGTTTTAATAGTGATAATTTTATTTGAAAGAAGCTATCGGGTATTTCCCCTGTTATGCATCGAAAATTTTCTCTTTTAACATTTTTATAAATAAGTTCACCTTTACCATGCGAGATTTTATAGCCGATTTGATAAATGTTTTCATTATTATATTCAATATATTTTGTTTTGCTGAATGGAATGCACTTAAAATTCATTGCTTCTGCTTTTATCGAAAAATTTTTGAAATCACTTGTAATCATTTCTAAAATTATAAGCTTCGTTTTTTCGTATACAGCATTTCTTAGTAGACGTGCCAATGCCGTTTGACTTGGAATTTCTAAGTGTTTCAAATGTCGCTCAATTACACTGTGCACGCAGTCCACTTCCTGAATTTGTGAGTGCCCTGGTTCCGAAAATTTTTGTATTGCCTTTTTTATACGGCTTTGGTGTATAAAGTGCAGTAAAGCCGTGGCAATTATTTTATTTCGATTTTGTGGAACGCAAGAATCACTCCACAAAATTATTTGCTTTAGTTCGGGGTGTTCGTTTTCTATATTAACTAAAATTTTTATAAGAGCACTTGCTATATCATTTCCGCCTCTTCCAGCAATACTCTCATTCCATAAAGCACAGTACGTTATTTTTTCACCATTTTGCTTTATGAGAGTTCCCGTCAAATTGTATATGCAAAGCTTCCGCTTATAATAGCAATTTGACGCGAACATTCTAGGTATAGTGAAGACATTTTCCAGATCATAGCACAAAACGGCTTTAGAGGGATCTTTATTTTTACGATCTACATCTCGCTCCTCTTTGCATAGAGTCTTCTGCATACAGTGCATTTTATAACCTGTCTTTTCATTTTCATTTAATGTCTTATCATTGACTTTTGCGTAAACACATCTATCGCATTGGTCCTTTTTCGGCTTATAAAATGATAAATTAAATTCATTGTTAAATGTATTTCTATATGTATGTATTGGTACTGGATCCTCACACGTTTCCTTATACAAAACATACATCTTTTGTAAATTTAGATGGCTCTCTAAATATTTGCGCGATGTTCTTGAGCGGCAGTAGTGCGAATCAATTGTCGGGAAGCTATTGATGTGTGTTTTTACTCTTTCAATTTTTTCTTGCAATATTTTCGGTCTACCATGGTGTTTTCTGCGTTCATTTGGAAGTCCTTGCTCAGAGTCACTTAAAAAATTGAAAAAATAATACACTTTTCTCTCAGTTATTCCCAAAATATTGAGAAAAAATGTTTTTCATACTGGAAATTTTATTGAGTTCACTTGGAGAAAATATCGGAAAGTCTTATTTTTACGAAAATGGTCATTCTCTTTAGTTGAACTTCGACGTTTTTTTGTTACAGAGGGTTTAACGAAATTTGCGTAAAATAAACGTTTTTCACTTGCATTTAATGCCCAAAACTGTTCATGCAAATCTTTTCTTTCGCTCTCTGTAACATTGTTTGTGCAACCACGAATGCAGTCTTCTTTGCATGGTACCCGCATCTTTACCTCAGGTCTTTCCACGCCTTTTCTGTTTCTATACCTTATAAAGGTTCTGGTTCTCGGATGATTTCTATACCGGAAATGAATTTTGGATTAAAGGTCCTAAAGTCCTATTTTTGGCTTTATTAAAAGCTCGCCAAGAGCTATCACTTAATCAGCCACAAAGGCTACAGGGGTGAATAGATGATCCTTTGAGACTTAATAAAACAATGTTTAATAATCTTAAGTCAAAGTCAGATCTTCGATTGATTTTATTAGTTTATGATTTTTTCTTATATACATTTTTTTATTTGAGTGAAAAGACACAATTCTTCTTTTCACTCGCTATCCAAAAATTCTTACTCATCATAATTTTACAAAAATAATTGTAACACATGCCATGCATCTGTTACATATTGAAATTAGCTCAAAGCAAAACGATAAACAAACAATAGTAAAAGTGTTATGTTACATCCCATTGCTTTGGCTTTGTGTGTGGCGTCAAATGCATGACACACTTATGTTGTGCATTTCCAAATGTATGTCAACCAGACATTTGTTGTTGTTGCACAAATTATTGGTCATCGTAAATAATGTGTTTGAGTTGCCGCTGACCTTGTCTTAATATTTTACTGTATTGATACGCTACAAACATTGTGTTGGTCAAAGCCCTTTATGCACAATGGTTGGTGCGAACCCTACAATAAGCAATACGTACAACACCTCTACCCCTTTTGGAAATGCATAACGTTTATTAATAGTTCTTAAATGTGAATAAACGCTTATGCGCTTGTACCATATGTGAATATATTGTTCTTGATGCATGGTGTGTATTTAAGTTCTAGTGATATAGCGATATTTTGTTTTATATTAGCATGTATATAAGTAGTACATCCTAGTAGTTATATAATAATATTCATATATTTAATTATGATTATATGTTAAAAAAAAATTTTACTAATTATTTAATTTCTATTTTTATCTTACATTTGATATTTTTTATACTGTACCATGTTTATTGCTTACAATTGCAATTTTTGCTTATTTGCAAAATTTAATTTTATTTGTCTTACATATTTTTATACTGTACACGGTTGAAAAAATCAGTATAAATTTTTATACGAATATCAGTTTAAGGGTGGTTTTATATGAATTTAGGTATAAATTTAATAACTTTTCAACATATAAAAACCAGCTATACGGCCAGTTGTTTATGCTCACTTTTGTCTTATAAATCATCAACATTCTGTAGCCGAGCTAGCTAACGAACGGGGTCGAATTCAAACTATTCTAGAAATGAAGTAGGTTCAAATCTCTACCCATTCATGTTCTGTTATTCAAATCATTTTATAAATAAAAATTGTAAATAAAATTAAATTAAAAAGAAGTATCTGTTCCCGGACTCGAACCCATGAATTCTGCGTCCCAGTCAAACGTTCTAACAACCGACATAAATATACATTTTTTTTTTAATATCGTAAAATTAAATATAAACTCTTATTATAAAATAGAATTTATACGTCAACCTATTCTATACTTTTTAATATAGAAACATATATGATATTCATATAAAATTTTATAACTGCGGAACTTATAAAATCTATACGATTTTTTTATGGATTTATATGAATAACTAAAAGTTATTAATTTTATACTGATATTTTCAACCGTGTACTATATTTATTGTTATACAATTACAATTTTGCTTATTTGCAAAAATTTGTTCTAAGTATTTACTTAGTGACCTTCATATATTAATTTTCAAGTTCTGATTTTATGCTTAGGTTTGCTAAATTTGATTCATTCATTACATTCATACTTGTAGAGTTTAATGCCTTAATTCAATGTTTATTTTTATTTTTGTTTCATAAGCTATTCTTATTTCTAGCTAATATAATATTATTGTTATGAACTTCTTGTATTTTGTTGATTATTTTTATTTTACTATTTGGGCCTTTTGTTTCTACAATGGTGTAAGGTCCCTTGAATGGTTTGTCAAATTTGCTTTTGTTTCCTACTTTTAGGTAAATCTTGTCTCCTATTTGAAATTTCTGATTACCTGCATTTCTATTTGAAATCTCTGCTACTTTTAGCTTGTTACTCTCTAGGTTTTCTTTTGTTTTTTCGTGTGCATATCTCAATTTTTGTTTAAGCTAAATTAAATAGTTATCAATATCATAGTTTTTTGTATTATTATTATAAATTTCGCCAGGTAATGCGCAGATTTTGCCGTATACAAGCTCGAATGGAGAATAAGTCGTCGTGCTATGTGGAGTTGTGTTGAAACAGAATACATAGTATGGCAATAATGTTGCCCAGTTGTCGTTTTCTTGCATATTTCTCAGATATTCATTAAGTACTCGATGGTTTCTCTCAACTGTTCCTATCGTCTCATGATGATAAGGTGTTGAAGTACGTTTCTCGATTTGTAAAGCTTTGCATATGTTTTGTAGTAGTTCATTTACAAATTCGGAAATTTCTTATTAAGAGAGAGTAACGTTTCTTCCTTTCGCTTCTCTTTAAAAAACTACAAACGATTTGTTTTTTGTCGTTGATCATTGATTTTGCTTTCGTTTGAATGTAGGTGAGTGGTCCGCGCAACATATTCTTGCGAGCAAGCGAAGAGCGTTATTTCTCTAATGCACAGCAAAAATGTTTCAAATCAAATGACAAAATAAACATATAATTTTTTGCCGATCATTTATTTGGCAATGCACAACGCCTAATCTGCAAGCGAATTTTAGGGATAATTACTAAATTTTAAGTGGTGTCATGCCTTCCTGTCGAAATTTATCCAATTATAAATTTATACCATTCTTAGTATAAGTCTAGACTTTGATTGCACTAACTTCAGTGAAACAGTTCAAAGTTTTAAGTTGCATAGCAGATGCTACGCCCTATATTAAAATGTATCCATTTTTCCTACCGCTAAGCCGAAGTAGATATAGTATTTCTGTGAAATTTGGTTACATTTTCTTGAATATTTGTCACAGATCCGCGTTTTGAAGTTTTACTTTCTTTGGGAGTGCCACGCTCACTCTCAAGTATTTGTCACTATCTTTTTTAGAGCTTTTCCATATTAATCCTACTGTTGGTGTGAAATTTGTTCTCATTACCTCAATATTTCTCTGAAGTTTGATTTTATAAGAGGTGCCACGCCTCCTTTTTGTAATTCGAAAACTTTTTCAAAGCATATCCAAGTTATTCTTAGTATTTGTGAGAAATTTGGTAGCACTGCATCAAAGAAGCCGCTCAATATAGCGTTTTATTTGTATGACCGGTAGGCGTGTTCGTGAACTGATTTCGCCTGTTTTTAATCTCAAGAACCTGGAGCTGTGGCCTGTGTACCTGGATTTTAAAAATCCAGTTTTCTTCAAATTCGCTTTTAATAGTTTTATAATAAATTTGCTTAGTGTATTTCTGAAGCTACAATAAATCTCCATCTTCCGATTACACTCTTTGTACTGCTTTTCATTTACAGTTAGGAATTTACGAAACTACAAACGATATTTTGAAATTCGTGAATATTGGAAAAAAATGTCTTTTTATTTTTCAAAAAACTTCCAGACGCCCTTAAATGGAGCGTGGAATTACCCTTAGTAAAAAAAAACTGTTTCGGCTAAACCGCGTCATCGATTTTGATAAAATTTGGTGGTATGGTGCTAGATTGAATTCTGAGTAAAGATATATCTTTTGAGTGGGCGCTGCCACGCCTCTAATAAGAAAAAAACGTTTCTTCTGCTAGGTATTTGTTTTGAATAGAACGGTGACACGCCTATAATCGAAAAATATGTTGACACAGCTTACTTAAAGGGCCGATTAGATTCTGACCAATTTTCATAAAAATCGGTCCATTAATTTAGCAGTAAAAATGTTTGTTCTTATTAGAGGCATGGCACCGCCCACTCAAAAAAAATATTTTTTCTCAGGATTCAGTCTAGCACCATACCATTCGGCGATTCAGCCGAAACAGCGTTTTTTCCTATTAAGGGAGATGCCACGCCCCATTTAAGAATTCAGAGCTTCTAATTACTTTTCTTATAGTTCAGTCTATCTCCAAACCAAATTTTATTAAAATCGGTCCATTAGTTTAGCCGTGGCAACGTATTACACTGCACTCCCTCTCTTCACAGCCTTCCTAAAAAATAAAAAAATTAAGCGATTATGATTATGGCTGTTAACCAACTGCCTATTTATACATACATGTAGGAGCTGTTTTATGGTCGCCATTTTCTTAAAAACAAAAAAATTCGAAAACACCCGTTCTCATATGAAAGCTCTTGAGCATACGAACATTTTGACATCTTAAAAACGTTTTTCCTCTGCGCTCAATTTTGGGCAGACCACTGTCCCGGTTGACATGGAACGTCCCATATACATATATATTGTTACGAAATTTCTGTCTCTTTGACGATAATTTCGATCTCTCACACTTTTCTGAGTTCGATCACTGGATTGTGTAACAATTAAAAACACACAAACTTATTTAGTTATAAAATGGTTTATTTTATTAACGTTCAAATTCTAATATTAATTTAACACTGTATAGAAAACTGTTTTTGTTCTACTACGGATCACACTGTATTCACTTTATTGTTTATTGCTTCGCTGTTCTAACTCAACTGTGTGCTCAGCTCAGATGACAACCCTTTTTATACTGCAGTCATCACTCTCTCGAATAATCCAGTACCTTCTAAGTGGCGTATATTCTACCATTATCTACAACCCACCAGTGCTACTTTGTAGCGTGCATTCTACTACTATCCACAATTCACCACGTTGACGTTGAGCTAGCTATTATGCTAGATGTTAGATGGCGTTGTACGCAGACCTTGAAACTTTTATACTTTTATTCAAAAAGTTTTCAAAATAAAAGTTTCTTAAAACTTTTTTGTTATAAAAGTTTTTATAAACTTTCTTCAAAAACTTTTATTGAATAAAAGTTTTTCCAAAAAACTTTTTCAAAAAGTTTTTACATAAAAGTTTTTTCAAAAAACTTTTATAAAAAACTTTTTCATAAGAGTTTTTCTGGAAAACTTTTAAAAAAAACTTTTATTAATAAAAGTTTTTTTAAAAGTTTTTTTTGACTTTTATTAATAAAAGTTTTTTTTAAAAGTTTTTTTTAACTTATATTTTTAACAGTCACATGCAAAGAGTTTTTTTTTGACTTTTATTTTTCAAAAGGCGAAAATAAAAGTTTTTTTTGTATGAAAGAACGAGGAAAATCCAAAAAAAATATCTTGGATCACTAAGCAAAAAATTTCAAAGGAGAAAACTTAGGATTATTGATAATAAAGTCCAAAGGAAAATACTTAAGATGTTTCTGAAAAGAAAGAAATTTATGATAATTATGAACTTATAATTTTTAGAAAAATTGTGCTTAACGCATCAATGGGAAAAGGCCGAAAATGGATTTTGGGAGTACAGGGGAGGTTCCTGACCCTCCAAAGAGGTGTTTTGGACCCATTTTTCGAAAAAAATTTTACTGCACGAATCGATGGGAAAAGGCCGAAAATGGATTTTGGAAGTGACAAGTGAGGTCCCCGACCCTCCTAAATGGGATTTTTGGACCAATTTTTCGAAAAAAATTTTTTTGCACGAATCGATGGGAAAAGGCCGAAAATGGATTTTGGAAGTGACAAGTGAGGTCCCCGACCTTCCTAAATGGGATTTTTGGACCCATTTTTCGAAAAAAATTTTATTGCACGAATCGATGGGAAAAGGCCGAAAATGGATTTTGGAAGTGACAAGTGAGGTACCCGACCTTCCTAAATATGATTTTTGGACCCATTTTTCGAAAAAAATTTTATTGCACGAATCGATGGGAAAAGGCCGAAAATGGATTTTGGAAGTGACAAGTGAGGTACCCGACCTTCCTAAATATGATTTTTGGACCCATTTTTCGAAAAAAATTTTATTGCACGAATCGATGGGAAAAAGCCGTAAATGGATTTTGGAAGTGACAAGTGAGGTCCCCGACCATCCTAAAAGGGTTTTAGGACCCATTTTTCGAAAAAAATATTACTCGAGTTATAAAATTTTTTTTCGAAAATTGAGTCCAAAAAACCCATTTAGGATGGCCGGGGACCTCACTTGTCACTTCCAAAATCCATTTTCGGCCTTTTCCCATCGATTCGTGCAATAAAATTTTTTTCGAAAAATGGGTCCAAAAATCCCATTTAGGAAGGTCGGGTACCTCACTTGTCACTTCCAAAATCAATTTTCGGCCTTTACCCATCGATTCGTGCAATAAAATTTTTTTCGAAAAATGGGTCCAAAAATCCCATTTAGGAGGGTTGCGGACCTCACTTGTCAGTTCCAAAATCCATTTTCGGTCTTTTCCCATCGATTCGTGCAATAAAATTTTTTTCGAAAAATGGGTCCAAAAATCCCATTTAGGAGGGTCGGGGACCTCACTTGTCACTTCCAAAATCCATTTTCGGTCTTTTCCCATCGATTCGTGCAATAAAATTTTTTTCGAAAAATGGGTCCAAAAATCCCATTTAGGAGGGTCGGGGACCTCACTTGTCACTTCCAAAATCCATTTTCGGCCTTTTCCCATCGATTCGTGCAATAAAATTTTTTTCGAAAAATTGGTCCAAAAATCCCATTTCTTGTCACTTCCAAAATCCATTTTCGGCCTTTTCCCATTGATGCGTTAAGCACAATTTTTCTAAAAATTATAAGTGCATAATTATCATAAATTTCTTTCTTTTCAGAAACATCTTAAGTATTTTCCTTTGGACTTTATTATAAATAATCCTAAGTTTTCTCCTTTGAAATTTTTTGCTTAGTGATCCAAGATATTTTTTTTGGATTTTCCTCGTTCTTTCATACAAAAAAAACTTTTATTTTCGCCTTTTGAAAAATAAAAGTCAAAAAAAACTCTTTGCTTGTGACTGTTAAAAATATAAGTTAAAAAAAACTTTTAAAAAAAACTTTTATTAATAAAAGTCAAAAAAAACTTTTAAAAAAAACTTTTATTAATAAAAGTTTTTTTAAAAAGTTTTTTTTGACTTTTTGAAATAAAAGTTAAAAAAAACTTTTACTTTTATTTTCGGATATAAAAGTTTTAAGGAAACTTTTACTTTTATTTCACAAAAATAAAAGTTTAAAGTTTACTTTTACCTAAAAAAAAACTTTTATAAAAGTTTATTTCAAGCTCTGGTTGTACGTTGTACGACGGCGATAATTTCTCTCGGTTGTTGACTTTTTATTGTTTACTGCAGCGTCTGTTCGGTTTATTATTTTTAGCATTTTGCGCTAGATGGTGCTAATATCGTTTAGTTTCTTTCGTTGGTATTTATTTCAAGAGTCTTCTAGCATAAACCAAATTTCGCTACACTGCCCTCCGCTTAAACTTGTTCGTCCCGAACAAGAGTCTCTCCGTCCCTAGTATAAGGTGCCAGCCTTTCGATGTGGACTACCTTTAATTTATTTTTGTTCTCGGGGTATTTTCGGATTCGATACACAACATCATTAATCCTTGTGACGATCCGGTAAGGTCCATCCCAGTGAGTCTGTAACTTAGGAGACAAGCCTCGTTTCCGTTGTGGGTTGTGTAGCAGCACTAGTTGACCTTTCTTGAACCTTTCAGTATTTGCTCGCAGGTCACACCGAGCTTTCATCTTGTCGCGATCTTTATCACGGTCTTTCTCACGTTCCTTTTTACGCGATTTAGAACGACGTCTAGAAGACTTCTCCCGACTTCGAGAACGTTCTCGGCGTGACTGCTCTCGTTCTCGCTCTTTCTCATGTTCGCGTTCCCTTTCTCTTCTTCTGCGCTCGCGATCTTTATCTGGCCGTTCTGGATCCTCCTTTTCAACTTTATCTCTTTCAGCGCGCTCTCTAACCTCCTCTCGTTCACGTTCTCTTTCACGTTCCCGCTTTCGTTCTCTGTCGCGTTCTTCACGCCGTTCGCGATCACGCTCGCGATCTCTTTCACGTTCCCTTTCACGCTCTCGTTCACGATCACCACGATCCCGATCACTGCGCTGGTCCCATCTTACCTCCTCTTCAGGCAAAACGTTCAAACGGCGCACATCAATTGTTCCAGCTTTATTTTCCGTTCGTGAACATTCAATTTTACATAGACGACGGAAAAATGCATCCGCATTTTCATGCTGGCTTTCTTTGCGATGTGGTAGTCGTTTCTCAGGCTCCCTCTCCGGAATCGAACCCTGATTCCACGTACGCGCCTGCTGCTCGCTACCATTTTCGCCATCGTCCACCCTATTTTCAATTCTTCTTTTTGGTGAATGTGATGCAGATCGTTTACGACGTGATTCGCAGTCACGTGCCATGTGTCCGTGCTTACCACAATTGTAGCATTTTCCGCTGAAGCTACTGATGGCGAACGATGAACTTTTCTTTTTAAAATCCACCTCCATCCGATTTTCAATTTTTCTTCTTGGTGAACGTGATGCAGATCGTGATTTGCAGTCACGTGCCATGTGTCCCTGCTTACCACAGTTGTAGCATTTTCTGCTGAAGCTACCGCTGGCGAACGATGAATTTTTCTTTTCAGCCTCCACCTCTATCCGACGAGTTTTCAGTGATGGGCGGCATGTCAACGCAATCATCTCTTCAGTGAGGGCAACCATTACTGTTTCGTTAAATGTTGTCTTCGGGCTCCTCATTGTCTCGCGTTTTGTTTCTGAGTCACGTATGCCGTCAATAAACGCCTCTATTTTGAATTTTTCAGCTACGACACTTAACTCGTCAGGATAGGAAAGGTGTGCCAATCGCTCAATATCCGCAGCATACTCCTGCAAGGACTCACCAGATTTCTGGATACGACTTTTCAACTCCAATCTGTGAATCTGCTTCATGTGGTCACTGCCATATTTTCGCTGTAAGGCATCCATCACCGCCTTGTAGTTTTTCTGCTCCGCCACTGGAACCGTTTGCAAAACTTCTGCAGCTGCGCCTTTTAATGCCACAATTAGCGCTGCAGCTGCGCTTTCGTTATCCAAACGATTGTGACCAGATGTTGTTTCGAACTGGAGCTTGAAAACACTAAATGGCGTTGTTCCATCGTACGAGGGTGCCTTAAGCCTCTCAGCGCTAATTTCTCTTATCACTTGAGTGGTTGGTTCACTTTTTTCCAACTGTTGAATCCTTTTATTAACGTCCTCAAAATTATTTTGAACTTTTTCAAGATTGTTTTGAACTTTTTCAAGATTATTTTGAACTTCTTCCTTGAATGATTCAACGTCATCTCGTAACTCAATCATTTTTGCATCGAGGCCATCTACCATTTTGGCAACCTCCGTTCGAACAGCCTCGTGGATCTGCGTCGCGTTCTGACTTAACTTCTGGTCTATTTGCAGTGCATTTTGACTTAAGCTCTGATCAATTTCTTCTCGAACCGCCTGGATCTGCAGCGCGTTCTGACTTAAGCTCTGATCAATTTCTTCTCGAACCGCCTGGATCTGCAGCGCGTTCTGACTTAACTTTTGATCAATTTCTTTCTGACCCGCCTGGACCTGCAGCGCGTTCTGACTTATTGTCTGCGTCATCGCCATTAACATTTTCTCGAATTTGACATATCTACAACTTCACCACTTGCCGCTGGTCCAGAAGTTTCTTCCACTTTCGCTGCTGATTCTGATATATCACTATAAAATTCATGCTCTTCCAGGTTTACACCTTGAGCCTCAAGAGCCTGCCGTAAGCGTTTCTGTAACTCCACCTTTCCGCCAGTAGATTGCAGACTCAGCTGCTGCAACTCCTTCTTCAGTTGATCCACTTTTAGTTCGTCAAACTTAACCATTTTTATTTATTTATTTTTTTTTTTTTTTTAAATTGATTGTTAATTCTTTTACACAATCCCACTTCTGACACCAATTGTTACGAAATTTCTGTCCCTTTGACGATAATTTCGATCTCTCACACTTTTCTGAGTTCGATCACTGGATTGTGTAACAATTAAAAACACACAAACTTATTTAGTTATAAAATGGTTTATTTTATTAACGTTCAAATTCTAATATTAATTTAACACTGTATAGAAAACTGTTTTTGTTCTACTACGGATCACACTGTATTCACTTTATTGTTTATTGCTTCGCTGTTCTAACTCAACTGTGTGCTCAGCTCAGATGACAACCCTTTTTATACTGCAGTCATCACTCTCTCGAATAATCCAGTACCTTCTAAGTGGCGTATATTCTACCATTATCTACAACCCACCAGTGCTACTTTGTAGCGTGCATTCTACTACTATCCACAATTCACCACGTTGACGTTGAGCTAGCTATTATGCTAGATGTTAGATGGCGTTGTACGTTGTACGACGGCGATAATTTCTCTCGGTTGTTGACTTTTTATTGTTTACTGCAGCGTCTGTTCGGTTTATTATTTTTAGCATTTTGCGCTAGATGGTGCTAATATCGTTTAGTTTCTTTCGTTGGTATTTATTTCAAGAGTCTTCTAGCATAAACCAAATTTCGCTACAATATATTTATTGACAACTAAAACTACAGTGAAAAGGCAACAACAAAAACGATAAAACAATAATGACAACAACAACAAAAAACAAATGAGCAGCGGTACTGTGACTAGGGGCCGTTCATAAATTACGTAAGACAATTTAATGACTTTTTGATCCCCCCCTCCCCCGAGTAAGATTTAGTAAGATTCTCACTACCCCCCCCCCCTCCCCACCGAAATCTTACGTAAGATTCATAATTAAGGTGAAACTAGTCAAAAAATGTATTTTTCATGTGATGTACTATATTACTATGTATATTTAGTTTTAATATACATATTGTAGCGAAATTTGGTTTATGCTAGAAGACTCTTGAAATAAATACCAACGAAAAGAAACTAAACGATATTAGCACCATCTAGCGCAAAATGCTAACAATAATAAACCAAACAGATGCTGCAGTAAACAATAAAAAGTCAACAACCGAGAGAATTTATCGCCGTCGTACAACGTACAACGCCATCTAACATCTAGCATAATAGCTAGCTCAACGTCAGTGTGCCATGCATTGTGGTGAATTGTGGATAGTAGTAGAATGCACGCTACAAAGTAGCACTAGTAGGTTGTAGATAATAGTAGAATATACGCCATCTGGCAGCTTGTAGTTTATTCGAGAAAGTGATGCCTGTAGTATAAAAGGGTGTCATTTGAGTTTTCGGACACAGTTGTAGTTCAACAGTAAAGTGGAACACTTGAATTAAAAGTAATAAAGTGAATACAGTGTGATCCGTAGTAGAACAAAACAGTTTTCTATACAGTGTTAAATTAATATTAGAATTTGAACGTTAATAAAATAAACCATTTTATAACTAAATAAGTTTGTGTGTTTTTAATTGTTACACAATCCAGTGATCGAACTCAGAAAAGTGTGAGAGATCGAAATTATCGTCAAAGGGACAGAAATTTCGTAACAATTGGTGTCAGAAGTGGGATTGTGTAAAAGAATTAACAATCAATTTTAGAAAAAAAAAAAAATAAATAAATAAAAATAAATAAATAAAAATGGTCAAGTTTGAAGATCTGAAAGTGGATCAAATGAAGAAGGAGTTGCAGCAGCTGAATCTGCAATCTACTGGCGGAAAGGTGGAGTTACAGAAACGCTTACGGCAGGCTCTTGAGGCTCAAGGTGTAAACCTAGAAGAGCATGAATTTTATAGTGATGTATCAGAATCAGCAGCGAAAGTGGAAGAAGCTTCTGGATCAGCGGCAAGTGGCGAAGTTGTAGATATGTCAAAGTTCGAGAAAATGTTAATGGCGATGACGCAGTCCATTCGAAAAGAAATTGGTCAGAGCTTAAGTCAAAATGCTCTGCAAATGGACCAGAAGTTAAATCAGAACGCGCTGCAGATCCAGGCGGTTCGGGAAGAAATTGATCAGAGCTTAAGTCAAAATGCACTGCAAATAGACGAGAAGTTAAGTCAAAATGCACTGCAAATAGACCAAAAGTTAAGTCTGAACGCGACGCAGATTCACGAGGTTGTTCGAACGGAGGTTGCCAAAATGGTAGATGGCCTCGATGAAAAAGTGACTGAATTACGAGATGACGTTGAATCATTCAAAGGAGAAGTTCAAAATAATTTTGAGTACGTTAATAAAAGGATTCAACAGTTGGAAATAAGTGAACCAACCACTCAAGCTATAAGAGAAATCAGCGCAGAGAGGCTTAAGGCACCCTCATTCGATGGAACAACGCCATTTAGTGTTTTCAAGCTCCAGTTCGAAACAACATCTGGTCACAACCGTTGGGATAACGAAAGCGCAGCTGCAGCGCTAATTGTGGCATTAAAAGGCGCAGCTGCAGAAGTATTGCAAACGGTTCCAGTGGCGGAGCAGAAAAACTACAAGGCGGTGATGGATGCCTTACAGCGAAAATATGGCAGTGACCACATGAAGCAGATTCACAGATTGGAGTTGAAAAGTCGTATCCAGAAATCTGGTGAGTCCTTGCAGGAGTATGCTGCGGATATTGAGCGATTGGCACACCTTTCCTATCCTGACGAGTTAAGTGTCGTAGCAGAAAAATTCAAAATAGAGGCGTTTATTGACGGCATACGTGACTCAGAAACAAAACGCGAGACAATGAGGAGCCCAAAGACAACATTTAATGAAACAGTAACGGTTGCCCTCACGCAGGAGACGATTGCGTTGACATGCCGCCCATCACTGAAAACTCGTCGGATGGAGGTGGAGGCTGAAAAGAAAAATTCATCGTTCGCCAGCGGTAGCTTCAGCGGAAAATGCTACAATTGTGGTAAGCAGGGACACATGGCACGTGACTGCAAATCACGTCGTAAACGATCTGCATCACGTTCACCAAAAAGAAGACTTGGAAATAGAGTGAACGATGGAGAAAATGTTAGCGAGCAGCAGTCGTTAAACTAAAGAGAGTCAGTACAGCGGGGCGTGAGCTGACTCTTACAGATGATTGCCCCATAGTCTTGGTTTCGAAGCTCTGCCGAAATTCCAACAGCCTTACCATCGGTGGAAAAATCAACGGAAGACCATGTGAGCTTACTTTGGATACAGGCGCATCGCATTCAATTGTGAGGAAAGACTTATTTGAAAGACGACGAGTAACGCCGTTAAATGGGATCCAATTGAGAACAGCGACAGGAGAAATTGCGCAAATAGTAGGAAAAGTTACAGCGAGTATTCTCATCGGCAACAAAACTGTGGAACATGATTTTATTGTTGCAAACATCACCGATGAAGTTATCATTGGCGTGGACTTCATGATTCGACACGGGTTCACTTTGGATCTTAAGAAAAAAACGTTAAGGTATGCCAATGTAGAGTTGCCTTTAGACATTGGCTGTGGACAAAAATTAGCAATTGCAAGAGTCTACATAAGTGAGCGCTGTCGAATTGAACCCAATACCGAAGAAATTATTTGGGCCACAATAAATGAAGACTGTGGGACAAGCCATCTGTGGGTAGTGGAAGCAGATAAGAAAAATTTTAAGAAAGACCTGATTATTGGAAAGACCCTAGTAAACACAAGAACAGACAGAAAAATACCGGTGCGAATTTTGAATCCAACAAATAAGCCGAAATGGATGCAAAAAGGTGAACTTATAGCGCAATGTGAGAAAGTTACGGCTGTGATAAATTGTGAAAATAACCAGCAGAACACACAAGGCCCAACTTTAACGAAATCGTCGGCCATGGAAGTATTGACGAAAGAATGGACGAAGGAGTTGTCTGCCCAGAACAAAAATAAAGCAAAAAGGTTTCTGCAAAAACATTGGCGGATATTTGCGTCCAAAGGAGAAAATAATGGCCGAACATCAGTTGTCAAACATCGTATTGATACAGGTGATTTTCAGCCGATTCGTCAACCTCCAAGGAGGCTAGCACTCGCTAAGAGAGAAGAAGTGACGGGCCTTATAGAAGATATGGCGCGAGAAAATGTCATTGCACCATCAGAAAGCCCATGGAGTTCACCGGTCGTACTTGTGAAGAAAAAGGATGGAAGTATGCGATTCTGTGTGGATTACAGAAAACTGAATGACGTCACCAAAAAAGACAGCTACCCGTTACCCAGAATCGATGATACACTGGATACGTTATCTGGAGCAACATGGTTTTCCACCCTGGACTTACAAAGTGGATATTGGCAGGTGGAAATAGATGAAAAAGACAAAGAGAAAACTGCCTTTAGTATTGGGAATGGTCTATGGCAGTTCAACGTCATGCCGTTTGGTCTTTGTAACGCTCCAGCTACGTTTGAACGGTTAATGGAACGAGTTCTCAAAGGACTACATTGGAAGACTTGTCTAGTGTATCTCGATGACATAATCATCATGGGTAAAGATTTTGATGACCACTTGAAAAATCTGGAGGAAGTGTTTGAGCGCTTGGAGACAGCTGGACTAAAATTAAGTGCGAAAAAGTGCTCACTTTTCCAGCGTGAAGTCAAATATCTGGGGCACAAGGTTACGTCAGAAGGAATACACACAGATGAAGATAAAATAAAAGCTGTGAAAAATTGGCCACGTCCATCTAATCTTCATGAGTTGCGAAGTTTTCTGGGTCTATGCACTTATTACAGACGCTTTGTTCCTGGTTTCGCAAATGTTGCAGGCAGTCTACATGAGCTGACACAGAAAAATCGAAAATTCGAATGGAGTGGGGCACAGGAAACTGCATTCCAAAAACTGAAAGAATTACTGTCCACAGCGCCAATACTCGCGTACCCAATACCCGGCAAAGAATTTGTATTGGACACCGATGCGAGTGGCCATGGTATTGGAGGAGTTTTGTCCCAAATCATCAATGGTCAAGAAAAAGTCGTCGCATATTTCAGCAAAATTCTGTCGAAACCTGAGAGGAATTATTGCGTAACTCGGAGAGAGTTACTGGCAGTAATGGAATGCGTGAAACACTTCCATAAGTACTTATATGGACAGCACTTTCTCCTGAGGACAGACCATGCAGCATTAAGGTGGCTACTTCAATTCAAGGATCCTGAAGGTCAAATCGCACGGTGGATAGAACGCTTGCAGAGCTATGATTTCACCATAGAGCATCGCAAAGGAAGCCAGCATGGAAATGCGGATGCACTTTCCCGTCGTCCATGTAAAATTGAATGCGGTCATTGTTCGCGAACAGAAAATAAAGCTGGAACAATTGATGTGCGCCTTTTGAACGTTTTGCCTGAAGAAAAGTGGACAAAAGAGGAGGTAAAACGAGATCAGCGCAATGATACAGATTTGGCAATTATAATTAAGTTTAAGGAGCTGGGTAGGAAACCGGCGTGGCAAGAGATTTCAAATGAAAGCCAAATCTGTAAAGCATACTGGGCGCAATGGCAAAGTTTGGAGTTGCATGATGGTTGTCTCTACCGAATCTGGGAAAGCGAGGATGGTAAAACTCGCTCAAAACTGCTGGTTATTCCAAAGGCCAAATTTAAGGAAATAATCGAGGATTATCACAATGGATCGAGTGGTGGACATCTGGGCATAACGAAAACCACAGAGAAAATAAAGAAACGGTTTTATTGGGTAGGATGCCAAGAATCAGTTGCTGACTGGATCCGCCGTTGTGACCAATGTGCAATTGCTAAAGGACCAAGGCAACGCACTCGGGGAAAAATGCATCAGTATAACGTTGGAGCTCCCTTTGAGAGGATAGCCATGGATATAGCGGGACCTTTTCCAATCAGCAATGCAGGAAATAAATACATCCTTGTGGTAATTGATTATTTCAGTAAGTGGCCAGAAGTATATCCCATTCCCAATCAAGAAGCAAAAACAGTGGCAGACATTTTCATCAAAAATTGGATTTGCCGATATGGAGCTCCACTTGAGTTGCATTCCGACCAAGGACGAAATTTTGAGTCGACACTTTTTAAGGAGGTTTGTGACATGCTTGGAATACAGAAGACACGCACCACAGCTTTGCATCCTCAGTCCGATGGCATGGTCGAAAGGTTCAACCGTACTCTAGAGGAACATTTAAAAAAGGTTGTCGATAAAGGGCAAAAAGATTGGGATGAGCATCTACCAATTTTTCTGATGGCTTATCGGTCGGCAATACACGATACCACTACAGTTACGCCAGCAAAAGCCATTTTTGGTACGGACTTAAGGCTTCCAGCAGATTTGAAGTACGGAGTAAGCGTTGTCCCAGAAACGACCCATGCTGACGATTACATGTCGCGGAAAAGAGAAGAATTAGCAGATATACACGAGCTTATTAGAAGACGTACTCAATTGGCTAGCGACAAGATGAAAGCTCGGTATGACCTGCGAGCAAATACTGAAGGGTTCAAAGAAGGTCAACTAGTGCTGCTACATAACCCACAACGAAAACGAGGCTTGTCTCCTAAATTACAGACTCATTGGGAGGGACCTTACCGGATCGTCACAAGGATTAATGATGTTGTGTATCGAATCCAAAAATACCCCGGGAACAAAAGTAAATTAAAGGTAGTCCACATCGAAAGGCTGGCACCTTATACTAGGGACGGAGAGACTCTTGTTCGGGACGAACAAGTTTAAGCGGAGGGCAGTGTAGCGAAATTTGGTTTATGCTAGAAGACTCTTGAAATAAATACCAACGAAAAGAAACTAAACGATATTAGCACCATCTAGCGCAAAATGCTAACAATAATAAACCAAACAGATGCTGCAGTAAACAATAAAAAGTCAACAACCGAGAGAATTTATCGCCGTCGTACAACGTACAACGCCATCTAACATCTAGCATAATAGCTAGCTCAACGTCAGTGTGCCATGCATTGTGGTGAATTGTGGATAGTAGTAGAATGCACGCTACAAAGTAGCACTAGTAGGTTGTAGATAATAGTAGAATATACGCCATCTGGCAGCTTGTAGTTTATTCGAGAAAGTGATGCCTGTAGTATAAAAGGGTGTCATTTGAGTTTTCGGACACAGTTGTAGTTCAACAGTAAAGTGGAACACTTGAATTAAAAGTAATAAAGTGAATACAGTGTGATCCGTAGTAGAACAAAACAGTTTTCTATACAGTGTTAAATTAATATTAGAATTTGAACGTTAATAAAATAAACCATTTTATAACTAAATAAGTTTGTGTGTTTTTAATTGTTACACAATCCAGTGATCGAACTCAGAAAAGTGTGAGAGATCGAAATTATCGTCAAAGGGACAGAAATTTCGTAACAATATGTTACATATTAAATAAATATTACGAAATTACAAACTACACATTTGTTTTTCAAGATGAATAAAAAAAGTCATCGTAAGTCATCGTTAGTCCATGCCAACCAGTCTGATAGTGAACCTACAATTGGCACACTCGATTCGTCTGTTGAATTTTCTGATTCACATTCAAACCCTGTAACATCAATATCCTCGTCGTCATGCCACTCTGCAACTTGACAAATCTCCGATTGTTTTAAAATGCAAAGGCTTTTCCCCTGTCCACGTTTCAAAATTGAAACTGGTTGAATCATGTGAGTGCGACTACAGTCTTTTCCATGTAGTTTTTTGTGCATTACAGTAGCTTTTTTCGAGGCAAAGTACTGGTCACAAATATTACAAACTCGATCAGCTAAGACGTTTGCAAGCGAAGGACAAAAAAAAATCGTAAGGCATGATTTTGAACTGTGGATGTACTTTTGACCAATCGTAATTTAACGCTAAGCGAAGAAATAGAGGACAAAACTGATTGCTGTTTTGGTCTCCTGTTGAAGAAGTAATCGAAAGCGAATCTTCTTGCTGAAGAGGACAAGTGCAAGGGGGTGGTAAAGAACCGGGACAACATCAACAAAATTTCGACGTATCTGCGTGTAAATGCCTGAATAATAGCAAACTTGTGAGACGGTGTTACAAGTCGACCCTGCGTGTAAACAACATACATATATTTCATTACATAAACAGAAGAGAAGTTGTCCCGTTCAGAGTCGATTACTTAAATCGATTGTAATCGATATTTCTGAATCTTTCGTGACTGTTGAAAATTCAAATATATTTCATTACTGTCACAAATGACCATGCGTTAATACAACTTTAATGTATGAATACGCATTTTAAATCTTACGTAAGATGATCATTCACCCTTCCCCCCCCCCCCCCCCCTAAACGTCTTACGTAATTTATGAACGGCCCCCTAGTAAGCTAAGTGGCGGGAGTGGTGGTGGGAGTTTCAAATCCTGAGCTGCTGCCGCCCACTTACCCCTACTTTTGTGTAAAAGTACTGTGACTAGTAAGCTTGGTATTGGATACATTACACAGGTCAACACTAGTTTTGGTGCCGAGAAGCTGTACTTTTTTTTTAACTAAGGACCTTATACTGATTACATTATTATCAAAAATGTTGATATCCTACGTGTAGTTTTCTAGATTTTGCCTTGCAAAAAAAAGGCTTACATGAAAAACACTTTACATTATTTAAATAAAAACTTTCTTTTTCGCGACATTTTCGCGAATGAGGTGTAGTCGGACTATCACGTTGCATCCCCCAGCAATAGTCAGACATCATATGGCGATCCCATCGGCCTTGGTATCTTTCTTCCATAGTCTTTAGGTCCTGGTGAAACCGCTTCCCTTGTTATTCTCTATAGGATCCAAGATAGTCTGGGAATTGGTCAAGATGACTGTGAAGTAGGGTGGTTCAAAATATTAAAGTTGCTCCAAACTTCGCTCCCCGGGCACCAAAAGTTTTGTATTGGTGCCAATAAGAACCACGTAAAATTTGGTCCATTTCAGAAAACATTTGGTGGACCCGCCACCCTTTTGAAAACTGGAAAATGGTCCTCAATCTATCAAAAATTATTAATATCTGTCCGCAGCTGCCCCCTAGAGGGATCAAATGTATGACAAGGTCCCATTATTTTTTCTTCTTCAACATTTTTCCCGAACATACTTACCCCCTATCACAACCCCTTAGGGGTGCTCCCCTGCAAAAATTACATTCTTGTGAAATTATGAAATTGACTTCCCCCTTTTCTCAGATGCCTCAGAAGGGGTAAAACGCAAGACGAACTCGCATTATTTTTACTCTCCCAAACTTTTCCCTGTACACATCTACCTCCTATATGCCACCCTTTTGGGGTCCCCCCTACAAAAAACAAAAAATTTAGAAAAATAGTTCATAGCTCCCCCGGAGTGACCCAAAAAGGGTTGATACGTATCACTGAGTCCTATTATATTTTTTTTCCAACATTTTTCTCGAACATACCTACCGTCTATCTGCCACCCTTTTGGAGGTCGCCCTACAAAAAACACAAAAAATTTCTAAAAATAGTTCATAGCTTTCCCTGAGTGGTCTAATGTATTACCAGGTCCTCCCTACATTTTTCCGAACATACTTACCCCCTATTTCAACCCCTTTGGGGGATCCCTTTGAAAAAATGAAAAAAGTTTCGAAAAATAATTCATATCAGTACTAGGTTGTATTATATTCATTTTTATTGCATTCATTGTTTATATTAACTGGCTCTTTTCACAGAAAAGGATACTTTTTGCGATATACTTCTACGATTTGTAGCATAAGCTGTTTTTTTCTTCAGCATTGGACAAAATTTGGTTGTAGTTTTTCACAAACGCAACACCTCTTTCAGCGGTGTCATTTACGACCAGTGTTGCCACCGTGACATAATTGATGTCACTTCTGACATCAATTTTTTGGTGGTGACATAGTATAAAAAAGAATTATGCTGACATAAAAGGTGACATAATTTAAAATGGCCAATGAATTATGTGACATAATTTTAGTTCAAATAATTGGGTTTCGTAAAAGAGCTCTTATTTTATTATGCTAAGACAAAAAAAAGTATTTTAAAATGTTCGGTATAGCTCCGATTTCGTAAAGCTATAAAGCCAGGGCAAATTGTGCCGCAAACCTCAATGGGATGCGTTTTTTTTTTTGATGTTGATACACTGGCAACACTGCGCAAAGGAATAGCTGTCAAATTAGTGTCTTCTAAATAAATTAAATTTCTCCATCTATAAACAATTTTTTAAAGTGCAATAACTAAACAACATAAAGTTGTAACCACTCTTTAGAAGGGCCAGTTGAAGTTTCGTCTGTTTCGACCTTTTCACTGCTTTTACTGGTGAGTGAGTGATTTTCTGACTATTGGGTGCTCCGTCAATGCTTTTTTTGCGCCATTAACAGCAACAGCAACTTTAATTTAAAGAAGCAAGTGAATAGAGACAAGACAAAACAATAACAAAGCTTCAACTGAAGCTTTGAATACTATATCACATACACAACCCGCTAAAGCTTATAAAAGCTAACAATAACCTGATCGATAATTGGTTCATGTCACCGCTAGAGCAGTCGATAATCAGTAACAGGATACACACTACAGTACACAAACCACAAATTACCACCCACTAAGCTTAGACAGCGTTACCATCGCCCAATTTACAATCAACGTTACAATCAAAATTATAAAATTAAAATATAAATTTGCGCACATCTATTAGAGCGCATAAGCTCAGATCAGATCATGATGACATCGCCTGCAGCCATAAAGCTTAGGGATACCCTACAACGTCGGCAAAGACTTTTTTCTGAAGCTGAAAAGGCTCCTGTCTTGCAGGGTGAAGATGAACTGGCTAGCACTATTCTAACACAAATGAAAACAATGGAAGTGAGATTGCAGGCACACGTTGAAGGACTGTTTAATAGGCTATCTACCGAGCTTTCGGTTCTGGAAAAAAAGCTCACAGTAAGACTTGAAACTGAATTAAACTTGATCAATACCAGATTTACTGAAATTAATGGAAAAATACAGTCTATCGAAACTGAGTTAGCCGAGTTTCAAGCATTTAAGACCGACTTTAAGAATTTTAAGCTTGAGTGTCAAAATCTAAGGTCCAACTCCTCCAATGTCGGCACTCTTAATGCTGAGATCAATGATCTTAAATTACAATTAGCTAAACAAGAAAATTTGACCGTAGCGACTGACCTTAGAATAAATGGTATTCCCTTTGCTGAGAATGAAAACTTGCGTGACATCGTTAGCAAAATTTTTACTACAGTAAATATTCCGGCACCAAATATCAAAAACATATTTCGAGTCATCCGTGATAAAACATCACAGCATAAAAACATTAACGATTCAACTATTATAGTGAAATTCGAATCACCTTTCGTAAGGAATTTTATATTAAAGTCTCTAGCAAAGTTTAGACGCACGACAAATGACCTACTGCGCTTACGTCATGCAGGTTTTGACTCAAATCAACCTATATATGTCAATGAAAATCTGACCTAAGCAAATTACTCTATACTAAAGTCAGCTTTACAATTAAAAAGAAAACAACAACTCACTGTTGTTTTCTCTATTCATGGTATTGTGTATGTGAAGAGGAAGGAGGGTGATAGCTCCACACGCGTTGAGAGCATAAGCCACTTGCACGACCTTGTTGGTACCCAGCTCTCCAGCAACAGTAACAACATATATAACTTTCGTCATAACGACCGACGTACCAACAACTTCAATGGAGATCCTACTTTTCGCAACGATTAACACCATAGCATCAACTTTTTCTCAAATATTTCTTATTTCTAATATTTTTTTGTTTTATGTTTGTTTAAATATTTTTTCCATTTCTGTCTCCTTTTTTGTTAAACTCTGCTATTTAATTATTATTGCAACAATTATTGCTAAATACAAATCTTTGCACGCGTTGTCAAAATTAATTTGTGTAGATTATTCTGACCTCTTTAAATAACGCTACGGTATGTTCCAAAGACAACGCACATAACTTAATTCGCATACTCTGCAAACAAAAGGATGGCTTAAAAATTTGCCATCTTAATGCACAAAGCTTAGTCAACAAAATTGACGAACTTAGGTATATCTTTGAGGGTTCAGGTGTAGACGTTCTATGTGTGACTGAAACATGGTTTAATGAGTTTATGCAGGATGCCTTGTTTAAACTGAGTGGTTTTAAAATATTTCGTAGTGATAGGAAAAGTGTCGGAGGTGGCGCAGCGATCTTCGTGAGAGAAGGTATTGGGTGTAAAATTCTGTGTAGATCTCCACCTGGTGATAATATTGAATATGTTTTTGTTACTATCGATAACGGCAGTCAAAAATTGCTTATTGGCTGTGTTTACAGACCAAATCGCGCTGTCGATATTACACTATTTCTTAAAACTATCGAAAGTATGATTCTGCCGTTTTCAAACATAATCATCGCCGGTGATTTTAACAGCAATATCTTAAATGAAACTCATTTGACCTCTAGTATGGAAACGTTGGGGCTCCTTCCGGTAAATTCAACCACACCCACTCACTACACAAATACTGTGAATACTCTACTCGATATATTTTTTGTAAATAGTGAAACAAAGATACTGCTGTATGACCAAATATCAGCTCCTTTTTTTTCAAAGCATGACGTTATTTTTCTGATTTTTGACTATCAGACTTGTTTGCCATCGCAGTTTTTTAGTTTTCGAGATTTCAAAAATATTAATTACTATTTATTGGAACATGCTGTTGATAACATAGACTGGAGCTTTGTTTATAGTACGGCTTCAGTTGATGAGCAAATTAATTTCTTTGAAAGTACTGTAAATGAGCTATTTAATGAATATGTTCCACAAAAAAGTAGGCGGATAAAACATCAGCAACGTCCCTGGTTTTGCAGTCAAATCAAGCAGCTTATAGTATTACGTGATAGCGCATATAATAGGTGGAAGCGATACAAAACCCCTGAATTGTACAATGAATTTAAAACCATCCGAAAGACTGTTGTAAAGCAGATTAAATTAGCGAAATTGAATTACTTCAATCAAAAGTTTTCTACAGCTGTAGGAAGCAAACAAAAGTGGAAAGAAATTCGCAATATTGGTATCGGAAAGAGTAAGTCGAGTGCTACCGAAGTGATCGAAGTAAACAGCTTAAACAAAAACTTTGTTAATCTTCCCATGCCACGTGTCACCACTAATTTTTACCTCAATTCAACTAGCAATACCGCACAAGACAAACATTTCGAATTTGCTTGTATTGAACAAACCGATGTCCTCGAAAGCATTCTAAGCATAAAGTCAAATGCCACTGGATTTGATGGAATACATCCAGCCTTCTTAAAAATTATGCTTCCGAAGATACTCCCATACGTTAAACACATATTTAACACAGCAATAACTATTTCAACTTTTCCTGCTAGCTGGAAAAAAGCCAAAATAATTCCTATACCTAAGTGCTCCAGCGAGTACCGCCCAATTGCAATTTTACCCTTTATATCCAAAGCCTTTGAATGCATCCTACACAAACAAATTAACAAGTTTATTTTTGATAATAGTTTATTAACTAATCGACAGTCAGGTTTTAGAAAAAATCGCAGTTGTATCACGGCATTGGTTGACGTTATTGAGGACATACGAACTGCCCTTGATGACAATGCAGTAACTTTTTTGGTTCTATTGGATCACTCAAAGGCCTTTGATACGGTCGATCACTCAATTTTACAAACAAAACTAGCTAAAATGTTTAACTTCACTAAATCAGCTGTTAATCTTGTAGATTCTTATCTTTCCCATAGATACCAAGCTGTTTGCTCAGGTGGCTTAGTGTCTAATTTTATGCCAATTACCAGAGGGGTGCCCCAAGGTTCTATACTTGGGCCGCTATTGTTCTCATTGTATATAAATGATCTTCCGGATGTGTTGAATCACTGTGCAATTCATATGTATGCTGACGATGTGCAGTTATATGCAAGTTGCAGTCGCAATGAAATTCAGAATTGCGTCATGAATTTGAATACCAACCTTAATAACATTAACGACTGGGCTTTCCGTAATGGCTTGTGTTTAAACCCAAAAAAATCAAAATGCCTTGTGATATCCAAAAAAATAATAGATTATTCTACCGTCCCTAAGCTAGCTATTAGTAATTCAGAAATTGATTTTGAAGACAAGGTGAAAAACCTAGGTATTACTTTTAACCGTACATTAACTTGGAACACTCACATAAGCATCACCATCGGGAGGGTCTATGGCATGTTACGCGTATTGTGGACAACGCAATACTTCACCCCATTAAACATCAGGATACTTTTAGCAAAAACTTATCTTGTTCCCACTTTACTGTACGGATGTGAGATCTTTGCTTATTGCGACCATTCTTGCAAACAAAAATTAAATGTTGTATTTAATAATATTACAAGATACATTTTCAGACTGCGACGCAGAGACCATGTTTCACAACACGTCAATAAATTGTATGGTATGACCTTCGAAAATATACTTAAATTACGGACACTTGTTTTTCTACATAAAGTTATAAATACTAAGAAGCCATACTATCTGTTTGAAAGGATAACTTTTTCAAGATCAAATCGAGCTAAAATGTTAGTCCCTTTACGTCATTCATGTCTGACATCAGAACGGCAATTTTTAATTTTTTCAATACGTCTTTGGAACGCACTCCCTTCGCGCTTAAAAGATTTAAACAACGCTGTGCAATTTAAGAATCAACTTTCTCAGTACCTTTCATTGTTGCAATATTAGCTTAAGATTATTTTATTTTATTATTATTAATGTTAGATCGTGTTTTCTTTTTAAATTTAGTTTAGTTTATAGCCTTATATTAATATATTTGTTAGTATAATAATGCGGATAATAATGTATTCATGAAACTAGTACAGTTACTTAAGATTTTGATCTTGTTGTGCTAGTTGGTTCAACTTCTTTTAAATAAATAAAAATAAATGTTTTGCTCGAATGAAACGTCAAAATCAAAATAACAAAAACGATTCGGTTCCTTTATTTTGCGATGTAATGGTTTTTCCCGTGGGTCTAAGCTGTTCAGCCTTTTCACGTGCTTTTTTTTAAGGGTTGAGCTATAAAAAAAATACATTTAAACTGCTGGATACCATTGCAAATGGTTTCGATATGGAAGACCGAAAGTTATCTATTGTAGGCAGTAAAGAATTCTGCAAGGATTGTGAAAGGGAGAGTGAAACATTTTATGATTATTTAATGTGACCGTTGGTCGGAGGAGAGTGAGGAGATGGAGGGAGCTTGAATGATTTAATTTTGATGGAGGTGAAAAATGTAAAACTTATATGTACTTATATTGTTGTTATATCGTACATCGGAAGTCATTCCTGATATCTTCCAAAATATTTCAAATTTATGTTACTATAAAATTTATTTTTCATTCAAATTTTCAATTGGAGAAATATTCGATTTTTTATTTCCACCCCGCGCCTCCACCTCCAAACACTTATAGTATTGTCCAAGATCATCAACACTTCCTCCCCTCTCCGACTGACGCGTCGACTGGGAGTAGTGTAATAAAAACCTGCATTGTACCCCTTGGCCAATTGTTAGAGGAAGTACACGAAGCACGTAATAAGGATGTCCGGCGTTATAGAGAGCTTTTTACACGAAAAACTTCAATCGGATTCATTTACAAAAAGTTTGCGCAAAACGCATAAACAGAAGTATAGAGACCTAACTGTTCAACCTAAATTAGAGCGTTGGGCGTTGACTTTGCCAGCGCAACGCTTTGGAGTTGAGCGCTGAACCTAAATAAGAGCGTAGCGTTAAATGTCATGTAGAGTTTATTTGATTACTGTTTGTGACAGAAAACAAAAATCAACATATGAAAATGAAAAATTATCTGTCAACGATCTGTCAAAATTGGAAAATCGAATACGCTGGCGTTAGAGCGTTGCTTATTTCGGTTGGCTTCATATAAAATGTATGTGCATGAGAGAATTTTGACAGCAAAACGACGCTGGCGCTCCAATTTAGGTTGAACAGTAAGTCCGGACACGATAACATTGCTTCAAATGAAAAACAATGACACTTCTGATTCGAGACTCATCTATCTATGCACGGTTAGAAATCTTGGAATAAATTTTAATACAAGCGAAGTATTACAAAGATTTTTAATACAATTTTGATCAAATTTAATACTTTTGAATATATTACAAAATTTTTTAAAACATTTTGTATTAAATTCTAATAGTTCAAACATTAAAGCGATATTTTATAACATTTGGAATCAATTTGATGCTATCGTTAGTATTACATTTAGCCAACGTAAATATGATACTACGTTGGCTGATGTCGTTAAAGTGTTCATGCAAACGTTGTATTGAAAGGGAACCAGGTTCGAATCCCAGTGGATACGACATATTTTTTTTTTTAAATTTTAATAAAAACGAGTATTAAATTATAATACAAATTTGTATTAAAAATGAATTTTAATATCTAGACAGTATTGAATTTTAATACAATTCTGGTGTAGTCATATATGTAATCCCAAAAGTATTAAAATTTATTCCAAAATTTCTAACCGCGTGGAGTAAATTTTAGAAATTACACTGTAAGCATTTTTAATATGTATCTTTTTCATAATTATGTTTTGTTGATTAATTTTTTATGTATCAACTTCACAGACATGCTTATGATGAATCTAGTCATAAAGACTTTGTACCTACATATGTAATGGTCCCAAGTTTGAGGGCAGCATCCCTGAATTGAAGAACATATAAAAATTGCAAAGTATATTTTTTTGTTTTTTAAATAAACGAAAAAAGCAAATAATCTTTTATGTATCTTTTTTGGTTCTATAATGTAATTTGTAATTCATGTCGTATATTTTCCAAATTCTACAATTATCTTAAAGCTTATTTAAAAATTCTAATTTCAAAAACAGTTCAATGAAAACCCACGTGATGAAATATATATTTTCATTGCAAAATGTTCGTCAGACACTAAAAAATAATAATCTACTATAAACTCAAGCTTTACATACTTTTTTATATAGGTCGCCCTTTAAAACACCAAGGCGAAAAAATCGGTTATATGGGAGCTATATCTTAAAACCCAACCGATTTACACCATTTTTACGTTAATGCTGTAAAATATAAATATTAAAATTAGTGGAAAATTTCATTGACCTAGCTGCTATAGTTTTTGAGATATTAGTCTAGTACTGCTAGATTGGCAAAATAATACACTGTGCGACGGTCCCCTCTTCTAGGCATTTACCATATATTTAGTACATATGTTTCTGTTATGTTTATAATAAATAAATTTTATTATGTTATAACTAGGGTTGCCAACACGGACTGATGTCTGACCCGGAGATTCAATAAGTGGGGTGGGTGAAATTGAAATAAAGTTTTTATATGAATTTTTTTAAAAACATAAGTAAAATTATTTAATATTTACACTAGATTTCATTGAATCCAACACTTCGTTTTTCTCTCGGATTTCTTTTTATTACATAAAAGTTATCTTGAAAACTAAACGAGATATCGATTTTTTTTATTTAAGATTTTCAATATCTGTTCTATCGAAAACCATCGTCAGATTACGGCCAATTTGTGTATATGTTTATAGATATATATTTTTAGATATATAGATGTATATTATGTATGTATATATGTCGGATCTTGTTTCGGAGATGTGTATAGTAGATCGGGAAAACGTCATCGAAGGGTATGACAGGAAAATATTCTACTGACAATTCTGAACAACTTTGATACAGAAACTGTAGGTCTAAAGTCAATTTTGAGCTTCCGAATATTTACAAATAGGTTTTGTACAGTACTTACTTACATACTAACTTATATTGCACTTTTATGGGAACAATGCCAATATATTTCCTATTATCAGCTAAATTGAGATAAATCGGCCATTTTGATGTCGTTGGAAAGGTTTTTTGCATCCTTTCGGGCATTTTCAGCCATCGGGGCAGGCCTTGGCAAGGCAACCCAAGATATTCTATTTAGGCTCATCAAGCTCTATGCTTTGGCATACATCTCATCCTGTAATCTTATACACTCGACTTTTCTACAGCCAGTTGAACAGCAACCATCAGAAATAGCGGTGGTCATTCACTTACGCGTGGATCTGTCATAAGTGGAGGCATTTTTCCAGTGCTGCGTACAAACGACGAAAAGGCAACTCATTGAAATGCATTAGACATACAAACCAATGCAAGGGTTTACCCAGTTGAACTTCAAATCGACGTAATATTCCATTTGTTATGCCGGTATTAGTTGTTTCGCCGTCACAGCATATGCCAATTCATCCATCCATAGAAATACTGTTGCTATCAAAAAAGGTTTTCAGCTCTCGAGTTTTATTTTCAGTGTCTTCAGCATCAACTTTAACGTATCGCACAACATGGCAAAGCTATAGGCTCTGTAGTTTTTGTTATATCGTCTCTGTGGAATAAACACTTCATCTACATGTTCGATGTTGTCTTGTCGAATCAAGTCCTAAACATTGGTTGACACCCGTTTTTTGGGTCAACTTTTCTTAAATGAGTGGCAACCCGTGGTTGTGACAGGATGTGACAAGGCAACCCTATATATTCTATTTAGGCCCTTCGATATCTATCATTTGGCACAAATTTTAAGCTGTTATCTTCATTAATGAAAATTGACCCAAAAAACCGGTGAAAACTCATGTTTGGGACAGGATTCAACAATGCAATTCCATGTATTATATTTAGGCCTCTTCGAGTTCTATCATTTGGCATACATTTCGAGCTTTTATGTACTACAGTTTTAATTAGAGAAACAAAATTGGCTAAAATTCGGGCATTTTCGATCATCGGGACACGCTTTGGCAAGGCAACCCTAGATATTCTATTTAGGCTCATTGAGCTCTATCATTTGGCATACATCTCATCCTGTAATCTAATACACTCGACTTTTCTACAGCCGGCCTATTAATGGTTTCATAAAAAAAAATTATATTTCTATATAAATTTGCCCTAAATATCTCGAAAAATCGTGATTTTTCGCATTTTTAGGTTAGAATATCACGAAAACCGGAGCCATTTGAGAAATTCTAAGCTTGGATTCGAATTCAGCGCGTCAAAACCTTCGGAAAAGTAAGTCAACAAAATCAAAATTTTTTTCATTGCGGTCGACAAAAATGATATTCAACCCGGAGTGATTGACTTTGAACCCGGAGACCCGGAAATCATACTCAAAACCCTGAGTCTCCGGGCGAAACCCTGAGTGTTGGCATCCCTAGTTATAACTTACGAGGATTCAGTATATTTTTTTATTACTAAAATTATTGGATAGAGCAAAATAAGTGTGCATAAAGGAGTTTTTGTTTATTTTTTTTTTATTTTTTAATTCTCACTAGAGAATTATGTCACTGACATAATTTTGGAGTCGTCGTGACATAATATTTTTCGGGTTAATGGCAACGCTGTTTACGACAGCTAAGCCTTTGCAAAAAGAGAACACATCTCTGACCTCATCATCAGATTCCCATGATTATTGAAAATTCTGTATTCAATTAAGGAAAACAAAAAAGTTTTTGGTTCTGTGTGAAACAAAGTACACTCAAACCTGTCAATAAGAGACTGCTCTGGTTCTTTTTTTTTCTCCTGTTCGCAGGTTTTCTCTTATTCGCAGTGAAAGGCAAGATTGAAAATTTGGTACTATGTATGTACATATTATATGTATTATATGTAGGTACATATTATTTGTTTATTTTAAATTTAATTTAAATTGTATCATTGTTCGTCTCTCTTGTCGTCTTCTCTGACTGTAAACGAAAAAAAAAAAAATAAAAAGTCATTTCATTGATCAGTAATCACACATTTACACTCTCACTAAATTTTCTTAAAGAATTGTTCCATAGTGGTTTGCTTTATCATTTTTTCGTCATTTCTTCTTCCATTAAAATCATGCATTCTGAGACCTTATTGAAAATTAAAACGATTATTTAAATTTTTTCTTTGAGCGACAATCGCTTCCGAATGATTTTTTCTTCATTTTTACTCAACATCACGATATAACGGTTTTACAATTTAACAAGATATGAAATACAGCAACGCGCACATCTACTTTTTTTCACTGCGAATCAATTAGGACGAAATGTAAATGACAATCATTCAGTCACCCACGATTTCAACAACAACAAACAAAACAGTTAACCGTTAGCCGATCGATTTCGAAGAAAATAATGAGCATCAACAAAAAAAATCAAACAAATCAACAACGTTTTTTGCTTAAACACAATTTCGAACGAGCCTCATCTCATTCTCTTATTGGCAGAATAATTCGTATGAAAGTTCAAACTACGGTTCTCTCAATTTCTTTGTTTTTCTCTTATCTGCGGTGTCTCTTATTGACAGGTTTGAGTGTAACTTAGACTGTGGCTTAGTAAAATTTTGACGTTTTCGATATTCCTGCCGTTTGTCAATTTCACGACGGGATGCAAGGAATTTGAGAAGTTCAACTGTTTTTCCCTTTTCTGCATAAGATACTCTACAATCAAAAAATGCGAGAGATATTGTTTCCTCTACCAAATACCACAAATGATTTTTAAATTTTTCTGTATTGTCATGAAAATGGTTGGATCAATATTTTCATATGCAATCGAGTCTCTTACGAAGGAATAATCAAACTGCGTCCACAGCAGTGGTACATCCAAGCCATACTTGAATATATTTTAGTATTATATAATACAAATATGTATCTCGGACTCCATTTAATCGTTATGCAGCCAAAATGAATTGATCACGAAACATGAAAATTAAAAGATTGTATGTCAACCGCGCACGGCTCATTGCCCCAGGCTTAAAGAATTTCGCACTCCCTCTGCACCAAGAAATATTAGTGCTAGCTCTTAAAACTCCTTATAGTCCAAGAGCCGGCTGTAGAAAAGTCGAGTGTATAAGATTACAGGATGGGATGCATGCCAAATGATAGAGCTCGACGAGCCTAAATAGAATATCTAGGGTTGCCTTGCCAAAGCCTGTCCCGATGGCCGAAAATGCCCGAATTTTAGCCAATTTTAATGTTCTAATTAAAACTGTAGTACATAACAGCTCGAAATGAATGTCAAATGATAGAACTCGAAGAGGCCTAATTATAATACCTGGAATTGCATTACTGAATCCTGTCCCAAACATGGGTTTTCACCGGTTTTTTAGGTAAATTTTCATTAATGAAGGTAACAGCTTGAAATTTGTGACAAATGATAGATATCGAAGAGCCTTAATAGAATATATAGGGTTGCCTTGTAGAATCCTGTCCCAAACATGAGTTGCCACTCATTTAAGAAAAGTTGACCCCAAAAACGGGTGTCAAATAATGTTTAGGACATGATTCGACAAGGCAACCCTATGTATTCTATTTAGGCTCTTCGATATCTATCATTTGGCACGAATTTTAAGCTGCTATCTTCATTAATGAAAATTGACCCAAAAAACCGGTGAAAACCCATGTTTGGGACAGGATTTAACAATACAATCCCAGGTAATATATTTAGGCCTCTTCGAGTTCTATCATTTGGCATACATTTCAAGCTGTTATGTACTACAGTTTTATTTAGAACAACAAAATTGGCTAAAATTCGGGCATTTTCGGCCATTGGGACAGGCTTTGGCAAGGCAACCCTAGATATTCTATTTAGGCTCATTGAGCTCTATCATTTGGCATACATTTCATCCTGTAATCTTATACACTCGACTTTTCTACAGCCGGCTCTCAGCCTATTACTCGTATAATCATCTCTGCTACGGTTTTGATAACAGAAGCTTCATATACAAATAATGAATTCTACTTTAAGAAATAAAAGCCAGTTAGCTTTGAATGATGCTTTATTAATGAATCCAATAAAAATCTCTTAGGTATCATGCAGTTGGCGTTTCTTCCATTCCACATTCCAGACGATTCAATGTAAACAATAATTCTTTAGATAAACAATGCAAGCTAAGCTTAAACCATATGAAATAATGATTTGAAATATTTGCCTTTAGTTGTGAAATTCAAATGGAATGATTATGTTTATGTTACAACAAATTAATATATAGAATAATGATGAAATTAAATATGGAATAAGAATTGGAACAAAGGCATGCTACATATGGTCATATAGACCAAATATGTTACTCCTCCACGCTAAGAGTAATGATACTCCTGTATCATTTTATACATAGTATATAGTATATTATATATATAAAAAAAAATTTTGAATAAAAATATTAAAAAAAATGTTCAATGTGTTTCATTTCTTGATAATTTTCTTCTTCACTTACTTTAACATTAAATTTTGATGTAGAAGGGAATGCTTCTAGTTTCTCTTTATTACATTTTTTCATTTCATTTTTATCTGACAATTTAATAGATTTTTGAGTTTTCTTATCTTTCTTATATATTCGAGGTATAATTTTAGTAATCTTACAAGATAGCATGTTATACATAAGTAAAGCTATAACAATAAAAATAATGATAGAAAATGTTATATAAGTTACATTGGATACTTTTTTATGATATTTGAGTTCAATGATTTCTTTTAGATTTTCTTCGTTAGATATAACAATATCATCGAATGTGACCTTTTTTGTAAAATTCAAATTATTTTTCACATTAGGATAGTAAAATTTCTGTTGGTACATAGTTTTATTATTATTAAAACATTGATTTAATAATTTAATTTGGCAAAAGTTAAAATTAATCAAATAATTACCTGATAAAACATAATCTCTTTGGTCACAGTTTTGTATTAATGACAAATTTTGAGCATTTTTGACAACAATCGACATTTGGTCCAAAGTTAAAATTTCTGTATGATTATTTGTTACGAGTTTGCATTTATTTTTGAAAATACAATGTTTAGATAGTGTGAGTTCGTTTAGTGTTTTTAAATTTTCTAAAGTGTAAGTTACATTATTTAAATCAAATACTTCTTCTAATTTTGAATTTACTTCTCTACTTTCGAAGTTCGGAATCGGTATGATTAGTCTTGTTTGAATATTAATAAAGGTTTTTGGGATTTTTATTACGAACATAAGTATTTTATTTTGGTATTCGAAAACACAAAATCTTAAGAATCTTAATTTGTTTAAATCTATTTTATAATTTTCGATCTCATCTTTAGTCAGAATCGCTGGATTAATTATACCGTTTTTAGCTGTAGCAATGTTGTCCTGTATTAATTCGATTTCTGTTCGTAAAGAGTTTATTTTGAACAAATATTCGTGGTATAAGTTTTGAAGAATTAAATTGTTAATAGTTGAGTTGATATTATCTAATTGTCCGGTCATGCTATACCTTTTCAAAATAAGTGTGTCTCTGAGACGGTCTAAAGACTGGTTAAAGTAAGTATTGATTTTAATTTGTTGATTCAATGCGGTAATTGTATTATGTAGATTTTCATCCACAGTACTGAAATGGTCTTCGATATCTTTTTTGTCTGTATCGTCCATATTTCCAAACAGATAGTTTACTGTTCTTCCGACGATATTTGCTAGACTCCTACGTTTTCTGAAATTCATGGGTTTTGGTATCAAAGTTTTTACTTTGCTTTTGAGTAATTTTAAATTTGCAAGAATTTCTACTTTATGGTCTGAATGTAACGGTTCTAAATTAATTGTCATGTTGTTTATGATGTCTAATATATCCTGTGGATCGATCAAATGAACAATAAAATCGGTTTCAGTGATAATTGTTTTTTCATTTAACTTAATTTCTGTAAAGCCCACGTTGCTTATAATCTGTTGAACTTGTAGTGTACTTGATGCTGGGCATAAGAGTAGTATTAATATTAATAGAGTTGTTAAACCTTTGTACGGGTTACACATTTCATAACGAGCTGGTCTTTTTCCTAAAATAGAAATATAGGTTATAACTTATTTTTTTTTCTTTTGAATTGGCTTTTATATTTTCTGACTCTTTTATTTCTAAACTGAACTATGTAATGTTCATTGTCAGGATCTGTTTCTAACACGTGTGCTCGTTTATATGGGTTTTCTATTTTGTTTAGTCTTTTCCTTGTGTTTTCAGCGTTTATAAAATTAGTGTCAATAGGGTTTTCTTTTCTTGTTTTATTTAAATTATTTATTCTTCTTTCTTTAATAGTTTGGGGTTCAATTTGTGGGTTCTTTTTGTTAAAAAATATATTATATGGGGTTTCATCTGTAGTTGAGTGAACAATGGAATGGTTATATGTAAAAAGAGTTTGCTCTATTTTAAGATAGTTTAGTTCTTTATCTTGTGATGTTGCGATTATTCGCAATTTTTCGCTTAGAGTTTTATGTAGGCGTTCAATATCCGCGATTCCCGTTTTACCAGTAGTAATTTCGAGATTTATATTTAATTGGTTGCACCAATTTTTTATATTGACATTATTCATGCCTTGATCTTGGTCTATTTTTAGTGTTTTTGGTGGTCCCATTGTGTTAAATACTTTTAATAAAGCCATTTTTGTTTCGAGCCAATTAACAGCAGATACTTTTTCAGCTGTTGCAAATTTTGAGTGTAGATCAATGCAAGTTAAATAACGTTCGCCATCCCAGTGCCAGAAGTCTGTTATATACTTCTCACGAGTTTCGTAAGTTGGAGGTGTTATTTTAAATGGTAATTTATGAGAAATGTGATCTGTCTTGCATCGGTTGCACAATTCGCATTCATTTAATATTTTGTTGATTTCTTTGCGATAATTGGGAAAATAATAGTTCTTTTTAAATTCTTTCGCTACTTTTTCGATTCCTTGATGAAGTCCCTCAAGGTGTATCTCAATCACTCTTGTTTTAAAGTCTAGGTAATCATTCAAATTTTTCAACTCTTTCATCGTTCTTACTAGTTTTTTGTTATTGTGTGTAATTAATGTTTTGAAAATATCTTGAAACTTCAAAAAGTCGTCATCATCTGGCATGTAAAGTGCTACATTTTTATCTAGTAAAAATGTTTTAATTATATCTTTGATAGCTTCAGTGGTTAACTCTTTATAAGTAATTGTTGTTATGTTATTAGAGAACACTTTCCTATTAAAAACTTTGTTTTGCCTACCTTTGATTATTTTAACTTGATATTTGAAAAGATTTAAAGGTTTCTCTGTTATTGCGATAAAGCTTTCGTTATCTTCTCTGGCTGAATGTATAGTCGCTATATTTGATAAAGCATCCAATTCTTCTGTTGTTTCATGAATATTGCAATTTTCAATTCTGATTCGGGACAATGCGTCCGCTACATAGTTCTCTTTCCCCGGAATATATTTTACTTCGAAATCATATTCGTTTAACTTTATCTTCCAACGTTGAAGTTTTGCATTAGGTTGCTTCAAGTTATGCAACCATTGTAATGGCCTATGATCGCTATTCGCTATGAATTTTCGACCAAATAAATATGGGCGAAAGTATTGAGTGGCCCATACTAGAGCAAGTAATTCTTTTTCTGTTGCTGAGTAATTGATCTCATGATCATTTAATGTTCGGCTAGCGAAACATATTGGATGAACTCCTTGGCTTAAAACTGCCCCTAGCGCAAAGTTAGATGCGTCGGTAGTAAGTTCAAATTGCTTACTATAATCAGGACATGCCAGGATTGGTTCGTTAGTTATAAGAAGTTTAATGGTTTCGACAGCTTTAATATATTCTTTATTTTGAATGTCGATTTTATTACCTTTTTTTAGACACTGAGTGAGTGGTTTAGTAATCCTCGAAAAGTCTTTTATGAATTTTCGATAAAAACCTGCCAAACCCAAAAATTGCTTAATTTCCTTTTTAGTTTGGGGAATAGGAAATTTTACTATAGCTTGAATTTTATTTGGGTTTGGCCGAATTCCTTTAGGACTAATTATGTGTCCCAAGAATTCAGTTTCTCGTTTCATGAATTCGCATTTATCGGGTTCGATCTTAAGGTTAGCCTCCTTAAGTTTGTTGAACACTTTATTTAAAGAACTTATATGTTCTTGTAGCGAAGTACTGAAAACTATGACGTCATCCATATATACCAAGCAATTTTCACCAAATAATTCTCCTAAAACTTCATTCATCATTCGTTGGAACGTTGATGGACTATTTTTAAGTCCGAAGGGCATGCGCAAAAGCTCGTAATGGCCATTCTGCGTGGAGAATGCTGTTTTTGCTCTATCTCTGGGATCTACCTCTATTTGATAGAACCCTTTTGCAAGGTCGATCGTGGTGAAATACATGCAACGACCCAACTTATCTAATATATCGTCGATTTGAGGAATCGGATATTGATCGTCTATAGTTACATTATTTAATTTTCTGTAATCTATTACGATGCGCCATTTTTGCTTTTTCGAAGCATCAAGTTTTTTGGGTACTACCCATATTGGGGCCGAATAGGGTGATTTGCTATGACATATTATGTTTTTCTCAAGCATATCTTTAATCTGATTTTTTACCTCTTCCTGGTGTACCTCGGGATATCTGTAAGACCTAACATATATTGGGTCTTCGTGTTTTGTAAGGATGCGATGTTTAGTCTTGTTAGTAAAAGTTAATGGTTCATTCTCGTAATAAAATAAATTCTGGTATTTTTCTAATAAAGGCATTAATTTTTCTTTTTCTTCTGGGTTTAAATGATCTAGTCTTGCAAAGTGTAACACATTCTCCTGATTAAAATATACTTCTTCTCGCTTATTCTTTGAAGGATCATTATAATGAACTTTGTACGATTTTTTATTTAATATGACAACATTTTTTCCTATTAGTATATTCGCATTTAGCACTTTCAGAATGTCATACCCCAGTAAGCCATCGTAGTGGTCAGAAAAAGGATACACATACAGTTTCAACATTCCGTCTATAATACTTTTTTCATTTATCAATTGAATTTGATTTAAACTCAAATGATCTTTTATTGTTTTGATTCCAATTGGTTTGGTAGTAAGGATTGGTGACACTAGCTTATTTGGGTTAATCAAACTAATTGATGAACCTGTATCTAATAAAAATGTTAAAGATTTGTTTTCAATTTTTAATTCAATATACGGCAGTGGGGGTTTATCTCCGAAGCTACTATACAAAAATTTTGGTCATCCACATCCATACGTTGTGGTGGACCATACCTGCGTATACGTGATTGATTTGAATCATGATTGCGTGACCTTTTAAAAGGTTGCACGGTATTATATCTAGCGTTGTTGTTTTGGTTTTGATAATTTGGCCACATATTGGGTCTTTGATTGTTACCAAAGTTTTGATTTGGTTGATTGTTGTTTTGGTTTTGATAATTTGGCCACATATTGGGTCTTTGATTGTTACCAAAGTTTTGATTTGGTTGATTGTTGTTTTGGTTTTGATAATTTGGCCACATATTGGGTCTTTGATTGTTACCAAAGTTTTGATTCGGAATATTTCGTGGAAAACTATTTTGTGCATGGGGATTAAAATAGTTTCTCTGTGGGACTGCTATGTTTCTGTACTCATTGTTAATCAATTGGGGAAAATATCGTGTATTTCTAGTATTTGTATTCGCAGTTTCCTTAAACTTTTCTTTTTTTTCAAACTCGAAAGCATCATTTTCTCTCAATAATTGCATTGCTCGTTTAAAATCAGTTACAAGGTTAGCATTAATTAAAGCCGTAAAATGCGTTGGTAGTTCTTTTTTCAATATTTTTAAGCTAGCTAATTCAACTTCACTATAATAAAATCGTTTTGTTGCATCATTAACCTCGCTCAGTTTAATGGTATCTTTTATGTTACATATTTTAGAGTTTAATTCGTCACAAAAATTTTTTACATGATTCTTAAATTTTACATTATATATTTCTAAAATAAGATGCGGTATGGGTGTACACTCACCAAATTCCTCAATAAGTATTTGTTTTAGAGTTGTCCAATTATTTGGCTGTTCCCTTCTTACCAAGTTCAATGCCGGTCCTTCCATCTTCCTTAGGATACAATTAAATATGCACTCCTTCTCAGAATTCGGTAAAGTTGCGATTTCTACTGCTAGTGAGTCCATCGATGACAGAAACAATCCCAACTCGTTACGGTTCCCATTGAACGAATTTGTAATTTTTAAAGCATTAAAAATTAATTCTCTTTTTTCTGCTAAATTCGCCATTTCGATGTTTAGTTGCTCAAAATTATTTATTAATTCTTCGATCATAAACGTAGTTCACTTCTTTTTTAGTATGTTTTTTAAAACGGGGCACTTTTTTGTTATATGCTGGTTGCTGCTACAATGATCACAATGTTTTAATTGACTGTATCCTTTTGTTTTTTTTTATCCAATCGTTCATAGTATCTTTTTTATTTTCTTTCAACACTTAGTACTTATTGTTAGGTTCGTTTAAAGGATCCATTGCGCGGATCCTACCGACTGCGCCAATAATGAATTCTACTTTAAGAAATAAAAGCCAGTTAGCTTTGAATGAGGCTTTATTAATGAATCCAATAAAAATCTCTTAGGTATCATGGAGTTGGCGTTTCTTCCATTCCTCATTCCAGACGATTCAATGTAAACAATAATTCTTTAGATAAACAATGCAAGCTAAGCTTAAACCATATGAAATAATGATTTGAAATATTTGCCTTTAGTTGTGAAATTCAAATGGAATGATTATGTTTATGTTACAACAAATTAATATATAGAATAATGATGAAATTAAATATGGAATAAGAATTGGAACAAAGGCATGCTACATATGGTCATATAGACCGAATATGTTACTTACATATGTATATCATCGCATTCATCGTTTGATCGCACGAAATTATCTTCCAGGCCGCTTTTATAGGATTTTTGATCTAATTTATTCCACTCATTTAAAAACCGTTCAAAAATGGTAACATCAATAGTACTTAGTACTCGAACCAAGCTTTATATCAAAACACTTCGAAGTACAATTTCATTTACATATTTGATGGCGGCATGGAAGATTTATTGGTTTACGTTCTAGTCGGTTCTGCAATACATGGTCCAGATCTTTCGCCTGTATCACTGGGAGTCGTATCAAAACCCATAGCTGCAATATCATCGACTATATTCCATTGTAGTAATACATTATATACTGCCATTGAAATATTTTCACCAATAGAGCTACTGATTTTGGCTGCACCCAGAAACTTTTTTGTTTTGTTTGAATTGAATACAGAATGTTCAATAATCATGGGAATCTGATGATGAGATCAGAGATGTGCTCTTTTTTTGCAAAGGCTTAGCTGTTGTAAATGACACCGCTGAAAGAGGTGTTGCGTTTATGAAAGACTACAACCAAATTTTGCATAATGATGGAGAACAAAAACAGCTAATACTACAAATCGTGGTAGTAAATCGCAAAAAGTATCCTTTTTTGTGAAAAGAACCAGTTAATATAAACAATGAACGCAATAAAAATAAATATAATACAACCTAGTACTGATATGAATTATTTTTCGAAACTTTTTTCATTTTTTCAAAGGGATCCCCCAAAGGGGTTATGATAGGGGGTAAGTATGTTCGGAAAAATGTAGGGAGGACCTGGTAATACATTAGACCACTCTACGGGTCACTCAGGGAAAGCTATGAACTATTTTTAGAAATTTTCTTAATTTTTTGTGTTTTTTGTAGGGGGACCCCCAAAAGGGTGGCAGATAGACGGTAGGTAAGTTCGGGAAAAATATTGGAAAAAAAATATAATAGGACTTAGTGATACATATCAACCTTTTTTGGGTCACTCCGGGGGAGCTATGAACTATTTTTCGAAATTGTTTGTGTTTTTTGTAGGGGGACCCCAAAAGGGTGGCAGATAGGGGGTAGATGTGTACAGAAAAAAGTTTGGGAGAGTAAAAATAATACGAGTTCGTCTTGAGTTTTACCCCTTCTGAGGCATCTGAGAAGAGGGGGAAGTCAATTTCATAATTTCACAAGAATGTAATTTTTGCAGGGAAGCACTCCTAAGGGGTTGCGATAGGGGGTAAGTATGTTCAGAATAAATGTTGGAGAAGGAAAAATAGTGGGACATTGTCATACATTTGATCCCTCTAGCGGGCAGCGTCGGAGAGATATTAATGATTTTTGATAGATTGAGGACCATTTTCCAGTTTTCAAAAGGGTGGCGGGTCCATCAAATGTTTTCTGAAATGGACCAAATTTTATGTGGTTTTTATTGGCACCCATACGAAACTTTTGGTGCCCGGGGAGCGAAGTTTGGAACAACTTTAATTTTTTTCATATGTGTCTGAACCACCCTACTGTGAAGGTATTGCACTTTGATTGACATATTACATCCGAAGTTATTAAAGTGTTCTGGCATGTCATTTACAATTTCAGAGCAATTTTCTGACTTTTGTTGAGTGAGCAATAGCAACTGAACCAAATTTGTTGCCATTGTGTAGAAGGACACACTTAAGACTTCGCTTAGAGCTGTCTATAACGAGACGCCATTCATTTGAATGGTATTTTGAAAGGCCCATTTCGAGAATAAGGCCTTGCACATCCGAACAAAAAACAATATCATTTTCCGATTGAAAAAAAGGTAGCAAGTCTTGCTCTCTTGTTTGATAGAACGTCACTTCTGTACCTGACGACAACAAATTTTTTCTTTTAATCTAGAACCCAAAACCTCTACAGATTATTTAGGGAGTCCAAGATCTCTTATCAAATCATTTAATTCTTCTTGGGAAAAAGATTTTAGCTCTGTAGATGGTATTACTTCGAAATCGCTGTCGCTACTCACTTCATAAATGACTTCTTCAAATGATGATTCACGAATGGAACAAAATGCTGGAATAGGTACTTCCTTTGAATGTGGTAAGGGTCTTCTAGCAGAGTCTAAGTCTGGATAAATCATTATCTTTTTTAAACCCATCTAATTCATAAAAATAATTATGTATATTAACAAAAAATTTTTTGAGGTTATTTAATTCTCCAACGACTATTAAAATTGGTTGATTAGTTAAGCCTCTTTCAAACAATTTTTTTCGGTGTTGTGTTACTGTATTTTCAATATCGTTTTCGGTCTAGAATAAATAATAATTTTTAATAAACGAATATAAGTTGTATTAAAGATATATTACCAAAATATGGAATGGATGGTTTCCAAAACAAACGTTTGCCGTCTTTTTTTGTATGTATAATATCGGGCATTTCACGCGAAGCGGATAGGGGAAATGGGGTTCATCCTTCCAATTTCAGATATACTTGAATATTTTTAAAATCAAATTATGAGGTAAAAAGGCCAATAAATGAGGCATAAAATTCAGTGGTTAGTTCATTTTATCAGACTTTTTTTAAACTGAATAATGGCATTTGAAGTAGTACATACCTTAGGATTTCTCAAATTTTCAAAGACCCATATTTTGTAAACGAATGTCGCCATTCTAAAAATATTTTGGTTCGGTGTCGAGGACATACACAGGTACAACATATTCAAATATATCTGAAATTGGAAACATTAACCCTATTTCCCCTGTCCGCATCGCGTGAAATGCCCGATAAAATGCATTCCTAAAAAGTTACTGACCATCACTAATTTCTGTATCCAGATAAAGTAATTTTTGTTTGGAAGTACAGTCCTTTATATTTTTGTTGTAGTAGGCGATAATTTTAGTTTTGAAGCCATCCCATTTCGAGTATAGTAATTGGCTTTTACTGGGATGAATTTTCTCAAAATCCAGTTCAATCTGTTGGTTGAAAAATGTTAGAAAAAGTTTTAAGAGTTTGAATAACTCCAAAAAAGTTGAATATGGTTGAAAAATTCGAAAAAATATGGAGTGTTGAAAAAAGTTGAATGAGGTTAAAAAAGTTGAAAAAGTTTGAATAAGATTGAAAAATTCCAAACAATATGGAAAGTGTTGAAAAAAGTTAAAAGAGTTTGAATAAAACAAGTTGAATAAAGTTAAAATATTATAACAAATAAGGAAAATGTTGAGAAAAGTTGAATGAAGTTGAAAAAATTTGGAAAATGTTGAGAAAAGTTGAAACAGTTGAAAGGTTGAAAAACTCGAACTAAGTTAAATAAGACTGAATATATTAAAACCAAATTTTATTAGGACCACTCATATAGCATTTAACTTTTTCTGCCTGTGCAGGTGCCGTTGCATCCACTTTTGGATACAAGATACCTAATAGCATAATTCCTCCCACTTTTGGTACTATTTAAGATATTTATGACTTGCAGCCGTCTACCAAATTTCGTCACAATATCTGAAGTAGTTTGAAAATTCAAATTTAGGGCTGTGCCTTGCCCCTATTAGGGTCTCTAAGAACTTAAAACCTAACACAATCTTAATTTTGTTCTCATAAGCACCGAATCCCTAAGTTTCATCAAAATCGCTGAAGCCATTTTTGAAATAAAGTTCAGCCATATATATATTTATAAAAATACAATTTTAGCTCGCTTAATAATAGAATATGACAATTTGTTGTTTTATTATGGGCCACTCTGTGAATATGTCTTGATCCGATTTAATATGAAGCTGTTACGCCACTTTTCTACAACCAACGCTTCAGGCTGCTGGTTACTTTTTAACCACAATTGGTTGCCAATGAGTGTTTCGTCGACTTCCTCAGTCTCAAAAATAATTTCGGGAACTTCTGTTACTTTTTGTCGCTTAATATTGTATCTGCTTTTTATAATACCCTTTTCCCTATATTTCCTCAAGAGACCGTAATACTTTTTGGCTAATTTCCCCTTAATATTTTTGTCTGCATTTATATAATATTCCTAAAAAAATTAGAAATTGAAAATATGACATACAGTGATATTCCTCTGAACCGAACCCCGTTTAAGACGTTTTACTGGCTCATGTGAACAAAATTGAAGAAACGACGTTTCTGTCTGTGAGTCCTGCATAGGTGGAAAGCTTTCAAAGGAAATAATAAGCGTGCTTTTAGTGGCAAACCTAACGGGCACAGAAAAGAGAAGACACTTTATTTGTAACAATATTTTTGTACAGAGCTTCTTGTTCAGTACTTTTAGTGCAAAAAACAAAAAAATAAAAAAAATTACCCTCGGTGAGCTCGCCGATATTTACATGTAGCACTTGCAACTTCGTTCGGATCGCCTAAAAAGCGGACAACGAAGCGCTCGTCAAGAAATGTGTGATATCAAAGAGATTACAAGGTGAATTGCATTAAGATGTAGAAGTTTTTGTTTTGTTTACTGCTGTGATTCTTAACAGATCAACGCAAGAAACATTACATAGTAGGCTTGTAGAACTACTATACTTCGGCTAACAAAGCTTACTGATGATATGACGTAGCGGTCATTGAAACTAGTATAAGCAGCTCGTTGCCCATTTTAATGCATTCTGCGCTTGTAATTTTTTTGTTGTTTTTTGCACTACAAGTACTGAACAAGAAGCTCTGTACAAAAATATTGTTACAAATAAAGTGTCTTCGAGCCGTTCCCCAGCATCTCGAAGGACCTCATTTAATAAGAGAACCGCTACGTTCGGTAAAAAAATTAAAAACATTTTTTAAAATAGTTTTAATGAAATGAACGAAATATTTTTATTGGCAAAGTTTAATGACTTTTTGCAAGCTTTAATTATCTGACACCAAAAAGGTACATTAAGATGGTAGGAACTGAGATCTGGTGGGTAAGAGCTAGAACGGGGTCCTTGATGTCAATGATCCTTTAAGCGAAAAATTGGTCTACTTGAGACAAAAATATTGATATATCATACTTTAAGATCGAACTGTAAATGCCGATTACATGAAGAAAAATGTAGATGCGCGACCTCTATTTTCGGTAAAAAAAAAAAAAAATTTTCCGAAATTTTCTTACAAAAATGCTTCAGATTTGATGGTGTACGGTGAACTTTTTTTTATTTGCCTGTAAGGTGGTACGGTCTAGTGTACATTCATTGCTTTGTTAAAGTTTTCATATAAAAAGAACTTCGCTTAAAACGAACTATTTCTTCTGGTCCCTTCAATTTCGGTTTAGAGGAATATAACTGTACATATTTATAGAACATTAAAAAATATGAAAAAGCTCAGTGAAAAATTAAATTTTTATTTATGTGTTTTTGTTTTAATTCCCAAGAACAAGTTCAACGTTATAGAACGGTAAATTAAAAGTATAATAATGTGTTATTGGTGAAATAAAGTATATATTAAACAACAAACTATTACACTTGAAACGAACCATTTCTCATTACAATATATTATTTTTTACCTTATCTTCAAGCGGAAACAAAGTAATAATGTCGTCTAGAATTTTTTTGCAATATTGCGATGACAGTACATGTTCAATGTTGTTGACGATCCAATAATGAGCTATTGCATCGCATAAATCATTTCGAGACTTATTTATGTTTATGTTTATTTGATCAAAGCCTTTGGATACAAATTCCTTACAGACTAACATTAATACTAAACAACAGAAATATATGATTGATTAAATAATAAATAAAATTAATCTATAATAAAAACAAACTATTTAACAAGTTCTTAAAATAATCTTTTGATAGAGAAAAATCAATGTTATTATCAACCAATAAAGTATTACATAATGACAAGGCTCTAGTAATAGGCTCATTGAGAGCATAGTAAGTTTTATGGAGCTTAATATAAAATAAATCATTATGCCGCAAAATCCTTGTAGGAATACTAAAATCAACAAATTGTAATAAAGGAGCACAGTCAATAGAACCAGAAATAAGGTCGTGAATAAATATAGCAGAATGAATCTTGCGCCTTGTTTCTAAAGATTTTAAACCCAAGAGCAAGCAACGTGCATTATATGAGGGCTGGGATATATTAAAATTTAAGGAACGCAGCGCGAACCGAGTAAATGATTTTTGAATTTTTTCCAATCTGAACGAGTGAGTCGAAAAGAAAGGACTCCAGATGAAAGAGGCATATTCTAACCTAGACCTTACAAAAGAATTATAAAGGATCTTAAGAGAATGCGGATCTGAAAATTCACAACTATTCCTTCGCACAAAGGCAAGAAGAGAATAAGCTTTAGGGACAATATAATTTATATGTTCAGAAAAACTGAACTTAGAATCGAACACCACACCAAGATCACGAATGGAATCAACCAACCGTAACGGAGTACCACCAAGACAATATGTCGTACTAAGGACATTTCTAGCCTTAGAAAATTTCATAGAAAAACATTTCATAATATTTAATGGTAGGCAATTAATTATGCTCCAAGTATACACATTATTTAAATCATTTTGTAATAGAGCCATATCACTTAAACTGGAAACTTTACGAAATAACTTTAAATCATCAGCATAAAGTAAAAATTTAGTTGCAAGAAGACATTTACTTATATCATTTATGTATAGTATAAAAAACAGTGGGTCAAGAATGCTACCTTGTGGTACACCGGACGATGCCACAAAATAGTAGGATTTAACATTGTTAATTTCTACAAAACAAATTCTAGCTTGTAGATAGGATTGAATCCATTTCAAAAAAGATGAATGACAACCCATTTTACCAAGTTTTGCAGCTAATGCCTTATGGGAAACCTTATCAAAAGCTTTAGTAAAATCTGTATAAATTACATCAACTTGATAACCCTGTTCAAAGGATGAGATACAGTATCTCGAAAAGAGTGCTAAATTTGTCACAGTAGACCTACCTGCGACAAAACCATGTTGTTCAATACAAATATGATGCTTAACCAAGAAGAATAATTTCTTCATTATAACACTTTCGAAAAGTTTCGAAACATTAGACAATTTTGAAATAGGCCTATAATTAGATACTTTATTTTTTATCCCACTTTTAAAAACTGGTGTTATGGATGCAATTTTCCAACAATCTAAAAAGGTACCTGTTAATAAAGAATTATTAAAAATATCGCACAAAGGCTTAGACAAAGCACGAGCACATTTATTTAGCAAAATGGACGCAATGCCATCAATGTCATTTTTAACAGATATCTTCATAGAGGACATGGCACTGAAAACATCAAACTCCGACAGAGACAGAAAGCCAAGGTCCATGAAGGAGTCTATATTATTTAAAATTGATTCATTAAACCATGGCAGAGTATCATCATAATTGGATCTAAAATAGTCCGCAAATAAGTTTACAGTGTCATTAATAGTAAAAGATTGATTACCATTGTAGGACATAGAATTTGGAATACATGACCCATCTCTTTTTGACTGAATAAATCTCCAAAATGATTTAGGATTTTTCTTGATATTATTCTCACAACGTAAAATGTACTGATTGTAAAGGAATTTATTTAAAAAATTGAACTCCCTCATATAAAAAACATATTTTGAATGATATTGGGTATCATTAGTAGCTTTAAATAATTTGATATATTTATTACGAAGGTTTTTTAACTTTTTGAGACCTTTAGTGTACCAAGGTAACTTATACACCTTATCTGATACACGAGGAATATGCTCATTACAAATTTTTGCTATTTCAGTTTTAAAAGCTTCAAAACAAATTGCGACAACATTACTAGAAAACAAAACACTCCAATCAATCCGATCAAAAATATCAGTTAACAAATCAAAATTGCAAAGTCCAAAATTGAAATAATTTTTTTCCTGTTTAAAATTTATGAAAGCATAAAATTCAAAATTAATCACTAAAGGAATGTGGTGGATATTAGATGGAGAAATTGGACATAAGCACTCCGATAAAGTGTTTTTGTAGTTTTTTGAAACAAAAACTAAATCTAAGATTCTATTCAATTTGTTAACTAGAGAGTTAATTTGGGCTAAATCAAGACTTAAAGCACTATCAATAAAATTGATTTCAAATGCGTTATTAACATTAGACGGCATAAGATCATTAGCAAAAAAATTCCAAGTAATTTTACTTAAATTAAAACCACCCAAAAAACAGAGGTGATTATCTGTATTACTCAGGAGCGGTTGCAAACACACTACATTATCAATATGCGCTGCATATATGTCATCTGCACTATTAGGAGGAATATACGAGGCACATATATAAAGTGATCCTGTACCATTGTTGACAGATACACACAATTGATCAATAATAGTATCACTATTCTGCATCATAAAAATTGAAGAGCTAAGCGAACGTTTGATTGCAATTAAAATACCACCACCACGATTAAGACCAGTTTTTTCCGCATCTCTATCTTTACGGTACACTTGATAAACATTCAAATCAAAAAATTCAGCATCGTAAAAATCGCAATTAAGCCATGTTTCCACTAAAACAATAATGTCAAAGTCAGCTTGCGATGTCCAATTAAAGATAATATTAGATTTAGTTCTAATTCCAGACGTATTTTGGTAATACAATTTGAGTTTACTAACATGAGTGCTGTTAGGGCTATTAGTTATTATTTGGCAGTGGCTCATTTTTTATGGATAGATCCAAAATTGGTTTTCCTACAAAGGACTCTTTCAGAATGCTTTCTAAGTTCTAGAAAATTAATTGTGTTGTACAACGCTGTGAATAAGCTCAACATAAATATAGTTGCTTAAAAAATAAATTCTACTGATTTTAGATCAAAAACCGTGGTCGAAGACGGTGAGCCAGGGTTGCTGGAAAAACTTGAATTTGCTAGCCAAGTAGAATTTGATGCAAGAGAAAGTGTTTCAGCATCAGCCAACGCAGTTACTGAGTAAGACTAAATTTCACAGTATATCAAGCTAAGATAAACAAACAAACAAAACGACAATAAAACTTACGTTTGCTTTTCGCCACTCTAAAAGCTGTGATCTAAATTTAATCTTCAGTCCATATTTTTCATTTGGAATTAAATTTTGAATGTCATTTTCTGTCATCTCTTTGAATTATTCAAGATCTATTTTCTTAGAATTGAAATCCTCCACAAGCTCCTCACATCCCCAGTTTATCAATAACTGCTGAGCGTCTGTCTCAACAGCTATAAATAAATTGGCAGTATCAAAATTACTTTCTTCACTCATTGTTTCGTATAAAGAAATTTATATTTTCAACCAAGAAATATAAAATATTCAAAAATATATGAGTTTTTCTGAAGTAGAAAATCAAATGCTAATTAAAATTTTCTATAAGAAAAAAATATATATAAAAAACAAATTTTTAAATAAATTTTGAGATTTTTTGTTTCTAAAAATAAAATTAAAGAACTTACTGAATTTATTCGTAGTACCAAACAAAGTTGAAGGTGGTTGAAGTTAATCAAAAAGTTCTCCGATCTATGGTTACCTACAATAAAAACATTTTAATATCTTTTAAAATACAATGAGCCACAAAACTGTTCACAAAAAAACATATTTCTAGTTTTAAGGCTGTATTTTTTTTTTTTTTGTAAAAAAGGTTTTTAAAAAAAAGTATGCAGAAAGCTTTCTTTATTCTAGCTAAAAAAAAATCAAAACTAAAATATTTCACATTTTGATTAACTTGGGTAGTTACTTTTGACCTCTGAGTCAAACAGCCGCATATATTCTGGACGAGCTATGGAAGGTCGCCAATGGACAATGGTCCGTGACCAGCACTCAAATGCTAGACAAATTGAAAGCGAGTATGCCTAAGAAAATACACTTTATCACTAAAGCCAAAAGCGGCCACGTAAAATATTAAGTAAAAAAAAAACTTCCCAAGTTAATCAAAATGTGAAATATTTTAGTTTTGAATTTTTTTTAGCTAGATTAAAGAATTTGCAAGCTTTCTGTTATAATACACTGCGGCTATATTATTCAAGATTTGGATTTAGAATATCATTTGCACTTACAAAAACATTTTTTTATATTAATTAGTGCCATTACACTAAATTCTACTTTATCCAAAAAAGTTTTTGTAAAAAAACAATTGGCTTAAGTTTACCGTAGCTCCCATTGTGCAATGGTAATGAAACTAAACTTTTCTTATGTGTTTTTTTATTCTAAACACAAATATGTAATCAAAAAAAGTCGCTCGGATCTGGTTTCGGATTCATAGCCATCGGAAGTTGCGGATATAGCTTTTGTGAAAATCCTGAATGGCTGTCAAAAATATGGGTTTCATAACATAGATAATTTAATGGCCTACAATAATGGTGAGCAAATCTTTGAAATCTAACCCACATTTTTGGAGATATGATGATTTTTCTGAAATTTTGACCAATTTTTTTTTTAAAACAGTTATTTTTTCCAAAAAAACATGAAATTGACCTATAATTTTTTTAGCATGGTAAGAAAGCTTAATTTATTACCTTTAAAATGGTGTATAGATTGTTGCAAATTTTAAAATATTTACCCCATTTTTGATCGAAAAATGAACAAATTTATTCAATAAATTCCTATGGAAACTATGTTTTTATGGTCAAAAACAATGAAAAACAACATTTATTACAACAACAAGAATTATTAAAAGACGATTCTCATTGAAAACTTAAAAATTTTTCGCCAGCGGCGCTCTTTTTTCAGCATAACCTTACTTTTTATAAAATTACTAATTTTCATAATAATCTTGTCATTATATCGATACGTCTTATAATAATTGTTGTTTTTCATTGTTTTTGACCATAAAAACATAGTTTCTTTAGGAATTTATTGAATAATTTTTTTTATATTTCGATTAAAAATTGGGTAAATATTTAAAAATTTACAACAATCTATACACCATTTTAAAGGTAATAAATTAAACTTTCTTGTCATGCTAAAAAAGTTATAGGTTTATTATGATTTTTTTGGAAAAAATAACGGTTTTTTAAAAAAAAATTGGTCAAAATTTCAGAAAAATCGTCATATCTCCAAAACTGTGAGTAGGATTTTAAAAATTCACGCACCATTATTGTAGGTCATTAAATTATCTATCTTATGACACCCACATTTTTGATATCTATTCAGGGGTTTCCAACTTATAAGGACTTTCACAAAAGCTATATCCGCAACTTCCGATGGCTATATATCCGAAACCAGATCCGAGCGACACTTTTTTTTTTGCTATTTTTATTTCCAATTTAGGGGGTAAAAAAAGAAAAAAAGATTGGAGCATGGGAGCTACGGTAAACATGTGCCAAACAAATCACTGATTTCAATTTACTCGCAAACAGTATGTATGATGCTCGCCACACACGCATAAACTTGTGTATTAAGTACATTTTAAATTCTCAGTAATGAGAAAACAACACAAAACATTTTTGAGCAAAGTTTCTTTTTGCAAAAAGGAAACATCAGAAAATTATGCAAAAATTGAAAAGATTTAATATTTTTTTTACACATTAAACACTTTATAAGTAAGCCTTTTTTTAAAAAAATACCTACATGTGTATATGAAGTTTTTTTTTAAATATTTTCAACACTCCATTCAGTACATTTCCACAAAACCCAAATGCCATTACTGTTGTATATACTTTTATAACTATTATTATTACAAAATGTACTGAAATATGCTATGGAGGCACAAAATGACACAATGTGATTTATTTAATTTTAACAAATAATGAAATATCGAAAAAATTTGTTTTTTTTTTTATATGTTACAAGAAAAAAATATACCTTTGACCATATCCATTTCAAACCATGCAGTCGGATTATTTTATGTTACGGAATTGGTTGCTGATTAAATATTTTGCTTTTCAAAGTATATAAGCGGACCCATATTTCCCCGATTTGATTACAAAAAAATTTTACGAAGTTATGCCAATTTTCCGTTATATAATCCCTTGATATAAAATAATCCGATTGCATTGTTTGAAAACAATTGAAACAATTTTTCGGAATTTTCACAGCGTTAAAAAATTCTAAATCGACATCCCTGGTTTAGATAAAGAAAAAAAGTAATGATAGAAGAGTACTTACCAAAAAAAGAGAAAAACACCGAATAGCCCAGTTCACATTATCACACATGGTGTCCAACGTGACTTCACAACATCAATGTTCGATAATGTGAACTCTAGAAACGATCGCTTGACACATGCTGCATGGATTTCAAAAACTTTGTATGTGAACTGAATGTTAAGCCTAGCGAACATTTTTCAATTTAAATAGAATTTCATGCAGTTATTATTATGATTTACGGACGCCATTAGAGTTCACTCCATGAAATCTTATTTGAAATGAAAAATTTGCACTAGACTTGACAGCCAGGGTGCACACAAGAGTTGTACGGTTGGACAAGCTAGCAGAAAAATCAAAAATAATTGAAATCCAACCAACATGTGTGTCAAGCGGTCGTTTCTAGAGTTTCCATTTGAGGTCTGCTTAAGCGCATTTAAATCGGCCTTAAGCCATTTGCCAAATATCAACTCTACCTAAGTTCTTATGATTTAAATCATAACTCAAATCAAAACAAAAAGAAAAACAGCAAGATAGGTGATCGCTGCAACCGCAAATTAAATGTTCATCACAGTACAAGCGCACGTGTGAGGACAAAAAGTACGTTTTCATGTTTCCTTTTAGTCCTAATTAGCATTTTTTCTGTTGAGAAGCAAACACAATGTGCTGTGGAAATGGCCAAATTAACTTCAGCTCCAAATATTTATGAAACCAAACTTTTCTTATGTAATTTTAAATTTTAAGAATGAATATATGATCAAACAATGTCGGTCATATCTAGTTTCGGAGATGGAACTGCCGAAAGTTGTGGATAACTTTTGTAAAAAGCAATATAAGTTAGAAACACCTACACTCATATCCAAATTATGGGTGTCGTATGAAAGATAGTTTGAGCTACAATATTGGTTAAAAAGTCTTTCAAATTTGATCTATTTTGGAAATATGATGATTTTGCTGAATATTGAAAAATATATTTCAAAATAATTGTTATTTATATTATATTGTTACGAAATTTCTGTCTCTTTGACGATAATTTCGATCTCTCACACTTTTCTGAGTTCGATCACTGGATTGTGTAACAATTAAAAACACACAAACTTATTTAGTTATAAAATGGTTTATTTTATTAACGTTCAAATTCTTATATTAATTTAACACTGTATAGAAAACTGTTTTACTTTACTACGGATCACACTGTATTCACTTTATTGCTTTTAATTCAAGTGTTCCACTTCACTGTTGAAATACTACTGTTCTGCTTCGCTGTTTTAATTCTACTGTGTCCGAAATCTCAAATGACACCCTTTTATACTACAGGCATCACTTTCTCGAATAATCTACTAGCTGCCAGATGGCGTATATTCTACCATTATCTACAACCTACCAGTGCTACTTTGTAGCGTGCATTTTACCACTATCCACAATTCACCAGCATGGCGCACTGACGTTGAGCTAGCTATTATGCTAGATGGCGTTGTACGTTGTACGACGGCGATAATTTCTCTCGTTTGTTGACTTTTTTATTGTTTACTGCAGCGTCTGTTCGGTTTATTATTTTTAGCACTTTGCGTTAGATGGTGCTAATATCGTTTAGTTTCTTTTGTTGGTATTTATTTCAAGAGTTTTCTAGCATAAACCAAATTTCGCTACACTGCCCTCCGCTTAAACTTGTTCGTCCCGAACAAGAGTCTCTCCGTTTCTAGTATAAGGTGCCAGCCTTTCGATGTGGACTACCTTTAATTTACTTTTGCTCCCCGGGTATTTTTGGATTCGATACACAACTGCATTGATCCTTGTGACGATCCGGTAAGGTCCATCCCAGTGAGTCCGAAACTTAGGAGACAAGCCTCGTTTCCGTTGTGGGTTGTGTAGCAGCACTAGTTGACCTTTCTTGAACCTTTCAGTATTTGCTCGCAGGTCACATCGAGCTTTCATCTTGTCGCGATCTTTATCACGCTCTTTCTCACGTTCCTTTTTACGCGATTTAGAACGACGTCTAGAAGATTTCTTCCGACTTCGAGAACGTTCTCGGCGTGACTGCTCTCGTTCTCGCTCTTTCTCATGTTCGCGTTCCCTTTCTCTTCTTCTGCGCTCACGATCTTTATCTGGCCGTTCTGGATCCTCCTTTTCAACTTTGTCTCTTTCAGCGTGCTCTCTAACCTCCTCTCGTTCACGTTCTCTTTCACGTTCCCGCTTTCGTTCTCTGTCGCGTTTTTCACGCCGTTCGCGATCCCTTTACGTTCTCTCTCCCGTTCTCGTTCGCGTTCCCTTTCACGCTCTCGTTCACGATCACCACGATCCCGATCACTGCGCTGGTCCCATCTTACCTCCTCTTCAGGCAAAACGTTCAAACGGCGCACATCAATTGTTCCAGCTTTATTTTCCGTTCGTGAACATTCAATTTTACATAGACGACGGAAAAATGCATCCGCATTTCCATGCTGGCTTTCTTTGCGATGTGGTAGTCGTTTCTCAGGCTCCCTCTCCGGAATCGAACCTTGATTCCCCGTACGCGTCTGCTGCTCGCTACCATTTTCGCCATCGTCCACCCTATTTTCAATTCTTCTTCTTGGTGAATGTGATGCAGATCGTTTACGACGTGATTCGCAGTCACGTGCCATGTGTCCGTGCTTACCACAGTTGTAGCATTTTCCGCTGAAGCTACTGCTGGCGAATGATGAACTTTTCTTTTCAGAATCCACCTCCATCCGATTTTCAATTCTTCTTCTTGGTGAACGTGATGCAGATCGTTTACGACGTGATTTGCAGTCACGTGCCATGAGTCCCTGCTTACCACAGTTGTAGCATTTTCCGCTGAAGCTACTGCTAGCGAACGATGAATTTTTCTTTTCAGCCTCCACTTCTATCCGACGAGTTTTCAGTGATGGGCGGCATGTCAACGCAATCATTTCTTCAGTGAGGGCAACCATTACTGTTTCGTTAAATGTTGTCTTCGGGCTCCTCATTGCCTCGCGTTTTGTATCTGAGTCCCGTATGCCGTCAATAAACGCCTCTATTTTGAATTTTTCAGCTACGACACTTAACTCGTCAGGATAGGAAAGGTGTGCCAATCGCTCAATATCCGCAGCATACTCCTGCAAGGACTCACCAGATTTTTGGATACGACTTTTTAACTCCAATCTGTGAATCTGCTTCATGTGGTCACTGCCATATTTTCGCTGTAAGGCATCCATCACCGCCTTGTAATTTTTCTGCTCCGTCACTGGAACTGTTTGCAATACCTCTGCAGCTGCGCCTTTTAATGCCACAATTAGCGCTGCAGCTGCGCTTTCGTTATCCCAACGGTTGTGACCAGATGTTGTTTCGAACTGGAGCTTGAAAACACTGAATGGCGTTGTTCCATCGAATGGGGGTGCCTTAAGCCTCTCTGCGCTGATTTCGCTTATAACTTGAGTGGTTGGTTCACTTATTTCCAACTGTTGAATCCTTTTATTAACGTCCTCAAAATTATTTTGAACTTCTCCTTTGAATGATTCAACGTCATCTCGTAACTCAATCATTTTTGCATCGAGGCCATTTACCATTTTAGCAACCTCCGTTCGAACAGCTTCAATGTTTTGATTCATTGTGTGGATCTGCGTCGCGTTCTGACTTAACTTTTGGTCTATTTGCAGTGCATTTTGACTTAACTTCTCGTCTATTTGCAGTGCATTTTGACTTAAGCTCTGATCAATTTCTTCCCGAACGGCCTGGATATTGTTATTCATTTGTAGTGCATTTTGACTTAAGCTCTGACTTATTTCTTCCCGAACGGCCTGGATATTGCTATTCATCTGTAGATTTATTGTCTGCGTCATCGCCATTAACATTTTCTCGAACTTTGACATATCTACAACTTCACCACTTGCCGTTGATCCAGAAGCTTCTTCTACTTTCGCTGCTGATTCTGATACATCACTATAAAATTCATGCTCTTCCAGGTTTACACCTTGAGCCTCAAGAGCCTGCCGTAAGCGTTTCTGTAACTCCACCTTTCCGCCAGTAGATTGCAGACTCAGCTGCTGCAACTCCTTCTTAAGTTGATCCACTTTTAGTTCGTCAAACTTAACCATTTTTATTTATTTATTTTTTTTTTTTAATTGATTGTTAATTCTTTTTACACAATCCCATTTCTGACACCAATTGTTACGAAATTTCTGTCTCTTTGACGATAATTTCGATCTCTCACACTTTTCTGAGTTCGATCACTGGATTGTGTAACAATTAAAAACATACAAACTTATTTAGTTATAAAATGGTTTATTTTATTAACGTTCAAATTCTTATATTAATTTAACACTGTATAGAAAACTGTTTTACTTTACTACGGATCACACTGTATTCACTTTATTGCTTTTAATTCAAGTGTTCCACTTCACTGTTGAAATACTACTGTTCTGCTTCGCTGTTTTAATTCTACTGTGTCCGAAAACTCAAATGACACCCTTTTATACTACAGGCATCACTTTCTCGAATAATCTACTAGCTGCCAGATGGCGTATATTCTACCATTATCTACAACCTACCAGTGCTACTTTGTAGTGTGCATTTTACCACTATCCACAATTCACCAGCATGGCGCACTGATGTTGGGCTAGCTATTATGCTAGATGGCGTTGTACGTTGTACGACGGCGATAATTTCTCTCGTTTGTTGACTTTTTTATTGTTTACTGCAGCGTCTGTTCGGTTTATTATTTTTAGCACTTTGCGCTAGATGGTGCTAATATCGTTTAGTTTCTCTTGTTGGTATTTATTTCAAGAGTTTTCTAGCATAAACCAAATTTCGCTACAATATTAACCTATATTTATTTTTATAAGTCTAAAAAGCTTAGTTCTTCATTTTTAAAATGATGTATCGTTAATACATAAATCCGATAGTCTGACGTAAGTTTAAGCTACCTCTAATTCACATTATCGAATATTGATGTTGTCAAGGGATGTTGGACAGCATGTGTGATGATGTGAACTGGGCTAATTGACAATAAAGAAATAAAAATCGAAGGCGAGTGAATGCGGTGCGAACTTGTTACTATGATGATGCTGCTTGCGTTGTTGGCTGTCATGGCAACCAAGAGCAAGGCAATGCGATGTAACTGTAACTTTTTGCTGTGTTACTGGTACTGCTTGCGTTGGCATGCATTAAAAACATTGTGTGTATTTTATACAGCGTTGCCGTTTTTGGTAGTTTCCTACCAAATCGGGTAGGTTTTTTTCCTCTTGGTAGGTTGGTAGGTTAAGCCTGATTTTGGTAGGATTTAGGATAAATTTTTATGAAAATCGAAAATTGAAATTTTTTCGTAAAGTTTTTCGAATCAGGAAGCAAATATTTACATCTAGAAATAAGCTTTTGCCAACCCTATCTTCAACAAGTGGGTATGGTATCTGTTTTCTTGCATACAATTTACGTTTAGAGAATACGCATATGTACAGCTGCGAGCAGTGAAATAGTAGTGGGTATCTACATTTTATGTTTCCTAAAATTACTAAAATACCAAAATAAATTCTGCATAAGTTTTAATGTAAAATTAGTCTTACATGTAACAGCTAAAAGTATGGATGAAGAGTTTTATTTCACATAAGCTTTAAATATATTTATTCACTTCAAATGTGCTTTATATGAAAATTAAAGCGAGCAGTAAAATAGTAGTGGATCAAAAAAACATAATTTTGCTAACTAATAACTGTATTTCGTAATTTTTTTTTTAATGTATTTAATAGAATAAGTTAGTATTTAGTGGCATGACCGTTATTTTTTATTACAGCAGCACAACGGTTCCTCATAGAGTCTATGAGGCGCTCGCACCTTTCTTGTGGTATGGAGTGCCACGCACGTTGAGCCACAACCACACAGCTTTCTTGAGGTCAGTCCAAGAGTTTCCTATGGGATTGAGGTCAGGATATTGAGCTGTGTACTCTATAACCTCAATTCCAGTGTCCCGAAACCACAATTTTGCAAGCTTAATTGTATGTTTTGGGTCGTTATCTTGTTGCAGTACCCACTTGAGTGGCATTTCATCCTCAGCGAACGGTAGCATAACAGTCTGCATTATTTGCACGTATGCATGCTGGTCCATTATAGTTTTTAACCAATAAAATGGCCTCGCACCATTGTATGAAAAACAGTCCCATACCATGATACTTGATCCTCCATGCTTTAACTCCTTAGTTCCAGTATCTTTTTCAAGGCTGAAATCTTAACAGATCTTGACTTGTCTGCAAGCATCGATTTTAAGATATTTTCAGGATGACCAAAAAAGCCATTTCTCTGAATAACAGGGTCAACTATTTTTTTTAATGAATCACTAACATAACGAGAAATCCAAATTGTTCGGTGCAAATGTTTGGTACCATAAATGCAAATTGGTTGAGTATTAATAGTAAACCACATAGGAGAATATATTTTTAAGATAAAGTTTGTAAGAATCTGTAGATTGTCATAGGGTTTTGCTGTGCTAACATACAATCTTAAAATTCTGTTGGGAGTAGTAAGCCATCTCGAATAAATTATTTTACCTGGATTTCTTTTCAGCAAGCTTTCCAAACAAGTTCTCATATTCATAGCTTGGCACATTTCTTACAGGTATAATTTATCAGTACTTAAATCATTAGAGAGCTTGGGACATAGTTGTGAGTACAATTTTCATAGTCGTTAATTGCGATTTCGTATTTTCATTGTATGAAGAACGATTTAATGCAGTGGTGGGCATGGAAATCTAACAAAAGGGCTAACCAACAACATCAAGTAACAACAAAAAAATTTTAAAGTTTTTTTGCTGCCATTTTCAAATTCGCCAACAGCACAAAAAAAAACCCAAATTGCACTACAAACAAAAAAAATTGCTACATTCGTCAAGACCGGTGCTGCCCAGAGGACGAGCAGGCGCTCAAAGAGCGTAAAAATGAGATCGTTAAGACGCTTAAAGAGCGTAAAATAGCGTCAAAGAGCGTAAAAAACTGTGCACGTATACAGAATTATCAACACATGTTTATCGTTGCTTATGGTAGTGGGCACCACTGGTCAAGACACAATGCGGCGCCGTCGCTTATGCCTTTGTGTTTTTGTTTTCATTTGAATTCAAGTCAACGCTGTGCCTCGATGGCTTTGAAATTCTGCGAATTTTTTTGCACTTGCTTGTGCGTCGAATAACGATGCGGGCAATGAGGGCGAATAGGGACACTACGTGCCCACCACTGATTTAATGCTTTAATTGACCGTTCTCTTTGAGAATTTGTAGCTTCCTGAAGCTCTTTTTGGGACCGTTTTTAAGATGTTGCCATCGCAAGTTGAATCGAAGCTAGACCAGAGATGGCATTTGGGTTTTGTGAAAATGTACTGAATCAAGATTTCAAATATACTTTTTAGAGGCTGAATGTACTTTTTTTGTCTTCAACACCGAAATAGGTACAAATGTACCGAAAATGCCAATACTGCGCTAGACTGGAGCGTAAAATCCTTTGTTTACATCTTTCTCATCGCTGGTTGGCCTCTGTTTTCTTTTTTCTGTGCAACGCGTAATGTTTGGTTGGCTTGCGGCAGTACTAAAACTCAAAATTTTTAAAAAATATTTATATACCTATAAAAGGTGATAGACGGAGCACCTTTTCCGCACTGGCCCATTTAGAATATGTAAAAATAAAAAATCTCCATGGAGCCGCGCTCCACCCTAATACTTACGTTGGCCCTCAGACAAAAATATTTTTAAATATCATTTTCACGAAGACAAGTTAATCAATTCACGCCGAATTTACACTACGTATCTCTTATGTTAAGAAGCATGACTTAGGCTACAAACATTTTATTTAGGGTGGCCCTCACACAAAAATATTTTTTAATATTTTCTCGAAGACCGCTAAATCGATTCTCATGAAATTTACACCATATGGCTCTTATGTGAAGAGACACAGATTATATCATAAAAATTTTACTTAGGGTGCATAATTAGGGTGGCCCTCACACAAAAATATTTTTAAATATCATTTTCACAAAGACAGGTTAGTTGATTCACACCGAATTTACACCACGTAGCCCTTATGTTAAGAGGCATAGCTTAGGCTACAAAAATTTTATTTAGGGTTGCCCTCATACAAAAATATTTTTAAATACCATTTTCTCGAAGATCGCTTAATCGATCCTCATGAAATTTACATCACATGGTTTTTATATTAAGAGGCACTGCTTAGGCTGTAAAAATTTTATTTTGGGTGCATAGTAAGGGTGGTCCTCATACAAAAGTATTTTTAAATAGAATTTTCACGCAGACCGCACATCGAATCTACACCACGGTTGAGGTGAGGCGATGAGCACAGGGTAATGCTAGTTATTTAATAATACCGTGAACCGCTTTCTTTCATTTTTTAAAAAAATTTGTAACTTTTCTTTCTTCTAACGTTCATCGCGTAATTGTACGATGCATGTGTCATGTGGTAACTTTGTGCACACTTGCCTGACTTTCGATGTGAACCACTGTACACGATTTTGCAACAGACAATTTGTGCTATATGCGGTTAAGCATTTTAAACGACGACATACAAGCATAGGTATTTTAAACAGCATTAAATGTTAATAAACGCATTCAATGCTGCAAAAAGGTTTTTTTTAATGTGTAAAGTTTTGGTAGGTTACAAACGATTTTGGTAGGTTTTCGAGAAAATTTTGGTAGGAAAATAAATTCTTCTGTGGCAACACTGATTTTATACATTCCAAACAAACATTCTAAGTGTTTTAAAAGCATATTTTTTTATAAGCTTAGTTTTAAAACACTTATTTATTTGTTTGTTGGATTGCATCATATAATTTCTAGAAGTTTCCATAATCTAATTTGTATTTGAATACAGAAACACATAAGCGCTTCCTTACCTGTAATACTTTTTTGTGCACATTCTCAATTCTCATGAATGTTACACAACACAAGCATGCATGAATTTTTGGAAATTTAATTTGTTTTCTGAAATATTCCGGAACAAAATATTGACGAAGTTTTTCGGTTATATTTTTGTTGTAATTTTATTGATTGAAAAAATTTCTTAAGTGGGTCCATATTATTTTCAAATACCTATGTATATTTCTGTGTTAGTTTCAGGGCCATACCTTTTACGGCTTAGAAGATAAATGCATATTTAGTAAAGGTAAAAAAGTTAAATTTTTATTTCAGGAATGTAATTATTGATTAAAAATATGTATGTAATTTGTAAAAGTTTCGTGCAATTATTTTCCTTCGTTTGGTCAAATGTACTAAATACAAATATTTATTTTTGTGGGGCAATTATGTATTATTATTAAATATTAATAAATATTATTTTTTTTTAAATTTGGTAAGTTAATAGCATTACAGCTTATATATGTTCATAAGTCCACTCAGACCTATGATATGCACGAACGGATAGTAAGTAGTAAAATTGATATAATTTAAGAACCAAAAGGAAACTAAACAAATTTTTCCCACATATTCCTTAAGAATTAATCAGTTAATGCTATCCTAAAGCATATATTTCATATCTATATTTTTCAATGAGAAAAACGACCTCAAAATAGTGAATAGGTATGTCCGGACCTACTCACCTCCATAAGGGTTAGTGTAACAAAATTTGTCATAAAGATACCCTTTTAAAATTCGGGACTCCTAAAGTGCGTGTCCTGAACTTAAATGAACTTATATTTTTGATGTACCAAAAAACAATTTTTTGTGAAAATTTGAGATCATTGAAATTTTCCTCTTTCAGAATAACTAAAATAAAATTTATAATATGTAATTTTTGTGGGGTAATTATCTTCAGAAGTTGGATTGAATAAAGTTTATCTAAAATAAAATTTTCTCGTAGGCTATGACGTAAAGAGCTCATTAGAATGAAAAGTATGATTTGAAAAATCTTACAATTATTGATAAAATTTAAACAAATATGAATAAGCTTGTTAAAAATTCCAAAGTTTGAATTGATTTTACTAATTCAGTAACGAAGTTTTTTATTTGCACTAACTGTGAAACATTTAGCTGATTAAGCTAAAATATTTTGTTGTAGAATCAGCTAATTTGAATTTGAAAATCTAAAGAACAAGGTGTTTCGATTTTAAAAATTTTTTCTTTAATTTTAAGAAATAAATAATTGAATTCCAGAAATTTAATTCATAGAATTGCAATTATTTGATTTTACCAATTCTGTTTTTTCTGTGCAGTACTAATAGGGTTAAGTAACAGTACATATAAATGAAACTATGATTCTATAAAAGCATATCTGGTGCATATAACCGAATTTTTATATATGCACTTTTCATGCATGTAGGGCTACCAGATGCGATACTAAAGTAGCAAAAGTGCTACTTTTGCAAGGCTTTGCTACTTTTGGTTTTGCTACTTTTCGACGTTTGCTGTGTAAAATAAAATATTTGAAAGTGAGGACCTTTTTTGTTTTTTTTTTGCTCATCAAAAATATTTGTATGAAATTAAAAAAAAATTAAGGTTTTCATTTACAAAATTCCAATTTTTTGATATGTGCTACTTTTGTAGTAAGGCCATCTGGTAGCCCTACATGCATGTAACCGAGTTTTTTTAAATGCATTCCCCGCTTATATGCACGAAGAATCCAGCATTTTCACAAATGCTTATAAGCGGGGATTACTGTATTCTAATTGAATTGAGCAACAGAGAACTGTTTTATTTTTTTCATGTAATTTTGCAATACTAAAAATTTGCATACTAATAAACTACTAATCTTTTTATCATTTGAAGTATAAAATAGAGTTTTCTATTCAAAATAGTTTTGTTTGGCTCTAGAGCATTATGTACGAAGACCAGTGGGAGTTCCGTTCCATCCGAAATACGTGCCAAGGACCGTATAGCATGGTGTTGCAAAAATTAACTTTTGGGTCTGCTTTTCATACCCTCTGAAACAGGTCCAATTTATTGGATAAAAGGAAACATGGATGCAAAATTATACGTGGAAATAATGAGCTCAACTATACTACCCTACGCTGAATGGAAAATGCCGTTAAAATGGGTTTACCAGCAAGACAACGACCCAAAGCGCATGAGCAAATTGGCGAACAATTGGTTTTCCTCAAATAGAATTGAAATAATGGAGAGGTCAGCCCAGTTCCCAGACCTCAACCCCATCGAAAACCTTTGGGCCAATGTCAAAGAAGCCGTGGGCAAGGAATGTCCTAAGAATGTCAAAGAATTGTGGCATACTGTAAGGGCAGCATGGAAGGCCATTCCTGTAGAGAAATGCCAGCGTTTGGTGGATTCCATACAGCGAAGATGTGCATCCGTTCGTTCTAATAAAGGTCATTCCACTAACTGTTAATAGATTTAATATAAATAAGGTTTAGATACTGAATTATACTTTTTTTAGTTTTGTTTTTTTAAGTATTGCTAAGCACTGCTATTATTTTTCACACCTGAATTTTGAATTTGTCCCTGTTTGAAATCCGAATAAACCTTAATGTTCAAAAAAATGCTTGTTTAACATTGGTGAAACATAAATGAAGCAAATAAATTTGCAATTTCATTTTTCTTATGAATAGTTTTTATTTTTCATAAAGGCAAAGATTATTTCATATGACACTGCTATTTTTTCGCACACAGCTGTACTTACTTATATTGCACTTTTATGGTAACAATTGCAGTGTATTTCCTATTATCAGCAAAATCGAGCTAAGTCGGCCATTTTGATATCGTTCGAAAGGGCATTTTCGGCCATCGGGACAGGCTTTAGCAATTCAACCCTAGATATTCTATTTAGGCTCATCGAGCTATATTCTTTGGCAAACATCTCATCCTGTAATCTTATACACTCGACTTTTCTACAGCCGGCTCTCCGCCTATTAGCTAAATCAGTTGAACAGCAACCATCAGAAATAGTGGTGGTCATCCACTTACGCGTGGATCTGTCATAAGTGGAGGCATTTTTCCAGTGCTGCATACAAACGACGGAAAGGCAACTCATTGAAATGCAACAGACATGCAAACCAATGCAAGGGTTTACCCAGTTGAACTTCAAATCGACGTAATATCCATTTGTTGTGCCGGTATTAGTTGTTTCGCCGTCACAGCATATGCCAATTAATCCATCCATAGAAATACTGTTGCTTTCAAAAAAGGTTTTCAGCTCTCGAGTTTTATTTTCAGCGTCTTTAGCATCAAATTTAACGTATCCCAGCAAATTAGATCCAGGCTCTTTAACAACACCTAAATGTGGTTCTTTGACCATGTTAGTATGACATTTTCCGTTAATTTTTGACATTGTCATCGTCTAATTTTTTTTTTTTCATAAAACGAAAATGCTGATAAGTTTCCGTTATCGCTGCGTTCACGAAGTACTTCTTCCCTACACTTAAATTTCTTCCTTGCCACTTTCGAGTTATCCATAACAACAGCCTTCGCCATTTTCATCTCTAAAGTCAATATCTTTTAATACAGCTGTTGCTAAGCACGACGCTACTCTGTCAGAGACTCAAAATCTATCGCACAACATGGCAAAGATATAGGTTCTGTAGTTTTTGTTATATCGCCTCTGTGGAATAAACACTTCATCTACATGTTCGATAGATTGGTTGAATTCGCCAACGACCAGATCCAATTGCTCAGGTATGGTATTGGATCGTGACTAGCTGACGCCACTGTTGGTTCTTGCTCAGTCATTTCAGTAAAAGGCTCTGGTATCGTCAGCTTTCTGTCATTATGTTGATCAAACATGAAATTTTGTAAACGGTCAGGTATTAATCCACAAGAAAATTTATTTTGTTTTAAGTCGCATGTGCACTTTCCAATGAAAAATATACTTTTAGTCCAATCTAAAAATGCTTGAAATCTATTTTTAGATTTGAACCTTGTTTCTTTTTGATAATAGTCGACCAAAGAGATTAACTTTTTAGCAAAACTTCTAAATTTATAATTTCGATATTTAATTTTTTCCAAATTTCAATTAATTTTTTTAGTACTTGAGGTGTACAACTTTTATACGAAAACATTCTGCTTTCAGCTTTAGCTCCATTTAAATCACTTGCCAAGCCAAAGGTAGGAATATCTTGAGATAGAATGTGCAACAGGCAGGATCCGGAGGATATGGGTGTTAAAGGCAGCTCCATAATTGGAAAAAAACGTAGAAAATCACGATTTACGATTTTTTTTTGCCGATTTACCCCAATATTTGCTGAAAATATGAAATACTTTGTAATTGTTCCCATAAAAGGTTATGTATGTAAGTACTGTACAAAACCTATTGGTAAAAATGCGGAGGCTCGAAATTGATTTTAGACCCAAATCTGGCAAAGTTGCTCAAAATTACCCGTAGAACATTTTCCTGCCATAACCTTTTTGAAAAAAAATCGACCTGCCCTTATGTATAGCCATCATAAGTTGCTGATATAGCTTTTGTAAAACTGATTATAAGTTGGGAACCCCTGAGTGGATATCAAAAATATGGATGCCATAAGAAAGATAATTTAATGGCCTGCAATTTTGACCAGTTATTTTTTTAACAAAACGTTATTTTTTCAAAAAAAATGTGTTAAAAATTTATACTTTTTTAGCATGATAGGAATGCTTGATTATTTTGCTTTAAAATTATGTACAATTTGCAAAGTTTTTTTTGTAATTTTACCAATTTTTTTAAGAATTTTATTGGTGAAAATTTCAGGAAAATTATCATATATCCAAAATTATAGGCTAAATTTCAAAACTAGTCTTACCATTAAAGAGCGCCATTAAATTATCTTTCTTATGACATCCATGTTTTTGATATCCATTCAGGGGTTCCCAACTTATACCGCTTTTTATAAAAGCTATAATCTTCCTCTTCAAAACACACTTGAAATCATATCGATATCTTTTTTTCTAATTTTTCATACAAATTTACATACAAAAGTTTGTATGGAGACTAGAGCGGTTCAAAATAAAATCTTTTTTATTTTTTCACGATGTGTCAACGGATAACAGTAGCTTTATATGTCCAAATAATGGGCTTTGTCCAGACATATAAGGTTACTGTAATCCGCTGACACATCGTGAAAAAATCAAAAAGTTTTTATTTTGAACCGCTCTAATGAAGACCTATATAACAATTTTCAATTAAGGATACTTTGAAAAGCAAAAAAATTATCGATATAATTCTAAGTGAGTTTTGAAAAGGAAAAGTAGTTCTGTCGAACCTCATTAATGGTTTTATAAAAAAAATTATATTTCTATATAAATTTGCCCTAGATATTTCGAAAAATCGTTATTTTCGCACTTTTTTTTTAGAATATCTCGAAAGCCGGAGCCATTTGAGAAATTCTAAGCTTGGATTCGAAACCTTCGGAAAAGTAAGGCAATAAAATCATTGTTGCCCTGTGTTATTGTTGGAATATTTGCGATCTTAATAAAACCGTTTCAAGTTGTTATTTCGTTTATTTATATGAAGTGAATGAATATTTTATATTTTTCAATAAAAACATAAACTAAAAAGTATATCCGATCGAACTAAAATTGTTGAAACAAAGTGTTTACATTACAAGTTTTTAATATGCAAAACAATTATAAACTCAATAGCTGCCCTTAATGCAAACACCGTTTTACAATATCCAATTTCGGATAGAGATAATTATGTTTTTGCTTTTGAAGAACTTTCGTTAAAATGTCTGCAACATTCTCCGTTGATGGTACATACTTCAGATCAAGAATTCCATTTTGATGAATCTCTCGAACATGGTGAACTCTTATATCAATATGTTTACTTCTGGAGTGATATACAGGGTTTCTAACGAGTTGTTGTAAACTAATGTTGTCTCCATATAGTGTTGTTGCATGCTTCAAAAACCTTGAAACCCAAGGTCTTCAATCAAATTTCTTTGATAAAGAACTTCTTTCGTCGCAGCAGATATCGCCATGTATTCTGCTTCTGCCGTACTCAACGCAACTGTCGATTGTTTCTTGCTTTCGTATGAAATCGCACCCCCGCCTAATAAGAAAACAAAACCAGTGTATGACCTTCGATCATCACTGCTCCCAGCCAAATCAAAGTGATACTAACCTTGACTAGTATCGATCAAGATTACCGTTCTTATCCCGTTTTATAGTGAAAACCCACTTGCATTTCACTACCGGAACATTATTTGGCTTTTTTACTAATTTCCAAGTATCCTTTGCCATCAGTGAATCGTATTCTTTTCTAATCGAATCGGCCCACATATCTTGATCGCTTCTTATTATCACTTCTTTTAATGATGTTGGATTATCGTTTGATTTTTCTTCTACATTTAATAAATTACTATAAATGCGTCTCCCTGATCTCAAAACTTTACATTGAGGATCATTATCCATCTCAACTTGTGGTACTTAAATGTCTGTACAAATTGGCTGAGTATTGCTCTCTAAAGGTATATCATTAACCTTATCTGATTCACGAGCGTTGATCACCAAATCTGTTGCATCAAAATTTTGATTTTCGCAATTGCCCGTATCTTGGAACTTTGTAAATATATCATACTCATTATTAAACTCATTGGCCCATATTCATAGTCGCAAAATAAAGTTAAGACTTAGTTTTTACCCAAAATCGCAGATACAGACTGACCCCATAAAAAAAAGAAAAACTTGCATTAAATTATGAGAAAATTTTAAAAAATGATTACCCTGTGTTATTGACACAAATTATTGTAGACACAGTGAACAAAAGGAATAATAAAAAAGTCGAATTTATGAGGCAGCGTGGCGTAATGGTTAGGACTGTGAACTCATAGCCCTCAGGACGTGAGTTCGATTCTCGTAAATGTAAATGTTTTTTTTTATTTATATCAATGAAAATAAATGTTACTTTAAAACCTGGTTGTAAATATTTAAAATCACGTTTTCCTGCTTTTAAATTTAAAACATGCTTATAGAAAAAAAGCATCTTTTCTGACGAGATTCGAACCCCCGACCTGAGGGCTATGAGTTCACAGTCCTAACCATTACGACACGCTGCCTCATAAATTCGATTTTTTTATTATTCCTTTTGTTCACTGTGTCTACAATAATTTGTGTCAATAACACAGGGTAATCATTTTTTAAAATTTTCTCATAATTTAATGCAAGTTTTTCTTTTTTTTATGGGGTCAGTCTGTATCTGCGATTTTGGGTAAAAACTAAGTCTTAACTTTATTTTGCGACTATGAATATGGGCCATTGTTTGTTTGTTCTTGCATGAATTTTACATCTCGACTTTTGTACAATTTCTTTGTTTCAATATTGTAGAGTCTATAAGCTTTTGACTCTGAGCAATATCCAGTCAAAGCACACTCAATACCTTTAGCTTGAAACTTTGATTTCCCAGGTCGTTTGTCCAGAATAATCGCCTTGCATCCGTACACTCTCAAATGTGCAACAGAAGGCTTGACACCACTCCACAACTCTATTGGTGTTTTTCCATCCAATACTTTAGAGTTACATCTATTACGGAGATACACTGCCGTATTGACTGCTTCTGCCCACAGTGGCTCAACAAGTCCGGATCCAATTAACATACATCGAGCCATTTCAACGATTGTTCTATTCGCTCGTTCCGCCACACCGTTTTGCTGAGGCGTGTATTCCACGGAAAACTGACGTTTGATTCCTAATTTCTCCAAATTCATTGAGAATTCAGAGCTCAGATATTCGCGACCATTATCGCTACGCAGCATCTTCAGCTTTCTTGACGTCTGCCTTTCCGCCATTGCAACAAAACTTTGAAATGTATGAAATACATCTCCTTTCCTTTTGAGGAAGTAAACAAACATCATTCTTGAGAAGTCGTCAATGAATAGAACGAAATATCGTGCACCACCACAGGAAGAAATCCACATGGGACCGCACACGTCAGTATGAACCAGTTCTAAGACTGCGTTGCTGTTATGAGATGCTTTCTTTGGGAATGGCTGAACGCAAATCTTGGCTTTAAAGCATATTTCACAATTAAAATTTTCTGGTTCCTTTACTACATCCATTCCGTGCACTATTTTCCAGGGACCCAAAATAACTATTATTTTCTTTTTTCAGATTGAAAAAATTGCCCAATTTTAATAATTATTTTTAAAAATTGGTTTATAACTATTATGAATAAGAGATATTTTATTAGTTGTCAATAACTATTATTTTTCAATGGATTTTTTTTACGTTGAGTCATAACTATTATGCATAAGAGATATTTTATTAATTTGGAAAAAATATTTTTTTACGTTGTTTTGAAAAAAGTGTTCAACAGATTTTCATTTTTGTGAATCTTTTTGCACCAATCGATGGGGAGGTGGTTTTTATGACATCACCAGAGGTGGTCATCGGTTCGAAAATGTACGCGATTTTGACTCATTTTTGAAGTTTTTTTTGCTTCAATCAATGAAAAGAGGTCTAAAAAGGATATTGGCCATCACTAGAAGTGGAACCGATCCTTGAAAGTGCTCGATTTAGGTCCATTTTCGAAATTTTTTTTGCAAAAAATCGATGGAAAGAGGTTGACAATGGGCTTTGGCCATCACCAGAGTTGGTCCCAACTAAAAAAGTGGTCGATTTTGGTCCGTTTTGAAAAAAAAATTTTGTACCAATCGTTGGAAAGAGGTCAAGTCGAAAAAAAAGGTACCAAAAAGTGCCCGATTTTGGTCCATTTTCGAAATTTTGTTTGCACCAGTCGTTAAATAGAGGTCGAATATGAATTTTGGACCTCATTTGAGGCGGCTCCGGACCCTGGAAAGGACCGTTTTTGACCCATTTTCGAAAAAAAACTTCTTTTTTCTGTAATAATTGGGAAAAGGTCGAAAATGGATTTTGGACATCACTTAGAGTGGCTTCTGAGTCCGGCCCCGAGAAAGAACCGTTTTTGACCAATTTTCGGAAAAATTTTTTTTTTTTCTGTAATTAATGTGAAAACGTCGAATATAAATATTTGACATCATTTAGGGTGGCTCCGGGCCCTGGAAAGGACCGCTTTCGATAATTTTGGTAGTTTTCAAGTTCCGGAGCTACTCTAAAAGATATCCCAAACGCATTTTCAACCTTTCATAATCGATTGAAGCAATAAAAAATTTTAGGGTGGTTCATAAAAAATTTTTTTTTTTGTGCGAATCGATAGGAAAATGTCGACAATAGTCATTTTCGAGCTTTATCTATGCATTGGAGCAAAAAAAAAATTTTTTATGAACCACCCTAAAATTTTTTATTGCTCCAATCGATTATGAAAGGTTGAAAATGCGTTTTGGATATCTTTTAGAGTAGCTCCGGAACTTGAAAACTACCAAAATTATCGAAAGCGGTCCTTTCCAGGGCCCGGAGCCACCCTAAATGATGTCTAATATTTATATTCGACGTTTTCACATTAATTACAGAAAAAAAAAAATTTTTCCGAAAATGGGTCAAAAACGGTTCTTTCTCGGGGCCGGACTCAGAAGCCACTCTAAGTGATGTCCAAAATCCATTTTCGACCTTTTCCCAATTATTACAGAAAAAAGAAGTTTTTTTTCGAAAATGGGTCAAAAACGGTCCTTTCCAGGGTCCGGAGCCGCCTCAAATGAGGTCCAAAATTCATATTCGACCTCTATTTAACGACTGGTGCAAACAAAATTTCGAAAATGGATCAAAATCGGGCACATTTTGGGACTCGGAACCACCTTTGATGATGACCAAAATCTATTTTCGGCCTCTTTCCAAAGATTGGTGCAAACAAAATTTCGAAAATGGACCAAAATCGGGCACTTTATGGTACCTTTTTTACGACTTCAACCTCTTTCCAAAGATTGGTGCAAACAAAATTTCGAAAATGGACCAAAATCGGGTACTTTTTGGTACCATTTTTTTTCGACTTCGAGCTCTTTCCAAAGATTGGTGCAAACAAAATTTCGAAAATGGACCAAAATCGGGCACATTTTGGGACTCGAAACCACCTTTGATGATGACCAAAATCTATTTTCGGCCTCTTTCCAAAGATTGGTGCAAACAAAATTTCGAAAATGGACCAAAATCGGGCACTTTTTGGTACCTTTTTTTCGACTTCGACCTCTTTCCAACGATTGGTACAAAATTTTTTTTTCAAAACGGACCAAAATCGACCACTTTTTTAGTTGGTACCAACTCTGGTGATGGCCAAAGCCCATTGTCAACCTCTTTCCATCGATTTTTTGCAAAAAAAATTTCGAAAATGGACCTAAATAGAGCACTTTTAAGGATCGGTTCCACTTCTAGTGATGGCCAATATCCTTTTTAGACCTCTTTTCATTGATTGAAGCAAAAAAAACTTCAAAAATGAGTCAAAATCGCGTACATTTTCGAACCGATGACCACCTCTGGTGATGTCATAAAAACCACCTCCACATCGATTGGTGCAAAAAGATTCACAAAAATGAAAATCTGTTGAACACTTTTTTCAAAGCAACGTAAAAAAATATTTTTTCCAAATTAATAGTTATTGACAACTAATAAAATATTTCTTATTCATAATAGTTATGACTCAACGTAAAAAAGAATCCATTGAAAAATAATAGTTATTGACAACTAATAAAATATTTCTTATTCATAATAATTATGACTCAACGTAAAAAAAATCCATTGAAAAATAATAGTTATTGACAACTAATAAAATATCTCTTATGCATAATAGTTATGACTCAATGTAAAAAAAATCCATTGAAAAATAATAGTTATTGACAACTAATAAAATATCTCTTATTCATAATAGTTATGACTCAACGTAAAAAAGAATCCATTGAAAAATAATAGTTATTGACAACTAATAAAATATCTCTTATTCATAATAGTTATAAACCAATTTTTTGACATAAATCTTATAATAGTTATGTCCCTGCTATTTTCTTTTTGGATAATTCAGAAACACTTTTGGCATTAAGATGACCAAAACGTTGATGCCAAAGGAAAAAATCGTTCACCTTAGCTCCAAACGCGCATTTATTTGTATTCATTTGACTATGACAAATATACAACTGCCCATACCGTTCTCTACTAAGCACTATTTTTCCGTTAACATCTAAAACCTTGACTTCTTTCTCCTCAAACAATACATTTTGTCCATCAATAAGTTTGCTGACGGAAATTAAGTTAAAACGCAACTTTGGTACGTACAAGACATCCTTCAGTATAATTTTTTCGCCTTTCGTTGTAATAAGGAAAATATCGCCGACGCCATCTGAATTAATGTTAAATTCGGCTGCTACAGTGGATCAAAGTTATAATGGAACAGCATTAACAAAAAAGTTTCTTACTAAATAGTAAATTAACTAGATATTTTTTTACAAATTTAAAATCTTTTTTAGAAAGTGTATTTGATAAACATTTATTATCAACAAAAAATTTTTATAAAATCAGCGATTTTTTTTTTAAAAAATAGCGAAAAATGAAAATGCATGGAAATCTGTCACAAAGTTATAATGGAACACCTTGTGAATAATCCACAAATTCGCTACCAAAACTACAGCAAACTTAATTTTCGTGTGATATCGTGTTGTCTAGTTAAGGGATCATCCGATAATTCATGTTACTCATCATCGATTAATATTTTTATTTCCGTAATAAGCGAGATGGCGCCGCGCGCTATGAAAACCTCGGTTAATCAAAGAGAAATTTTAATTCGGTTGTCAAAGTCAGGCTAATTAGTGCCAAATATCAGTGAAACTATTAATCGTCCTCCAACAATTGTTTTAAACATAATTAAGCTATATGAAAATACCATAAACTTAAGAACAAGGCCAAATCGAATACTAGGGAAATATTTAACGCGTCAGATAAATGTTGAATAATAAAAGAAATTAAGAAAAATCCCCATATTACTGTCCCAAAATTGGCATCTGAAGCCGAAAAGTATCTTAAAAAGAAAGCTAGCCATGAAACAATTAGAGACGTGCTGAGAAGACATCTATTTAATGGACGAGTAGCTAGGAAAAAACATTCGTGTGTAAGGCCAATGTACAAAAGCGAAAGGACTTTGCAAAAGAACATACAGCAAAGTATTTTTCATTCTGAAAAACAGTTTTATTTACAGATGAAAGCAAATTTAATACTTTCCGGTTAGATGGACAATCATATCTCAGACGCAAAGCTAATGAGAAGCTCAAGCAAATTAACACAGATTAGGTTCAGTAATGGTGTGGGATGTGGTATCTGCTGCAGGACCAGGAAACCTGCATATAATCGAAGGGATTATGGATAAAATATGTTATTTAAGCATTCTAAAAGCAAAGGTAAAAGAAATTGCTCGAAAGTTGGGGATAGGCGAAGAGTTTATATTATATCAGGACAATGATCCGAAGCACAAGGCGTATGTTGTGCGTAACTGGCTGTTTTATAATTATTCCAGAGAGATGCAGGCTCCACCACAGTCTCATGACTTAAATGTATTGAACACGTGTGAAATTATTTGGAGCAGCAGCTTAAAAATTACTACATAACTAAAAAAGCGGAGTGGATAGCAGCCCTAAATGAAAAGTGGGGCAATATCCCAGTTTATTTATGTCGTAAGTTGGTAGAGCCGATGCCAAATCGTTTAAGAGTTATTATACAACTAAAAGAACTACCTATTAAATATTAAAAACAAATTAAATCCTTTAATAATACCAATTTTTATGTGAATTTCTTTGGTGTTCCATTATAACTTTGTGACAGAATTCCATGTATTTTAATTTTTCGTTATTTTTTTTTTTAAACGCTAATTTTATAAAAAAATTTTGTTGATTATAAATGTCTATTCTATTAAATACACTTTCTAAAATAAATTTTGAAATTGTAAAAAAATATTTATAGCCCAATGCAATAATTCGCATAGAGCTGAAAATTGGTACAGGTGTTAAATACACCATTACAAATGAAATATCAAAAGTCCCCACCGATCCAAACTCTGCAAAAAATTTTATTCAAGGTCGAAACTGAGAAATATCTGTTTTTCGCACATTTCTCTTAAACGGTAAGTGCTGTTGTAAAAGTTCGTTAGAAAAAGATTTAGATCATGCAATTGTCCACAATAATGGCTCAAGGCTTTTTTCTCTACAAACTACCATTCCTGAGATATATTTATTTGAAAAGTTGGAAAATTCGTATTCGTTAGTCTTAAGAGTTTATTTGCTGCGAACAAACATTAATTTTAATATTTTGGATTTCAATTTGTGCCGTTGAATAATTTTTAAAAAAATGTCACAAGTTTGTTTCATTTGTAATAAAACATTGAGTGAAAGTGAAATTGCTGTTGTTGATCGAGGAATAAAGACTTTGGTTGATTGAAGTGTTGAAATAAATTATGGGTTTTGTGAATTCTTGAAGGACAAGCAATCTGTGACAATCCATGTGCAGTGTCGTAAAGTGTACACTCTGAAGACTAGTTTTGCTGCAGCTGTAGCTAAAAGACAGTGCGATATGGAAAATGCCAGTATATCTAGTCCACCTCGTACTAGAACACGAGTATGTGAATCAGTTTTTTGTTTTCAAAATTATTACTTATTTTGCGGCGATGAAGCAAATGATGAATCTGAAAAGAAAAAAGCACAGAAAGTTCGGCGTAAAGTATATCAAGTTGCTACACTTGCATTTAAGGAATCTATTCTGAACGTAGCCCAGACTCGTTCAGATGACGTAGCAAAAGCTGTTGTTGTAAGCATTGAGTATGACTATGACTTAGTACCTGCTGAGGCTAAATGTCATAATAACTGTTATAATTCCTTTCTGAGGCCCACTACGGGGGTAAAATCGGTCATCCTGAAAATGAATTTGTTACTTTAGCGATGAAAAATATCTTTGCATACATTGAAAATAATGAGGATTGTCAAATTTCATTGCAAGAATTAAAAGATATTTGCAAAAATCCGGATATAGATAATAGAACAATTAAAGCAAAATTAAAGTTACAATATGGCAATAAAATTATTATAACTGAGAAACTGGGAGGCTTAACACTTATAAGTTTTATTGATAGTCACCACGATATTCTTAACAAAGCTTGGTATGACAAAAATAAAAAAAATGAAAGAAGAACGATTTAGAATACTTAAAGCTGCTGGAGTAATCATTAGAGCGGATATTCAATCTACAATGTTTGACAATAATAATTACCCCCCGCCTAGTCAAATGTTTGAAAATATTAACAGCGATATTCCCGAGTCTTTAAGCTATTTTTAAGAACATTTGAACTTAATATGTACAACTATCAGCCACTCTATTATGGCTGCTGTTCGACCTAGGTCTTTCAAATCCAGATTGCAATTGGGTCTGTTAGTTTTTTTTCATCGACGATTTGGATCAAAACTTCTTGTAGAGATTTTTTCGTCTTTTGGCTTGTGTGCATCTTATATGATACAATAGTGTATGAGGCAGCAGTAGCTCTTCATCGTCCACCTCATATATTACCGCCAGAATCTGGGACATTTATTCAATATGTTGCAAACAATGCTGATATAAATGTATATACATTAGACCGTCATAATACGCTCCACATAATGGGTATTGTTCAAATTATTACTCCAAAAAATTCAGTTATAACAGAAAAGCCTACATCACGAATAAATAAAATCGTTTCAGCAAAAGATTTTGCGACAAAAGCTCATGTGCCAATACGAGTCTATCAAAAAGATGGTGTAGGATATAGTAAAATAACTGTGCAGAATTTTGCTTATAAAAGTTATAGTACAATATCTTTGCTCCGTTTGAAATGGTTATATTGAACGTTTAACAAGTAATCTTATGAATTTTTCTGAATCTCAAATTTTATTCTTGCCATTTATTCATCAACCAGCGAGTAACTACAATACTATATACACGACTTTACCTTGTGCTTTGGAGGAGATAACTGATGCATCTTTTTTCTCAGACCTTTGCACAGAAATCAATCAAGGAGAGGAAGAGGAAAGCGAAGATGAAGACATGACTGTTGAAGTTGAATTGGAAGATTATCAATCATAACATCCGATATATATATATATATCCGGTATAATCCGATACACTTTGATTTTTATCTTTAGTTCCAAGCTTAAAACCAATAGAATATTTTCTGGTCCTTCATCGTAATAGACCGTGGAGTATACCTACTAGGGAAACCACATTAAAAAAAATGCGCCCAGTACACTACCTCATGGGTGGTGTGTAAATGTGTGCATGTTATTCAAAATACAACTTTACCAACTTTTGAAACCACAATATCTCAATAATGGTGATTCGTAGGGAAAAAAGTAATGGAACAATTTTTGTAGACAATTGCATGATCTACAACTCATTCTCATAAGTTTTTACGATATCTTTTACCGCTTAAGAGAAAAATGCAAGAAACCGATATTTTTGTCTTTTGACCTTGAATAAAAATTTTTGCAGAAGTCGGATCAGTGGGGACTTTTGATATTTAATTTGTAATGATGTATTTAAGACCTGTACCAATTTTCAGCTCTTTGCGAATTATTGCAGACCTAAATGTCTATTTTAACTGGGCTATTAGTTAATTTACTATTTAGTAAGAAACTCTTTTGTTCGAACTGTTCCATTATAACTTTGACCCACTGTAACTCAATCTTCTCCACATGTCGTTTAATTTGTGTAAACATCTTCTTTTCGTTTCACATGTGGCTCGTTGAACCACTATCAAACACCCAAGCATTTCGATCTATTTCTTGCGTAAGCATTCCATGTAACATGGCACTATTTCCCGTATGTTTCTTCATACAGTTCCTGGCAAAATGTCCTTTTTGCCCACACTTGAAGCACTTCAAATTTTAAACTTTTCGTTCACCTTTGTCCTTCTTCGTTTTATTACTATGATGTTCTCCACGTCGATCTGCATCAGTTTTTGACCAAAAAACTTGTTGGCTGCTATCATTTTCACATTTGCTACTACGCCTCTCGAATTCTTCCATTAACTTATTCTTTAATGCATCGGTTGTTGGCAATGTATCTCCTGATTCTATCGCCACAATAAAACTTTCGAAATTTTTCGGTAAGCTATTATATATTATTATTATAGCTAGCAGCTCATCTGGAAATATGATATCCATTTCCACTAGTTTTCAACAATGTCATCGAAGTTCCTCTGATGTTCCGACATAGTTTGACTTAGTCCCATTTTCATGGACAATAGTTGCCTAAACAATAAAACTTTTCGCGCTGGTCCACATGGTTGATATTTTTTCTCCAGTTCAACCCAGGCGTCTCTTGATGTTTTGCAGTTCTTTACTACATTTAGCTGAGACCTCTTCATACATAGTAAGATCGTTGATAATGCCTTCTGATCCTTATTTATCCAATCTACATCACCACTGCCATCTCCCGGCATCACATTAACTCCATTTACATAATTCTATAAATCTGCATGAATGAGAACGCTCCGCATGTGCACCTTCCAGCCATCATAGTTAGACTCTTCCAATTTTTCAATTTGGTACATTGCTGACATAACAAATTTGTTGAATTAATATGTGGTTTTTATTAATGATCTCCTGGGCCCATAACCTTTGTTGGAATATTTGCGATCTTAATAAAACCGTTTCAAGTTGTTATTTCGTTTATTTATATGAAGTGAATGAATATTTTATATTTTTCAATAAAAACATAAACTAAAAAGTATATCCGATCAAACTAAAATTGTTGATACAAAGTGTTTACATTACAAGTTTTTAATATGCAAAACAATTATAAACTCAACAGTTATTTTATAGTTTGTGTTTTTTTCGTTTTCCTTTCTTTGAATTTATCAGAATTCGAATGTCGGGAAAACTGCTGATTAAGATTCGGTTTTTTTCGTTGCTGTCGATAAAAATGATATTAAGCCCGGAGGGATTGACTTTGAACCCGGAGACCCGGAAATCATACTCAAAACCCTGAGTCTCCGGGTGAAACCCTGAGTGTTGGCATCCCTAACGGTATAGGATTATTTTTTATTGCTTTTTAATCTTCAACTATATCCAAATTAAAGTTCAATAATAGTAGTTTTGCCACCAAGTGTCAAATTTAAGATTTGACCATAAAATTCGTCATTATTTTCTGTTCTAGTTACTGTGTGTACGCGTCCTTTCAGTTTTGAAAAAAAAAATTATTTTTTAAATCTCTGTGTTTTGAGTTTCTTGCAAAGAATTATATATGAAAGAACTACGCTCCCAGAAATGTCGATAATCAGTGCGCTTCACTAATTTTCTGACAGTAAAATTGCGGTCTTAGAATGAGGCGAAATGTGATTTTGGCTTATGCTGCGCATTGGGGTTTTTAGCAAAGAAGCTGAAATTCCAGCTATGTGAACTTGACACCCGAAGTCGAAAAAAAATAATGTTTTTTTCTGTAAATTGGTAGCTTTTTGTTTGTAGTTGTTTGTAGTAAATTTATTTTCGTTTGTAGTTGAACCGTTTTTGAAAAAAACGAATTTAAAAAAAAAGCACCCCACTTTCGGAATTTCAAAAACTGAAAATGCAGTTTTATTCGGAATCGTTTGTAGTTGTTTGTAGTGATTTTCTTTTTTTTTTGTGGTACAAAGGCTAAAAAGCTACAAACGATTTTTTGAAATAGCAAAATTATTGAAAATCGAAGTATGCAGTTCGATTTAGATTCATTTGTAGTTGTAGAAAAAGATATCTTTTCGTTTGTAGTTTAAGAAGCAGAAGCTGCAAACGATTTTTCGAAAGTCTTGACCTCAACTCTTGAAATTATTACTAACTACTTTAAAACAAATATAGTATGTAAATACTCAGCTTGATTCAAACTCATTTTTTACTGTAGAAAACTCTATTTTATACTTCAAATGATAAAAAGATTAGTAGTTTATTAGTATGCAAATTTTTAGTATTGCAAAATTACAGGAAAAAAATAAAACAGTTCTCTGTTGCTCAATTCAATTAGAATATTTCTTATTGGAAGAGAGTAACGTTTCTTTTCTTTTCCTTTCGCTTGAATAACTACAAAACTACAAATGTTTCGGTTTTCGTCGATTTGGCGTTTGTCAATTCTTTATTACTTCATTGCTTTGCATTTTTTTTTTCTATTTAAGAAAAAAAACGTTAAAAGCAATATTTTGAAAAATGTAATGAGATTACTGAAAATCTAAGTATACGGTTCTGTTTAGCCATATTTTCAAAAATTTAATAAGAGTACTGAAAATCTAAGTACACGGATCGATTAAGAATCGTTTGTATGTAGTTGTAAAATAAGTATTTTTTTTCGTTTGTAGCTCAAAAAATAAAAAGCTACAAGCGATTTTTTGAAATAACAAAATTATTGAAAATCAAAGTATGCAGTTCGATTTAGAATCGTTTGTAGTTGTAGAAAAGATATTTTTTTCGTTTGTGGTTTAAAGAATAAAAAGCTACAAACGATATTTTAAAATAACAAAAGTAGTGAAAATCAAAGTACGCAGTTCGATTAAGAATCGTTTGTGGTTGTAGAAAAAGATATTTTTTTCGTTTGTAGTTTAAAGAATAAAAAGCTACAAACGATTTTTTGAAATAACAAAAGTAGTGAAAATTAAAGTACGCAGTTCGATTTAGAATCGTTTGTAGTTGTAGAAAAAGATATTTTTTCGTTAGTAGTTTAAAGAATAAAAAGCTACAAACGATTTTTGAAATAACAAAAGTAGTGAAAATCAAAGTACGCAGTTCGATTTAGAATCGTTTGTAGTTGTAGAAAAAGATATTTTTTTCGTTTGTAGTTTAAAGAATAAAAGGCTACAAACGATTTTTTGAAATAACATTAGTAGCGAAAAGTTTTGGTATTGGTAAATTACATGGAAAAATGTAAAACATTTCTCTCAATTCAATAAGAATATTTTTTATTTCGCTTCTCTTTAAATAACTACAAAACTACAAACGATTTGTTTTTTGTCGTTGATCATTGATTTTGCTTTCGTTTGAATGTAGGTGAGTGGTCCGCGCAACATATGCTTGTGAGTAAAATTTACGAATGGCGAGCTAACTTACTACTCAGAAATGTACGACCAACAGATGGAGTGCTAGATTGCATGTGCAATATTGGAAGTTTAATTCCAACCATTTTAACCAACGAGCCTTCTTTTATTGAACATGTAATTTGCCAAAAATGTGAGAAAAGAGTACAATTAATTCGCGAAATAATATCGCCAGATCTTATTCCAATGTACAAAAACGGACTTTCAGGCTTGCAGGAAAGTTTGCGAATTTATGCAACTGATAATTCTTTTAAAACATGTTCAAGATGCGATATATTAAAAGAAATTGAAAAAGTAGGCGGGGCTCATCTGTTTATAGACATTGAAGCTTTACAATGGGACCTAGCAACGTCAAGATCAGACTTTCAAAAGAAATACGAAAAAGCGTTCACTCTTGGTGACGTACCAATCGATGTGCATTTCTGTGGCCATGAATATAAGCTAACAGGTGTTATTGTCCACATTCCAGGCCATTAGATACCATATGTAAGATGCATCTCCGGTGACTGGGAAAAACACGATGGTTTTAGTAAAAGCTGAAAAGTGCAAAAAGTACAAGCAAAGTTTAAAAAAATGAAAATGCATATCCTTTTTTATGTTAAGATTAACTAAATTTAATAAATTAATTAATTCATGTTTTGTTGTTATGTCATTAAGAAAAAGGGAACAGATTTAATTTAGTACAAGTGCCCTAAATTTTTTAATTTTTTTTAGGAATAGTAGCGCTATAAAAACAAAAAATAAGTATGCAAAAAAGAGGGTTGTACGGATCTAGTTTCAGAGAAATAGCTATCAGAAGTTGCGGATATAGCTTTTATAAAAATCAGTGTAAGTTGGAAAATCCTGTATAAACATCCAAAATATTGGTATCATATGAAAGGTAATTGAATAAGGCATAAAATCGACATACAAGCATTTAAAATTTAATATAAAGTGTTTGAGATATAGCGATTTCTATAAAATTTTGACCCTTTTTTTCTAAAACACATTAATTTTTTGAAAAAAATTTATAGTTAGCATATAACGTTTTTAGCACCATAGGAAAGCTCAATTTATTAGCTTTAGAATGGTGTATCAGTTATACCAAATGTTTTTATATTAACCCATTTTTTACCGGAATGAAGAAATATTAATTATTAAAAGTTTTTTGAAAACTTCTTATGAAAACTATTTATGGACAGCTACAACAACAACGACTTAAACAACGATAATAACACCAACAACAACAATTATTATAGCAAATATTACAACAACAGCAACCGGCTTTCGGCTGCGGATCAGTCTATAACACAGGTCAACAAATCGAAAAACAAATTTGGTGCCGAGATATAGTTAGTGGTTTTGTATTAAGTATGTACTGGCAACATTAAAAATATTTTTAATTTTGTTTCCTACGTGCCATTTTTGATAAACGGTCACTTTTGAATATTCGCTGTAATAAGTACTTCCGTGTGCATGATTTGCTATTTTAAAAATAAATTAATTTTTATATCATGTCTTCATCACGAAGAAGTTGTCTCATTGATCCAAATGTGTTTTGTTACCGCTGTGGTGAATGCACGGTGAAAAATCTCAGAAAACCTATAACAGATTTTATAAAAAGTGCTTATTATTCTTACTTTAAGTCGAAAATTGTGGATATGTGCTATGAACACTTAAGACAGTGTATTAGTGGTAAAAGAAACCATGTGAGGTTCGGAATGCCTATGCAATGGAAAGAACAAAAAAAATCACTTTGTTGACTGTTACTTCTGCTGTATTAATTTGTATGGTGTAAACGTTAAAAAAATGATTTATCCAGACTAAGACTCTGCTAGAAGACCCTTACCACATTCAAAGGAAGTACCTATTCCAGCATTTTGTTCCATTCGTGAATCATCATTTGAAGAAGTCATTTATGAAGTGAGTAGCGACAGCGATTTCGAAGCAATACCATCTACAGAGCTAAAATCTTTTTCCCAAGAAGAATTAAATGATTTGATAAGGGATCTTGGACTCCCTAAATAATCTGTAGAGGTTTTGGCTTCTAGATTAAAAGAAAAAATTTTTTGTCGTCAGGTACAGAAGTGACGTTCTATCAAACAAGAGAGCAAGACTTGCTACCTTTTTTTCAATCGGAAAATGATTTTGTTTTTTGTTCGGATGTGCAAGGCCTTATTCTCGAAATGGGCCTTTCAAAATACCATTCAAATGAATGGCGTCTCGTTATAGACAGCTCTAAGCGAAGTCTTAAGTGTGTCCTTCTACACAATGGCAACAAATTTGGTTCAGTTGCTATTGCTCACTCAACAAAAGTCAGAAAATTGCTCTGAAATTGTAAATGACATGCCAGAACACTTTAATAACTTCGGATGTAATATGTCAATCAAAGTGCAATACCTTCACAGTAGGGTGGTTCAGACACATATGAAAAAAATTAAAGTTGTTCCAAACTTCGCTCCCCGGGCACCAAAAGTTTCGTATGGGTGCCAATAAAAACCACATAAAATTTGGTCCATTTCAGAAAACATTTGATGGACCCGCCACCCTTTTGAAAACTGGAAAATGGTCCTCAATCTATCAAAAATCATTAATATCTCTCCGACGCTGCCCGCTAGAGGGATCAAATGTATGACAATGTCCCACTATTTTTCCTTCTCCAACATTTTTTCTGAAAATACTTACCCCCTATCGCAACCCCTTAGGAGTGCTTCCCTGCAAAAATTACATTCTTGTGAAATTATGAAATTGACTTCCCCCTCTTCTCAGATGCCTCAGAAGGGGTAAAACTCAAGACGAACTCGTATTATTTTTACTCTCCCAAACTTTTTTCTGTACACATCTACCCCCTATCTGCCACCCTTTTGGGGGTCCCCCTACAAAAAACACAAACAATTTCGAAAAATAGTTCATAGCTCCCCCGGAGTGACCCAAAAAAGGTTGATATGTATCACTAAGTCCTATTATATTTTTTTTTCCAATATTTTTCCCGAACTTACCTACCGTCTATCTGCCACCCTTTTGGGGGTCCCCCTACAAAAAACACAAAAAATTAAGAAAATTTCTAAAAATAGTTCATAGCTTTCCCTGAGTGACCCGTAGAGTGGTCTAATGTATTACCAGGTCCTCCCTACATTTTTCCGAACATACTTACCCCCTATCATAACCCCTTTGGGGGATCCCTTTGAAAAAATGAAAAAAGTTTCGAAAAATAATTCATATCAGTACTAGGTTGTATTATATTTATTTTTATTGCGTTCATTGTTTATATTAACTGGTTCTTTTCACAAAAAAGGATACTTTTTGCGATTTACTACCACGATTTGTAGTATTAGCTGTTTTTGTTCTCCATCATTATGCAAAATTTGGTTGTAGTCTTTCATAAACGCAACACCTCTTTCAGCGGTGTCATTTACAACAGCTAAGCCTTTGCAAAAAGAGAGCACATCTCTGATCTCATCATCAGATTCCCATGATTATTGAACATTCTGTATTCAATTCAAACAAAACAAAAAAGTTTCTGGGTGCAGCCAAAATCAGTAGCTCTATTGGTGAAAATATTTCAATGGCAGTATATAATGTATTACTACAATGGAATATAGTCGATGATATTGCAGCTATGGGTTTTGATACGACTCCCAGTGATACAGGCGAAAGATCTGGAGCATGTATTGCAGAACCGACTAGAACGTAAACCAATAAATCTTCCATGCCGCCATCAAATATGTAAATGAAATTGTACTTCGAAGTGTTTTTGATATAAAGCTTGGTTCGAGTACTAAGTACTATTGATGTTACCATTTTTGAACGGTTTTTAAATGAGTGGAATAAATTAGATCAAAAATACTATAAAAGCGGCCTGGAAGATAATTTCGTGCGATCAAACGATGAATGCGATGATATACATATGTATATGAAGCTTCTGTTATCAAAACCGTAGCAGAGATGATTATAAGGAGTTTTTAGAGCTAGCACTAATATTTCTTGGTGCAGAGGGAGTGCAAAATTCTTTAAGCCTGGGGCAATGAGCCATGCGCGGTTGACATACAATCTTTTAATTTTTATGTTTCGTGATCAATTCATTTTGGCTGCATAACGATTAAATGGAGTCCGAGATACATATTTGTATTATATAATACTAAAATATATTCAAGTATGTCCTGCAATAAAGAAAGGAGACCCGAAAATCTGCGCCAACTACAGGGGTATCAGTCTTATTTCCATCGCCTTTAAGATCCTCTCGAGCGTATTGTGTGAAAGATTGAAGCCGTATACAGAAACGCTGATCGGATCCTATCAGTGTGGCTTTAGACCTGGTAAGTCCACCATAGACCAGATTTTTACACTACGCCAAATCCTGGAGAAAACCCATGAATATCAAATCGACACTCACCATCTCTTCGTCGATTATAAAGCTGTGTTCGATAGCCCAGTGCGGGATTGCCTATACGCAACAATGTCTGAGTTCGGTATACCTGCAAAGTTGATAAGGCTCTGCAGGATGACGTTGAGCAATACGTTTAGCTCCGTCAAGGTAGGGAATGACCTCTCCGGAACTTTTAATACCGAGCGAGGTTTCAGACAAGGCGACCCGCTCTCGTGCGATCTCTTCAATTCCATTATGGAGGGGATCGTACGAAAAGCCGGTGTGCATCATAATGGCACCATTTTCTTCAAAGGTGTTCAGCTCCTTGCGTACGCTGATGATATTGATATTATCGGTCGGAGTAAGAGAGATGTTACTGCTGCTTTCACTGCTATTGAAAAGGAATCAGCCAAAGTGGGTTTGACGGTAAACGAGGGCAAGACGAAATACATGATGTCTACTAACAACAACAAGAGAGCACGGGATCTAGACTCTCATGTTACAGCGGGCAACTGTAAATTAGAAGTTGTCAAGGAATTCATTTACCTTGGCACTGCCGTAACCAGCAACAATGATGTCAGTCTGGAGATTAAGCGGAGAATAACAATTCCTAATAGGTGCTACTACGGTCTCAGTAAGCAATTACGTTGCAGAGCTCTCTCTCGATCGACAAAGCTAACACTCTACAAGACGCTCATTCTACCTGTGCTTCTTTATGGCGCTGAGGCATGGGTGGTTTCGACAACAGACGCAGCCGCTCTTGGGGTATTCGAGAGGAAAGTTCTCCGCAAAATCTTTGGTCCTGTTCGAGTTGGCGACGACTATCGCATTCGAATGAACCACGAGCTGTATGAGCTCTACGCCGACATTGACATAGTTAAGCGTATAACAATACAGCGACTACGCTGGCTGGGTCATGTCCATCGTATGGATAAAGAAGCTCCAGCGAAAAAGGTATTCGAAGGGAAGGTCCCCGGTCAACGACGAAGAGGGAGACCATGCCTCCGGTGGATAGACCAAGCTGAGGAAGCCCTAACCGCGCTTGGCAATAACGATTGGAGAAGGCGCGCGCAAAACAGAGGCGCCTGGCGAGAGCTAATGGGGTCGGCCGTAACCTGACAACGGGTTGTTATGGCCATCTAATCAAAATCAATCATCATTCAAGTATGGCTTGGATGTACCACTGCTGTGGACGCAGTTTGATTATTCCTTCGTAAGAGACTCGATTGCATATGAAAATATTGATCCAACCATTTTCATGACAATACAGAAAAATTTAAAAATCATTTGTGGTATTTGGTAGAGGAAACAGTATCTCTCGCATTTTTTGATTGTAGAGTATCTTATGCAGAAAAGGGAAAAACAGTTGAACTTCTCAAATTCCTTGCATCCCGTCGTGAAATTGACAAACGGCAGGAATATCGAAAACGTCAAAATTTTACTAAACCACAGTCTAAGTTACACTCAAACCTGTCAATAAGAGACGCCGCAGATAAGAGAATCCTGCTATTATTATTATCTCTTATGAGAAAAACAAAGAAATTGAGAGAACCGTAGTTTGAACTTTCATACGAATTATTCTGCCATTAAGAGAACGTAAGGGAACCTGCCAATAAGAAAATGAGATGAGGCTCGTTCGAAATTGTGTTTAAGCAAAAAACGTTGTTGATTTGTTTAATTTTTTTTGTTGATGCTCATTATTTTCTTCGAAATCGATCGGCTAACGGTTAACTGTTTTGTTTGTTGTTGTTGAAATCGTGGGTGACAGTGAATGATTGTCATTTACATTTCGTCCTAATTGATTCGCAGTGAAAAAAAGTAGATGTGCGCGTTGCTATATTTCATATCTTGTTAAATTGTAAAACTGTTATATCGTGATGTTGAGTAAAAAAGAAGAAAAAATCATTCGGAAGCGATTGTCGCTTAAAGAAAAAATTGAGTTTTAGTTTTCAATAAGGTCTCAGAATGCATGATTTTAATGGAAGAAGAAATGACGAAAAAATGATAAAGCAAACCACTATGGAACAATTCTTCAAGAAAATTTAGTGAGAGTGTAAATGTATGATTACTGATCAATGAAATGACTTTTTATTTTTTTTTTTCGATTACAGTCAGAGAAGACGACAAGAGAGACGAACAATGATACAATTTAAATTAAATTTAAAATAAACAAATAATATGTACCTAAATAAATAATATGCACATAGTACCAAATTTTCAATCTTGCCTTTCACTGCGAATAAGAGAAAACCTGCGAATAGGAGAGAAAAAAAAAAGAACCAGAGCAGTCTCTTATTGACAGGTTTGAGTGTACTTTGTTTCACACAGAACCAAAAACTTTTTTGTTTTCCTTGAATTGAATACAGAATTTTCAATAATCATGGGAATCTGATGATGAGGTCAGATATGTGCTCTCTTTTTGCTAAGGCTTAAGCCTAAACCAAAATAGACGAGACGAGACGTAACGAGTAAGTTCGAGTGTATGTAAACAAATGTTGATAGCCAAAATGAACCAACGTAATTGATCGAAAGTGAACGAAACATTTTGACGAGACGAGTTGTTCCGTAAGAACCGAACTTCAAAACGTTGCTACTCGTCATAACAGCTTTTTTGGTTCGTTGGCTAGCGTAACATTTTGGGTTAAATGTCAAAACAGACGAAACGAGTGCAAACGTTCGTTGAATTGCTACCGTCTCGTCACGTCTATTTTGATTAAGTCTTTAGCTGTCGTAAATGATACCGTTGAAAGAGGTGTTGCGTTTGTGAAAAACTACAACCAAATTTTGTCAAATGATGAAGAAAAAAAAACAACTTATGCTACAAATCGTAGAAGTATATCGCAAAAAGTATACTTTTCTGTGAAAAGAGCCAGTTAATATAAACAATGAATGCAATAAAAATAAATATAATACAACCTAGTACTGATATGAATTATTTTTCGAAACTTTTTTCATTTTTTCAAAGGGATCCCCCAAAGGGGTTGAAATAGGGGGTAAGTATGTTCGGAAAAATGTAGGGAGGACCTGGTAATACATTAGACCACTCTACGGGTTTCTCAGGGAAAGCTATGAACTATTTTTAGAAATTTTCTTAATTTTTTGTGTTTTTTTGTAGGGGGACCCCCAAAAGGGTGGCAGATAGACGGTAGGTAAGTTCGGGAAAAATATTGGAAAAAAAAATATAATAGGACTTAGTGATACGTATCAACCTTTTTTGGGTCACTCCGGGGGAGCTATGAACTATTTTTCGAAATTGTTTGTGTTTTTTGTAGGGGGGCCCCCAAAAGGGTGGCAGATAGGGGGTAGATGTGTACAGAAAAAAGTTTGGGAGAGTAAAAATAATACGAGTTCGTCTTGAGTTTTACCCCTTCTGAGGCATCTGAGAAGAGGGGGAAGTCAATTTCATAATTTCACTAGAATGTAATTTTTGCAGGGAAGCACCCCTAAGGGGTTGCGATAGGGGGTAAGTATTTTCAGAAAAAATGTTGGAGAAGGAAAAATAGTGGGACATTGTCATACATTTGATCCCTCTAGGGGGCAGCGTCGGAGAGATATTAATGATTTTTGATAGATTGAGGACCATTTTCCAGTTTTCAAAAGGGTGGCGGGTCCATCAAATGTTTTCTGAAATGGACCAAATTTTATGTGGTTTTTATTGGCACCCATACGAAACTTTTGGTGCCCAGGGAGCGAAGTTTGGAGCAACTTTAATATTTTGAACCACCCTACTTCACAGTCATCTTGACCAATTCCCAGACAATCTTGGATCCTATAGCGAAGAACAAGGGAAGCAGTTTCACCAGGACCTAAAGACTATGGAAGAAAGATACCAAGGCCGATGGGATCGCCATATGATGGCTGACTATTGCTGGGGGATGCAACGTGATAGTCCGACTACACCTCATTCGCGAAAAAGTCGCGAAAAAGAAAGTTTTATCAAAGCACAATTAATAGCCCAGCTTCATCTGGTAATTTATCCCCACCGTGTGGGAATATACATGCAAGTCAATGTCCAGTCAACCGAACGTCTCTCTCAATAACTCTTCAGTTGCGCTGCATAATAAATCTAGCGAAAGTAATATTTTAGGAACTGTTATAGTTAATTTAATTAGTAAATATAATCAAAATATTCCTTGCCGTGCATTGCTGGATTCTGGCTCCCAGCTAAATATCATTTCGGAACGAATTATCAAACTTTCCGGAATAAAATAGCAGTCTTTTTTGACTCAGTTCCTTTGCGTAAATAACACAAGCGTTTTGTCAAATTATAGATCCACATTTACGATAAAGTCCGGGCTTACTAATTTTTCCATTACATTGGAGGCATTGGTTATCAAGAAAATTACGGGAGTTCTCCCAGATAGCAATTTTGAAATTGGAGAATGGAACATTCCAAAAAATATTAACTTATCTGATCTTCTCTTCAATATACCACAAAAAATTGACATGCTTATTGGAGTCGATACCTTTTATGAGATTTTATCAATCGGGCAGATTAAAATTGGAAGTAATTTGCCGACATTGCAGAATACTCTTTTTGGGTGGGTAGTAGCTGGAAAGCTACCCACCAACTGTAACACAAGCTCTTCGTTTTGTAATTTAATGCCATGCATGAATGCTGAAGAAAGAGAGGACACTTCGTTAAATGAGAGCATAAAGGCATTTTAGAATATTGAGAATTTAAATACAATGCAATCAAATTTGACTAAAATAGAAAGAGAGTGTGAAACACACTTCACAAATAACACTACTCGTTTACAGTGCAGTCGCTATCAAGTAAGAGTGCCTTTTAAATCGTCCAATTTGCCAAGTGCTCTTGGCAATTCATATGACATAGCATTGAAACGATTTTACTCGCTTGAAAGAAAATTTCGTAAGAACAAGGATCTTCGGTTGCATTACGAAGAATTCATGAATGAGTTTTTAAATTTAGATCATATGAAGCCCGTGGCTCACGCTGATTTTGAGAAATCACAATTTGTTATACCCCATCATTGCGATTTTCAGCCGTCAAGTTCGTCTACTAAAATCCATGTAGTATTTGATGCTTCATCAAAAAGCAGCTCAGGGGTATCCCTTAACGATTTATTGATGGTTGGCCCAGTAATACAACCAGATTTATTCTCAATTGCACTGCGTTTTCGATTTTATACATACGTTTTCACGTCAGATATTAGTAAAATGTATCGTCAGGTATCGCTACATCCTGATGATAGAAGATATCATTATATTTTATGGCGCTCAAACGAAAATGAGCCCATTCAACTTCATCAGCTGTGCACGGTTACATACGGCACAACCGCTGCATCATTTTTAGCCACTCGTGCGTTACAACAGCTTTCCATGGATGAAGGAAACAACTTTCCGTTTGCCGCGGCTGCCGCAAGAAATGATTTTTACGTGGACGATGTCTTATCTGGTGCCAACACTATTGAAGAAGCCATTGCCTTGCAAAACCAACTTAAGTTGATGCTTCTCAAGGGTGGTTTTGAATTGAAAAAATGGTGCGCGAATCATAAAGACTTAATCTAAAACATTTGTGAGGAGGATCGGGAAAAATTCTTTCAAATTAAAGGCGAAAATGCTATTAAAACGTTGGGAATGGTGTGGAATCCATCTATTGATAAATTTTTATACAATAAAAACTTACCTCCGGTGTTAGGTACGGTTACAAAGCGCACTGTGCTTGCTGAGAATGCACAATTCTGTGACCCGCTTGGTCTTACAAATCCAGTAATTGTTTTGGCAAAAATATTTATGCAGCAATTATGGCGCTTAAATTTGAGTTGGGACGCATCATTGCCACAAGAATATAATAGCCGTTGGATAAATTTTAGAGATCAGTTACATTACTTAAACGACTTTAACATTGATCGACAGGCCTTTGTACCGGCTGCAGTTTATGAAATGCATGCATTTTCCGATAGTTCTGAAAACGCTTATGGTGCGTGCATATACATACGTTCGTTCTTTTTCGTTACAGGGTGACGTCCTCGGCGTGAGACTTTTATGTGCAAAATCACGAGTAGCACCAATCAAAAAATGCTGTTTGCCTAGATTAGAGCTATGCGCTGCCGTCATTATGTCACAACTAGTGCAACGCACTACTACTATTTTTGATTTCGTTCAATTTCAAAATATTATATATTGGACTGATTCCACGATTGTTTTAAATTGGTTACGGGAAGAAGATTGTTGCTGGCAAACATTTATCGCAAATCGCGTTGCGATCATACAGGAGTCAAGTAAATTCTTACAATGGAGGCACGTGCCAACTGGTTTAAACCCTGCTGACATTTTATCACGTGGTGCACTTCCATTGGCCTTGATGAATTCTAATATGTGGTACAGTGGTCCAGGGTTCTTGATGGAAACATAATCAAATTGGCCACCCACTTTAAAAAACGTTCTACACGATGACAGCATTTTACAAAGAAAGAAAACTAAATTAATCCTCATGAATCAGAATGCCAAAAACTTTATTGAAAATATAAAATATTACAACAATTACAAAAAACTTATCAACGTTGTTGCATACTTACTACGTTTCAAACATAATTGCTCATAGAAAAATAAATTGAATCGTTTACATGGCGTATTTACAACGGATGAATTACACCATGCATTTATTGCAATTAAGTATTATTTCTATCCAGCAAAGCGAATTCAGCTTAGAAATAAAAGCACTGAAAGATGGATCAATACTTCCAAAAAAAAGCAATATGCAATCGCTCCTTCCGTTTTTAGATGAAAATGGCATCGTTCGCGTTGGCGGTCGACTTAAATTTTCCGCCTTGAACTTCGATGGCAAACATCCAATACTTCTTCCAAAGTCACATGTTTTTACTCGCACTCTTCTAATTCATCATCACGTCGGACCTCAAACTTTGTTAAGCATCGTACGACAATCATTTTGGCCGATACATGGAAAAGTGATTGCACGCGCCGTCGTCCACAATTGTATTCGATGCTCGAGAGCAATGCCGATAAAACATCATCAATTAATGGGAAATTTACCAGAGCTATACGTTCAACAAACAAGGCCGTTCAATATTGTGGGAGTGGATTTTTGTGGTACCTTTCGTCGTCGCGGCACATCGCCTGCGAAATCATATGTTTCAGTTTTTATATGCTTCGTCACCAAGGCAATCCATCTTGAGTTGGTGGAAGACCTTAGCACAAGGGGTTTTTTGGATGCCCTGAAACGTTTTATTGGGCGTCGCGGTCGTTGCGCTGTCATATACAGTGACAACGCGACCAACTTTGTCGGCGCACGTAACGAATTACACGATCTGTATAAAATGTTTCGTAAACAACAAACACAGGACGAAATACGAAAATCCTGCGCTGAAGATGGCATCGTTTGGAAGCATATTCCACCCCGGTCACCCAACTTTGGGGGATTATGGGAGGCTGCGGTAAAAACATTTAAGTTTCATCTTAAAAGAACCCTGAATAATGCTTCGCTGACCTTTTCTGAATTTAATACACGTATCATACAAATTGAGTCTGTTCTTAATTCTAAGCCAATCACGCCTATCCCAGAGAGTCCTAGTGATTTTCCTGCCCTAACACCAGGTCACTTCATTATTGGAACGGCCCTCAACGCAATGCCTGCGCCAGATTTCAAGGATGTTGAAAACGTCAATCATTTGTAGCGATATCAGCAGCTACAATGGTACTTGCAGAAATTTTGGGAGCGATGGTACAGGGACTATTTACAAAGCTTACAAATTCGATCCAAATGGTCAACCCCTGGCACTCCGATCGGCATTGGTGACATTGTCATTATACAGGAAGAAAATCTACCACCACTCCAATGGAGGCTTGGCCGTGTCACTCAATTACATCCTGGAAAAGACGGTATTACTAGAGCTGTCACCGTGAAAGCGGCATGCGGTGAAGTTCAACGAGCTACAGCTAAAATCAGATGTCTACCTGTTGAGAAGCCTACGTCCTCTCACCCCTAGTTACATTTTTGCCTTTAAAATGTCTACACGTTTCGTCGAAAGTGCTTACATGTGCTCAAACACAAGTCTTGATTCTCCTACGTCAGTCATATCTTTGAATTTCTATTGTTAGTACCCAGTGTGCTAAAAGAATTCGTTTCTTCGTACTTGCGTATGAAATTCCTCTCGAAAAAACGGAAGGATCGTCCGCAGTAACGAATTCGTTACGGACTTCAAATACGGATTCGTTTCGAATTCGTTTTTTGTTCATATAATGCACGCTACCCAATGTGCACAAAAACGGACGCGAATTCGTTTGTGCGCATTCCGTTTTTTGCAAGTAAAACGAATTCGTTTCGAAAAAAACTAATATTTTTTTTAACACAGAAATTAGCAATTCGTTTTTTGCACAAAAAACGAATCCGCTTCGAATTCGAAACGGACTTCAAAAACGAATTCGTTTTTTGTTCATAAAACAGATCAAATTTTTTTGGAAAAATTTTCAAAGAAAAGTTTTTTAAAAAAAATTTTATTCTTAATCGACTTAGAAATGTTTAAAAAGTCGAAGAAACTAATTTTTTTTTTTTAACACTGAAATGAGAATCCGTTCCGAATTCGTTTTTTGTTCATAAAACGAATTCGTTTCGAACTCGGTTTTTGTTCATAATAAAAAAATTAGTGTTTTAGTGTACTCACTACAAACGTCCCAATTCTGTTTAGACATTTCCCAATGTGCACAAAAACGGACGCGAATTCGTTTCGAATTGTTTATAAAACAGATCAAACTTTTTTGGAGAAATTTTGGAAAATTTTTCAACACGGAAAAATTTTCAAAAAAAAAAAATTTTGTGTCTTAATCGAATTAGAAATGTTTAAAAAGTCAAAAAAAACTAATATTTTTTTTTCCAAAACTTTTTAGTTTATCCAAAATAATTTGAGTTAAAAATCTTATAAGTTTTTTGAACTTTTAACCAATTTTAAGTAGCTTAAAACACTAATTTTTTTTTATGAACAAAAACCGAGTTCGAAACTGATCGAATTCGAAACGAATTCGTTTTATGAACAAAAAACGGAATGCGCACAAGCGAATTCGCGTCCGTTTTTGTGCACATTGGGTAGCGTGAATGGCTATGAATCGCTGGGACATGGGTTCGAGCCTGACTTTTGAAATTTGTAAATCGTAAGTAAAATTTAATGTGATCATAAAATAAAATTATATGCAATAAAGTCTTACAGTTTGCATATTAGATAATTTGATAATTAAATAAAATTAATTTTTTTATGAACAAAAAAAAAAATCGTTATATGAACAAAAAACGAATCCGTATTTGAAGTCCGTTACGAATTCGTTACTGCGGACGATCCTTCCGTTTTTTCGAGAGGAATTTCATACGAAAGTACGAAGAAACGAATTCTTTTAGCACACTGGGTACTAACAATAGAAATTCAAAGATATGACTGACGTAGGAGAATCAAGACTTGTGTTTGAGCACATGTAAGCACTTTCGACAAAACGTGTAGACATTTTAAAGGCAAATATGTAACTAGGGGATTGCCCAAATTACCAAGTGCTTGAAATTCGTTACAAATTTTTCATAAAAATGATGTTCATATTTTAGAATGGTAGGGAAAAAGTGTTCATATTTTGGGGTGTTCATACTTTGTGATGTTCATATTATCGCGACCGTATCGGGAAGTTGTTAAGACATTACACGAGTGCCACATACATATGTTCACAGGAACTCTTGGAAATTATAATTTTTCATGAAATTGATGATATTTTCAATAAAAGGGAGTTGATGGCGGGCAAGATCAAGTTCCGATATGGTCTAAGCAAGTGGATGGAAGCTAATCATATTATATTTATAGTTAGGGAATACGTATTTTTGGAAATTCGAGGATTAAGCCCAAAAATCTGAAAAGATCTCAAAAAAGTGAGCTGTGATTTTTTTAAATTTTTTTGAAGGTCATTTATAGGTCGCGCAACATCAATTTATACAAAATCTTGACTTGATGCGGTCCGAATAACGAGTGAAAAAGTAAAAAAAAATGCAATAAATATGAAGAACTTTTTTTTGCTCTCATTTATTGCATTTTATTATATTTTTTATGGCCTATTCTTAAATTTTTCGTAGAATATTTTTATAGAACACTTTACCCCACTATATTTGATATATAGTATGACTCCTTCCGAGCATTTTTGAGATCGGAATAAAATATAAATTACAAAAATTGACAAAAACTCTTAGCTCATTTTTTGATACCCTCTTCCTGGAATTTCCAAATTTTTTTTTTTTTGAATCAGATTAATACGAAAGCAACAATTTTAGTAGTGCTTCATTGCGCGTATGGTCTACAGTCGTAAACCACCCATATTTCAAATAAATGTAAAAATTTAATATAAATTATTTCTTATCCTTCCCTCTTATCTTCTTCAGTGTGATTTAGTGCATTGCTTCCAGAGTGACAAAACACTCTCAACGGATGCTGTGCACGGCAGCTCCTCAACAATTGTCAGTCCTCAGACAGGGCTCGAGGCAAAATCAAATGAGTATACCGAGTATAATATTAACGAAATTTTGTTCAAAGCTGTTTCTGGAAACGATATCATAAGCTATTAAATTAAATCAAGTTTTAATAAATTTAAATTTACACTACATAAAAGTTCATATTTATTGAACACTGTCTTTCTCATCTTGATGCTCCAACTTAATAAGTTGAAAAATCTATTTCAATACACTTATGTAAACTACTTTATTTTTAAAGAAATTTGACAACTAGTTTTTAATATAAGAATTCAAATTTTTTTAAATACAACACTTCTAATATTTGAACCAACAGCTATTTTTACCTACGGAAATTTTTGGGTCAAAGTATAAAATTGTTGGAATTAAAACTTTTTTTCTGAGTGTACGGATGCCAATCATGAATATAATTTTTTAGCTCAGGGAAGGAATGACGAAATCCAGGAGTATGTCGCATTCAAGGGGTAGAGGAGTTATCTATCATATACAGTATTAGCCAAAACTTAAGCACCCCCTGAGTACATTTTTTTCATATCATAATTTTTTTTATGAAAACGACGCACACTGGGGTAATTCGTGACAATTTTGCGGATTAATTCAAAAATTAAAACTCAAGGTACATACTTGTTTTTGACACCGGGTTAAAATATATAAAATTCTGCATCACTGGTTGAAAATATTGTTGCAAAATAATTTACCGTATTCTCGCAATGTACTCTGAAAGTTTGCATTTCTTTTCATTTTGTGTGCGCACCAGTGATGGCATGTCACAAATGCGCGTGACATTCCCGAAAAACAATTTTAGTTCAATAAAAGAGGTTGATCTGGAGTTTGGGACTTTTGTGACCTATACGACAGTTTACGACGTAGGACCGTCGTAAGCCTAAAAATCCTTGTGACATGCCAACACTGGAGCGCACAGCGATAAACGTAATATTTTCATTACTTTAAAACTATTTTTCTTTGTGAATTGGCAAATAAAGTTTAAAATGATGATGGAGCCTTCTTGTTCAGGTATTTTAGTAATATAATGTGTATTTTGTTTTGTTAAAAAATGTTTAGAAATATTTTATTTTGTTTTTTTTTTCCGAAAACTTAAAAATTATCATATTTTGGTCCTATTCATGGACATATTGTTGTGAGTCCTCGGGGATCGGGCAAAACTGTTTTCATGAACGTAATATATAGATATTCAAGTAACATTCTATGAAAAAAAAGTTCCGCGAATGTTGCGCACTTTTCCAGCATTTTGATTTTAAAAATGATTGCCGGGAAGGTATGCTTTAAATGACACGAAATCAACACAAAAATGCTACTTGTGTAGGACCACTTCTAAAGATTTCAATAAAATTTATGAGATGGTTAATAGAGTTGTAAACACCGAAAATCTACAATTTGGGCTGTCTGTGCTTCATGGCTGGATTCGATTTTTTGAGTGCCTGCTGCACATAGCATACAAACTGCCAATAAAAAAGTGGCAGGTTCGTTCAGAAAGTGAGAAATTTTTAGTAGCTCAAACTAAGTCTCGCATACAAAAAGAATTCAGAGACAAAATTGGGCTGATTGTGGACATACCAAAGCCCGGATTCGGTAACTCGAATGATGGCAACACTGCAAGGCGTTTCTTCCAATGTGTGTCAGCTGCCATTACCAAAATCGACATCACTTTGATAAAAAATATGCACAACAATATTTTAATTGTTGTTTCTAGTGGCCATCGAATCGACACGGAAAAGTTTCGCAATTTTGCTTCATATTGTGCAAAATCTTTTGTCAAGCATTATCCTTGGCATAATATGCCAACAACACTGCATAAATATTTTATTCACGGTCCAGACGTCATTGCCCACGCATTATTGCCAATCGGTCAATTATATGAAGAAGTTCAGGAAGCCAGAAATAAAGATTTTAAGGCTTTCAGGGAACATTTTTCCCGAAAATGCAGCAGAGAAAAAACAAACGAAGACATTTTGAATAGGCTTCTTATCAGTTCTGATCCTATTGTATCCAGTAAAACTAAATTGCCGCAGAAAAAAGACAAGCACGTGCCAACAGAAGCATTGGAGTTGTTAATAATAGCGAAAGAAGAAGGTGATGATTTAAATGATTATAATGTTGGCAATGATAATGATGTAAGCGAAAGCGATGGTGAAGGTGAACACAATGATGATGATGATAGTGATTATGATGACAATTAATTTGCAATAGAAGGAAATTATCAATTTTAGTGAATTTTAAAGATCAAATAAATATTGAAATTTGTATAAGAATCCTCAGTGGATATTTTGTATTTTTGGTCAAAAAAAAATGTACTGAAGTATTTTAAATTGCAATAATTTTTTACTACTTTATATATATTTAACTAAATACATAGTTATAACACTACTAAATACTCTGTGTGAATTAAGCGCACAAATCGATACCAATTACCCCAGTGTTTGAACCATATTAAGTACTTATTTTTTTTATTTATACCTTTATTATTAACAAACAAAATTTAAAGAAATTCTGTGTCTCATAAATAAACAGTCAACATCAAAGGAACAAGTTAAACCCGAAAACTTAACGGACACAACTAAAGCACCACCTTTTTTATGGTATATAAAAACTTTTAAAATTAGTACTTAGTTGCGAATCATATATTCTAGACGACACACGCACCTCTTTAAGGCATAGGGTATATTAAAATATTAATGATATCCTTTGATATCTCTTTCCAGGATATTTTTTTAAGGACTTAATAGATCTTCCGTGGTTTTGCAATTTTCTCTGTTGATATTCATGTTAACGATATCCGGCAAGGTCTCAAAAGGATTCAGGTCGGAGCAGGCCAACCTAAAACTTTTAACATATTGCCCTGAAGCCAGGTCTTACAAGCTTTAGAGGCGTATATTGGATCGTTGTTCTGATGCAACCTCCATTTAAATGGCTTCTCAACAGAGGCATATGACAGCATCACGTCTTTCAATGTGTCAATGTACATGAAGCGATCCATAATTCTTTCAATCCTATGAATTTCCCCAATTCCTTGACCAGAGAAGAAATCTCAGACCATTACACTACCACCTCCATTCATTACAGTGGCTTTGCATTACTTAGAATTCAATCTTTCTCCTTTTGGCTTGCGTATACGCCTTATTCCACGCCCACCTCAACTAGAGTGTCCAAAAATGGAAGACTATCTTGTTTTCTTACTAATCCAATTATAACCTGAAAGATTCGGATGGTTTTGAACCGGAAAACCGCTTTTTTTTAATAATTAACTGAACCATTAACCGAACCGAAATTTTCGACAAATGATTGATCCGAACCGAAAACCGAACCACTTCTTATAACGGTTCGAGGGTTCATTCTGACCAATTTTCAATGGACAAATTTTCCTCACTTGTTTTATTTTTTTTTTTTGATAAACATGGAAATTGATGAAATTTTGAAAGAAATAGGGAAGAATGAGACAGAGTTCAAAAATAAATCATTAATAGATAAAATCAAATCGTTTGATAATATAAAGCGGCTTTCAAATAATGTTAATGTTTTGAACTTTTGGAATAACTAACCTGCCAAAAAATTATCTGAATTAGCTCAAGTTATTTATGATGTTTCAGCAACCCAGGTTTCGGTAGAGAGGACATTTTCCACCCTAAAATTTATTCTCGGAGACCTGCTTGGAAATAGTACGAGAAATTGTTAGAAGATATTTTTCTCATCAATCTTAACTGATTATTGTAAATCAAATTTTTTCTCAAATACTAATTTTTTACTACGTACTTATAGCGTATGAAATAAATTATATGTTCATATATATTTCTATATTCTTTTGGATTGTTACTGAAAACAAAAACCGTTTTGACGAACCAATCCAAAAATGCAAAAACGGTTCGAACCGATGAACCAAACCGACACAATTTTTCACCTGGTCCACGTTCCTGCTCAAGACACTGTATCTTCATCAGTTTTACTCCAATCGACCTCAAATTTCAACAGGATACTTTTGTTCAACCTAAATTAGAGCGCCAGCGTCGTTTAGCTGTCAAAATTCTCTCATGCACATACATTTTATATGAAGCCAACCGAAATAAGCAACGCTCTAACGCCAGCGTATTCGATTTTCCAATTTTGACAAAGCGTTGGCAGCTAATTTTTTATTTTATTGTGTATATTTTTTTTTCTGTCACAAACAGTAAACAAATAAACTCTACATCATGGATACGCAACCCATAGCTCAATTAGCTCTTTTAGCTCTTACAACAATAACAAAAAATATTGAGCTCATCTCGAGCTCATGCCGTTACTCAAGTTAAATAATTTCGGTTCGCAACCACCGCATGCATTTTGTTCCTGTAATTTTTTCTTCAACGCACTTTATTGTTTGTGTGATTTTGTTTTCAAGTCTTTGCCTTCACCTTGAGATTTTTGTCTACATGCAATTAGCTTGCGGCATCTATTTCAAAATTTTCGTCAATTCTAGGAACTTTCTTGCAAAATATTTTTTGATTTTTTTAAATAAATTGATGTTGTAGCCGCCAGCTCGCGAAAAAATTTTTGTGCTCATCCCTGCTCTACATGACACTTAACGCTACGCTCTTATTTAGGTTCAGCGCTCAACTCCAAAGCGTAGCGCTGGCAAAGTCAACGCCCAACGCTCTAATTTAGGTTGAACTATCAAATAAAACAAAAAAAAAAAAAATGGAAAAACCAAATAGGAAAAATAAAATAAAAAGGAATACCTGAACTGTGATCTGAATATTTAGTCCAGGAGAAACACAGCTGACAGCGGAATATTGTTGAACAAGCTCTTTTAAAAGAGGACAAAAAAATCGAACCGACAGCAGCTATCCGGGGTGGATTTTTAGGGGTCGAACACAGTTTTTCACGATTTCTGGCTAAACTGTGCATCATATGAAAAAAAGTTTAATGAAAAAATTGGAGGAAATAAAAAGATCTACAACTTTCGTCCTGATCATTTTCACCTTAACCTGAAAATTTTTCGAAAAAATGGCTGAAAACCGGTTTTTTGGTTTTTAATTTTTTTCTTTGACAAAAAAGTTTCTATGGAGCTGAAACTTGGGCAAAAGATACTTGTCAGTGCTACACAAAGGCAATAATTTTTTAAGACGGAAATATTCAAAGGTTGTTGTTCAATTTAATTTTTCAACTAAAAAAACCGAAATTTTTAACTGAAATTCCTCTTAAAATTACACCTTCTAAGGAGTTTTGTTTTGGCTCACTTACTCGTTGTTATGTCTTCTTTAGATAAATGGTAAAAAAAAGGTATGCTGCAATGGAAAAAATTACCGAAAAATTGAAAATCTTTGGTCTCTCCGCGAGTAGAGCTATGGTATTTCGTGTGTAACAGCTCAGATCCTTTGTTGTTTTCACTGTATTCACCTAAATACACTATAACTTGAATTTTTTTGTCCTCTTTTAAAAGAGCTTGTTCAACAATATTCCGCTGTCAGATTGGTGTAACGAATTATTATTTTTTTTCTCATTTTTTCGACTAATTCTACTGGACTGGAAATTTGTTCATATTAAAAGAAAAAAAAAATTAGATTTGAGATGTATGTTGTATGTACATATGTATGTATGTATGTATGTTCATTTATTTTTGTTTGCTTCTTTAGCTTATTTTTTTGTGACTTACAGCAAAGAAGTAGATAAAAAAGAACGAGACTCCGAGCTTTTTCCCTGTATTAAATTTTGGCGAGCCGAATGGAAGCTGGAACCAATGAGAATTACGAACCAAAATCCTATTGAATTTTATTTCTGATTTTGTTCGGCTTTTGCAACGAACCAAATGACAAACGACAACGATTTTGTTCGCCTTTTGCAACGAACCAAACGAATTCACAATGTTAAATTCAGACCATTTTGTATTTTATAATTTATTTATTTTCTTAAATTCATAAAAAAAGTTATTTGAATATTATAAAATGAAAATAAATAAATTGAAATTCAAAAATAAGAACTTGTTGAGAAAAATATTCAATTACGATGACTTACATACATTTAAACCTGCATTTGAGAAAATCACTTTTTATATCTACCAGGCAACCAGCAAATGCAATAGCATGATTTTTATTTTGACTCCTTCAAACTTGCAAATTTGCAAATGATCCCGCGTTAATTTTGCTAATTTTTTCTTCAGTAAAATTCAGTCGAAAAAATCCTAAAAAAATGCGTGTACTTGTTGTTGCTTTTTGTAGTTTACAACCGATGCCGTTACCCAGTGTGCCAAGCGAATTCGTTTCTTCGTACTATTCATCCGGAAGGATCGTCCGTTTTTTCGAGAGGAATTTCATACGAAAACGAGTTCGAGACGAATTCGTAACGACATCCGTTTCGGATTCGTTTTTTGTTCATTAAAATTTTGGAAAATTTTCAAAGAAAAATTTTCAAAAAATATTTTGTGTCTTAATCGACTTAGAAATGTTTAAAAAGTCGAAAAAAAACGAATCCGAAACGGATTGTTAATTTCAGTGTTATAAAAAATATATGTGATTTTTTCGACTTTTTAAACATTTGTAATTCTATTAAGACTCATTTTTTTTTTGAAAATTTTCCTTTGAACATTTTTTGGGAAAAATTTTCCAAAACAATTTGATCTGTTTTATGAACAAAAACGAATTCGAAGCGGAATTCGTATTTGAAGTCCGTTACGAATTCGAACCGAATTCGTTTTACTTACAAAAAACAAAATTCGCAACGATTTCGTTTTATGAACAAAAATCGAATTCGAAACGAATTCGCGTCCGTTTTTGTGCACATTGGGTAGTAACAATTTTGTTGGTATTTTTTCGGCAGAAAAATTGATTTGAAAATAACAAAAATTATATTCATGTTGTTTGCTTGTATGTGTGTTCAAATTATGGAATTTTTTGCAACCAGGATTTTTCCTTTGGGGGCCATAAGTACTTATATAGAAATTATGATCTTATATTTTTCAATTTTCTTGTTTTACTTGAAACAAATCATTAGTTGGGACAAGTTAATACTAAATAAATTAAATAAGAAAAGCTTAATCACTAGAACTAATTCTGCATTTAAAAAAACACAAAAATCATATTTTGAAAGATACAAAAATGGAACTTTTCTCAAAATTAACACGGAAACTAAATCAATGTGTCAAAATACACTACTACTATCGTCGTGTTATTTTAATTTGGGCTTAAGCCTTTCCGAATCCAGAAATATTCATATAAGGAGCTTAGCACCCTTGATCCCTTGATCAAGTACGTACATTTTTCGGCTCAAACTGAAAAATAAAAATGATATTCATGTTGTTTTATTTGCTGAGCGCCTGCTTCAAACCAAATTTCATTTGTCTTACGGATTGAATTGAAATTATTTTACAAAACTCAAAATTTCTATATTTTTCAAAATTATCATGGAAATAAAAATAAAGGTTATACTAAATTGTCATATATACTTCATATATACTTTGTATATACTTTTTGGGTCATGTTGATGAGTCTGGTGCTCTTAGTTCATTTGAAATGCAAAATGTTATGGAAAATGCTGATGTTGGTGCTGCTGATAACACAAACGAAATTTTGTCTGCTGATAATGCTGTGTCCACTACTATCTCTAAGGTTCATGTATAAGGCTGGTGCTGCTAATTCACATGAAATGCGAAATGCTTTGGATAATGCTGATATTGCTGCTGCTGTTAATACAAATGAAATTTTGTCTATTGAGCATGATTGTCCCTCTGAGCTCTCTGGTATTGCTGAAAACGATGATGATGCTGCTCTTTCTGTGAATTCTAACCGAAACAACAATTGCAATATTGTACAAAGAAAAGTAAAAAATAATCGAAAACCTATTGAGGGAAATGCTGAAAATAATGAACTTGATGTACGTGTAATAAAAAAGTGGGTTCATATATCTCCTTTCAAGCCCTCAGTATCAGAGAAGGAAATTGTATCGTATGTGGAGAAACATACTGGTATTTCAAGTTGTAATATTAATTGCCGTAAATTAGTTAAAAAAGATGCTACATTAAGTAAATTGAAATGGGTAAATTTTAAACTAGGTGTATCGCATCAACATTTAAAAAAACTTCTTGCTCCAGAGTTATGGCAAGCAGGAGTCAAAATTCGTCCATTTAAATTTTTTCCCAAAATATTGGAGACAGAAAAGGGAGGGTAGTTACTTCTTCCAATGCGCCTTTTGAGAGCTCTACTAATAGACAACTGAAAATTTATTTTCAAAATATCTCGGGTATGCGTACCAAAATAAACGCTGTACGTGTTGCTATACTTCAGTCCAACTATGATGTCATTGTGTTTGTGGAAACTTGGCTAAATAGTGATTTTTTCGATAGTGAAATTTTTAATATGAATCTGTTTAGTGTTTACCGTAAGGATAGAGATTATATTAAAACTGGGTGCACTAGAGGTGGAGGTGTTTTAATTGCAGTTAAACGCTGTTTGTACTCTAACTATGTTCAACTCACTCTCCAACCATGACTCTCTTCTTGATCAGATCTGTGTATCTATTCAAATAGAAAAAAGTGTTTTTCTTATGCGCTTCATATATTCCACCGAATAGCTCTTATGAATTATACGCAGCTCATATGGAAATTTTTTTGAGTCTATCTTTGAAAAATGGTGAAGGCAATTTGTGTATTTTAGGCGATTTTAATCTTAGTGACGTCATTTGGTCATTCATGGATAACGATAAACGTTATCTCATTCCTAATAATGTTAATAAATAACATGAAATACAAGTAATAGATGGATTTTTCAGTCTTGATCTTAAACAGATAAATTTTTGTTTAAATAAATTGAATAAAATTCTTGATCTTATTTATGTAAATAGTGATGTAAAATTTAGCTTGAGTGAATGCCCTTTTTCTATATCTGTCTCTGATATGCACCATGTTCCAGTTATAATTGATTTAGAATATTATATATTTTCTGATATTGCACTAGATTCAGAATCTAGAAATTTTAATTTTAAGTTGTATGATTTTGATGCCTTAATTTCTGAATTACATTCTATTAAATGGACTGATATATTTCATTGAATTGACCTAAATTTCTGTTTTGATTATTTCAAATCTAACATTGTTAAAGTGTGCATGGATTTTTTATTCCTCTTGTCCCGAAAAGAGTACACAAGTTACCATGGTACACGAAAGGTCTTAAAAAGCTTAAAAACTTAAGAAATAAATTTTTAACCTTTTCAAGGAATCGAATGACGATAATCACAAAAATAAATATCTTTATTATATGCGAGAGTTTAATTTTCTAAACCAATTTTTGTACAAGCAATATATGCTCCATTTCGAAAGTAATATCAAATGCAATCCCAAATCTGTTTGGAACTTTATTGAATCAAAAAAAAACATGCTCTTCTATTCCTGCGAAGATGTAATAAAACGTCTAAGTCATTAAAAGATTTGGTAAATCTTTTTGCTGAATTTTTTCAATCGAATTTTAAGCCCGATGCACCTTGGAATAATCCTAATGTTTTGGAAAAATTTTATCCTTTAATTGATTTTGGCTTTCTTCAGTTGACATTAGATGATGTTGTTAGAGGCATTTCCAAATTGAAAAACTCTAAAATATCTGATATGGATGGTATTTGTCCATTTTTACTTAAAAAATGTGCTACCTCGTTATCCGAGCCGTTATGCTTTTTGTTCAACAAATCCCTTTCTTTGGGTATATTTATTGATGATTGGAAAGTTGCTTGTATTAGCCCTATTCGTAAAAGTGGCAACAAAAATGATATTAGGAATTATAGACCTATATCTTAGTTGTCGTCTATCTCCAAATTATTCGAGAGCATTGTCAAAGAAAAAATATTTTTTGCCGCTAAAACGGCTATAAGTCCAATGCAACACGGATTTTATGCTGGACGTTCTACTATTACAAATTTGACTTACGGATTATTGTATCTCTACATTCTCCTAAGGCTTGCAAGTTGATACAATTTATACTGATTTTTCGAAAGCATTTGACAAAGTTCCTCATAGAGTCCTCATTGCGAAACTATCAAAACATGGTTTGCATTCCAAATTTTTAGATTGGATTGATTCATATCTGAAGAATAGAATAAATTTTGTTTTTATTGAAGGAATCAGATCTAATTCATTTGTGGCCAGCTCTGGTGTTCCGCAGGGAAGTATTTTGGGTCCATTACTTTTCATACTATTTATTAATGAGATTGGCTCTTGCTTTAAAAATGCAAGGTTGCTTCTTTATGCTGATGATTTAAAATTATTTCATAAAATTAGCAATTCTTCGGATATAAGCCCTGCAAAATGATTTAAATAATTTATTTTTATGGTGCACGCAAAATAAGCTATTTTTAAACGTTGCTAAATGTAACCATGTGACTTTTTCCAAGACATCAGTACACGGAAAAAAAGGTTTTGTAAAAAATAGCGTGAGATATTCAAAAAAAACAAAATAATCAGGAAAAATTGTCGTATAGTCCTGTAATTTCTAATTTCATGAAATACTCAGTATAATTTGAAGCGCAAACGGCAATCATTACAGTCTAAAACTTTATTATTACAGTTTCAGAATGGAAAATATACATTGTGGTCAGGGAAATAATTCGTTAGAAAAAAGTACTAAATAATTAATGAAAATTTCATATGATCGACAAATCGCTACCTCAAAATACGGATGTCGTACGTAAAATTTTTCGGTTTTGGGATTATTATATATTCATAACAATCTTCGCACGATCTATCGAATGGTGTTATTAGTTTCTCCCTAAGCCTTATAACTTCACAGATATTCAGCATGCATTTTATCGTATGTCACAAAATTTTATCGTCCTGGGCATGTATTTTGTCGTATGTGCACCAAAAAAGGACATACGACATTTGTTTCATGCAAAATGATGATTTTTCTTATTGAAAATACAATTGTTGTACGTCATACAATTTCGATTACACTTATTTATATTAAGTATATGGAAAAAATCGTATTATAATGAATTCACTTGAGAAAATAACTGTTTAGTTTGATAAAATTCTTAAAATTACTGTTTTATTGTAAGCATTGAAATTTGCTTCAACGATAACGTAATTGACGCGTACCTAGCAAAAATTTCAATTATTGTAAAAAAAAGTGAAAGTATTGTAATTTAATGCTAAAGTAATGGATAATGACATATCGGAAAACGATTTTTCGTCAGATGATGAAGTCTTGGATCCTTCCTTCAACATTGAGGAGAGTGTCTTAGTCCTTAGCAGCAACTCAAATGAGAAACTCAGTTCTAAGAGTTCCGATGTAGAGACAGCTTTAAGTAGTGGTATGTGTGTTTCCTCAAATAAGACACGGAAACGTCAGAAACATACAGAATCCTGGAAAATAATTGTGAGAAAAGAGCTTCGCGAAAAAGGGAAGAGGTTGTTGTACGTATTGCTTATTGTAGGGTTCGCACCAACCATTGTGCATAAAGGGCTTTGACCAACACAATGTTTGTAGCGTATCAATACAGTAAAATATTATGACAAGGTCAGCGGCAACTCAAACACATTATTTACGATGACCAATAATTTGTGCAACAACAACAAATGTCTGGTTGACATACATTTGGAAATGCACAACATAAGTGTGTCATGCATTTGACGCCACACACAAAGCCAAAGCAATGGGATGTAACATAACACTTTTACTATTGTTTGTTTATCGTTTTGCTTTGAGCTAATTTCAATATGTAACAGATGCATGGCATGTGTTACAATTATTTTTGTAAAATTATGATGAGTAAGAATTTTTGGATAACGAGTGAAAAGAAGAATTGTGTCTTTTCACTCAAATAAAAAAATGTATATAAGAAAAAATCATAAACTAATAAAATCAATCGAAGATCTGACTTTGACTTAAGATTATTAAACATTGTTTTATTAAGTCTCAAAGGATCATCTATTCACCCCTGTAGCCTTTGTGGCTGATTAAGTGATAGCTCTTGGCGAGCTTTTAATAAAGCCAAAAATAGGACTTTAGGACCTTTAATCCAAAATTCATTTCCGGTATAGAAATCATCCGAGAACCAGAACCTTTATATGGCGATCTTGCGGACCTGATCCTGAAATCTTCCTGCGATCCTGCGGACCTGATCCTGAAATCTTCCTACATTTGAAATTCAATGAACAAATATAACTTTGACGAAATTTTTGCTAGGTGTCAAGACACCATTGAGAAGTACGTGGTGGAAGCATCAAAAGAAGCACCGGTGTACAAACCAACACCGATTCCTGGGCCGAGAAAGCTGACGATAGTGTAATATCGTCAACGACAATTACAACGTCAACAACAAACATACAGCAGTTAGTATAGGAATTTCCCTTTTGTAGAACACCAACAACGAGACGATAAACTAAAAAAATTATTTAGTTCTCACACTCGAGTATGAAGGAACGAAACACAAAACTCAAAACTTTTTCGCATAACAGAAGAAATGATGAAGAATCATTTGAAATAAACATATAAAAAAAAAATTTTTTTATTAGACTTCTTATATTAATGCCAAATGACCTTATAGCAGCAAAAATGGTAGTGTTAGGACAGGAAACAAAAATCACAGAAAACATTGCAATCAATGGTGGCATACAAAATAAGTATGAAACTTACATTGATTTCTTTGTTGTGATTGCGATTATAGCCTTAGTAATATATATCATAAAAAAGATAAATTCATACTATAAGGGTTATGTTACGAAAAGAGTAGCTAATGCAAATGTTTAAGTTCATTTGAATGGATTCGTTATTAGAAATAGCTATAAAATTAAAAAATAGTCTTTCAAAATCCACATCACGTGTGTTCAAAGCAGAAACATTAGACAAGAAATTAGCACTATGCAGTAAAATAGAAAAAGAATTGAGAATTTTAGAAGAAAATACAAAAGAATATGATAAAGTAATTACAATAAAGAAATATATACTAAAAACTAGGAAATTAATAGATCAGAATAAAGAATTAATAGAACAAAACTTACAAAGTGAAACAGAATCAGAACTAGAAATGTCAAATTTTGAAATAGGGACAGCTTCTAAGCTGTTAGAAGAATTTGATGGGGAACCAAAGAAATTGTCAACATTCCTAGGAGCAATAGAATTTTATGCTTCCACACTAAAAGATGATGGACAAAAAGCATTGCTAGTAAAATTTATTCTTGCAGTCAAGCTATCTGCAAAAGTAAAAAACAGACTATTACCTGAATCTACACCCACATCAATAGCTGATTTAAAAACAGCACTAATAAAGCACTATAAGACGTGTAACAATCCATTAAAAGTACAGAATGAAATAGGTAGATTAAGACAAGGTTCAATGACAATAAATACCTTTACTTCGAAATTAGAGGCTCTGATAGCGTCACTAAATGACATACAAATAACGACACAAGGGGATAACAACAAAACTTTGATCATAACACTTAATGATCAATTAGCGTTAAACGCCTATAAAAATGGTTTAAACGAACCATATAAAAGTATATTGCTTGCGGCTCAACCGCAAACTCTTGCAAAAGCAATTGAAATTGCCACTGATGTAGATAACCAAAACAATCCCACGCATAATGTCATGACATTTCAGACTCGTAGTTACAATGATAGGTACAGAAATAACTATAGTGGAAATAACTATAGAGGAAATAGCTTTAGAGGAATTAATTATAGAGGAAATAATCACAGGGGAAACAACTACAATAGAAATAGTTATGGTAGGCGCGATAACAATTACAGGCGTACAAATCAAAATTCAAATAGAAGTGGTGAAAATGAGCGCAATACAGAAAATAATACACGTCATAATAGAAATGGTTATAGAAACAATAACGGACGTGGATCGGGAAACAGAAGAAGCCCTGGCAATGGGGGGCAACAGCAAAATTAAAGAAATTCAGAATAGTTTGCTTAAAAACCCAAAATACAAATATAATAAAAATTAATATAGGTAATAATAGGACAATTAATCTCCTAATAGATACAGGTGCAGATATCTCAATAATTAAGCAAAATATCATAGAAAATCATCCAATATTGATGATTGAGCCATGCCAGATAACAGGAATAGCAAGCAAGCCAATAACCATTGACCAGCAAGTCGAATTAGACATTAAATTAAATAGCGGTCAAATAAAACATGAATTCTATGTAGCAGATAAACAAATCGACATAGTTACAGACGGTATACTAGGAAGAGATTTCCTACTAAAATTCAATTGCAAAATAGATTACGAAACATGTGTTCTCACACTAAACATGTCGGAAACGCAAGAAGACATTCCAATATACATGAAATTGCCCACAAGGATAATAAATATTACAATCCCAAAGAGAAGTGAAATAATTACAAGCGTAAATGTGAACCTAAATGAAGACTCCATAGTACAAGCAAGAGAAATACAAAAAGGTATTTTTATAGCCAATGCGATAGTCCCAGCAAATGGTAATAAACATATAAAAATTCTGAATACAACAGATAATGACATTCATATTAAAGAATGTGACATATCATTAGAACCGTTAAAAAACTTCCAAATCCTGAGCTTCAAAGATAATCCCAATGAAAACGGCAGTTTTGAACCAACAATTAAAGGATATGATGACAAAGCGAAACAAGAAGTAATGGACTTATGCAACAAGTACAAAAATATTTTTCATAGAGAAGGAGATATATTAGCTACAAACAACTTTTACAAACAACATGTAGTACTAAATGACGAGTCACCTGTCTACATAAAAAACTATAGACTTCCACAATCTCAACTTCATGAAATAGAAAATCAAGTAGAAAAATTGTTAGAAGAGGACATCGTTGAACCATCGTACAGCCCATACAATTCACCGTTACTAGTAGTACCAAAGAAATCACAAAGTGGTACAGCGAAATGGAGACTAGTAGTAGATTTTAGGGCACTAAACAAAAAGATTGTTAATGATAAATTCCCACTAACAAGACTGGAAGATGTATTAGACAAACTTGGAAACGCAAAATATTTTTCAACTCTAGATATGACGAGTTCATTTCATCAGATTCCATTAACTAAAAGCTCAAGACATCTAACGGCATTCTCAACAAATTCAGGACATTACCACTTTAAACGTTTGCCATTTGGACTAAAAATTGCGACAAATAGTTTCCAACGGATGCTATCAATTGCTTTAAGCGGACTACAGGAATCAGCATTTCTTTATGTAGATGACATCATAGTGTTTGGTTCCACCTTAAAACAACACAACAGAAACCTAGAACAAGTATTTCAAAAACTACAAAAAGTTAACCTAAAGCTAAACCTTAGCAAATGTGAGTTTTTGAAAACAGAAGTAGTATATCTAGGGCATCTGATAACATCTAAAGGTGTAACAACAGATCCAGCAAAACACGACGTCATAAGGAATTACCCACAACCGAAGGACGCTGATGAAACACGTAGATTCGTAGCATTCTGCAACTATTACAGAAAATTTATTGAAAATTTTGCAGAAATTGCTCGACCTTTAAATCAATTGTTAAAAAAAGGACAACTGTTCAACTGGACAGAAGAATGCAACACAGCTTTTAACACACTGCGAGAAAAGCTGATATCACCGCAACTGTTAGCATATCCAAATTTCGAGAAACCATTCATTCTCACAACAGACGCATCACAATACGCATTAGGAGCAGTCTTATCCCAAGGTGAACCAGGACAAGATAAGCCAATAGCTTACGCCTCGAAAACTCTAAACAAACATGAAGTCAATAAAGCAATCATCGAGAAAGAGCTGCTTGGAATACATTGGGGGATAAACTACTTTAGACCATATCTCTACGGAAGAAAGTTCACAGTATACACAGACCACAGACCTTTAGTGAGTCTATTTACGCATAAAAATCCATCATCAAAATTAACAAGAATACGTTTAGATTTAATGGATTACGACTTTGAAATAATTTTCAAACAGGGCAAAATGAACACAAATGCAGATGCACTCTCACGAATAAAAATAGATTCAAATAAATTAAAAGAAATGATACCAAAAGAAAAGCACGTGCAAGTACTTACAAGGGCGGCAAAAGAAAAATTAAATAATGAAGATAATGTGATCACGAAAAAACTGAACAGTGGTGCTAGTTCTCAGCGAGTGCAGTCTGATCAACTACATATATGGGAAGCTACATCATTTTCAGAAGTTAAAGGCCTAAAAAGATTAAAATTTATGAACAATTCCATGGAAAATAAGAATATTGAAAGAGCAGACAATCTTGAGATGTTAAACGAAAAATCTTTACCAGAGTTAAAATTGGTTCAGAGGAAGTCTACATCAAAAAATCAAGGTAAAAATGATAAAATAATCATTGCTCAAAATAAAGTTCTTGCGATATTACACGATAAATCTTTACCAGAGTTAAAATTGGTTCTGAGGAAGTTAATATCAAAAACACAAGAACAAGAGATAAAAACGCTAGCGCTGGAAACGAATGATGAGATATTCACATTGATAACAGTTCCAGAATTAAAAGAATTATATAATAAGCTGCAGCATAAAAATAAAAACGCGTTAAAAATAATATTGTATCAGCCCCCTAATGAAATTAAAAATAAAGAAGAACAAATACAGCTGATAAAACAGCATCATGACACACGAACTGGAGGTCATGTAGGTATCAAAAGATGCATCGCGAAGTTAAAACAAAAGTACATTTGGAAGAATCTATCCAAAATGGTAAAAACATATATAAATAATTGTAATCTATGCAATGAAACGAAAATAATAAAGTATACCAGAGAGAAAAAGTGCATAACGGAAACTCCATCTACAGTATTTGAAACAGTGACTATGGATACAGTTGGACCGATGAGACCATCAGAAGGATATAGGTACATTCTAACAATCCAATGTGAATTGTCGAAATTCTTAGTAGCAATTCCTTTAGAAGATAAAGCAGCCATTACAGTAGCAAAAGCAATCGTGGAACAATTTATATTAAAATACGGATGCTTCAAGACACTGAAAACTGATAAAGGAACCGAATTTGTAAATGAACTACTACAAAACATATGCAAAGCTTTACAAATCGAGAAACGTACTTCAACACCTTATCATCATGAGACGATAGGAACAGTTGAGAGAAACCATCGAGTACTTAATGAATATCTGAGAAATATGCAAGAAAACGACAACTGGGCAACATTATTGCCATACTATGTATTCTGTTTCAACACAACTCCACATAGCACGACGACTTATTCTCCATTCGAGCTTGTATACGGCAAAATCTGCGCATTACCTGGCGAAATTTATAATAATAATACAAAAAACTATGATATTGATAACTATTTAATTTAGCTTAAACAAAAATTGAGATATGCACACGAAAAAACAAAAGAAAACCTAGAGAGTAACAAGCTAAAAGTAGCAGAGATTTCAAATAGAAATGCAGGTAATCAGAAATTTCAAATAGGAGACAAGATTTACCTAAAAGTAGGAAACAAAAGCAAATTTGACAAACCATTCAAGGGACCTTACACCATTGTAGAAACAAAAGGCCCAAATAGTAAAATAAAAATAAACAACAAAATACAAGAAGTTCATAACAATAATATTATATTAGCTAGAAATAAGAATAGCTTATGAAACAAAAATAAAAATAAACATTGAATTAAGGCATTAAACTCTACAAGTATGAATGTAATGAATGAATCAAATTTAGCAAACCTAAGCATAAAATCAGAACTTGAAAATTAATATATGAAGGTCACTAAGTAAATACTTAGAACAAATTTTTGCAAATAAGCAAAATTGTAATTGTATAACAATAAATATAGTACACGGTTGAAAATATCAGTATAAAATTAATAACTTTTAGTTATTCATATAAATCCATAAAAAAATCGTATAGATTTTATAAGTTCCGCAGTTATAAAATTTTATATGAATATCATATATGTTTCTATATTAAAAAGTATAGAATAGGTTGACGTATAAATTCTATTTTATAATAAGAGTTTATATTTAATTTTACGATATTAAAAAAAAAATGTATATTTATGTCGGTTGTTAGAACGTTTGACTGGGACGCAGAATTCATGGGTTCGAGTCCGGGAACAGATACTTCTTTTTAATTTAATTTTATTTACAATTTTTATTTATAAAATGATTTGAATAACAGAACATGAATGGGTAGAGATTTGAACCTGCTTCATTTCTAGAATAGTTTGAATTCGACCCCGTTCGTTAGCTAGCTCGGCTACAGAATGTTGATGATTTATAAGACAAAAGTGAGCATAAACAACTGGCCGTATAGCTGGTTTTTATATGTTGAAAAGTTATTAAATTTATACCTAAATTCATATAAAACCACCCTTAAACTGATATTCGTATAAAAATTTATACTGATTTTTTCAACCGTGTACAGTATAAAAATATGTAAGACAAATAAAATTAAATTTTGCAAATAAGCAAAAATTGCAATTGTAAGCAATAAACATGGTACAGTATAAAAAATATCAAATGTAAGATAAAAATAGAAATTAAATAATTAGTAAAATTTTTTTTTAACATATAATCATAATTAAATATATGAATATTATTATATAACTACTAGGATGTACTACTTATATACATGCTAATATAAAACAAAATATCGCTATATCACTAGAACTTAAATACACACCATGCATCAAGAACAATATATTCACATATGGTACAAGCGCATAAGCGTTTATTCACATTTAAGAACTATTAATAAACGTTATGCATTTCCAAAAGGGGTAGAGGTGTTGTACGTATTGCTTATTGTAGGGTTCGCACCAACCATTGTGCATAAAGGGCTTTGACCAACACAATGTTTGTAGCGTATCAATACAGTAAAATATTATGACAAGGTCAGCGGCAACTCAAACACATTATTTACGATGACCAATAATTTGTGCAACAACAACAAATGTCTGGTTGACATACATTTGGAAATGCACAACATAAGTGTGTCATGCATTTGACGCCACACACAAAGCCAAAGCAATGGGATGTAACATAACACTTTTACTATTGTTTGTTTATCGTTTTGCTTTGAGCTAATTTCAATATGTAACAGATGCATGGCATGTGTTACAATTATTTTTGTAAAATTATGATGAGTAAGAATTTTTGGATAGCGAGTGAAAAGAAGAATTGTGTCTTTTCACTCAAATAAAAAAATGTATATAAGAAAAAATCATAAACTAATAAAATCAATCGAAGATCTGACTTTGACTTAAGATTATTAAACATTGTTTTATTAAGTCTCAAAGGATCATCTATTCACCCCTGTAGCCTTTGTGGCTGATTAAGTGATAGCTCTTGGCGAGCTTTTAATAAAGCCAAAAATAGGACTTTAGGACCTTTAATCCAAAATTCATTTCCGGTATAGAAATCATCCGAGAACCAGAACCTTTATAAGGTATAGAAACAGAAAAGGCGTGGAAAGACCTGAGGTAAAGATGCGGGTACCATGCAAAGAAGACTGCATTCGTGGTTGCACAAACAATGTTACAGAGAGCGAAAGAAAAGATTTGCATGAACAGTTTTGGGCATTAAATGCAAGTGAAAAACGTTTATTTTACGCAAATTTCGTTAAACCCTCTGTAACAAAAAAACGTCGAAGTTCAACTAAAGAGAATGACCATTTTCGTAAAAATAAGACTTTCCGATATTTTCTCCAAGTGAACTCAATAAAATTTCCAGTATGAAAAACATTTTTTCTCAATACTTTGGGAATAACTGAGAGAAAAGTGTATTATTTTTTCAATTTTTTAAGTGACTCTGAGCAAGGACTTCCAAATGAACGCAGAAAACACCATGGTAGACCGAAAATATTGCAAGAAAAAATTGAAAGAGTAAAAACACACATCAATAGCTTCCCGACAATTGATTCGCACTACTGCCGCTCAAGAACATCGCGCAAATATTTAGAGAGCCATCTAAATTTACAAAAGATGTATGTTTTGTATAAGGAAACGTGTGAGGATCCAGTACCAATACATACATATAGAAATACATTTAACAATGAATTTAATTTATCATTTTATAAGCCGAAAAAGGACCAATGCGATAGATGTGTTTACGCAAAAGTCAATGATAAGACATTAAATGAAAATGAAAAGACAGGTTATAAAATGCACTGTATGCAGAAGACTCTATGCAAAGAGGAGCGAGATGTAGATCGTAAAAATAAAGATCCCTCTAAAGCCGTTTTGTGCTATGATCTGGAAAATGTCTTCACTATACCTAGAATGTTCGCGTCAAATTGCTATTATAAGCGGAAGCTTTGCATATACAATTTGACGGGAACTCTCATAAAGCAAAATGGTGAAAAAATAACGTACTGTGCTTTATGGAATGAGAGTTTTGCTGGAAGAGGCGGAAATGATATAGCAAGTGCTCTTATAAAAATTTTAGTTAATATAGAAAACGAACACCCCGAACTAAAGCAAATAATTTTGTGGAGTGATTCTTGCGTTCCACAAAATCGAAATAAAATAATTGCCACGGCTTTACTGCACTTTATACACCAAAGCCGTATAAAAAAGGCAATACAAAAATTTTCGGAACCAGGGCACTCACAAATTCAGGAAGTGGACTGCGTGCACAGTGTAATTGAGCGACATTTGAAACACTTAGAAATTCCAAGTCAAACGGCATTGGCACGTCTACTAAGAAATGCTGTATACGAAAAAACGAAGCTTATAATTTTAGAAATGATTACAAGTGATTTCAAAAATTTTTCGATAAAAGCAGAAGCAATGAATTTTAAGTGCATTCCATTCAGCAAAACAAAATATATTGAATATAATAATGAAAACATTTATCAAATCGGCTATAAAATCTCGCATGGTAAAGGTGAACTTATTTATAAAAATGTTAAAAGAGAAAATTTTCGATGCATAACAGGGGAAATACCCGATAGCTTCTTTCAAATAAAATTATCACTATTAAAACCCAAAACACTTGACGCCAACAAAGTAAAAGATTTGAAAAGCATGATGTGCTATTTTGACACGGAGAGTGATCGGAATTTTTATGAAGAATTATTCATAGATATATAAATAATATTATTCTCACACATATAATAAGAGACTTATGGACATTTTTATCTTTAATTTCGTTTTTCGTTGAATAAAGAACTTTTGTCGTAATAATTTCCCTTAGTTAATTAATTTTGTCTTTTTTTAATAGCTGTCTATTCGATTTCATAAAAAGTTTCCTTAAGATTTTATCACAAAATTTCGCAATTTTCCCTAAAATTATCAAATTATACATGAATATCCAGTAGGTTTTTTGTCGTATGTTCAAAGAAAATGACTTTTTGTGAAAAAATGTAACATACGACAAATGTATACTGAAGCAAAAAGGCTAATAACGTCTTTTTAATTATAATTACACTAAATTCGACTTAAGTTAATGAAAATAAAATATTCAAGTTATGTTCAATCCAAAACTGGAGAGAATCCATAGGGCCGTTTTGAAGATATTTGATGTTAAACCTTTAAAACCGTCTCCTGAAAAGTTAAGATTTGCTACATACGACATCCGTATTTTGAGGTAGCGAAATGAAAATTACAGGGTAAACTGTAAAAACTTCAATAAGTATCACATAATAAATTATTTATCTTATGATTCGATATAACTTTTTTGTCACCTGCGTTGTACAAATACGACATAAAATGTAGATATATGGTTACAAGAAAATAATTATATGAATGTGCCAGGCTGGTTCTCTGTTTCGTGCTATGTTAAGAAGTATGGTTAGGAAGTATAATGAAACATAAAATAAGAAAAAAATAAAATAAAAACAAAAAGTAAAATTTTCGTTTTTAAAATTTTTTCGGAGTAAATGATAATATTTACAGTGTGAACGCTGTAATTTTTCATTGACAATCACAATCAATTATTACAGTTTTTCGCTTACTATCTGGGCATTACAGGGAAAAACTGTAAATATTGTCGGAAATCCAATGAATTTTTACAGAATTTTTTTTTCCGTGTTTGTATTGCGTCGTCTTATTACTTTGACAGAATTTCTTTAAGATCTGTTAGTGAAATACTAGATTAGGGAGTCATATTCGACAAAAAATTCACTTTTGTTAATCACATAAATTTTATAATCCCTAAATGCTATTCAATGTTAGCATTCGTCAGGCGTCATAGCACTGATCTTAAAGATCCTTACACACGTAAAATTTTATTCACATCTTATGTTAGATCAAAGCTTGAATATGCTTTTATAATTTGGAATCCCTCTTTTTCTGTTTATTGTAATCGTCTAGAGAGAGTCCAGAAAAGGTTTCTTAAGTTTGCACTTAGCTCTATAAGTTTTAAGGAACCTCTTCCATCTTATAGTTCACGCTGCTTGTTAATTGACCTTAAGTCCCTTGAATCAAGGAGAAAGATTGCTTCGTTAATGTTTGTGTTTGATATTATTTCTGGCCGTATTGACTGCCCTAGTTTACTTAAGATTATCAAATTCAAAGTGCCTTCTAGATATCTACGCCATTGCAATTTGTTCTCCTTTCAGGTATGCAGAACTAACTATTCTTTAAATGTTCCAATCACAAGAGCCCTAAATTAATTAAATAATTTAAATTCAACACATATGATTGATTTTGCTATTTCAAGAAATTCATTTAAAAAATTAATAGTTAATTTGTATTCATAAAATTTTCTATAATAAATTTAAGCTTTTGTATTTTAAATACATATTTTTTCTTATTAATTTTGTTCATTAGTCTGTAAGATTTATTCATAGATTAATTTATTATAAAAAACTTATGTCTATGAAAAATATGTTTTCTTAGCTAAACTCTAAGGAAGGTGTGTAGATAGGGAGATATTTTTGAAAGCGATGACAAAAAATACTTCTTTTTCATAACAGTTTCTTAGTACCAAAAGCATTTTTAACGGTTGAATTTCAACCACTGGGTGAACTCTAGTAAATATAAAAGAACGAGAGTCCAAGCTTTTTCCCAGTAATAAATTATTGCGAGCCAAACCAAAAAGCTGGAACCAGTGAGAATTACGTAGCAAATCCCATTGGATTTTATTTATGATTTTCTTCGGCTTTTACAACGAAGCAAACGAATTCACAATATTAAATTGAGACCATTTTGAATTTTCTAATGTATTTATTTTATTTAATTCATAAAAAAGTTATTTGAATATTAGAAAATGAAAATAAATAAAATGAAATTTAAATAGAAGGAAAACTTGTTGAGAAAATTATTCAATTACATTCATTTACAGTGTGACCCATAATACCTGTCCTCAACGATATTTTATTTTTTTTATTCTAATTTTTTAAATTAATTACATATACTGTCAGGGGCGGATCCAGAAATTGATTTTGGGGGGGGGGGGGGGGGAGGCTAAGCCTTTTTTTTCATCACACACTTTCAAACTTAATGCACGACATAACTAAAAGAAAATAACAAAAACTTGCAGAAGAGTAGGTGTTTCATATTGTATTTCTTAAAAGCTATAAAGTAAAAAAAAAAAATAATAAAAAATAGAATTGCATAAATTAGTCTTCTTTTTTTTCATAGAGCAACTCTAATCGGCGTGAGTATGTTCTTCCATATTCTTCTAAAACTTCCTCAGGATCGACCAATATTAACCTATGGATGTACAAGTACGCTAGTCCGTTTAGCCTTCCCATCGTAGCTCTTCTACATGATTTGATTAATTTCAAAGAAGAGCAGCTTTTTTCCACTGAGCACGTTGTGACAGAAAAGTAGCCAATATCTGTAGTAGCACTTTAACATTCGGAAAATAATCCGTTGCCTCACAATAGGCTTCAGCAGCTGTAGTAGGTACATTGCCATTGTTTTCTGTCTAATATTTTCTCTACAAAGTTATTTCTACTTTGATGGAAAGTGGAGATGACAAGAGGTTGCAATTCTTTTATGCGTGCTTACACTCCTTTGAAATTCCCTGCCATGTTTGAGCCTCTATCGTATGCTTCACCTCTCAAGTTCTCTATCTTCAGCCCAAGTTTATTAAGTTCTTGCAAAATTAACTCAAATAGCACACGAGCTTTTCTTCTAAGATGCTACTTTCAATATCAAAGTATCTAACAGAAAGACTCACTGGTTCTGTAGTACTGACGTCCGTGGCTTCATCACCCAATATTAAGAAAAATTTTATCCTTTTTTTATATAATTTGCGATATTTTTGGAAATTACCGAATAACTGCATTCTATAATTTGATTTTTCGTTGTCTTGCTAATGAAGGTGACATTTTTCGGTGCTGTTTCCAAATGTTGTTGAAAAGCAGTATCACCTGAGTCAATACGGAACTTCAGTAATAACCGAAATTTCCCTTTCGACTTTTCATCTGTTTGAGAAAGATCTTTGTCATCTCAATGGCCTCTCAGGGGAATATTTTCTCGCCCACAGAAAATAACTGTTTTATAATAGGTACCAAACGTTCTCTATTTTTCAAAACTGCTTTCTGCTTCTCCGTGACCAGCAAAATATTTTCTGCCAACGTGGGGTTGTTTTAAGTAGCTGAGGAATTCGAACTTTGAAGCAGCGCCATTTTATGATTATCAGTGGATGAATGACTTTTAAACGCATCCAACGCTTTCTTTAATTTTGTTAATAGTAAATTCGCTAACGTACCAAGGCCAACAACATGTTTTGCTCCGTTTTCCAAAGGCCAAAACAGGATAGTCCAAGAGTCATTTCCTATGAAATTTTCGATTTTGCCCACCTTTTAATGTGCATGGGGAAATCAAAACTTAAAGGAGGAATCCAATCTAAAGACGTGACAAAAACAAAATTTATAAAGAAATTAAAAGATTTTCCAACGTGAACAAATTTAGTTCGTTGATTTTTTTTATGCTTGTATTTTGTAAGCTTTTCAAGTTTTTAAAAGGTTTGGAAAAGGTTTTTTTTTTATGTCAAATAAACTAGATAAGATAAAAATTTAAACAAGAAACAGGTAGTAAATTACATTAAACAGGTATAAATACGAAAAAACTAAAATATTAATGAGGTCAAAATGATGTTTTATCTAGTATCGGACCATTTCATTTGGGGGGGGGGGGCTGAAGCCACTTAGCCCTTCCCCTGAATCCGCCCCTGTATACAGTTCGAGTCTCTCACCCTTTTCTTTAATTACGACACGTAAACGTTTGAAAAACGATTCACATGCGGCACGAATAGGCTTGCCAGATCCAAATTGTGTTTTCTGGACACTTGAAAAAAAATCTTGTTTTTTTCTGTACAATAAATAAAACTAAAACTTACAAGGAGACCACCACCCTGTGCCCTCACCGATTTGGCTCAAATTTTTTCAGATGGTAGCTTAAGTGAAATAAGAAAACCCATATTTTACCGTTTTTCGCAATGCTCAAGGAAAAGCGAGAAAATCGCGTTCAAAGTTTTCCAATAGTTGTCTTATGCAAATAAAGTTTACCTTCGTTCGACTAGCAGAGTAGCATAGTTGTTAACGAGTTAGCGTATGATCCTGGGGGTCACTAGTTCGCTCCGCTGATGCAAATTTAAATTTAAAATTTATTTTTTACTTTTAGAATAAGGAAAAAATTCAGAACTCTGGAATACTCTTTATTTCAAAAACTTATAAGCTATTTTACATTATACATTTTTATTACAATGTTCTGGATGATTATATTGTTTATCGACTCGTTGAAAGGACAAACAAATCTAATATTAAACGATGAAATATTTCAAGACGAAACCAAAAGAACTACATGTACGATTAAAGTTATACCACCAAAATGTACGCCATTGGTACAGCCTTGTGATGTGTATTTTTACCAGAGCTTGAAATAAACTTTTATAAAAGTTTTTTTTTAGGTAAAAGTAAACTTTAAACTTTTATTTTTGTGAAATAAAAGTAAAAGTTTCCTTAAAACTTTTATATCCGAAAATAAAAGTAAAAGTTTTTTTTTAACTTATATTTCAAAAAGTCAAAAAAAACTTTTAAAAAAAACTTTTATTAATAAAAGTTTTTTTTAAAAGTTTTTTTTGACTTTTATTAATAAAAGTTTTTTTTAAAAGTTTTTTTTAACTTATATTTTTAACAGTCACATGCAAAGAGTTTTTTTTGACTTTTATTTTTCAAAAGGCGAAAATAAAAGTTTTTTTTTTGTATGAAAGAACGAGGAAAATCCAAAAAAAATATCTTGGATCACTAAGCAAAAAATTTCAAAGGAGAAAACTTAGGATTATTGATAATAAAGTCCAAAGGAAAATACTTAAGATGTTTCTGAAAAGAAAGAAATTAATGATAATTATGCACTTATAATTTTTAGAAAAATTGTGCTTAACGCATCAATGGGAAAAGGCCGAAAATGGATTTTGGGAGTACAGGGGAGGTTCCTGACCCTCCAAAGAGGTGTTTTGGACCCATTTTTCGAAAAAAATTTTATTGCACGAATCGATGGGAAAAGGCCGAAAATGGATTTTGGAAGTGACAAGTGAGGTCCCCGACCCTCCGAAATGGGATTTTTGGACCCATTTTTCGAAAAAAATTTTATTGCACGAATCGATGGGAAAAGGCCGAAAATGGATTTTGGAAGTGACAAGTGAGGTCCCCGACCCTCCTAAATGGGATTTTTGGACCCATTTTTTGAAAAAAATTTAACTGCACGAATCGATGAGAAAAGGCCGAAAATGGATTTTAGAAGTGCAAAGCGAGGTCCCCGACCCTCCGAAATGGGATTTTTGGACCCATTTTTCGAAAAAAATTTTATTGCACGAATCGATGGGAAAAGACCGAAAATGGATTTTGGAAGTGACAAGTGAGGTCCCCGACCCTCCTAAATGGGTTTTTTGGACGCATTTTTCGAAAAAAATTTTATTGCACGAATCGATAGGAAAAGGCCAAAAATGGACTTTGGAAGTGACAAGTGAGGTCCCCGACCATCCTAAAAGGGTTATTGGACCCATTTTTCGAAAAAAATTTTGCTCGTGCAATAACATTTTTTTCGAAAATTGGGTCTAAAAATTCCATTTAGGAGGGTCGGGGACCTCACTTGTCACTTCCAAAATCCATTTTCGGCCTTTTCTCATCGATTCGTGCAGTTAAATTTTTTTCAAAAAATGGGTCCAAAAATCCCATTTAGGAGGGTCGGGGACCTCACTTGTCACTTCCAAAATCCATTTTCGGCCTTTTCCCATCGATTCGTGCAGTTAAATTTTTTTCGAAAAATGGGTCCAAAAATCCCATTTCGGAGGGTCGGGGACCTCGCTTGGCACTTCTAAAATCCATTTTCGGCCTTTTCTCATCGATTCGTGCAGTTAAATTTTTTTCAAAAAATGGGTCCAAAAATCCCATTTAGGAGGGTCGGGGACCTCACTTGTCACTTCCAAAATCCATTTTCGGCCTTTTCCCATCGATTCGTGCGATAGAGATTTTTTCGAAAAATGGGTCCAAAAATCCCATTTAGGAGGGTCGGGGACCTCACTTGTCACTTCCAAAATCCATTTTCGGCCTTTACCCATCGATTCGTGCAATAAAATTTTTTTCGTAAAATGGGTCCAAAAATCCCATTTAGGAGGGTCGGGGACCTCACTTGTCACTTCCAAAATCCATTTTCGGTCTTTTCCCATCGATTCGTGCAATAAAATTTTTTTCGAAAAATGGGTCCAAAACACCTCTTTGGAGGGTCAGGAACCTCCCCTGTACTCCCAAAATCCATTTCGGCCTTTTCCCATTGATGCGTTAAGCACAATTTTTCTAAAAATTATAAGTGAATAATTATCATAAATTTCTTTCTTTTCAGAAACATCTTAAGTATTTTCCTTTGGACTTTATTATCAATAATCCTAAGTTTTCTCCTTTGAAATTTTTTGCTTAGTGATCCAAGATATTTTTTTTGGATTTTCCTCGTTCTTTCATACAAAAAAAACTTTTATTTTCGCCTTTTGAAAAATAAAAGTCAAAAAAAAACTCTTTGCATGTGACTGTTAAAAATATAAGTTAAAAAAAACTTTTAAAAAAAACTTTTATTAATAAAAGTCAAAAAAAACTTTTAAAAAAACTTTTATTAATAAAAAAAAGTGTTAATATGAAAAAGTTTTTCATAAAAGTTTTTTGAAAAAACTTTTATGTATAAACTTTTTGAAAAAGTTTTTTGGAAAAACTTTTATTCAATAAAAGTTTTTGAAGAAAGTTTATAAAAACTTTTATAACAAAAAAGTTTTAAGAAACTTTTATTTTGAAAACTTTTTGAATAAAAGTATAAAAGTTTCAAGGTCTGATTTTTACAGACAGGTAAAGAATTTTATAAAAAGAATTCAAAATTGCTCTACAGTTATGGAAGAATATAGAGATTTGACATCGAGAGAAGACTGCCTGAAGATACATTCGCTAAATCATCACCAACTTTCTGCACCCATATACAAAGATATGCTTTCTTTTGCCTGGTATGCTGCGGGACTTGCGAAAACAATAAAATAGTTTTAATATAAATGAAGTTTGCTTTTCACAAATGCATTTAAAATATTCTTAAAAATTCAGCATTTGTATGCTGCTCTTTCTGCAGAAAATATTTATGTTTTATTTATTTTATAATACTTATGTATCATCCAGAACATTGTAATAAAAATGTATAATGTAAAATAGCTTATAAGTTTTTGAAATAAAGAGTATTTCATAATTCTGAATTTTTTTCTTATTCTAAAAGTAAAAATTTTTTTTTTTTTTTTAAAACTTTATTTTCTTTTATTGTATCTTCTCTTAAGAGATTAACAATAAGTTTTAAAATCTTAAACTAGGTAACATTATAATACATTATTATTGTGAATAATGAATATATAATTTAATAATGAACGTGTCTCCAGAAACAAAAGTTAGCAGGGACTTATACTTCTTGTGTAGTAGGTGCAGCTTATGTATGGCTCAGCACAGCGATTGCACAAGATCGAATAACTCATTGGAGCATAGGTATTGATTCACTGCGCTCATAAGCCTTTCTTATTTCATTTGTGATTCTATTAACCTGTTAGATTGTGCCGTGTTGTTTTCGGAAGCCGAATTGGTGAGGCGGTAATAAGTTTTTATCAGTAATATATGGCATTAATTTTGCTAGAATTAATTTTTCAAATAATTTCGACAAGCAAGGTAAAAGGCTTATGGGTCTATACGGTTACGGTAGTGTACGATCTTTCCCAGGTTTTGGTATCATGGTTATCAACGAGTTTTTCCATTCTTTTGGGTAATATCCGTACTGAATTATAGCATTAAAAAGCCTGGTCAGAAAGATGACACCTGAGTGAGGCAGTTCCTTAATCATTTTGGGAGTGATGTTATCACACCCTGGGGCTTTTTTAGGACACATTTCTTGAATTAAACTGATTAAATTACTGCTATGGAAACTCATTTGGATAGTATCGGTGTTTATTGGCATTTGGGAAGGCATGAAACCTTGAATGTACGGATTTGGTTGAAAAACTGTACTTAAGTGATTGGCAAAAACCTCAGATTTTTCTTCATCATTTCTAGCCCAATTTCCATGTAAGTCTCTTATCGGAGATTCACTTTCAGTGGGTGCTCTAATTTTTTTGCTGGCTTTCCACAAGGATTTTAGTCCATTAGCATTTGGGGCAAGTTTTGAGACATATTTTTGCTGTTCCACGTCTTCTTTGTTTTTTAACGCAGACCTAAGTTTGTGTGTAGCAATTTTTAGGTTTGCTTTAGAAGTTGGGATCTATCTTAACCTACGCTTATCTGCTACAAGAATTTCAATTTCACTGTTAGTAAAGAAACGGGTTTTTGTATTTTTCTCAGGCTGATCAGGTGTTGAGTGCTCAGCAGCTGAATACAGTATTGTATTAAAAACGGCAACAGCATCGTCAATATGCTCGTTGTGTTCTATCGTAAAAATTAAAGTGAAAAAAAAAATAAATAAAAAAAGTTAAAAAAAAAAATAAAAAAAAAATTGCATCAGCGGAGAATCGAACTAGTCACACCCAGGATCATACGCTAGCTCGTTAACTACTATGCTACTCTGCTAGTCGAACGAAGGTAAACTTTATTTGCATAAGGGGCCGTTCATAAATTACGTAAGACAATTTCATGACATTTTTAACCCCTCCCCCGAGTAAGATTTAGTAAGATTCTCACAACCCTCCCCACCCCCTTTCAGAAATCTTACGTAAGACTCATAATAAAGATGAAACTAGTCAAAAACGTGTATTTTTCATGTGATGTACTACATTTAATTTAAATATGCATATTAAATAAATATCACGACATTACCAACTACACATTTGTTTTTCATATTTAGGTAAAATAAATGTTTATATTAGCATTTAGCTAAAATTAATGTTGAAATTTAACATAAATACATTTTAAAATAAAAATATATAAGAAAATAAGAGAAAACATCTAATATTTTTAATTTTTCTTCATAACAACAACAACATTTCAACGTCGACGTATCTGCGTGTAAATGCCTAAATAATAGCAAACTTGTGAGACGGTGTTACAAGTCGACCCTGCGTGTAAGCAACATACATATATTTCATTACATAAACAGAAGAGAAGTTGTCCCGTTCAGAGTCGATTACTTAAATCGATTGTAATCGATATTTCTGAATCTTTCGTGATTGTCGAAAATTCAAATATATTTCATGCAGCTACTGTCACAAATAACGATGCGTTAATACAACTTTTATGTATGAATACGCATTTTAAATCTTACGTAAGATGATCATTGACCAACCCCCCCCCCCCCCCCTCTCGTAAGATTTAGTAAGATTCCGCCGAACCCCACCCCCCTAAAACGTCTTACGTAATTTATGAACGGCCCCTATGACAACTATTGGAAAACTTCGAACGCGATTTTCTCGCTTTTCCTTGAGCATTGCGAAAAACGGTAAAATATGGGTTTCATTATTTCACGTGAACTGCCATCTGGAAAAATTTGAGCCAAATCGGTGAGGGCACAGGGTGGTGGTCTCCTTGTTAGTTTCAGAAGAACATATGTATTGTATGGTTTGTACGGTTGTTCGAATTTCACCTGGACATATTTCTGATTGTCTGGACTCTAGAATTGGGACTAAAAATCTGGACAATCCAGGCGAATCCAGACCAGACCCTAGGCACGAACCATATTCTGGTCCATTTCATCCCAAATCGTTGTCAAACGCTGCTTGAATCCATTAATTATTAAGCCTTTCGTAGACCCAATTTTACTTGACATATAGCCCCATAAGCAGAAATCCAAGGGATTTAGATCCGGTGATGATGTTGGCCATTCTTCAGCAGAGATGAAATCAGGCAAATTTTCTCGGCACCAGTCTTGAGTGCGCTTTGCTTTATGGGAAGATGCAGTCTTGTTGGAAACAAAAATACTCATCTTCGTATACGAGTAATATCATGGGGTGGGGAAGAAGATGGTCTTGTAAGACGTTGTCGAGATAGTAGTTGGTATCAATTTTGACACCCTGATCGATGAAAAGTAACGGCAATTTCCCTTTTTGTGATACCGCTCCCCACACCATGATTTTGGTTACGTACTTAAATCGCTAAACAGCCAATTTATCTTTTCGTGCACTCGCAAGACTTTTGCGTACACGAGTTACGTTCTTGACGCAACCTTACACTCCTTATCTACCAAAATTTTTTTGCATTGCAGCTAGTCAAATTTCCGCAAACATTTTTTCGTCTTCCACATAATAGTTTTTATTTATTTTTTGTATTTTATTTTTTGCATTAAAAAAGTGCATTGCATTGCATTGCGGCTGATCAAATTTTCACAAACACTTTTCGTCTTATCGCTTTATTTATCTTTTTCAACGAAAAAGCTTTTTGAGTTGAGCAACTTTAGAGTTTAAGAAATAAAATGTAATCAGTGAATCACACAACATAATAAAGTAGTTATTTTAAAAAACATAACTCCGTGTTTTTTTTATTCCGAAGAATAAAGAATACGTAACTGGCGCAGTCGGTTAAAGCGGCTAAAACTTGCAAAAGAAGTTAAGTTCGAAAAATCCAAAGATTTTTTCTTTTAAACGAAATAACATTTCGCTTTAATATATATAGAAACAATAAACCCAAACAATTTGTGAACAGCTGATCGGGCCTTGATGGTGAGGAAAAATGGCGAAATATGCTTTTTTGTGAATCGCACATGGAATTCCTTATCTTTGGGGCGTCTCACATTTCTTCCGTAGAAATTTATTTTGGTTTCGTCGGTCAATAAAATATTTCGCTCTTGCTCCTGCATATCAGTCAAAATATCTGAGCAATAAAACTAAAATTTTCTGAATCTAAGTCGGACTGGATTGTGCCAGTGCGTGCCTCGTCGCCCTAAATTTTAAGACTAATAACTACATCTATCGCAAACTATTGAAGTTATTGTGATAAAATTTAGTATGCAGATGCCTATCACTTATATAATTTATTCAACCAAAAGTAGGGGGAGTGGTAAATTGGGTGCGGCATATTTCAACTTTTTCATTTGTTTTCGATATTTTCAACATTTTCGATATTCTTTTGACCTTTTCTACCTTATTCAACATTTCCAGCTTCTTTCAACTTTATTCAACACTTTGTACTTGTACATTAGGGTGATTCAAATTTTTTTTTTTAGTTTTTTTTAAGGTGCTGTTGCTTAAAAAGTAAGTTTATGATATGAAGAAAAAGTTCACGAAATTTCAGCTCTGTAACTTAATTTTATAAGGTGGCGCCGGAGCCTGTTAGTTTTACATGTAAATTGTATGGAAAAATTATTTTTTACAAAAAAGGTATCTAAATGAATAGGTGATTAGTGTTGTTGAGCTGAAAAGGGTCGTTTTTCGACGTAATTTTTTACGCTGAATCCGAATCTGGCCTCAGAACTGACCCATCATGTCGGAATCCTGAAATATTTGAGGTTAATTACCTGAAACATGATGTTTTTTGTCTACTTTCGAGGCCATGTATAGGATTCAAAGAAAGTTGATCAGCTTATTTTTAACAAAAGCATCATTTAGTACCATCCTTGCCCTTTAAAATGAGCTATCAAGTGGTGATCTGTGCTGCTTCCTTGCAAAGTTGCAGCCATTTCAAGGTGACATGAATTTGAAACCCGTTGGTTAATATTGTTGGGTTGCAACCCTTTGTAGGGGATCCAATTCATGTCATTTTAAAATGGCTATAACTTTGCAAGGAAACATCACAGATCACCACTTGAAAGCTCATTTCAAAGGGCAAGGATGGTACTAAATGATGCTTTTGTTAAAAATAAGCTGATCAACTTTCTTTGAATCCTATACATGACCTCGAAAGTAGACAAAAAACATCATGTTTCAGGTAATTAACCTCAAATATTTCAGGATTCCGACATGATGGGTCAGTTCTGAGGACAGATTCGGATTCAGCGTAAAAAATTACGTCGAAAAACGACCCTTTTCAGCTCAACAACACTAATCACCTATTCATTTAGATACCTTTTTTGTAAAAAATAATTTTTCCATACAATTTACATGTAAAACTAACAGGCTCCGGCGCCACCTTATCAAATTGAGTTACAGAGCTGAAATTTCGTGAACTTTTTCTTCATATCATAAACTTACTTTTTAAGCAACAGCACCTTAAAAAAAACCAAAAAAAAAAAATTTGAATCACCCTATTGTACATATGTAAGTATATATGTATTAGAACGGTTCAAAATAAAAACTTTTTGATTTTTTCACGATGTGTCAGCGGATTACAGTAGCCTTATATGTCAGGACAAAGCCCAATACTAGAATTAAGGTTAATATTGAAAACTAGATTAGCGCCCACTGTTTTAACTAGACAACCCATTTTCAAAAATATTGATTTAAAAAATGGTGCAAGTTACAGAGGTTAACAAATTTTCCAACAAAGTGGGTATGGTTTTCGGGCAACTATCGATCGGGAAATTCAAATCCGTGATTAGTTTTTCTTCTTCTTTCTTTCTTATAAAAAAATTGAAAATTGACCGGACAAAAATGAAGAGTACCGATTTTCCACTTTCTAGTTGCAACACCTCAAATATTATTTTACCGCCGATCCCGTGGTACAAAATTTTTAATGTACTGTTATTTGCTTAAGGGCTTTCGGGAGTTTTTCGAAAAATAAAAAGACACTTTTTTAAAATGTAAGCCGCATATCATTTTCTTGTTTCGAGACCGAGATATTTATATTTTTCTAAATTAATAATGTCATAATTTGAACTATTCTATAGATTTGTTTACCATTTTCAAAATTTCAAATTATGCCAGTTCTGTTAATTTAGAAAAATGCAGATATCTCGGGTTCAAAAAAAGAAAATGACATGCGGCTTACGGCATTCTTTAAAGCAAATAACGATACATTAAAAATGATGTAACGGGATCAGCGGCAAAGTAATATGGGGTGATTTTGCAACTTTAAAGTACAAAATCAGAATTTATTAATTTTTTTTCGGTCAATTTTCAATTTTTTATAAGAAAAAAGAATAAGAAGAAAAACTAATCACGGATTCGAATTCCTCGATCAATAATAACTGTTTAAAAAAAAGAAAAAAAAAAATGAATCACGTTAATATGTAAATTTGTCGACTCCGATTCGAAAAAAATTAGGTCTGTTAACTAAGAAAAATGCAGATATCTTGGTCTTGAAATAAAATAATAATATACGGTTTCGGCATTCGGAATTTTAAGGGCTTCCGGGAGTTTTTTGAAAAATAAAGACACTTTTTAAAATTTACTTTTGAAGCTGCATTTTATCTCAAACCTAAATAATTTTTACATTTTTAAAGTATAACTATTCAAGACTTATACGTAAAATTTTGGTCCAAAAATATTCGTCAATCGGAGTCGATAAATTTGCATATTAAGGTGATTCAATTTTTTTTTTTGTTTCAAACAGTTATTATTGATCGAGGAATTCGAATCCGTGATTAGTTTTTCTTCTTCTTTTTTTTTTCTTATTGAAAATTGAAAATTGACCGGAAAAATAGGAAAAAATTCCGATTTTGTATTTAAAGTTGCAAAATCAAAAAATTGATATCAATGGCGTCGCAACCGGGGGGAAAGGGGGCAGCTGCCCTCAGCAATTTTGGCAGGGGGCTGTGTATTCATTTTTCCCCCCTACTCGGAACTAAGTTATATCATAATTGGATCAACATTTTTAGAACTCAGCAAATGTTTTTCTTAATGTGATTATCTCACATCTTGAGCTTATCGAAATGTGACAAACTGAACATTTAAGAAGGAGTGTATGAACTGACCTTCAAGCAAACTTTCCATTAGCTTGTGAGTGATAGTTATAGTCATGTCAATAGTATCGACGATATTAGTCGAAATAAGATATGCATAGTCAATAGGAGCGTACACATGATCAAACAATTCATCGAATTGTTAGTCAAACAATTTGGCCGACCGAGCGAATATTTAAAGAGATGATGAATGAAGCTGATAAGTTTAAACTTGAGTATTCTTCTGAGCACAGAACCAGGAAAATCACTCGACGCTTAGAACGAACCGATTGTCCCACTCCTGAAGTAAGATTATCATTAAGAGATCGATTTCGGAAAGACAACTTTGAAGTGTTGGACCTTCTCTCAAACGAATTGGAAAGAAGATTCAATCAAAAAGGTACTACTTTTCATATTACGATCTACTCGACGTTTCTTTGGCATATTTTTGATTTGATAAAAAATTGCACAACAATAATAATGATTCGTATAACAAATGATAATGATGAAAATGTTAAATAAAAATTAAAATTAGTGATGATGAAATGAATATCAATCATTTTGAATCATAAGAGCAACATAAAATAGTCACGTTGAAATCTGAAAGTATTTATTTGATTTATTTTGAGTATTCTAGAGTATTCCCAACTTGGAATTTTACAGGTTGTCAATTATATCACCTTGGGACTGCAGACTCAATAAATCCTCGAAATAAAAGAGGGACTTTGGGCTTTTTTAAATTAAGTTAAAACTTTCATTAGCGAATTCCAAATTCAAATATGAAAAAGTCAAAAATATTCACGACAGCGCTAGAGATTAGCGAAAGATTTCTATACAATCTTTTTTTTTAATTACTGTTGCACTAATAATGATGATAATTCATTCATTTGTAACTGCTTTAGAGCAGTGGTCGGCACCCCATATGCTCGCGAGCAAACGAAGAGAATAAGCGAGTAAGCAAACTACAAAATGAGCTGGCTACTTTGATAATGCACTGCAAAAATGTTTGAAATCAAATGGTAAAATAAATATTTTTTCGTCGAAAATTATTTAGCCAATGCGTAACGTTTAATCCGCAAGCGAGTTTTAGAGATAGTTAATAAAATTTAATATAAAAAGGCATTAAAGACTAAAATTCAACCCCTGAAATAAGAAATCATATGGAGCGTAAACAGCAAAACGTAGAAGCATTTTTCACAGTGATTGGACCTTTTGTCATTTCCCTCTCTTTTGGGAGTAAGAAAATATTTGATATTCGCGCTCTGCTGACTCGGTTCGTTTTAAGCAAGATCAAAATCTTTAAAAAATTTCAACCAAATCTGTCAATGCACAATTATTACTTAATGTTCGGTGATTCCAAAATCATGATCCGTAAAATCGTACCTGGTCATTTACTCGTTTTATGGCCATTTTAAGGTAAATACTTTCACAGATAATATCATTAAAATGACGTTCCAGGAAAAGTTGTGAATAAAGACATTAAAAACTTAATTTTTTTTATTTTGCTTTTTTTTGTTTGATTTGTAATCAAAAATACTTTTAAAAGCCATAAAACAAAACTATGGCCATTTTAAGGTAAACGCTTTTACCGATAATTTTAATAAATTTATGTACAGTTTTTGATGCTTTTAATATCAATTGAAATTTTAAAATATGATATGATAATTGTTTTTTATGTATTTTGAGTCGCTTCACACGATGAAGTCAATAACTTTTGCAAATATGCAAAGTTTTTTGTGTTATTCACCGTATTTCATGGAAAAAAATCGATACCAAAATAAAAATTTTTTTTTTCGGCTAAAAAACTAGTGAAAAAAAGAATTTTTTTATTATCTTTTATGAGCTTTAAAAGTATTTTTGACTACAAAGCAAGCAAGGACAAAAAAATAAAAATTTGTTTATATATGTTACGTTATTCATCATTTTCCATGGAAAAGAATTGAAAATATTAAAAAAAAAATTCTTTTAGGCCTTAAAACTGGTAAAAAATAATTTAGATTATAATTTTGTTTTAAAAATTTTTGAGGTATTTTTGACTACAAAGCCCACAAAAAAACAATAGATAAAAAATCTTTTATATTTGATGTGTTATTCACCGTTTTTCGTGAAAAAAAAAAAAATAATAAAAAAATATTGAAAAAATTCTTTTGGGCCTAAAAACTAATTAAAAATAAAATTATATATAATTTTGTTTTGCATCTAATGATCCTGTTGTTATAGCTTTAAAATTGGTTATTGAGATAAATTCAAAATCTAATTTTCTCAATTTCAAAAAATGCCATGAAAACTTTATTTAATAGTATTTTTTTAGAAGGTAAAAGTAATTTATTCATACATTTATGCATACTTTTATTTTTCAAAGACCTAGTCTGTTCATAGACTGCAATAAATACTTAAATAAATATGTTATACAGTACTATTATATGTATATATATAGCAATTTAGAACTACATAGTTGATATGAAAATATACATACTAATTGCAATGAAATATGTTTACACATTTACACAATTACGCATCACACTCCCGCACTTCAAAATAACATAGTTTAAATGGAAATTATTTACTTTATTTATTTAAATTGATTTAATTATTGATTTAAATTATGACAATTAAATGAATTGAATATTTTGTTTTCATGCAAATGACATCTTTTGTTTATTTTTTTTTCCATTTTTTCAAATTTTTTCCCTCAAAAATAAGCAATTGGAAACAAACTGGTTGATTTCTGCATATTTTTTAAACCACTTTTACAACTAGTTAAGAATTAGCTATTTTAAAAATTAGTAAATATCGTCAACCAGTTTATTTGAGTCCGGCAGGGCATACCTATATAAGGGAGGGGTCGGCAAAATTGAATGTGAGACTGTATGCGTGAGAGAAGACAGGATGCACAGCAAGAAACTTTTTAGATAAAGTTGATTTCAAAAAGCAAAAGAAAATATGTGTCAGCAAATTATAGATTTGTTTTAGTTTTTTATGTAGAAAAAAGGAAATCAAGGAACTTTTTTAAGTGATCAAAATAAATGTAAAACGTTATATTAGTTCACTGTTAGTAAGCACGTTGGTGGTTTATTTCAAAATAATAATATAAGAAAAAACTAAATAACACTTTCGTCAGTATAAAAAATATAAATGTTTTAAAAAGTTGAAAAGAAACTTATTTATAAATAAGGCACGTTGTTAGTTTTCATTAACAAGAAGTTATTTAAAATAAACTTTATCTAAAAAAAATAAGAACCGATTTCTGTGGTTTAATAATGATTATATGTATTAACAAAAAATGTTTTCATACTTTATGAAAAATTGCATTCGTCAAGATCAATAAGATCGTGGCAGTTTCTTATTAAGAGAATATTTTTTAAATGATTTGCGTTAATTTTGTTACGCAGCGTAGATAGAATAAAATTTAGGTCTGAAAAAGTTTTTTCGCATAGATAAGTAGATGGGAAAAATGATAATAATCTCATCATTGACATATTAAAAGACGTGATGCTGCCATATGCCTATGCAGAGAAGCCACTTGAATGAAGGTTGCATCAGGACAATGATACAAAATATGTCTCTAATGCTTGTAAGAGCTAGCTTCAGAGCAATAGGGTAGACATTTTTAGTTGGCCTGCCTCGACCTGAATCCTCTTGAGATCCTGTGGGATATTAATAACATGAATATCATCAGAAAAAATTGAGAAACCACGGAAGATCTATTCAATCCTTAAAAATAACCTGGGAAGGGATATCGCAGGATATGAAAATTTAATATCCTCTATGCCTTAAAGAGGTGCGTATGTCGTCCAGAATATAGGATTCGCAACTAAGTACTAGTTTTAAAAGTTTTTATTTACCATAAAAAAGGGGGTGCTTTAGTTTTGTCCGTTAAGTTTTCGGGTTTAAAATGTTCCTTTAATGTTAACTGTTTATTTATGAGACGCAGAATTTTTTAAAATTTTGTTTGTCAATAATAAAGGTATAGATAAATAAAATAAATACTTAATATGGTTCAATAACGTTGTTTTCATAAAAAAGAACGGCGGGTTGCACTCCGGGAGTGCCGACAGAAGTGAAAACAAATCGTTTAATGGCAAGTTAGTGTGTTAGTTGATATGTGTGCGTTTTCTTTTTATATCAGGGGTCGGCAAAATGTGATTTTCCATAGCTCAATTGAGCTGGAGTAAATCACACGTATTGTTACGCTCTTCCATTCAGTTGCACAAAAACGTTTGAGCAAGCAATATCGCGCATGGCTGCAGATCATTTTTATTTAAATACAGATAAAAAAAAACTGTTTGCAGTTATGGCAAGCAAACATGCTTGCGTTCGATTTTTTATGAGCCCTAATGCTTTTGATGACATGCAATGAGTATTGTGTGACATGTCGATAAAAGGCAAAAAAGGTTCTAATCTAAAAAGGCATTATAAAAAATTTCATAATGACTTGTCTAAATTTGTGGGGTTGGAAAGCTTTTTGAGGAAAAAAAAAAAAATATATTTAGGTTAATTACAGCTATGGACTTCTAGAGCTGAATAAAAAAAATTTTGATGATAAGAAAAAGAATACAAGGTAAATCAAAATTGTTTCATCTCGTTTGCTTAGAAATCGCAAGGCAGGGGAGGCCATTTACAGATGGAATGCTTATAAAAAATATGAGCTTAAAAATCGAATCTATAATGTGCTTACATATATTTTCTTTTGCTTTTTAAAATCAAATTTATCTAAAAAATTTTTTGCTGTGCATCCTCTCGCCTTTCACTCATAGACAGAGCTGGGCACCACTACACGTGTGTTTTTCTTAAATGTTCTTCAATGCATGTGTATTTGTGCTTTGTTCGCTTTTCAAAGCAAACTGAATTAAATTTTACGCTCTCTGCTTTATATACGTATATGAAAAGTTATTCTCATTCTGCCGCAGTACCGCGCGCGGTACGTTTTGCCCAGCCACGCTCATAGAGTCTCACATAAAATTTTGCCGACCCCTGCTCTACAGCAATTTGAAGATCGACTTATTAAACAAAGTGAAAAGCTCACGGAATTCATAAAGCATGAAATTAGTAAGTTTCGTAAAGAATTTTGTGAAAAAATTGATGAGCTTGAAAGAAGTTGGACATTGAAACTAAACGATGTTACTATTGCCGTAAGTAATGCCATAGAGCGCATTGAAAAAAATGAAAATGAAGCAACTGCAACTGCGGCGAAATTAATTGAAGTGAGCGCTAACATTGTTAATACTGTAGAGAGAGTAGACAAATTGGAAAATGAAACAACAGAAATTGCAGCGTTGAAAGAAGAAGTTTTTTATATGCAAAAGCAACTTGGAGCAAAGAGACTAAAATTTAGTCACTAAATAATCTAAAGCAAAGAGACTAAATAATCTAAAGAGATCTCGTCCGGTGGAACGGAACAAAAGCTTTTCAGAAAATAAGTTCGGTTAACTTATGGTCTAAGTTTTCGCCGTGAATAAATTCCCCTGAACAATTGAAAATGAAAAATATGTCGAAATAAGAGCGAAACTCAAATGAGAGAACTGGCAACTCACTTATTCGCTTTTGTTTTCGTTCGTATTGTGTTTTCTACTATATTTCGCATGCTGCATAGAAATTTCATTTTATATACAATTCATATTGAAAATTTGTAATTCATTTTATTTAATTATTCATGTTAAAAATTTTTATTTAATTGATCGAGATTGAATAAATTACAAAAATGAAAAACATATGAAATAAAATAGGAAAAATAAAAAAAGGAATATCTGAACATTGATCTTTTTTGTTTTTTGTTCAAATTGGATGAAATTTGTTCATATTAAAAGAAAAAAAAAGATTAGATTTGAGATTTACATACATATGCATGTTCATTTATTTTTGTTTGCTTTCTTTAGCTTATTTTTGTGACTAAGTATTACAACTAAATGTTACATTGAATAAAATTATAAAAAATGTAAAAATAACTAATAACATAAGTTTCACAATCATTTTACTTTACTACGATTTTCTATTGTAGCATAAACGAAGCAAAGACCTTCACACATATGTATGTATGTACATATGTGCTTGTCTAGTTTTTGTCTGTTGATCTTTTTGTGCATAATAGAAAATCATCCCTTATTTTGTGATCTTCACAATGAAAAGCGAAAAGCTTCGTTGCATTGTCATTTTCTGAATTATGCAATAATATACATAAATATTGGTAAATAGTTCAGGGGTCTAGAAACAAAAGTGGACAAGTCCTTCAGATGTGATTTTACAAAAACTGAGAAAAACACTTTACGAACTTGTTAACGTGCTATAGCCAAGAAAAAATCAATAAAATAAAAGAAAATCATGTTTTTATTATTTTAAGAACATATTTAGCACGGTATCTTTTAAATAATAAGGGTTATTTTAATAAAATGGATGGACATATCTAACTCTGTTTCCAAATAGCGGACATAGCTAGTTTCATTTGTAAGCAAACGGGACATAACCAAGTTTGTTGCTAACATACAAACCAGGGACGTATTCAGTAAAATAATAATCAGTGAAATAATATTAATCATCTTTATTCATAAAAACACATAGAAATATGACATCACGGAGATATCGGTTTTGATATGCGGTTTTGGCATTCTTTTAAGCAAAAACAATGCATTAACAATAATGTACACGGGACCGAAATAATATGGGACGTGTTGCAACTAGAAAGTGAAAAATTGGTACGTTTTAATTTTTTCCGGTCAATTTTCAATTTTTTTTATATTGCTGTTAATCTACAGAGTGTGACAAAAATAGGTTTTGACCAGCAAAATGGTCAGCGAGCCCATCGTGCACTGGTCGCTGTGATATATTTGCTACAACGAATTTATGTCACGAATTTTGAGGGAGTTTACAGGCAGCCCTTTATTTGAATATCTAAAACAAAACAAAAAGTCACTTGTTTTGCAATGTAAACAAAGATCCGGCCCTGGAATTACCTCTCTTTCTTCGCAACATTTGTCTTCTATTTTTCCGAATGTGCCTGCATTTTTCTACTTTTATTTGGAAGTACATCTCAAGCATTATAATTCATTTTGCATTTGCAATTAAAATAAGCTTAAATGCTTCAATATTTTCCTAACTTTTTATTAAAATACCGAGCACTGACACTCACAAAAACGTTCGAGCGCAATTGAAAATGGAGCGTTCTTATTGGCTAATGTGGACTTAACCAGCTTTGTAAGTGACATCTGAGGACATATCCAATTCTGTTGCTCAACTGTAATTTCAAAGCAAAATAGCTTTGGAACGTAGCGTATTTAGTCTGATATTTAAAATTTGAATCTGAATGACCGATGAAAGTGTTACCATAAAAATTTCAAAAATTTACCATTTGTGACTTGTCTACTTTTGTTTGTAAGCCCCTGAGTTATTGGAAGATGATAGTATGTATTTAATCGTAAATAGATATTGATAAGAAGAATATTCTACTTTTAATGCTGATTGATAAAAATTTAAGTCCTCTATTTGAAAATCGTGACGGCTGATCAATAGCGAAAATGCTACGTTGCATTTGCATTTGCTACGTCAGTATCGGAATTTGGCAACAATGTATTAATTGTATTCAAATTTGAAAGGAGCTAAAATAAACACCAATTTTCTTTTGAAAGTCATTTATGCACATATGTACATATGAATGTATGTACTTTCTTTTATTTTTGCTTGCATTTTTAGTTAATTTTTTCTGAAATTTACTTGGACTTATTCGTTTAGTGTATTTTTGGCATTGTACGGTCAATTTTTTTCATTTTTTATTAATTCAGTCTATGAAACAATTCTTACAGACTTATGGATAAAATAAGAAATAACAAATAAAATTAAATACAAATGGCTCAGATATTGTTGTGATACATCTTTTAAGAAGAAATGGAGAAATACCATCAATGTTACTCGCATTACACAGTAATTTGCATGAATTTTAAAATAAATTTTAGTTTTTATCACATCACATCATAATTGGATATCTAATTAGCTAAGCGGTTCAAAAGATATCAAGCAAAAAAGGCCAGATTTGAAAAGAAAGTAATCAACTGAAACTTTATTTTTATTTTGAGTCCATTTAAAGAGAAAAATAAAATCAAATGAATATAGGATTCGAAATGTAGCGTTGAAAATTACGGGAAATCAATAAAAACTAAAATTCTACAAGGCAACCCTATATATTCTATTAAGGCTCTTCGATATCTATCATTTGGCACAAATTTCAAGCTGTTATCTTCATTAATGAAAATTGACCTAAAAAACCGGTGAAAACCCATGTTTGGGACAGGATTCAACAATGCAATTCCAGGTATTATAATTAGGCCTCTTCGAGTTCTATCATATGGCATTCATTTCGAGCTGTTATGCACTACAGTTTTAATTAGAACAATAAAATTGGCTAAAATTCGGGCATTTTCGGTCATCGGGACAGGCTTTGGCAAGGCAACCCTAGAAATTCTACTTAGGCTCGTCGAGCTCTATCATTTGGCATGCATCCCATCCTGTAATCTTATACACTCGACTTTTCTACAGCCGGCTCTTGGACTATTATGTTATTAGTTATTTTTACATTTTTTATAATTTTATTCAATGTAACATTTAGTTGTGATACTTAGTCACAAAAATAAGCTAAAGAAAGCATACAAAAATAAATGAACATGCATATGTATGTAAATCTCAAATCTAATCTTTTTTTTCCTTTTAATATGAACAAATTTCAGCCAATTTGAACAAAAAACAAAAAAGATCAATGTTCAGATATTCCTTTTTTTATTTTTCCTATTTTATTTCATATGTTTTACATATTTGTAATTTATTCAAACTCGATCAATTAAATAAAAATTTTTAACATGAATAATTAAATAAAATGAATTACAAATTTTCAATATGAATTGCATATAAAATGAAATTTCTATGCAGCATGCGAAATACATATAATAGAAAACACAATGCGAACGAAAACAAAAGCGAATAAGTGAGTTGCCAATTCTCTCATTTGAGTTTCGCTCGTATTTCGCTCGTATTTCGACATATTTTTCATTTTCAATTGTTCAGGGGAATTTATTCACGGCGAAAATTTAGACCATAAGTTAACCGAACTTATTTTCCGAAAAGCTTTTGTTCCGTTCCACCGGACGAAATCTCTTTAGATTATTTAGTCTCTTTGCGCCCCATAGGCTCGCGAGCAAACGAAGAGAATAAGCGAGAGTAAGCAAACTACAAAATGAGCTTGTTATTTCGTTAATGCACTGCGAAAATGTTTGAAATCAAATGGCAAAATAAATATTTTTTCGCTGAAAAATTTTTTGTCAATGCGCAACGCTTAATATACAAGTGAGTTTTAGTGCAGGGGTCGGCAAAACTAAAAGTGTGATTGTGTTGGTGAGAGGAGAGAAGCTGCACCGCAAGAAATTTTTCGCAGAAATCGTTTGCGAAATGAATGTTGCAGCAGTAAGTGAAAAATTAAAAAAGATTAGAAAAGGTATTCAGATTCTAAAATCTAGAGCGCAATGCATTTTTTGCGTTATGTCGTCAAAAGAAAATAACGAATTGACGACGAAAAGGCATTTGAAATGCGTCATAATGCTTTTTCGTTCTGAATTCGTTCATTTGGCATAGCTGTAAAAAAAATTCTCTATGTGCATAACAGACGATAAAAGCTACATTCGCGCATGGTGTTGCCTTGTCAATGGTTTTTCGACAACTGAATGAAAGAGCATAAGAATGCGTGTGATATTTGAGCGCACAATTGTGCTATGCGGTGCCGACCACTGTTTTAGTGATAGTTAATAAATTTCATATAAAAAGGCATTTTATAACTAAAATTCAACCCCTGAAATAAGATATCATATGGAGCGTAAACAGCGAAACGTAGAAGCATTTTTCACAGTGATTGGAGCTTTTGTCATTTCTCTCTCATTTGAGAGTAAGAAAATATTTGATATTTGCGCTCTGCCGACCACTGCTTTAGATTATTTAGTCTCTTTGAATGATGTTGGCTTAGATTCTGATGACAGCTGCTACATAAATGAAAGCTTAACAAAACGCTGCAGGCAATTACTGCAATGTGCAATTAAACCAGTGGTCGGCACCAGTGCTGTCGTTTCGAAAAAAATTTAAGTGCTCAATTTAACATTTTTGGGTAGTACTTTGTGAAAATGGGTAGTACTACACTAATATATTTGTACTTACACCTACTCATACTATGATAGTAAGAAAGTACCCAGCAGGCAAATGAGCAAGGCCTGCCTCGGAGAAGGCTTGCTAGCACTGCTGCCATTATATAAGGACTTCTTAAAACTAGATTTTCATGCAAATAAAAATACAATCACAGAAGGCATAATATGCCTTCCCACAACAGACGTGCTATCAGACCTGATATTAGAAGGCAAAGAAGAAGGACCCCATTTACTTTAAAGCTTTTCTGTTTCTTTTTTAATTTCATGTATTGTAATGTTTTATGATTACTTTTTTGTCATATGCATTGTACATATACGACATGAAAAGTAGACACATGGTTAGAAATTAAGAGAGGTGTGCATATTGCCAGGCTAGTCTTCTGGTTTTTCATGTAATGTTATAGGAGGTAGAGTTTTGTGTATTCTCTGTCAAATTGTAAATTAAGAAACATCACAAAAAAATATCAACGCAAGTGAGAAGGCGCGGATAAAAAAAAAACAGTTTATATTTAGAGTCTTTACGATGTATTAAAATTTAATTTTTGTTAAGTACTTCTGAGAGTCCTTCTACGGTAAGTGGTCTTAGAAAGTCGACTTAGGAAGGCCTGTTTTCTTGGAACATTTCATATAAAAAAAAAGTACGTTTGAAAGGAGGGTGGAAGGCCTTATACTTACCAAGGAAGGCCTTCTAGAAGCACTGTTAGCTCCTGCCCTTGCCTACTGGGTATTAATAAAAGTTAACAGTATTTGTTGAAATTCATTTATTATAGTATGTATTTATTGCATGAAGCTATTTGAAGGACAGATTCTTTTCTGTGTTAGTACCAGCTTTGGTTAAATTGGCGGCTTCTGCTTTCGACTTTATTAGAAACCTATAATAAAAAATAAATCATTTTCCTATCAAGTTATACCTTGGTAAATTTGTGGCATACTTTTCCATAACAGCAAAAGAAAAAATTACATTAATTATGTATATTTAAAGACGCACACAAGAAAAATTAATACAAGCGAAATTAGTCGCGTTCTAAAGGTATGAATCTTTTATGAATCATAAATTATGATCGTTCATAGTTCAATTGTAAGGGTTGATGCGATGCTAAAATTTTTCTTCTTTCTCATAAATTTTTGAGCGACTAATGTCAAAATTATTAATCCAAAATAATGAGCGATGATTTTGACACTTCAAGAATTAAATATTTCAGTTTCAGGGATGAGTTTAATAACTTGCATGCCATTATAATTGAAGCATGAGAGATCAAAGAATGGTGAGGTAGTGCGAATTGCGGATTGGTTGCAACAAATTTTGGGTAGTACAAATTGAGGGTTGGGTACTAGAGTAGTACGCGTGGCTGAAGGGTAGTACAAAAGCACTATTGTAGTACAAACGACAGCACTGGTCGGCACCCCATAGGCTCGCGAGCAAATGAAGAGAATAAGCGAGAGTAAGCAAACCACAAAATGAGCTTGATATTTCGTTAATGCACTGCAAAAATGTTTGAAATCAAATGGAAACATAAATATTTTTTCTTTGATAATTTGTTTGTCAATGCGCAACGCTTAATATACAAGCGACTTTTTAGGATAGTTAGTAAATTTTATAAAAAAAGGCATTTTATAACTAAAATTCAACCCCTGAAATAAGAAATTATATGGAGAAACGTAGAAGCATTTTTCACAGTGATTGGAGCTTTTGTCATTTCTCTCTCATTTGAGAGTAAGAACATATTTGATATTTGCGCTCTGCCGACCACTGAATTAAACTTAAGCGACGAAATTTGTTGTCTTCAGCATTTGTAAAGAGAGGTGGTGTTTTTGTAAAAAGGTTTGAGAATGGTGACATTTATGAGATTTCTAATACTACTCAACTTAATGATATAGTCAGTGTTGCCACTGAGAAATTTTTTTTCCAACCAAAGTTTTCTCAAAAACCTACCAAAATCGTTTGTAACCTACCAAAATTTTTCGAAGTAAAAAAAACAGCTTTTGACAGCATTGAATGCGTTTATTAACATTTGATGATGATTATTTTATTACAAATAAATATTTTTTAAGTTTATGTTTTTTTTTGTTTTATTTCATTAAAATAAATTGCTATGGCTAAATAAATAATACAATATCTATTATTTAGATGGAAAAATTATTTTAAAAAAATTAAAAAAAAATTTAATTTTTATAATTTTTGGACCAAAAATGGAAAAAAAAATTTTTTCTCGTTTATATTTTTAATGGAAATTCATGTAGTGCCATTAACAAAATTTTAAATTATAGTGTATTAAGGTGAATGCAGTGAAAACAACAAAGGATTGGAGCTGTGACACAAGAAACATCAAAGCTCTACTTGCGGAGAGAACACAGTTTTTTCCTTACATATAGACTTAAAAAAAACCGGTAAGTTTTTTTTTCGATACTTCCTTATGTGTACATTAGGAAAATCGAAGAAATATTTAAAAAAAAAATATAAGAAAAAAATTAAATTTTCATCATTTTTCTGACCAAATTCCAAAAATTAAAATTTTGCAGCTCTGGTAGTAGCTATAGAATTATTTTTTTTTTTACATTAGGAAATACTCGAATATGAATAAATTTTCGAAAATCGAGTGTTCTTGAAGTATTCTAGAAAATACATTTTTTTTAATATGCCTAATGTAGATAGATACTTAAGAATGACATTTTTTTGTTTGTCTGCTTATACGCTTTTAAATGAGATACCACACAGTGAAAATGGTTGACCAAGCCCAGAGATATTAGACATTGAATTCGGCTGTTTTTGCAAAAATAACTTTTTTTTTCGAACTTTAATCTAACTGTACTCAAGACCTCAAATACCTAGGGAGCTTAAATTTGAGATGTGAGGCTATCTTTCAAGGCTCTTTAAAGTGTCAAAATAAACAAAATCGGATTAGTCTTAAATTTCATACGTATGTATGTTATACATGTATTATGTGTCGTCCTTGTGGCTCAGTGGTAGTGTACTGCGCTCACAACCCAGAGGTCCCGTGTTCGATTCACGGTTCAGGTATGGTAATACACTTTCCATATTTCCTAATTTTTCTATCTTTCCAATTATTTCCTTCTCCTCTCCTTAATTTTCTGGAGGTTTTTTCGAGCTCTTACCTAATTAGTACCACATTGAGTTTTCAGCTGTGGTAAGAAAGGTACATTATATCGACGAAGCACCAATAACTGAAGTGTAATGAAGTTCCAAGGCATAACACTTGCTTCAGATCACTTTCACATGTTGTTGCGCCGATGCTCAATAGGTTAACCTCTTTCCTACTCTTCTATCTCCCCTTTCGAAGCTAATACACCACGTGTCAAAGGGTTATCCACTAAAAAGTGTTAACTTCTTATAAAAAAGAATAAATAATCTTACTAAAAACAGTTAATATGGAACTAAAAAAAAAGCTCTGGGGATATTTTTTTCATTCTAAAGTATGTATATTCAAGTTTTTGTTGTAACTTAACTTGGTTAAAGCCCACCGTGAAACATTTGATAACACAAAAAGAATAAATATTTCTTGGCTGACCACACTAATGGGAAACATTGCTGACGAATTCCTTACATAGCATTATGTTATTAATAGTGCTTGTAACTTTTCTTTCTGATACTGCGGGTCTGAGCACACATGCAATAATTTGGATGTGCGATCAGTCGCAACACTATTTTGTCACATGTATGCGTATTTCCTTAGCCTAATATGTATGCAAGAAAGCAGAGACCATGCCCCCTTGTTGAAGATAGGGTTGGCAAAAGTTTATTTCCAGATGTAAATATTTGCTTCCTGATTCAAAAACTTAATAACAGATTTGAATTTTTCGATTTTCATAAAAATTTATATTTTACTAAATCCTACCAAAATCAAGTTTAGCCTACCAACCTACCAAGAGGAAAAAAACCTACCTGATTTGGTAGGCAACTACCAAAAACGGCAACGCTGGATATAGTTGCGATTGAGATCAGTGAGAGTAATCAAAATGATTAAGGGTTGCCACCACTTAATAATTATAATTTTTATTATTCTGATTATTATATTAATAATTATTTCCTTTAAAATTAATAGCATTATTAATATTACTTTAAAATACTATTTTCCAATAATTAATTGTAGATTCTTCTCAATTTTTAGACATATTTGTAAAGTGAAATGGTTTTTTATGCTTAAAAATACCTTGTATTCGCCTGAATTTTCTTGTTATTCTTTGTCCGGTGCCCGAGTGTAATGGTGGAAGTGTCTCTGATAGCACTGATGAAAATAATAAAATTTTATTAAATATTCTTTGTGCGCAGCATCAAGGTCTCAAAGTTGTTCATTTTAACGCCAGAAGCCTTACCTCAAATAAATTAGACTACTAAAGGTATGTTATTGAAGATTCTTCAGTAGATATTATATGTGTCTCCGAAACTTGGTTTTGCAGCGATGTGAGTGACTCTGTGTATAATGTTAGCAATTTTAAAATATTTAGGAACGACAGACAGGACAGAAGAGGGGGAGGGGTTGCTATTTACTGCCGGGATAATTTGAATGTTAAACTATTAAACAAATCTAATAACAACAGCAACGTTGAATTTTTGAATGTTTGCATTTCGGACAATGTAACTAAAATATTATTGTCTTGTGTTTACAACCCAACTAAATGTAATAGCTTAGATTCATATTTTTCTGAATTGTCTAATGTTGTCATTGATTTCAATTGTTTAGTTGTCTGTGGTGATCTTAATGTTAATCTGTTGTGCAATGACAATTTGTCAAAATGTTTAAATGAAAATGTTGCGTCAGTTGGAATGTCAATCGTAAATAATACTGTGCCTACACGTTTTGCGTCTAACGCATGTCCTAGCCTCTTGGATTATTTCATTGTGAGTGATTTGTCATCTGTTTTATTGTTTGACCAACTTTATTTTGTCTCAGACCATGATCTTCTGTTCTGTACTCTTAATATACATATTTCTCGTAGTGCATGCTCAAATGTGTTCACGTATCATGATTTTAAATCAATTGATTTCGCTACCCTTCATCATGATCTTTGTCAAACTTCGTGGAATGATGTGTGGTATGGTCAAACCGTCAATGATAAATTAGACATATTCACCAATATAGTCAACAACCTTTTTGTTAAACACGTTCCCAAGCGTAATGTCGTTGTTAAAAATGCGTCATGTCCATGGTATACACCGTATGTGCAAAAGGCCATAAAAAAACGAAATAAGCTACATAAGTTTTGGAAGAGATATCCGACATCTGAAAACTGGGAAAAGTTTAGACTGGCCAGAAATGCTTCAATTCAGATCGTTAGGCAGTCTAAAATAAGGTTCTGTTCTAATAAGCTGAACACATCACTACCTGCGAAAGTTCTATGGAGCAATTTGAGAAAATTATGTGTTGGTGATAGGCATTCCGCTGATTGTTCTGTTGATCCCAATGTCTTAAATAATTTTTTTCTTTCAGATACTATTAGTTCTAACAGGATCAACATTCAATTTGCAGGAAATGCTTGTCAAAACAGTTTTCAGTTTTCAACGATTTGCGAAAGCGACGTAAAAAGGAGTGTTCTTAAAATTAAATCGAATGCTATTGGTGAAGATGGGATTTCGCTTAAATTTATAAAGCTAATTTTATCATTTGTCGTTAGCCCACTTAAGCATATAATTAACCATTGCTTTACCACTTCTGAATTTCCAAACTCTTGGAAAATCGCAGTTATCATGCCTGTAGCTAAAAAGCCAACAGCAACTGTTGCAAGTGATTTTAGACCTTTAAGTATTCTATCATCTTTGTCCAAAGTATGTGAAATCATTATGGCAGACCAAATTTCAAACTTTTTTGCAGTCAATAACTTATTGTGTCCATTACAATCTGGCTTTCGACCCGGGCACAGTTGCTCAACTGCTACTCTTAAAGTATTAGATGACATAAGGCATAACTTTGATAAAGATTTGGTAACACTCTTATGTTTGCTTGACTTTTCAAAAGCTTTTGACACTGTTAATCAACTCTTATTGTGCCAGAAATTACAGATTTTGTATGGTTTTGGTGAAAATGCAACCAAACTTATTAGTAGCTATTTATCAAATCGTACGCAAAGGGTAAAGGTTAAAAACAGCTGTTCTGAGTATAAGGCAGTTTGTAGTGGAGTGCCTCAAGGATCAGTCCTTGGGCCTCTGCTATTTTCAATATTTATAAATGATATTTTTGAAGTATGTAAGCATGCATCTATACATGCTTATGCTGATGACGTGCAGATATATCTGTCTCGTAGAATTGGTCTGATGGAAGATCTGAGCTTGTAACGAACCTTTCCGCCAGGGTCTTGGCTCGACGGTGTCCAAGGTTCGTGTACAAAAATTTATATTTTGCAGGTGGCTAACAAAGGTCTTTTCCGGGAGTTTAATAAAAACGTTTGCGTGTTTTAATTTCAAAAGAATCCAATTTATTTCAATAGTCTTAATAATATAAATTCACCGGTGTATAAATTAACATTTAGCCAAAAAGAAATGATACGTTCAAAAATACTTATTTTTCCTAGATTTTGCCTAGATTTGGCGTTGCCCCGTTTCCGCTGAGGTTCCTTGCTGGGCCAGCAACGTCTTATTATACCTACGACGGCCTATTCTTTCGACTGCGCTTTATTATTGCATACAAGTACAACGCAAAGGCGACTTGCACTTGTATACGTTAATTCAACGTACCCGCCGACCTATTTTCTAGACGACGGCGTCTTACTACGGCGCACAAGTGCCACGCATAGGCGACAGTATACTTGCTCGACGGATGCGCTGACTGTGACGACCTACTCTCGTGACGGTGCTTTGCTACTGTATACAAGCGCAACGCAAAGGCAACTTGCCCCTGTATACGTTAACCCAACGTATCCGTCGACCTACTCTCTCGACGGCGGCGTCTTACTACGGCGCACAAGTACCACGCAAAGGCGACAGTATACTTGCTCGACGGATGCGCTGACTGTGACGGCCTACTCTCGTGACGGTGCTTTACTACTGTATACAAGCGCAACGCAAAGGCGACTTGCACTTGCATACGTTAACTCAACGTATCCGTCGGCCTACTATCTCGACGGTGTTTTGCTACTGCATACAAGTACAACGCAAAGGCGACTTGCACTTGCATACGTTAACTCAACGTATCCGTCGGCCTATTCTCTCGACGGTGTTTTGCTACTGCATACAAGTACAACGCAAAGGCGACTTGCACTTGCATACGTTAACCCAACGTACTCGTCGGCCTACTCTCTCGACAGTGTTTTGCTACTGCATACAAGTACAACGCAAAGGCGACTTGCACTTGCATACTCTAACTCAACGTATGCGCCGGCCTCTTCTCTCGACGGTGTTTTGCTACTGCACACAAGTACAACACAAAGGCGACTTGCACTTGCATACGTTAACCCAACGTACTCGTCGGCCTACTCTCTCGACAGCGGCGCACAAGTACCACGCAATAGCGACGATACACTTGTGTGACCGCGGCTATCTGATTGAATGGAGAACCCAAGCACCACGCAAGAGCGACTTGCACTTGTGTCCTAAATTCACTGCTGAAACCTAAGGGAGAGTTTATGGATTAGTATTTAAGGTTCTTACTACTGCTGCTAGGATGATGGTGAACTGCTCGCTGCTGTGGTCCTCCGAAGACAAGAAAATCTTAGTTGCGATCTGTCGCAAGTAACCTTTTTGCCTGTAGCTTTTTCTGTAATGAAGCTTTAACAGCTGTTCGCTGAACTTTTTCATAACAGCTTTCTGATATAAAGCTTTAACAGCTGTTCGCTGAACTTTTCCATGACAGCTTGTCGAGCAGGGGTACCGCATGCTGATTCTTTTGATGTCAGTTTGACTTATGTGTACTATGACTTATGTGTACTATGACTTATGTTGTACCTAACTAATCTTATTTTTATTAATTAGTCTATGCTTAGGTTGTTATTTTTTTCCTTTTGTAGCTTAGTAATTTCTTATAAAAAAGGAAATAAATAAAAGTAAATGACTTCAAATACTGTTGTGTTCAATAATAGGTAAATATATATGTAATAAAAATAAATCTCGTTTTTGGTGCGTATTGATGCGCTGCTATGTGACAGTTGTGGGTGGAAACGAATCTTTGATGACTTCCATCCTCACAAGCTGGAGATTAAACCAGGATCTTGATGGCATTTTCAAATGGGCAATGTGTAATGGACTTAAACTTAATGCTTCTAAATCATACGTATTACCAATTCATAAAGATGAATTAGACTTTGAGGATATTCCCGATGTAGTCATAGGTGATACAAAACTTAGATTAGTTAGTAGTGCGGTTAGTCTTGGTTTCCATATTAACTCCAAATTGTCATCTGCTGATCACATCAATGGTAGCGTTAAAAAAATCTACTTTACTTTGCGAAACCTCAGAGCGTCAGCTGAGTTTACACCTATTGAAACAAGACGTAAGCTGGTTATTCAACTAATTGTTCCTATAATAACTTATGCTGAGGTGATATACAGTAAACTTGATTCAAGTTCACAACTTAAATTGCAAATTGCATTTAATCATGCCACGCGTTACGTTTATGGATTGAAAAAGTTTGAGCATATATCGCAGTTCAAAAAAAGTATACTCAATTGTGATATAACACATTTTCTTAATTACAGGAACTGTCTCTTTCTACATAAGCTGATATATAACAAAACACCTTCTTACTTGTATGAAAAGTTATTGTTCAGTCAATCAATAAGAAGCAATACCTTAATCATGCCAAGATTCAATTATTTGAACTCTTCCAGACTTTTTTTCGTCAATGCTATCAGACTATGGAATTCATTACCATACCATTTAAGATCGATTGTTGGTGCAAGAGAATTTAGGCTATCAATTTTTAATCATTTTTCTGCTCAGTGAGCTTATAAAAAACCATTTCGCTATTCTTTTTTTTCATATCATTTTTCATATCATTGTTGTTCTCTTAGACTTCATTTATTTATAGTTTGTATTTATTAACTTATTTTTTATACATATATGTATTAAGCTAATTTAAGTAATGAATCTGTAAATGAAGCTTCTAAAAAATGTCTGCTTTGTGCTGTAAAAGAACATAGTTCTTATTGTACTAAAGATTTTTTTTTTTGTTTTCAAATAAAAATAAAACAAATAAAAATAAATAAAACTCTGACTTCTTAAAAGGGGCGTGGCATCGTTCCAAATTGGAAAAAACAGTATGACGGCTGTGCCACTACACCGATTTTGATGAAATTTGGTATATAGATAGATTGAATCCTAAGTAAAAATAAATTATTTTAGTGGGCGGTGTCACGCCTCTTACAGAAAAATACGTCGTTACTACTAAACTAACGGACCGATTTTGATGAAATTTTGTAAGGATATAGATTGAACCCTAGAAAATATTTCTTAATGCTCAAATTTTTATAGGAGGCGTGGCATTGCCCCTTATGGGGAAAAACGGTATCACGGCTGTGCCACTACACCAATTTTGATGAAATTTTTTATGTAGATAGATTGAATCTTGAGTAAATACCTTTTTTGAGTGAGCGGTACCATGTCCCTAACAGGTAAAAATGTTTTACTACTAAACTAATCTACCGATTTAGATGAAATTTGATACCAAAATAGATTGAACCGTAACCAAGGAATCGCATTTGTTTTAAAATGGAGGGTGCCACCCCATCAATAGGAAAATATGTTTTCGCAACTTAACTTATGGGCCGATTTTAATGAAATTTGGTATGGAGATAGATTGAAGATTTTGTTTTTATTTAGGTGGTGCCACGCTCTTAACACGAAAATATGTTTTTTTAGCTAAACTAATTGACTGATTTTGATGAAATTTGGTATGGAGATATGTATATTGAACTCTAAGAAGGGATAGATATAGGGATAGGACAACATTTTAGCATAATTTTTATTTTTAAAAGCGATGACAAAAATTGCTCTTTTTTATATCAGTTTTTTAATACCAAAAGCATTCTGAGTGGTTGAATTTCAACCACCAGACAAACTCTAGTTAATGGAAATTGCAACGAATAAAAAAACATCTTCATACAAAATTCTATTAATGTCCCGTCCTAAAATATAGAATAAATCTTTTTTTTTTTCAGAAAAATTTATCGACCTTTTTTATTTGAGTTTGCCCACCCATGAAAAATTTCGTTGCGACGCCCCTCAGTGATATCCATATTTGTGGGCTTTTAGAGCTAAAATTTTTAAAACAAACTAAATCGACTATTTTCAGGCTAAGATTTGACTCGTTCTCAGGACTTCGACCATCTAGTGAGCTGAAATTTGGGCTGTGATGCTATCGGATGTTTTTAAATTTCATACGTACAGTAGCTCAAAGCCAAACTCGTACATCAAAAGAATTATTTTTCGATTCTGCAAAAATAATAAAATAAAAAGGATTAAAAAATTCAAAGTATTTTTATAAATAGTATTTTTAACCCTTCAATTTTAACAAAAAACAAAACTCCAAATTTTTCGTTTTTATAAGGGCTAAGGAGGAAGCTTATGGAAGAATGTGAAAATATTGAACACAGCTATTTCGAAAAAATTGTCCATAGCATGCCAAAAAGGCTAAAAATGATAATAAAAAATAAAGGAGTGCATACTAAATATTAAACTTATATAAATGTAGTAGATTTTCTAGAGTGTACGACTTTGGCTTTGGTACTGAATATACATATTTAATTTTTTGTTACTTTTTATTTATTTTTAAAAACAATGCCAAATTTTAAGTTTCGTTTTTTGTTAAAAATGAAGGATTTTTTTTGATGTACGAGCTTGGCTTTGAGCAACTGTATGTATGTTCTACATATGGGCATTTCTCTCATGTTGAACGGGGCGGAAGTACACTTTTAAAGTGAAATAAAAGTCAAAGTAAAACACTTTTATTTTTTTCTGTTACTTTAAGGAATAGCCCTTTGGTAGCACAATGTTGAATGGAAAGTTGATGCCATACTGGTTCCAAGATAGAGGCGATAAAAAAGCCATTCGAACGGGACAAAAAACGGAAGTGTTTTTTATGGCCATCTATAGAAAAGCTGAAGCCAGCGAAACCTGGCAACATTTTTTAATGCGACTAATTTTGAAATGCTATGGAATAAAATAACTTTTTGATAAATTTCGTTTGATTGAAATATCTTCTTTATTTTTTTATACCCTACACCGTGGGTATATTCACTTTGTCTCTCCGTTTGTAACACATCGAAGGGGGCGTGGCAGGTATGGAAAAGTATATATATTTTTGATCAGCGTCACCACCTGGGTCGATTTAGCGATGTCCGTCTGTCTGTCTGTCTGGGTGTCTGTTGAAATCAGTTTTACGGGAAAACCAAGAAAGCTAATTGAATGAAACTATCACATACAGGTCACATCTTCTTGCAGGCATCTTGCTATTGAAAATGGGCAAAATCGGTTGACAGACACGCCTACCGCCCATACTCTATGTATATTTACCCCGGCTAATTTTGAAAAAAGTTTCAGCGATTTTGATGAAACTTGGTGAATTGGTGCACATGTGAACCAAATTAGGATTAGGCTGGGTCTCAAGTTTCCAAAGGGTCGTACAGGGGCGTGGCACAGCCCTAAATTTTATCATTAATACTACCATATCTTGTAAGCTGTTCAAGATATTGTGATTAAATTTGGTAAACGGATACATATAAAATATATCTTGAATTGTGATAAAAGTGGGCGGAATCGAAAAAGTGGGCGTGTTAAAAATTTTGATTCCGTATATCTCAAAATTCGCACAAACGATTTCCATAAAAATTTTGGAGATGATGCCGCTGAAAGCAGTCATGAATACAAGTTCAGCTACTGGACCGAAAAAACTCGTTGAAGAGCGTGGCACAGCCCACAATATTTATAAACGTTATATTTAAAGAACTAACAACGTAATCGTTATAAAATTTAATGAGGTAGATATACTTGCTATAAGGCCTCTTACTACAAAAATTTGGTCCAATAGTACATGTGGGCGTGGCACCTCCCATATAAGCAAAAAACGTTTATTGTTATAGATAGTGTGCTATGAGAGTAATCTTCATAAAATTTGGTGCATAGATGCCAGTTACTATAAGCTTTAAAAATAAATTAATTTTGACAGGATTGCATCAGTGGGCGTGGCACCTCCCATATTAACATAAATTTGTTAGCGCTGTTTTAAGTGAACTATTGCAGCAATTGGAATGAAATTTAATGTATGTATTTCTGTCGCTATAGGGCATATCTGAATCAAAAGTGGTTGAAATAGCATCAGTAGGCGTGGCACCTCCCATACAAATAAAATACGGTAAGTGGCATATTTATCGAAATATGTGAGCAATCATCCTAAAATTTGGTGTTAGGGGTTTGATTATGGAAAGCTATTTCTGGATCAAAACCGGGCTGGATTGTACCAGTGGGTGTGCCACCGCCCTAAATTTTGAATTTTGTTGCAGTACATATCGCAAACTATACAAGCTATTGAGCTTAAATTTAATATGAGGATGTCGATCGCGAATATAATTTATTGTACCAAAAGTGGGCGGAACTGGAGAAGTGGGCGTGGCATATTTCAAAATTTTCATTTCTATTCGATTTTTTCCAATATTTTCTACATTCTTTCGACTTTTTCAACCTTTCAACTTTTTCCAATATATCCTATATGTATTTGTTCGACATTTTCAACCTCTTTCAACTTCCTTCATAAGTTTCTTTATTTTTTCGACTTTTTCATCAACTTTGAATTGTTTAAAAATTTTTCAACCTTTTTTAACTTTTTTAGAGTTTTTCAACCTCTCTCAACTTTTTTCAACATTTTGCATATATTTTCGACATTTTCCAACCTCTGCCAATCTTTCTAACATTTCACATTTTTTTCGACTTACTCAACCTCTTCAATGTCTTTTCAACATTTATTTAAAAGGTTATTTCAGTGCAGTATAGGGTATGTGAGTTTCGGCCTGGCCAAAGATAACATCTTAACTTGTTTTTCTTACAATGCACAATATTCCATTCGAACGGGACATTCGAACTGGACATATTTTTCCGTTTTGGCTAACTTGGGCAATTTTCAAAACGACTTTAATTTTTATAAAAATAATATTATTTATGATATATACAGTAATTAATAAAACAAATTTAATGTTAATATTTATCAGATTAATTAGTGAGATCAATTTTAACAAATGAAAAGAGGAATGAGTAGATATTTTTCATAAAAGAATATAAGACTTACCTTTTTGTTGTTAAAATGTATTTCCTACTAGGGGCACAGCCGTGATACCGTTTTTTCCCATTTGAAGCGATGCCAACCCACTTAAAGGACTTAGAGTCTCTACTAACCTTTTTTATGGAACATTTTATCTCCTTACCAAATTTCATTAAAATCGGCCCATTAGCTTAGCCGTGGAAACGGTTTTTCTCGTTAGGGGCGTGGCACCACCTACTATTGAAAAAAAAGTATACACGTCCCTTCTTCTCTTCACAATGTTTCCAACAAAAAAAATTATGCGATTAAGTTGTGCTATGGCTAAGAAAAAAAGGTTTTACCGTTTTGAATTGGTTTTTACCGGTTGGCCTTTTGGCGGAAATGCCCATATGTAATGTCATTAAAAAACAGTTAATATGGAATCTCTAAAGATTTCTTTTATTTTAGAGTATATCCACTCTAAATTACATACCAAATAATCCCCAATTTAAGTTTTTTTTGTAACTCGAACTTAATTAAATTTTGGTTAAAGCCCACTGTTTATTACGAGGTCAACAGCTCTTGACATTCTGGGCATATCGGTTCAACCGGACCTAAGGCGGACAGATCGATTGTTTAGTGTGGCGAAAGAAGCGGCCAAGTGTATTGGTTTTTTGAAGCGGTGTATGAAATAATTCACTACAGTTGACCTTCGGACAGTCTATTTCACTTATAATAGACCCAAACCAGGTGATGAAGTCGTCGTCTTTTCTATCGATTCTTTCCGCCACCGGCGTTTTACTCCTTCCTATAATTACTATAACCGGATGTGTTCTAGAGAGATGTGGCTGGTTTTATCAGTCCGGATTTACTCTCGCATCACTCGGGCGTCTCATCAGGCCCATCCCTTTTGCGTCATTCCAGTGCTCAACAGGACATCACACTTTCGTGATAATTCGTTTTTTGACCGCACTGTTAAGTTATGTAACAATCAGCCTGCGTGTGGCTTCCCCGGCAACTGTGACATCGGACATTGGTAAATTCAAGATGAACGTTCACCGAAACTACTCAATCTATATCCCTTCCCACTGAATGTTTTCATTTATTAAAACCAAGACGATGCATTGCATTTATAGGGAACATCCCTTGAGCGTTGGCTTATGCATGAAAAAAAAAATATTTCAAATCTATAATTTTGTTATTCACGATTAACTTAAACAAAAACATTTTCTTGTAATGAACCACATTTAACCCAAGGCGTACACGCAATCGCAAATTCTTTGTCTCCTTCTAATAGTTGAAGCTAGCGCGTCGTTTTCTTTATCCAACTCAGTAACCAACGAGACCTACCGGAAAGTGCCTATGTCGCTAAGCTAAGTCCCGCCAATTTTGACTTATTGAGTTACTGCACGCTTGCCAGACCTATGTTTAAGCTTTGTGTAACTTTTAACTATGTATGTATTTTAGAGCACCCATGAAATGTATGAAATGTGAAAAAGTGTTAAATGTTTCGCTCCTCACGCCTTTTCTAATAGAATGGGGTTAAAAAGAAGATCTGCATAAAAATTTAGTGTTTCTATTGGGACCCATAGTCTGAAAAATTAGCTTAAAATGAGTTTTTTTATTTATCGATCTACAACTGTAAAACAAAAGATTTTTGGTGATAACAACCCAGGACATTTCGATGTAAAATTAAATGGCTAATACATCTTTCATACACTATTTGGATCTATACTCGTATGTGTGCGTTCGTGGTCTTAAATGACACAAATTTTATGAACAATTTTTCCATTTTTTTTTTAACGGTCCCGTTAAATATTCGAAGAAGATAAATTTTCATTTCATTTCTTTATTAGGCCTTTGGATTACATTTCCTTACAGACTAGAATCACAATTGTTTATAATAATATTTGATTAATTAAAAATAAGCTTATACATAAAATTAAAATATATTAAGATTAAATACTAATTTTTTAAAAGTCTTTAGACATCGAAAAATCAAATTCATTTATGGATGATAATCTATTGAATAATGAGAGAGCTCTTAATATAGGCTCATTCTGAGCATAATTAGTTTTATGTTTCTTTATGAGGAATAAATCAAAATGACGCAACTGTCTAGGTGGGATATAAAAATCAATTAACTGAAGTAACTCCGGACATTCAATATTACTATTAACTATATCATAAATAAATATTAAGGACATAACCTTCCGCCTCGATTCAAGGGTATTTATGCCCAAAAGCAGGCAACGTGAATTATATGATGGCCTTGAATCACCAAAATTCAAAGAACGTAATGCAAATCTAGAAAAAGTTTTCTGAATTCGTTCAATTCTAGCACAATGATTTGCATAAAACGGATTCCAAACAAAAGAGGCATATTCCAATCTATATCTTACAAATGCAAAGTAAAGGCTCTTAATGGTATGTGGATCCATAAAATTAGAGCTGTGTCTACGAACAAAAGCCAACATTGCATAAGCTTTAGGGATGATAAAATTGAAATGCTCAATAAATGTAAACTTTGCATCGAAAACTACGCCTAAGTCCTTTATAAGATTGATTGACTTAAGAAGTTTACCCTGAATTGAGAAACAACAATCGAGTATATTATTTGATTTTGCAAATGTGCAGTGAAAGCATTTCTCAATATTTAAAGGTAACTCATTAAGTTTACTCCAGTTACACACATTGGACAAGTCACGTTGTAAAGATTTAACGTCACCTACATTCCGTATACTACTGAATAATTTTAAATCATCTGCGTAAAGCAAAAATTTTGAGCTCTGAAAGCAACTATGAATATCATTCATGAACAAAATAAAGAACAGAGGTCCAAGGATACTACCCTGAGGTACTCCAGACGACGCTACAAAATTATAAGATTTAGTATTATTAACAAGTACAACACACAGTCTATTACTCAGATAGGATTTAATCCAATCCAAAAATGAACCATGAAATCCAATTTTAGCTAGTTTAGCAATTAAAGCACTATGCTTAACCTTATCAAAGGCTTTTGCGAAATCAGCATAGAGCACATCCACTTGATAGCCACATTCAAAAGAGGATACACAATAATTAGAGAATAATGATAAATTTGTTATTGTGGATCGACCAGATACAAAGCCATGTTGCTCTGGGCAAATATGACACTTAATTAAAAAGTAAAGCTTATCTTTTATAATGCTTTCAAATAATTTAGAGACAATTGTTAATTTAGAAATGGGACGATAATTCGCGACATTATTTTTAAGCCCACTTTTGAAAATAGGGGTAATACATGCTACCTTCCAGGGCTCAATAAAAGTTCCGGAATTTAAAGATTTATTGAAAATCAGACACAGTGGCTTACACAAAGCTTGAGCACATTTTAATAATACTATAGAGGATAATCCATCGACATCCACTTTAGCAGAAATCTTCAACTTTAATAATGCGTTAAAAACGTCTGTTTCACTCAAAGTAATAGAACCAACATCCACGAAAGAATTGATGTTTTGCAGGATAGAGGGCTCATACCATGGAGCATCTTCAGTATAGTTTGATTTAAAATAGTCGGCAAATAAATTAACTGTATCTGCAATTGTACACGAATTAATATTATTGAAAAACATAGAAGTGGGGATGAAAGATCCACTCTTTTTCGATTGTACGAAATTCCAAAACGATTTCGGATTCAATTTGATATTGGTTTCCGTTTTCAAAATAAACTGCTTGTATAAAAACTTATTCAAGAAGTTGAATTCTCTCATGTAATGCACATATTTCTCCTTATACTCTATTAATTTGTTCCCGTTATCTTATTTAATAGAGTATCTCATGTAATTTAAGAAAAATTTTTGTTTTTTTAAAAAATATTAATTTTTGATGCTAAAAATAAGCAATTAAAATTCATTTTAAAATGTTTTTTTGACTCATCTACATTAGGGTGACCAAAAAAAAATTGAGTTTTCGATTTATACGTTGCTTTTATGAAAAGTAGTTAGTGTTATGTAAAAAAATGAAGCCCTGAAAAAATTTCATTAAAAAATATTGATATTTAGAGGTCGCAAGTGTCCAATTTAGGAAATAAATTCATTCTTTTTTTTTGTATCGCTTTTTTCGCTCATTTAATCTCGTGCTTTGGTCTTTCCTGCTTTTATTGGCCAACCTAAACTCATCACGGAACCTCTTGACTATGACGTGGACAATAGATTTACTTTTTCCAATCAATACGACAATTTCTCTTGCAGTTTTACCTTTATAAGGTCACTTAACTACTACTTAATTGCCTAATTTCTACAGTAGATCGCTTTCCATTTGGAGCCATTTTAAAGATATTTTAAGTTATTGTTGGAACTGCTTGTCACTTCATGCAATTTATAAAACATTGATAAAACAACGCAGTTTCAAAATGCCTTCCTGGAAAATAACGGTATATTTAACATTGCCATATTGCTTTGTCCGATTATTCGTTGCGCGCAAGATATTGAACTGTTTTTGTTTTTTTGTTTAAACTTACAGTTATTAATAAAAAAGTTGATATTTTTTTATTGTTCAGAGGGATAATAATATGAAGTATAAATAAAAGCGATAAAACAATACATTTTGCATGTTTGTTCCAAAGTTTAGAGCAAATTTATATCCAACAAAGTCTTGTCCGATTATGCGATGGAGCCACTGTATACAAACAAAACTGAAACGCTTAAATGTTCATACATATGTAAAATTTATGTTTACAATTAAATTTGGTTATAATATTAATGGTCATATACGATTTGATTTACAGAAGCCCTATTTATGTCAAAAAAGCCCTATTTTAGTTCGAATTTTGGCCCTTTTACAAGTATACCAATATCATCCCTGGTATGTATGTGTATAAGGCACTCTGAAAATAAAACTTTAGAATGTCTTAATATTTTGAAATGAAAATATTTTGGAAATTCAAATTAAATGCTGGGGGAGGCCATTAAGAGATTAATTGGAAAAATCATATCTAGAAAATATGCATCCAAAAATATTTATATTTATTTATTTTGGTGCTGTTCACATTTAAAATGCTGTTTAATAATTATGAATACCTGTTAATATGTCCAAAAATGGGTGGATACAGGTTAGTTTACCTCAGATAATCCTTCAAATTTTATTTCAACATTCGCTCACTTCGGGAAGTTTATTCTCTGGTTAGGGTTAGAGAGCGGGTTTGTTGAACAATAAATTATAAGATGTGAAATAACAATCCTGGTGATGAACAATAGAGTGCTGGTTGGTTTCACATTAATATTGATCAGCTCCACATTAACAACGATTTTACTATAGCATGCTCCGGTGCATTCTTGACAAAATCAGCATGAGTGGTAATGTGGTTTCTGATATTCGATTTTGTATAATCAATAACGTGTCTTCTCAGATAAAGCAATATAACTTAATTAGGCAAGCCATTGGGCAGACACAATTTTTACACAAAAAATGCATTTATTATTATATGATGAGAATGAGATAGTCAGCATATAAAAGCGAATGTATTAAGCGTGACAATTGTAAGCGAATGTTATACAATGAAGCGCGAGATATTGTAATAAAAAATACGCTTTCAAAAAAGAAAAACACCAAAATATTATATAAAAAGAAAAACACACAGAAAAAAGCACATACACATAGAAACAAACAAACGAAACGAATAAAACGACTAGTTTCATACCCAGTAGGCAAGGGCAGGAGCTAACAGTGCTTCTAGAAGGCCTTCCACCCTCCTTTCAAACGTACTTTCTTTTTTATATGAAATGGCCGCAGAAAACAGGCCTTCCTAAGCAGGCTTACCGTAGAAGGACTCTCAGAAATACTTGACAAAAATTTAATTTTAATAAATTTAAAGACTCAGAATATTAATTTTTTTTTTCTATCCGCGATATCCCACTTGCTTTGGTATTTTTTTAATGATTTTTTTTGTGATGATTCATAATTTACAATTTGACAAAGAATACACAATACTCTACCTCTACATAACATGAAACAACAGAAGACTAGCCTGCACACCTCTTTTAATTTCCAACCATTTGTATACTTTTCATGTCGTTTATGTACAATGCATATGACAAAAAAGTTATGCCGAATCATAAAACATTGCAATACATGAAATAAAAGAGAAACAGAAAAGCGCTAAAGTAAATGGAGTCCTTCTTCTTTGCCTTCTAATATCAGGTCTGTTGTGGCAAGGCATATTATGCCTTCTGTGATTGTATTTTTATTTGCATGAAAATCTAGTTTTGAGAAGTCCTTATATAACCGCAGCAGTGCTAGCAGGCCTTCTCCGAGTAAGGCCTTGCTCATTTGCCTGCTGGGTAATTGTGCTACTCTGTGCATGGGTAAAGTGACAAAAATATTTTTGACAAAAAAAATTTTTTACTTAGGTGAGAATGATTATAAGAGTGTAAAGTGGATTATGTTTTTAAGATGTGTTTTTATAATTGTTTGAATTGAAGTGCCACAACATACCATATGGAGGAAAAGTTATTAGTCTTGAAAAGTCTGTATGGAGAAAATAGGATTGTGGATTTCTGTTATGTTTAGTTGCACTTGATAGATGAAAATATATAACATATAGAAGAAATGTATGTTTAGTTGTACTCCATAGATGAAGAACATATATCATATAGGAAGAATGTATGTTGATGTGCGTAATTAGTGGTTGAGGCGTGGGAGGAGTTAGGTGTTAGTTTTCATGTTGAGATTTCTGGTTAGGTATTGAATAGTTTTGTATCTATGGCTGCTGGTTAGGTGGTGAATGGTTAAGTATAGGATATGTTAAAAGGAATTATTGTTAAGAGTGCCTGACTATTTAACGGTTTATAACAGAGTGGCACATAAACGTGCTATCATTTCAGATTGCAACGAAAAGTGAAAAAACTAAGACCGAATAATCCACAGCTATGCGATAAAATGATAATGATGATGATGGAATGCAATGGATCTGTAAGATGATATGGTCTCTAAAAACGGCGTAGCGGAAAAAATCAACATTGATCCTAAAAGCAAGGCAGCAACAAAAAGTGACAAGAAACTAGTGAAAACCTTATATGTTAGTAATATAACATTGATAATATTAAAAAGTTCTAAGATGAATTAAAGTTTCGTGTATAAGACCATAAGTTTCGTGTATAAGACCATAATTTTAAGGACCACAATTCAGAAGCTCACCCCTGAGGCATCCAAAAAACTTCTTCAAACGGTCCACAAATTTTATAGAATATAGCCGCTCAAATAGAGAAAATTTATAGAAACATCTTTAAATATACAAGTGTGCATACAAATTTTTTGTAGTCGTTCAGAGTAGAAAAGAACTTACATGAAATCTCTAAAGGGGAAGAAATTGAAAAGCCCTATGCGGGTTTGAGAAGAAAGACAATATTTATGGCAAAAAATAATTTGAGTGGAATTATACATTGGATAGAATTTTTATGAGGCAAAAACATATAAGGGTAAAAAACCGTCACAGTTAATTAGGGCTATCTTGCTGCGATGAGTGGTTGTAATAGCAATGAAGAGAACTTGTCCGGTATAACGGCAGACATTCCGATGGATGAATGTTTTAAGAGAACAGTTCAACGTGTTGAGAATGGAATGCGTGTAACCTTGGCTGGCTATGACTGTGTGGCCGTACTGGGTCAAAAACGTATGGATACGTATGGTACGTATGGATACGTATGGTACGTATGGACCTATCAATGTTCCATTACCATGTCATGAGGGGTCTAATGTCAGAATAATATCTCATGTCATGTGTAAATTTGAGTGTTGGGCTGAATGCTCGAAAACGGAAAAGGGTCGATGAAGGTAGTGTCCTAAATAATGTAGAGTATCATGAGTGTACGGATGGGTTGGATCCCGTTGTCACAAGATATCTAAGTACTGAATTTAATTCATGTGTGAACAGGTGTGACAGCTTTCCTAAGGATCCTCGCCTAGAACATATACCAACTCATACGGATATGGATATGACAGGGGATATGCCTCTTTCAGAGTTGATATTTCCTGGGGATGATTATGTAACTGAAGATATGGGTCAGAAAACGGTTGTGGATTCAAGGATTCCTCATGTATTCTCAGCTGTTTCAGGTCATGTGGCAACTGACTTTGTTCGCATATCATCTGTTGTAAATCTGAATTCGTCTGTAAATGTTCATATTAGTTCACCCTGTATTAGTAGATCGCTCTTTAAATCATTGATACCACCCAAAAATGATCCCGTTGGCTTGAAACGTGTAAGGATAACTGAATCTGTTTGTGCTGTGTCTGAACCTCAAACTGTTTATACTATGTCTAAAAATCAATCTGTTTGCACTGTGTCTAAACCTCCTTCTTCCATGGTTGGTAGTCATATGAAATATCCTGTGGCTCAGTTGGCCAGTGATCATTTAAATGGTAATAAGTCTGGAGATAAATCATCTACTTTATTTGGTCGTGATATTGGTGTTGTTTTACCACAAGAAAAGGTGGTTGATATTCTTTCAACCAAAAATCAGTTGTTTATGGCTGATGAAATTATACCAATGGACGAGGAAATGGTTCACAATGCAAGTCAGTTCAATCAAATATGGTGGATGTGATGTCTAATGCTGGTATGATGGTCACCAATGTAACACTACCTCATGCTGTGCCCGGTGGTTTTCGTAATTTAACTTACATTCCTGTGTGTAGGGAAGTGGAAACTTTACTAAGTTTCGGGCCAAAATTTGTACAACCGCGTATACCGAACAGCATTGACATGATTGAAAATCTGACGTATTTTGCTTCCCGTTTCGATCAAACATTCTATGGTCAAGTGGACTTTAATTACATTTTCTCAGAAGTGTATAGTAGGTACTTTGATGAGTTGTTGAATTTGGTGGTTGAGGGTAGAAAAGGAAGCCTTGAAACTCAGATGTTTATGGGTATGCTAAGTAAAACCCGAGACTTTTTACATCTTCATGATGATGTTTGTGTTGTACAAACAGACAAAAGTAAGTGTACAACACTTATGTATCGACTCGATTACCACAAGAAAATGCACGAATGGATTGATCAGTGTATTAAAGTGGGTGCCTATAAAATTTATGAGGGTGACTATACCTATGCTAAAGTTTCTATACAGGCTGCTTTCAAGACCATACGTAAGAAATTGATGTTGTGTTACACTGAGGACAAAGTTAGGTGTTTTTCATATAAGAGCTATCTGAAATTGAAGAATTTTGATGTAGAAAATGCACGTATGCCTTGCATGTATGGGGTAGTCAAAGACCACAAAGAGGATATGCCTTGTAGGCCAATCTGTAGTACCATAGGGTGGTTCACTTACCCATTACAACAACTGGTGGCTGAAGTGTTAGGCAAAGTACTAAAGCACATGTTATCTCCACATAATGTAAAAAATATTAATTTCGTTGTGTATGAGCTTCATACTATACAAATGCTAGAAGGGTATATATTCGTGAAAATGGACATATGTAAGTGACATGTACAAAAGCATGGACAAGACTGAAATATTGCGGGTATTACAGCTATTTCTTACAAAACAATGGTTCACGGATAGGTGCAAAATTTCATCTTACTTGTTACTATTTTGTATTAATTATTCTTTTACTATAGCCAATTTTTTCTCGTATGATTCTGATGTTTATAGGCAGATACGAGGCCTTCCTCAGGGTGCGTGCGATTCTGGCTTATTGGCCACAATTATATTAGATATTTATTTAGAGCTACATAAAACTGTTCCGTTCCAACATAACTTCATTACCTATTGGTGGAAGTACATAGATGATTTCTTTGTGTACATGCCTGCAGATCAGGTGGACAATTTTATACGGGAGTTTAAAGATAAGACTTCATTAGAACTTACTGTAGAATATGAGGAAGAAGTTGAAAACATGACTAACGTAAAAATGATATCCTTTTTAGATGTAAAAATATGGCGCAGGACCGACCGTGTGTTTACTAGTATGTACGATAAGAAGATTGCTTCAAATCTTATGGTTCACTATTTATCCAGCTATAGAACCGTGTCACATAAAGGAACTATTGTGGCTTTCATCAAAAAAATATTTTGTAGAACAAGTAATCTATTTATTTATGATGACTTAGATAAGTTATTTACAAAATGTGAATGTAATGGATATCCGATTTTATTAATAAAAGAATTGTTTTATCGAACTATTAGACGAGAAATAGTCAGATTGGGGCAGATGACACGTGATGATTTCAGTTTATCAGTTGAGAAGACAGATAAGGATGTGCAATTAAGGCAAGATTTGCTGAGACAATATTTACCAAAGATATTATACAATGGAGGGGGCATATGTATATATGAAAGCGAGAATTTGGTGCAAAAGCGCCCTTGTTTCAGTAAATATGCGAAACCAATACAGTATGTATGTGAGGAGTTTTGTGACTTCTTGGTCAAGATGTTTAGAAAATATCATTTGGGTTATCCTTCCTTTAAAAAGGCTGAAACATTATTTTCGTTGCTTAAAATGTCTTTAAAAACCTCCTTGAATACGACTGCTGGTGTTTACGTGAGCAGGTATTCGTGGTAATTTGTCAACAGTGTAACTTGCATTTTATTCTAACTGGAAATGCAACAAAAACGAGAGTATTGAGTGCTGCAAAAAATCATCCTAAAACTCCAATAAACCAACATACTGTATTAACAGGTCATGTTGATTATGGTTTTGGTTTCTATCTTTCAACCAATAGGTTGTCTGTCAATGCTCAACAATACCTATATCGTCTCCTTTTTGATTCACTAGGAATAAGTTTTGATGATGAGGATCAGTTAATTTTACTTCCTAGATATATTAAGACTATAGCTATCCATCCCCCTCGGATGCCATGTTAGGAAATATGTGAACTTAATGAGTAAGAAAGCAAAAAGACTTCCTACTGGCTTAAAGGATAATGTTAAGAAACTGAGAACATCACAAAACATCAGCAAACACTATAAACGTCATGAATACTACAGATGTGTTAAGTACTTATATGCACCTCCGTGGAGATGTGCATTACTGACCATCGCTGAAAATATAGAAAAGTTATCGCTATGGTAACATATATTTATGCCAGGTGAAAAAAATTTAATCATAAATTTTGAACACTATGCACATTTATGAAGATATTAGATTAGACTAATATTGTATGAATAATATTAAGTTTTTACGAAAATGTAATCAAAATGACTCTAATATATGTAATTTATATAGTTTTTATTTTTTAATAAAGAATAAAAATTTGAGAATATTTTGCTGTGATTAATTAATGAATATCAGTTTTGATAGGAAAAATGGGATATGATGAATAATATATGTTACCATATTCATAAAGGTGGGATATAATAATCTACAGGTCTCGACTGTTAAATGTGGGTGGAATGTTGTATATGGATGGGCTGAAAATATATATATACTCATAACTATAATTATGATTGTATTTATGTGTATATGTGTGTTTGAGTAAATGTATATACAGATAGCATTAATTATAAGAAATAATGATTAGTAGGGATCCAGGATAGGAGATCCAAAAATATCTTAAAAAATTCAACTGTTGAAAGAACACCACAGAATCCTTGATAAAATTGATGGGACTTTGATAAATAAAGGATTATAATCTCATAAACTGTGATAGATTTTGAAAAATCAAGGAATCTGCGTTATCACTAAAAATATTCATGCAACAGTTAAATGACATTACAAAAACTATGTCTGAGCAGATTTATCAGGTGTGAAGTGTTCCTTCAAAAACATGACAACATAGCTCAGAAATAGCTACATTATAGTAATGCCTATCAGTTCAGTACTTTGATGTCACTGGTCCCATTAGTATGGGATTAAGAACCAGTGGTGTTAGTAAAGATCTGATGCAGAGTGTCCATATAAATAGGGTATATGGTGTGGAGAGACAACTAGAAAAAGTTGTCCTCCAAAGACTTGTTTCACTGTGGAAGGAAAAATGCAACAAAAACTTAAGCCCCTGTGCGTGGGGTTTCACACATACCTAAGCTAATAACTATTAATGTTCAACATTAAGCTGGAAATTATAAATATTAGTATTTGTTGTGAATAAGTTATCTGAGGATTCAACATGATTCAGATATGAAGTTGTAAGATGAAAATGTGTGTGATTGGGTAACTAAGGGATGTTAGGGTCACATAGGATTTTAATTAGTCAATATGTAGTTAATTAATGAAATTTTAAATCTTTATGCGATACAATTCCCTACCTATGAGACGCAATATGTATGATAAACTATGCACATCTAGGCCTTAAACGGGAGGTGAGAGTCTTTGAGAATGTTAGTAAGTTTTATAAGGTGAAAAATGAACATGATAGGCAAAAATACACATATCTGATCGGAGATGCATATTTGGATTTACGCATTTTTGTCAAAAAACCGGTAATAAGCTTCCGCTAGGGAAAAAGTTATTCAAGGTTTACACTTTGAAATGCAATGTTAAAGGAGGATATATGAATGTTAATATTAATAGAGTGTACAAAATGGAAAAATTCCGTGTACCAAATAATGATCCGGTAATATGTCACAAAATGTCACGTTATCATAGAAATATGATGGAAAAACATGATGTGATGTAGAGTATAAAAAGATCGCAATACACAACTTACGGTGTCGTAGATATTCACATATCAAAATTTACATATCAAATTGGGGCAAAAACCAATTTCAATCTAGTCCTGTATATGTTCATAAAGACAAGCACAGAAAATTATGCATCTATCAGTCATCCCATAAAAAGTCGAAAAAGCACAGTATCACAAAGATGTTAACATATTAGATTGGGGCAAACCAATCACAATCTTACTCTATGCGTCGTGGTAATAAGGACCAGAAATGGGGAAACGATTGATCTATCATCTGACTCAATCCAAATGTGATTGAAAACATGATCAAAAATACACCTCCAGAAACGTACATCTCAAAATATAACGATCCCTTCATTTAGCACAATAACTCGTGTTATGGAAAGGATGTATTCGGTTTTATGTGTCCGCGTGATGATTAGGGTCATTTAGACCCAATGACAAAGTTGGGAGAGATAAGATTAAATACACCTGCGTTGTTATGTAAATAATAACTTAATTCACATACAAGACAAGAGTAAAAAATAGTATTAGATATATCCGTGCATCAAATGCGAAGCAATAACTAAGCTCGCACATAAAACAAGGATCTTAAATTTAATAATAATGCCGCGAATGTGGTGTTGATGGGAATTCCCCAGCAAAAACCATGTATCCGGTAGGGAAAAGAAATCAGTAACGTTATCAGTGATGCCATGTCATAATATTATGCTAGTGATGTTGTGCCATAAACCCATACGACGATAAGTTCACAGTTCCGAAAATCATATATACAAAGCTTTTTCGGAATATGCATCTCTTGAATGATATTTTCATAAAAATGCCTTCAAACATGCTCTTTTTCCTAAAATCGATTTTCGCTGAATCATTTTTCTTTTGAATAATTTTTCATTTTTAAATTTTCATGTTAATTTTTCATTTTTCTGAATATTATATTTCTCAATAATATTATGATTCTTTAGTATCCCTATCATAAATGGGCTTAACCATTGTTCAAATTCAGAATAATTTTTTGTTCTCTTAGTATCCCTACCATAATGGGCTCAAAAGTATTTTAAATTCAATATAATAGAAACCTACCTTATAAAACAATTACTCTTGACAGCATTTGTCATTATTATTTATCAATCACCATGTTGACGGATTTTTTGCACAATCACCACAGACTAACTGTTGCACGTTTTCCTCCATATTTTGCAGTTCTTCATCGCTCGCCATCATGACCGACCGTTGCACAAGATCCACCTAGTTCTTTCCATCAATCGCCATATTGACTGATTTCTTACACAATTGAATGATTTCTTACACAGTCGCCAAGTTGACTGATTTTTTTGCACAATCGCCATGTTGACTGATTATTTTTGCACAATCACCAAACTGACCAACTAATGCACGATAGCCTCCATTTTGCAACAGTTTTCATCAGCCACCATCTTGACCGACTATTACTTAGGATGCACCTAGCTTTTTTTCTACCGACCACCATGTAGACTATCCACAATGGATACGTTCAAGCCAAACCACTATTTAGGCCGGTTGATCAATAACCTACCTGGAGTTTAGATACACTGATTAACTCATTATATATTTATATATAAATATAAAGAAATTAAAATTATTATTACTACATAAGCCGCCATGTTGACCCTCCAATTAATGGCCACACTTCCCGATCTTTATCTATTTTCCTATAAATGTTGGGACCGTATCGGGAAAAACAGAGGAAAACACTCAATCTTCACATTTTTAGTCTGTTAAGGGGGCAAACATACACTTATACATGTGTATATTCTCTTTAAGGCTGATGTACACTCGATTTCTATAATTTTTTGGTGAAATTATACACTTGTTATTATGTCCTTTTAAATAGGAGATTATGGGACGAAAACACCATTTTGCCAAGTTAAAATGATTTTTCAACGGTAGGCTACTATATCTCGTAACCCCATAACACTCATACATTGAAGCCTTTAATGTCATCATCATCATCATATTTGTCCTTTTTGGGACAACATAAGGTGATTACAAGGTCTTTTTATAGGTATAATAAAACATAACAATATATGGGTACAACGAAATTAAAAAGCAAATGAATTACTCACTTTGTCTCCTTTATGCAATAATTGTTGATAGGACTATCCCCAGGCTTCTTATATTCTCGGAGACTAGTGGAGGCCAATGAAGTCGGTGAACTGTATGGAAACCAAATGAGACCTTGAGAAATGTCAACTGAAATAATGTGATGTCATTTAAAATCATCCTGCGTTCTCAATATTGAATTTTTCACATACCTTGGGCTTTTTTCGATGCAATATTAATAGATGTCCTGGTATTCTGAGTCATGTTCCTTAATTCATACTGAAGCCAGTTACAAACTATGATGACACCTATGGAGGATCCCATTTAATTAATTATTATATTCATAAACGGACATACGACAATATATTTTTTCAAATGTTTCCTAAAAATACTATTATGGTCTTCGACAAATACTATTATGGTCTTCGACAGCACCATAATGGTACTAATGGAAGAGTCCTTAATAAGAATTTTATCGTGTCTTATATGCCGTATTCTTCACATTTTAGACACACTTGGTCACATTCCTTTGACCGCATCTATGAGTCACATTCTCACATGAAAGTGACCATAAGCACAATCATTCATTTTGAGTCATTTCTTGAAACCATATTTTTCCACAATTTTAAGTCACATATGTATGTACTATTAATGGAGATTATGGGAACATTTTATATGTCACATTTTTCAAATTTACCTCCACTGGGATCTGAGATGTTGGTCACTGATTTTTTTGGCACGTTTGAGAGATATTCAGTAATGCTAGCACTCTTGTTTTTTCACTAGAAAATTAAATCCAATGTCTTATATTGACTGACTGGAAAATAAAATCCAATGTCTTATACGAATTGCCTAGAAAAAGTCACTTTATATGAATCTACAGGAAGGGAATATTCACAGCTTGAGGAGATTCATGTTGGATCATTTGTTGTTTTATTGTTGTCACTTCTAATGTACTTTATCACATGCAAAATGAAGCCACTACTCCTAACAAAATTAAACCAAAAGCAGACACAACATTTTTACACAGCTAGCAGCACACCATTCCTTTCTCATTTTTCATTGTAGAACGGATGTATCACTATGCACGCTTATTTTTTCCGCTTCATTCCTCATTACTGAACAGAAATTTTTTCACTTTGCACATTTCCTTTCATATTAAAATGACTCAAAGTTTTTAACATAACATGAAACGGAACACCTCATCTATGTTTTTTGACTCATACCATTTTGCATTCAAGTTCCACGGCTTGAGTTAAACACACCATACATCTTTTAAATCAATTACCTGCGAATGAGAGAGAAAGAGATGACCATTCTTCTGCCTTCATAACTTAAACTCAGACAATATTGAACACACCTTATTGTACTATCGGAATTGTGTTCAACAACACAAACCGATACATAGCATATGTTTTCACTCAACACCCAGAACATATGTTGAAGGCCTTAAAGGTTTTTATGGATTTTGAACGTAAATATGAAAGAAATCTTATTTTTCACACTATAGAATTCTTATTTTTCGCATTATAGAATCCTTAATTTTCACATTATAGAGTTCTAATTTTTCGCATTATAGAATTCTTATTTCTCATACTATGGCATTTTGTTTTTTTCTATGCGGACCTTATATTTATTTTCATCTAAAAATTTCTGATACTCACTTCAACAGTTTTCCATAACAGATGACACTCTCGGGTATGAGTTTTAGCCTCTCGTGTGTTCATCCTTCTATTCCGGAGCGCCTATGAAGATTACCTTTACTAAAAAATTCAAAAACATCAACATTATGACTTCCTTAATATGCATTTTTTACCTTATAGATTGTCTCAACGCATTTTTGGTCCGTGTACTCCATTGAATTGATTGGCGTCTTTATCCTCAACCTGATCCATTGGCTCATAGTTTTTTCTGAGTGGCTTATGGTGTTTTTGCTGTTTCTTCTTGAATGCGGTTTTGTTAGCCTAACCTCCATTTTATGTCTTTCATATGCGGATGGTTTGTTGGAGCCTCTTCGGTTTTCTTGTTTTTCTTCTTGAGTGCAGTGTTGACTTGGCCTCCATTTGGTGTCTTTCATGTTGCTTTGCATTGGGAATAGGGCTACCAGATGGCGTGCCTTCAAAAGTACCACATATCAAAAAATTTCAATTTAGTAATGAAAAGCAAAAATTGAATTCCAATTTTGTCATGAAATTTTTATTCCATACCAATATTTTTCATGACCAAAAAAAAAAAAAAAAAAAAAATCCTCACTTTCTACGACAAAACCCCAGCATATTAAAAGAATATTTCAAATTATTTTTTTTTTTTAATGCAAACATCGAAAGTAGCAAAACCATCCAAAAGTAGCACATTTCGAGTGAAAAGTAGCAAAATAGCACGGCCTTGCAAAAGTAGCACTTTTGCTACTTTAGTATGCCATCTGGTAGCCCTAATTGGGAAACATATCTGTGGATATTGGGCAGTTTTTTTAGGGCAATGGCAATGGTAAGCGGCATGATTGACTATCCGAAAACAATGGCAATGGTGAACAACATGATGCACTATCCGATTGTCATCTGCAGGAGTGCTCATTGTTCGATTCTTAACATGATCATGGCAAAACTATTACAAGAACCATTGGACTGTTTTTCATAGATACCCGTTCATCTTGAGATAGGCACGGCCAACCTGCCACCCATGTAGTTGTCTTATGGAATTTTTAATTTACAAAATTCAAATTCATATTTATAAGGTCTACCTTTTTTGATAAAATTTCACTTTTTCATTACTTTTCTCAGTAAAATTTAAGATCAGTTTTTGCGACTTTACAATACTTTGATGTAACTGACTGTGACTTCCGATTCATTCAAAACGACAACGACAAAAACAAAATAATATCTATATAAGCGTTGCTTATACATCGTACAACTAATAACAAATTAATGTTCAAATACAATTTTTATACGTTACAACCCAGTAGGCAAGGGCAGGCGCTAACAGTGCTTCTAGAAGGCCTTCCTTGGTAAGTATAAGGCCTTCCACCCTCCTTTCAAACGTACTTTCTTTTTTATATGAAATGGCCGCAGAAAACAGGCCTTCCTAAGCAGGCTTTCTAAGACCGCCTACCGTAGAAGGACTCTCAGAAGTACTTGACAAAAACTTAATTTTAATAAATTTAAAGACTCTAAATATTAATTGTTTTTTTTTATCCGCGCCATCTCACTTGCGTTGATATTTTTTTAATGACTTCACAATTTGACAAAGGATACACAATACTCTACCTCCTTAACATAACATGAAACAATAGAAGACTAACCTGCACACCTCTCTTAATTTCTAACCATGTGTATACTTTTCATGTCGTATATGTACAATGGATATGACAAAAAAGTTATGCCGAATCATAAAACATTGCAATACATGAAATAAAAAAGAAACAGAAAAGCGCTAAAGTAAATGGAGTCCTTCTTCTTTGCCTTCTAATATCAGGCCTGATAGCACGTATGTTGTGGCAAGGAATATTATTCCTTCTGTGATTGTATTTTTATTTGCATGAAAATCTAGTTTTGAGAGTCCTTATATAATCGCAGCAGTGCTAGCAGGCCATCTCCGAGTAAGGCCTTGCTCATTTGCACACAGTCTGTTATTTTAGACAAATTATTGGTATGTCCGATCGCTCCACATACCTTATACACTGCTGAGAAACCGGATATTCTAATAACCAGGCAATTGTTTTTTCACTAATAACCTCCTAATTGATATAAACGCAATATTAAGGTTTTTCGGAAGATTTTAAAAAAATTTTTTTTTTGTCCTTTACGAAATTTTCATCCTCAAGATCAACTGTTTTTCCTAAAAATTTTTTTACTTAAAAATTTTTTTACCTTTCAACTTATTCGAAACTTATTCGACACTTAGATCAACCATCGTCAAGTTCTTAAAATTTTGAGTTCAGTTTTCTGAAGTTTTTGGAAGGTTTCTTCTGAAGGTTATTCTGAGATAGCTACCCAAACGGGTTTTTCCTAAAATATTAATTTTCAACTTTTTTTGATTAACTATATTTGCCTTTTGAGTTTTTTTCTCATACGTTTTGAGGAATTCTTGGACTTTTCGAAGAGCTTTTCTGAGGGTGATTCTTAATCATTCTAAATATTCAAGGTGATTATTTTGAAATGATTTTCGGAACTGTGAACTTATCGTCGTATGGATTTATGACACAACATCACTAGCATAATATTATGACATGGCATCACTGATAACGTTACTGATTTTTTTTCCCTACCAGATATATGTTTCTTTGCTGGGGAATTCCCATCAACACCACATTCGCGGCATTATTATTAATTTTAAGATCCCTTGCTTTATGTGCGAACTCAGTTATTGCTTCGCATTTGATGAACGGATATACCTAATACTATTTTTTACCCTTGTCTTGTATGTGAATTAAGTTATTATTTACATAACAACGCAGGTGTACTTAATCTTGTCTCTCCCAATTTTGTCATTGGGACTTAATGGCCCTAATCATCACGCGGACACTTAAAACCGAATACATCCTTTCCATAACACGAGTTATTGTGCTAAATGAAGGGATCGTTATATTTTGACATGTACGTTTCTGGAGGTGAATTTTTGATCATGTTTTCAATCACATTTGGATCAATCGTTGCCCCATTTCTGGTCTTTATTACCACTCATAGAGTAAGATTGTGATTGGTTTGCCCCAATCTAATATGTTAACATCTTTGTGATACTGGTTTTTTTCGACTTTTTATGGGATGACTGATAGATGCATAATTTTCTGTGCTTGTCTTTATGAACATATACAGGACTAGATTGAAATTGGTTTGCCCCAATTTGATATGTAAATTTTGATATGTGAATATCTACGACACCGTAAGTTGTTTATTGCGATCTTTTTAAACTCTACATCACATCATGTTTTTCCATCATATTTCTATGATAACGTGACATTTTGTGACATATTACTGGATCATTATTTGGTACATGGAATTTTTCTACTTGTTCACTTTATTAATATTAACATTCATATATCCTCCTTTAACATATTGCATTTCAAAGTGTAAATCTTGAATAACCTTTTCCCTAGCAGAAGCCTATTACCTATTACCGGTAACATTCTCAAAGACTCTCACCTGCCATAGTTTATCATACATATTGCGTCTCATAGGTAGGGAATTGTATCGCATAAAGATTTAAAATTTCATTAATTAACTACATATTGACTAATTAAAATCCTATGCGACCCTAACATCCCTTAGTTATCCAATCACACATATTTTTCATCTCACAACTTCATATCTGAATCATGTTGAATCCTCAGATAACTTATCCACAACAAATACTAATATTTATAATTTCCAGCCTTGTTGCATGTCCACATGTGGTTCGAATCGAACATGCAGCCCTTGTTAAAAATTACCACGGTTGGTATAAACAATTTAATCTTGTTTAGCTTATAAAAATTTAAATAAAGAATTTAAAACAAAAAAAGCTACGGCACAATGCAGCACATCTCTAGCACAATCTGGTGCAATTTTAATTTTTTCAAAATTCCAAAATGGCTGGGCCAACTTGCACTTGAAATGGGTACTTTTCCAAAGAAAAAAGTTTATTTCTGGAGATATATTTTTTAAGTTTACGGCCCAATATAGCACAACTCTAGCACAATTTGGCACAACATTAATTTTTTTGAATTTTGAAATAGTTTGGCTGTATTTCTTGAAATCAATAATGGTTGGGCCAAATTGCATCTGAAAATTTGTTTTGCTCATAAAACTTTTGTTATTGGGAATTTTTTTTTTTTAATTTGCGGCATAACGCAGCACAAGTTTAGCACAATCTAGCACAACTTTAATTTTTTTGAATTTCAAAAAAGGCTGGGCCAACTTTCCTGACATCACTTATCCTGCACTACGGATGCAATTTTACAGGACGAAATTGGTATCGTGTATGTAATTTTTCTATGATTCTTACAGACTTTAAAATTATAAACAGGATATTAAAAAAACAAATCATGTTTTTATACAGAGACCGAATAAAGTCTACATACACACCCACATTTTGCGAGATCGAGAATCCCAAAACATAATGGAAAAATGTAATGATGCAGTTTTGTTTGAAACTCTTTGAAACAGTTATCTAAAAAAAACACAAAAAAACGAGTGAAATAAATCTACATACACTACGCAACTTATGCCTTGAGCTAACGATTGCATGTCAGCTGCTGGTACCAGAAATTTGGCCTTTATAGAAAGTATCATGAGTTTGGATATGTGTCTTCAGGTTTTGAATGACAATTTGCTGCAGACTGCTGAAAATCTGGGCATACAGACACATTTACGGTTTTACCAATATAAAGGCCCAAAACACAGCGAGCATAGTTCAATCCTGGTAAAAATATAAGTGCCCGAATTTGATGGCACCGCCAGCATAATCACCAGATCTAAGTGTGATTGCAAATTTATGGACGATTTTGAAGAAGAAAGTCCGAAAATACAACATTTCAATCAAAAAAGGCCTAAAAGAGGCAATTTAAATTGAATGGCGTAATATCCCGCCAGATACAACTAAAAAACTTGTTTCTTCGATACCAAACCACTTTTAAGCCGTAGTTGACCGAATAGGCTACCACACTAAATATAAAAAATTACAAAATCATTATGTTTTACAATGTTTTTACAGTTTATACATATGTATGTATCTGCATACAATAAGCTGAAATATAAGAGTATGTTTTGATTTTCTGTTTTTAAAATTTCATATAATAATTTTTAACAATAAATTTAGAGCCCTAACAATTAACATCGAAATCTATTAATCTATTTCACTATTTTGCAATTGTTCACTGTTTGTTTGAGTTTTGCTGCTGCTAAGGCCATAGAAATTCATGATTGTGAATCAGGCGAGATTTCTTCTGCAAGATCCTAAGTAAAATACATCAATGAATATTTTATCAACTGTTGTTCACGAATTAAAATAAATTTTAACTTTGTAACAGATATCGAGCTCGGGCCAAGCGATCAACCGTTTGGAAATATTTCCAACAATCTCAAGACAAACGGAGTGCAACTTGCCAAATTGCAGGTTGTAAGGAAAACGTTGCAACCAATGGGAATACAACAAATTTAAGAGAACACCTAAAAAGGCACCATTTATTTGAGTACGGTGTTGCCACTCAAAGTTCGGACAACGAAATTGAACCCGCTGAAAAAGTTGATAATCCGTCCAAGTTTGATTCTTTTTACAAATAGATTGTATTTTAAGCTGAGAGTATTCGGACGTATCCTTGCAAGGACAGGAACACAGAAACCATCCCTTGAAGGGAAGGAGTTTTTCTCGTCCCTGTCCCTGCGTTCCTTGCAGGGAAGGAGTTGGGAAGGAATTAATTTTGCATTTACTAGGCTTTATATATTTTATGTAAATAATACATCAAAAATGTTAAAGTAGGGATTTTTATTTTTGAAAATTTTTATTATAGCCCAGAAACACCATCAAGGAAAAGAAAAGCCGTTCAGTTATCACTCAAAAAATTCTTTAGAAGGCAGAATATTGCGCCATACGCACCGACGTCAGAGAAAAAACGGCAATTAGATCAGAAACTAACCAAATTTGTTGTCCAAGACTTACAACCGTTGTGTATCGTGGAAGATAGCGGATTTATAATACTCATGCACGAAATAGATCCTCGTAACAATGTGTCAAGTCGACGAACATTGCGTGACGTGCACATTTCAGCCAGTTATGAGAAAACTAATCGACACGTGGCTACAATACTCAAAGATGCCAAGTAAGAATCATTATTATGCTTATCGACCGAGTTTGAAAGTTTTTTTATCAAATAATTCGCTAATTATTTTCTCTGATTGAAGCCTTTGTAACCTAACATCCCAACTACATATGGATTGAAAATTATGTCCTATCCAATTCTGAAATTATTATTATATAAATTATTATTAAAAACTTTTTAAGTTTTTAACTATCATTTTTCCACAGGTATACCGCTTAACATTTGACGGCTGGACAAGCCGTACAACACAAAGTTATCTCACGATCACAGCCCACTCGACAAATGACCAGCTAGTCACCTCCACTTTCGCTGACGATACGGCAATTTTAAGTCGTCACAAAAATGCTATGGTTGCCACCAACCAGCTTCAAAATCATCTATTCCTTATTGAAAGCTGGCTATCAAAATGGCGCATCAAGGTGAATGAGCAAAAATTCCAACATGTCATATTTACATTAAATAGAAATCCAACTTCAACCTAAACATTAAATGGTATTCGAGTTCCAGACGCAAATGATGTAACTTATCTTAGCATTCACTTAGATAAACGCTTAACTTGGCGTAAACATATCGAAGCCAAAAAGACGCAAATCAAACTCAAAGCTGCAAGCTTGCACTGGTTTCTTGACTGACACTCTCCTCTAAAATTGGAATATCAAGTTCTACTATATAATAGTGTCATCAATCCTATCTGTACCTATGGTATACAGCTATATGGTTTCGCTAGTTCATCAAATATAGAAATTCTACAAAGAGCTCAAGCAAAGGTACTAAGGACAATAACAGGAGCACCTTGGTTCATTAAAAATGAGCATATCGATAGAGATCTCCATATACCTATGGTTAAAGCAGAATTTGAAAGAGTAAGAGGCAAATACCTCCAAAAACTGCAAAATCACATCAATCCTTTAGCTACGTCACTTGCCAACATTTCAGCACATTCGCTACGTCACTTGCCAACACTTCAGCTCATTCACGTTTAAAAAGGTCTGACCGTCCAGCTATTATAAATATATCCTTCACGCTTATTGGCATCTATGGTGAAGCTTCCATTTGAGCATGTGCATACGTAACTATGAAGCATTAAAAATTATACGCAAAAAGGACTTTGTACCGGGACCTAGCTCGTCTCGGGCTCTGTTCTCTAATAATAATAATAATAAAAAAAAATAAAAATCGCCATCCAGCTCATCTCCCTATGATGGCACAGGACCGGGACCTAGCCCGTCTCGGCTGCTGCCCGATGAGTGGAGAGTGCGGCAGCATGAGTGTTGGAGCAGTGTGCTTTTAGGATGCTTTTTGGTGCTAGACCGGGATATAGCTCATCTCGGCTATCACTTCAAAGTTATCCTCGTTGCACTAGCTCTCCTCAACATGATAGACCGGGACCTAGCTCGTCTCGGCTACCATGTCACAATCATATCGAGCTATCACTATGATGGTGGACAGGGACCTAGCCCGTATCTCCTACCACGACAACTCAGACCGGGACCTCGGTCGTCTCGCTTGAAAATTAATCAAGGGACACGTAATAGTCAACAGCTGCAACTATAGATGCGTTGCCGTAAACATATCGCCGCGACACCGCTCCAATTGCAGAAATTAACAGAATAGGCTGAGAGACGGCTGTAGAAAAGTCGAGTGTATAAGATTACAGGATGAGATGTATGCCAAATGATAGAGCTCAATGAGCCTAAATAAAATATCTAGGGTTGCCTTGCCAAAGCCTGTCCCGATGGCCGAAAATGCCCGAATTTTAGACAATTTTGTTGTTCTAATTAAAACTGTAGTACATAACAGCTTGAAATGTATGCCAAATGATAGAACTCGAAGAGGCCTAAATATAGTACCTGGGATTGTATTGTTAAATCCTGTCCCAAACATGGGTTTTCACCGGTTTTTTGGGTCAATTTTCATTAATGAAGATAGCAGCTTAAAATTCGTGCCAAATGATAGATATCGAAAAGCCTAAATAGAATATATAGGGTTGTCTTGTCGCATCATGTCCTAAACATTATTTGACACCCGTTTTTGGGGTCAACTTTTCTTAAATGAGTGGCAACTCATGTTTGGGACAGGATTCTACAAGGCAACCCTATATATTCTATTAAGGCTCTTCGATATCTATTATTTGGCTCAAATTTCAAGCTGTTATCTTCATTAATGAAAATTGACCTAAAAAACCGGTAAAAACCCATGTTTGGGACAGGATTCAACAATGCAATTCCAGGTATTATAATTAGGCCTCTTCGAGTTCTATCATTTGGCATTCATTTCGAGCTGCTATGTACTACAGTTTTAATTAGAACAATAAAATTGGCTAAAATTCGGGCATTTTCGGCCATCGGGACAGGCTTTGGCAAGGCAACCCTAGATATTCTATTTAGGCTCGTCGAGCTCTATCATTTGGCATGCATCCCATCCTGTAATCTTATACACTCGACTTTTCTACAGCCGGCTCTTGGACTAGAAGATGTGCTTAGTAATATTTATTTTCAGACCAGCTAAAGTCTTTGAGTCCCGCATAGCTTTGAATTACTTATTATAATACATATACACCCAAATCTCTTTTTACACGGTAGATACGTTCCTTAGAAAATCGTGTAAAAAAATACATGCGATATATGGTAAATTTGGGGATATGTTCCACAACCTTAAAATGTCGTGTAAGATGAAAAACTTTCCCGAAAACCGTGCAAAGAAAAGTAATCAATGAAATCCATATTTCTTAGAAAACTTAAAACAATTCATTTTTGTGTTTTCTCTTTTAAAGTTTTTCCATCAATAGATAGTCTTTTTTTCATTAAATTTTTCATCCATTTTCTCTAAGACACAATTTCGACTGTAAGAAGATGTTTTGCAACTGAGTTTCGATGCAGAAACTATTGAATGTCGAATAGAATTCTCATTTTTTCTTATAGTCGCTTTGCTTAAACCAAAAGCTTTACCAACAGATGTGGGACCTTCGCCTCGCTTTAGACAGTCTAAGATTTTTATTTTATTTTCAAACGAAATTGCTCTTCTCTTCGGTATATTATGATGTTGTTTATGCATTTAATTAATTGGGTGTGTACTAAAACAAAGATGTAAAATAATATTACATATTTATAGAACTTATCTAAGCTGAATACTTAAACATTTTCTTTATTAGTAGTAAAATATTATCATGAATTCAAATTAAACTTTAAATTTCACCATCGAATTAAAAAAACTTTAATTTGAACATCATCATTTAAAACTAGGAACTCAACGCTTTAACACAAAATAAATACTAATAACCTAATGTTGTGTTCAAGTTGAAGTGCAATGAAAAAAAAAAAACTGATTATAACATTAGAGTATTCCCCCAATTGTGTTTTTGTTGCTGTTTACATAACTTTGCTGTACAACTTAGAATTAAAATTAAAAAAAAAATCTTTTTTTGAGATTCGTGCTAGAACAAAAAATTCGTGTAAAAAAGTTTATTTTCTCATATTTTTGAACCGTGTTATTTCAAAATCATGTAAAAAAGTACCGTGTAAAAAGAGAGTTGGGTGTACTAATTTGTATAAAATTTATAATTTGTAATAGTTTTTTAGAAATAAGAGTTTATAACTTATGATTTGTAGTTATTTGACCAATATTTTGTGTGTTTTAATTTTGATGTGATATTTGGGCATTTAGGTCAATAATATTTTAATGTAAATAAAACAAATTTATTCCATTTCTTTCCCAACGTTTCGCCAATCGGTTTTAGGCTTCTTCAGGGGCGTTTATTATGAAAAACAATGACTAAAAATAGAGGAAAAATTATAATCTTATAATGATGCACAAGTGTGCATTTGTCGACTTACGTTAAGGATTACATTAAAATTATTTTTGACAATTAAAATAAATAAATAACATATAAAACATGAAAGCACAACGAAAATACAAAGATTAAAGCACGGCACTGTAACTAAGGCTAATGCAAAAGGAATAAATTACTTAAAGAGATGTCATCGCGCTCTTCCGAGTTGTTGTTTGCAGAAACGTGGGTTTCTTTTTTCCGATGGCCTAAAATTTGCAGTGAAAAAGAAATCCCCTGATCAAAACAAAATGGCAAAAGTAGTCGAAATACGAGCGAAAATCAAATAGGAGAACTGACAACTCGCTTCTTCGCCTTTATTTTCGTTCGTATTGTGATTTGCTTTATATTTCGTATGCTGCATAGAAATTCCATTTTATATGCAATTCATATTGGAAATTTGTAATTCATTTTATTTAATTAGCTATTCATGTTAAAAATTTTTATTTATTTAATCGAGATTGAATAAATTACAAAAATGAAAAACATATGAAATAAAATAGGAAAAATAAATAAAAGGAATCATATTATGTACCTGAACTGGGATTTGAACATTGATCTTTTTGGATTTTTGTTCAAATTGGCTCAAATTGTATATCATTTTATTTTATTATTATTATTATTATTATTATTATTATTATTATTATTATTATTATTATTATAGAATAAGTTATGAAAATGTAAAAATTAATAATAGAAATTAAATAAATTATATACTTAAAATAAAAAAGAAATTTGTTTTTTACTTTACTTTCGTGGGTCAGTTATAAGAAAATTAAAAAAAAAAACATTGCATGAACTGGGATTCGAACATCGATCAAATGCGTGTGAGTCAAGTGCGTAAGGGGCCGTTCAAGTATTACGTAACGCAATTTTCGAAGATTTTTGACCCCCCCCTCCCCCCTATGTAACGCACCGTAACGTTTTCCTCTACCCCCCCCCCCCCCCCCCTAAACGTTACGTAACACCCAAGTGACCATATTTACCTAAAAGTCACAATTATGTTGCGAAAAGTACCGGAAATACATGCGTATGTTGTTTATTTTCTTTATTATACCCTACACCTAGGGTATATTCACTTTGTCATTTTGTTTGTAACGCATAGAAGAGGGCGGTGGTAGGTATGAAAAAGTATGTAGATATATTCTTGATCAGCGTCACCACCTGAGTTGATTTAGCTATGTCCGTCTGTCTGTCTGTTCAAATCAGGTTTACGGAAAAACCAAGAAAGCTAATTGAATGAAATTAGCACACTCAGGTCAGACCTTCTTGCAGGCATCTTGCTATTGAAAATGGACGTAATCGGTTCATAGGCACGCCTACCGCCCATACTCTATGTATATTTGCTCAATCCCATTTTGAAAAAAAAAATGCAGCGATTTTGATGAAACTTGGTGATTAGGTGTACATTTGAACTAAATTAAGATTAGGCTAGGTTTCAAGTTTCCAAAGATTCGCGTGGCACGGTCCTAAATTTTAACCTCTATACCACCATGTCTCGTAAACCGTGCAAGATATTGTGATGAAATTTCTTTATTTTTTCGACTTTTTCATCGATTTTAAATTGCTTAGACTTTTTCAACCTCTCTCAACATTAACATTTTGCATATATTTACGACTTTTTCAACAGTTTTCAACCTCTTAAACATTTCACACTTTTTTCGAATTATTTAACCTCTTCAACGTCTTTTTTTACTGAAATATATGTACCTACTTTGAGTGCAGTGTAGGGTATGTGAGTTTCGGCCTGACTGAAGATAACACCTTAACTTGTTCATATTGTTATTTAATAAAAATCACACATAATGTAATAAACATTTGCTTAAGCTTAAAATATGTTAAAATGGCGAAAAATGAGACGAACATATTTTATTAAAATGATAAAAGTTGATGGGATCTAGAACAGCTACATCAATAAATGAGAAAAATAGGAAATCTTTCCACGCTAACATCTCTGGTTTTGGTTAACCAATCTCGAAGATGATAGTTTTAGGACATTCTGCTTGATAAGTGCTTTAATTTAACATATCATTTATTGCTGTAAATTATCTAGATCCCATCAACTTTTATCATTTTAATAAAATGTTTTGGCTGTAGGTATTCAATAAACATACACATTAAGAAAGAGTAGAGTTTCATTTCATTATACACACCTAATTTCAAATAACCACCCGCTAAAGTAGTTTCACTTCAAAAACAATGTTATGTAACGCGTTGTTCGAACCCCCCCCCCCCCTCCCCTGTAACGCATCGTAACGTTTCACAAGACCCCCCCTCCCCCCCTAATTGCGTTACGTAATACTTGAACGGCCCCTAAGCCACTAGGATACCTTGCTAATAATGAATTTCTCGATTATTTCACATATAATGGAGTATGCAAATAAGGATCTACTTTCTATTCGTATTCAATGAGCAAATCCACCGTTAGATTTTCAGGGTTATTCTAAGATTTTAGCAATAATTCCAATTGCAAAAAGAAAAACTTTAATCCTTTCGTACCAATTGTACAAGCCAACTAGATTCTGAGAAAAAAGAACTTTGATTGAAAGGGCTAAGGATTTTGTATGCACTTTATATTACAATTTAAGTTCAATCTATTGTTGATTTGCAGGTGTATTAAGCGGTAGTGTTTTTTAAGTAGCAGTCTTCAATAGTTTTTGTGATAAAAAGTGAAAACAAAAAAAAGTGACCAATATACTAATTTATAAACTGATCCATTTATAAATTAGATTGATAAATTGATAAATTTGCTGAGTTGTCTTTAATTAAAGATAAGTTCAGTTAAAAAGTTGTGTGGGTGCTCCATTTTTGGATAAATAAAGTTATATAAGTGAAAATAAACAATTAAAATCAAAAAAAAAAAAAAGATGTGTGCATAAAGTAAAGTATAGAATATGCGTAACGTGATCAATCTTGCATACTTATTTTGGAAGTGCAGAACTTTTCTTTAAATTGTTTTGTGTTTATTTTTTTGGTAAAATGTAAGATATTTTCAGTACATCTTTTCAGTTCGGTTTGCACTTCTTTTTGCTGAAAAATAGTTGATCACGTTAGGCATGCATACGAGTAGCTTATGTGTAATAAAGCTTATTAAGCGTTGTTAACTTTGCACTACAAATGGCCATGTGTGCACAAAAGACTGCTGTACATTTTTCTGCTCCATTTCTGCCAGTTTTCCTGATAAAATGTATATTAAGCAGCATATTTTAAAAGGATTAAAATTTAGATAGTGATTTTCGATTCTACATAGACAAAATTTCGATTTTGTACGACAATGTGAGCACCCACCATTTCTTTATACATGTGTATATTATGTTATTGAATTTGAAATTTATATATGTATATAGATTAAACTACAATGAACCGTCTGTGCATTGTAGATGGGTGCATAGTCCCCAATTCCACCGATGTACATATGTACCAGCCTCCTCAGGCTAATTCTGAGATTTTTGATAAATGTGTGGAAAATCTTTGGATTTCTGCTTTGAAAATCAAGCATACTTCGAGGATCTGCAGCCAGCACTTCGATCCGTCGTGCAAAGGCAATAAGCGGCTATTGAAGGGAGCTATTCCGACCCTGACTTTAGGTAATTTATTAAGTATACGCTTAGCCTTTTAAAAATTAATTATATGATTATATATTACCCATGTTATTATACACATGACATATGTACATACAACTGTTTTATTGAAAAGGTCATTCTGAAGAAAATATAAATCTTCCTCGAATTCACTACGATGTAGTTGAAAAATACAGGAAATGCTCAGTGCCCAATTGCAAGAGCACTTCTTTAGACTTCGTGCTCCACAAATTCCCCTGTGACTAAACACGAAAAAGGTCCTGGCTTGAGGCTTGTGGTGGTTTGAAGGACACCTCCACTTTGCGTATCTGCAACAACCACTTCAAGCGGTCTGACGTGGATAAGCACAAAAGGCTCTCACTCACGGCATTCCCTGAGCTTAAAATTCAAAAAGAGCTCAGTGAATTTGACGATATTGTAGTCAGTCAGGAATTACAAGAACGCAAATCGCAGTCTTGCGAGAATTGCGAAAAATATTGTAAACTGGCTGACTACAACCAAAAACAATGTCGCTTGCACGAAAAGCAGCTTGCCGAAGAGCGGACAAAAAATCAAGAACTGCTAGACAAAATTGCAAATTTGCAACAAAAGCTTGATGCCTTGTCAGTTTCAAGATGTGAGAGAGGCAAGCTACACAAGCGACATAGCACCGTCTGAAAATGCAAGTCCTTCGGCAATTGAGTTTGCCAGAATGATAACGAGTGATAAGCGGGCCATCTACTCGGATGCCCAAAAATAAATTTTTCAAGCTATAAATTTGCAGTCGTCCCGATCATACAGATTTATGAGGGACCAGCTGAAATTTCACCTCCCTAGTGCCTCTTCCCTCTACAGATGGCGGCCAATAAAGACCATAACTCCTGGTATTTCTCCAGCCATGGAGCAAATATTCGAGGATATGGCCGCGAAAATGAGCACTGAAGCAAAATATTGCGAGTTCCTCTTTGACGAACTCGTAATCCGCAAGAGTTTGGATTACGACTCATATTTCGACTACTTTTGCCATTTTGTTTTGATCAGGGGATTTCTGTTTCACTTCAAATTTTAGGCCATCGGAAAAAAGAAACCCACGTTTCTGCAAACAACAACTCGGAAGAGCGCGATGACATCTCTTTAAGTAATTTATTCTTTTTGTTTGTGTTTTCATGAAAGTTTCCAATTCTATATTGTTGAGTGTTTTCTTTAATAATATTTCTGTTTGAAGAATATTTTGTTTCGTGGACTTTAAACTGATGTTGGTTTGGGCTATTATATATATTATACAAAAATAATTATCCTACAAAACTAATCAATCACCTAATAAATAAAAATATAAACACAATAAACTGCACTCAACATATACAATTACCCAACATTGATGATCAACCAAAACGATATTTTAGCATACCATATGTTCCCACTTTAACGGATGAAAATTCGCTAAAAAGCGTCAAAAGCGTGGCTGGGCAAAACGTACCGCGCGCGGTACTGCGGCAGAATGAGAATAACTTTTCATATACGTATATAAAGCAGAGAGCGTAAAATTTAATTCAGTTTGCTTTGAAAAGCGAACAAATCACAAATACACATGCATTGAAGAACATTTAAGAAAAACACACGAGTGGTGGTGCCCGGCTCTGGTCAAAAGAGAGAATACTGCGTTTGCATACAAACCAAACAAAACGCTCACGTCACTATTCACCAACACCAAAGACAAAACAAAAATTACAAGTACACAACATTGTTTATAAAATTAACTGCAAAGGCAAGGAGATCGAAGACTGCAACGCGATCTACATCGGTACAACAAAAAGAGCTTTTGGCATCCGAATTAACGAACACAAAGCAGACGCAAAAAACAAAAAAGAGTCGACAGCGCTAGCAAAACATTTAAATGAAAAACACCACACAGCTGATTTTGACAATGCGACACAGGGCTGTCGCTGTCACTTCAATCGCAGTTTTTCACTGCATTTTAAAGTACGACACTGCGACACTGCATCTTTTATGAAAACACTGCATTTTCAGAAAAAAAATTTTGTAATTAATAAGTAATCTGGCAAAAAATTTACAATAACTCCTCAATTTTGTACTCACTACAAACGTATACGAAAAACAGAAGAAAAATCGCACGTCCCAATTCTGTTCAGACATTTACTGTAACATTATTGGAATTTGATCAGCTTTTGACACTTTGTTTTATCTTTTCTTTTCAACTCTTTTCGTGCAAAGCAATGAACGAGCTAAAAAGTACAATTTAACTCTCCATTCAGTACATTTCCACAAAACCTAAATGCCATTACTGATGTACAGTGGCTCACAGCTTATTGTATGCAGTGCATACTTTTAACTTCAGCGCTCCACAATTCTGAAACTAATGAATATGAAAAAATGTTGATGTCATTTGAAAGAGAAAAAATTTAAGTTTAAAAAATTAATGGGTTTTATTGTTAAAAACTATTATCTGAAATTTTAAACATAGAAAATACATACATACTACTAAATTTCAAGTCACAGCTTATTATATGCAGATATGTTAAGCTGTAAAAACATTGTCAAAAATAATGATTTTGTAATTTTTTATATTTGGTGTGGTAGACTATTCAGTCAACTACGGCTTAAAAGTAGTTTGGCATCGAAGCAGCAAGTTTTTTAGTGGTATCTGGCGGAATATTACACCATTCAGTTTAAAGTGCCTCTTTTAGGCCTTTTTTGCTTGAAATTTTGTATTTTCGGGCATTTGTTTTCAAAATCGTCCATAAATTTACAATCACACTAAGATCTGACGACTATGCACGCGGTGCCATCAAAATCGGGTACTTATATATTTACCGTTCTCAGTTTTGGATTTTTATATTGGTAAAACCGTAAGTTTGGCTGCATGCCCAGATTTTCGGCACTCTGCATCAAGTTGTCACTTAAAACTCTTGATATTTTTTGATTGGTTGAAACAAAAATTTAATTTTTTATTTTGAGAAAAAAATTCTCCTGACCTCAAATGTATTTAAGCGCGCATTAAACTCATGTCATTTCTTTCTTATATTGGTACAAATCCAAAATAAAAACTTAAGCGAAAAAAAGGTGGTGTTCTTCAGAAAATTAGCTTTGTTTTTTCTTATAAAAAGCGCTATAGCTCTACGAATTTTCAACCATTTTAAAAATTTTTTAAAGATTCTGACAGAAAATAAGAAGCTCTATTAGAATCAGTTTTTGACACCAATACTTAAATCAAATCGGGGAAATACTTTGAAAAACAACATATTTAATCGGCAACCAATTTCGTAATATAAAATAATCCGACTGCATGGTTTGAAAAGGATTTGGTCCTTTATCTTATAACACTGCGAAATTCACTGCACTTTTGTTTTTAAAACGCTGCGAACACTTCAATTTTTCAGAATTTTTCGGAATTTTCACTGCAGTCAAAAATTCTAAAACGACAGCCCTGATGCGACAATCTTAGACAGAGAAAAGAAAGAAAAAGTTCGGCTCACTCTGGAGAGCTTACGTATTAGGCAACATTACAAGACAGCCATCAATAGGAAAGAGGACTACAGCAACATTAGTCTTAGTTACAGTGCCGTGCTTTAATGTTTGTATTTTCGTTGTGCTTTCATGTTTTATATGTTATTTATTTATTTTAATTGTCAAAAATAATTTTAATGTAATCCTTAACGTAAGTCGACAAATGCACACTTGTGCATCCTTATAAGATTATAATTTTTCCTCTATTTTTAGTCATTGTTTTTCATAATAAACGCCCCTGAAGAAGCCTAAAACCGATTGGCGAAACGTTGGGAAAGAAATGGAATAAATTTGTTTTATTTACAATAAAATATTATTGACCTAAAAGCCCAAATATCACATCAAAAAAAAAAAAAAAGTTTATAACTTATTTTTAGTCTTTAAAACTTAAAGAGATACAACAAATAGGAGAAAAGTTTGAGAAAAAAAAAACAGCCCACTTCATAAAGGATGAAGCGATCGAATCGTTCACCATAGGAGTGCCCCCTGTACCAGAACGAGCAACAGCGTGAGGCCCGGGCCTAGGGCGGCAAAAACTTAATAACGACAGAATTTTGAAGGCGCAAGAATATAATTATAATTGAAATGAATAATTGACTTGAACTTTTTTTATTATTAATGTATGAAAAGATTCCAGCAAATCATTTTATTACTGAATTTATTTTTTAGATTGCAAGTACTTATACTTTTAATTTTCTAATTTATCAATATTGCCTTTGATAAAAATCTCTTGGGTATTTATTTAAAAGCCGCAATGCTAATAAAAGCAATTTTTCATAAGAAATTAAATGTTATGTTTCTTCTTCTAATTTAATTTAATGAATCATCAGAATAATATAAAAAAATTAAAAATTTTATCGGGAATTGAAAAAAAAAATGTGTAATATTTATTTATTTATTTATTTACAAGCTATACTTATAATTAAAATTATAAGCTTAGAAAGAAAAGAGAGCTATGGCTACTGTGGCCTTCAGCTTATTTCTAATTAATTTATAATATAGGTTCATTAAGTTCTAATTTTTACATAGGTAAATAATATTGCTTAAATTTTATGATATAAATTTGTGTTTTTGAGGAATGTAATGACTTAATGTATATTTTGTACAGTTGGATTCGAGAGGGATTGGATTGGGGCATGGTTATTGAAGATGTGGTTTCTATGATTGTGAAAAAAGTTGCAGTTAGTGAGGATGTGTTCGATAGTAATTGTTGTCTAGTTGCAGTATGGGCATAGGTTGGAGATATTGTTATCCTTTAAGTGTGAGTGAGTAAGCTTGGTGTGTCCAAGGCGTAGTCTTTCCAACTTAACTAGGTCAAGTCTGGTGAATAAGGGTACATGATCAAATTTTAGGAAATTGGATATAGTCGCATTTTGGGTATTTATTGCCTTGTACCATGTGGAAGATTTTTCCAAAGTGTATTTTTGATGTTTTGTGATAAAGCTATTTTTAAGAAATTTTGTTATGTCGTTTAAATTGAGATTTGTTGTTGTAATGAGGGGCGAAATATTAGCAAGCTTAGCTGTTTTGTCTGCGCATTCATTCCCTATAATTTGGACGTGACCTGGGGTCCAAATAAGAACTATTTTTGGATATTTATCTATTAAAATGTTTCTAATCAGAGTAGGGTAATGGTCATGGTTATCTAAATTGCTAATGGCGTCCAAGGACGATAATGAGTCGGTACATACTGCAAATTTTGAATTTTTGTTTTTAATTAGGTGTACTGCTGAAGATATTGCTATGATTTCTGCAGAGAATATGGTGCTGTAAGATGCTAAATGTTTTGTGATTAAGTTATTATTTACTGTGGTTACACTATAGCTTGTATTATTATTATTATTAATTTGTGACGCATCCGTGTATAAAAAAGTATAGTCTTTTAAATCTTCTTTAAGTTTGAGGAAAGCTTGTTGGAAAATTGTTGGGGATGTTGCTGTCTTATTAAATTTCCGGAATGTTGTATTGATTGTGTTTTGGTTAAGGTTCCATGGAGGCTTAATGCTTTTATTGTGTTTAATGGGTATAACAGGTAAGTCATATTTTTTGCTATTAAATACTGCCCTAGAAATAATTGAAGGGATCTTTTTTGGTTTTCTGTTTTTTCTATAGCTTTGTAGAATACTATAAAGTGGAGTATTGCTGCTATTAAGAAAAATTTTTAATAGTTTTTCTACTAGAAAATCTCTCTTGTGTTCTATAGAAGATATACCTGTTTTGAAAAGCATGTTATTGATTGGTGTTGTTCGATAAGCACCCAATGAAGTTCTGATTGCTGAGTTAAGTATCGTGTTTAGTTTGTTGATAACGCTTTTTGCAGCAAAGCCATATAAAAAAAGTCCATAGTCTATTTTAGTGATGATTAGAGTTTTTACGATATTGACGAGTGTAAAGGTGTTACAGTTGAATTTGAAGCTTGAAAGGGACTTTATTATATTGAGGCGCTTCGATAGATCTTTTTGGACTTGTGTAATATGGCCAATCCAGTTGTATTTTTTATTAAATATTATACCGAGGATTCTTAAATTGTCGACAGTTTCAAGTTGAAAATTATTACAGTGGATTTTACATACACAATGATGTTTCCGGCATATAAGTATGTAAATGTTTACATTTTTGAACTGAAAGTTCAGATCCTGAGTAATTGCACCAGTTTTGGATGTCTCTAAATAAATGGTCAAAGTTGATGTTAATGCTTTTCTCTTTCTTAAGTTTGGCTATTATGTAGAAGTCATCTGCATATGCACAGTAGGTGATTTCTTTATGAATCTGAATTGTTTCGCTCAATTTATTGTATGCTATTAAAAATAGTATTACGGAAAGTGGTGAACCTTGAGGTATACCATTACTAATTTCGTGAGTACTTGAAATGTGGTTCTCTACTCTAACCTTTATTTTTCTATTTGTCATGAAGTTTTTCACATAGTTACATATTCTTGGACCGACTTCCATATAAGTAATTGGTCAATTATAGAGTGGATTCCTATTTTTTTCGAAGGCCTTGGAGAAATCTAGCGATATGATGGATATATTTTTTCTGACAGAAATGGAACCGGTAATCAGACGGTCTATATAAAGTAGAGTGTCTGTTACGGACTTTCCTTTTTTGAATCCAGTTTGGTTATCATTGATGAGCTTGTTATTTGTAACAAACCACCATAATCTGCTCGCTATAATTTTATCCAAGATCTTTGCGCAACAAGGGTTTAGAGAAATCGGTCGGTAGGATGTAATTATTGTTTTATCTGTTTTTGGTTTGAGTTTGGGAGTGATTATTGTAAGTTTGTAGGCCTGAGGGATATATGATTTTAATGTGAGGTTAAAGAAGTTAAGAAGTCTGTTGGTTACTGGTGGTGGTATATTTCGTATCATGGAGTATGATATTCGGTCGTGCCCTGGTGTATTCCCGTTAAGTTTTGCTAAAGCAGATTTAAATTCCAGGATATTTATGTCGGTTTCGATTGATTGTGCATCTGAAAATGAAGTTTGAGGAAATTGAGTGTTAATGGTAGCATGTTTGCTGTGTTTGAAATGTTGGGTGAAATTGGAGTCCATAGACTTATGAGACCAGTGCTCACAAAATCTTTCTGCTATTAATTTCGGATTCGTAATAACAGTGTTTGTGCTGTTAATGCAATGAATATTGTGTGTGATTTTGTAGCCACAAAAACGCCTGATATTTGCCCATATTTTCTCCATAGGAGTATTGGGTTTTATTTCTGCAGTGTACATGTTTATAGATAATCTTTTTAATTGTTTCAATTCTTTTTTGAATAAAGCGTTAGATTTTTTGTATCTTTTTAAATTTACTAGGTTTATATTTCGCTTGAGGATATGCCAGGCATTTTGTTTGTCGTCACGAAGCTTTTGAAGTTTTTTATTCCACCATGGTACATTATGAGTAAAGTTATTAGGATAAGACTGAGGGATAGAACCATAGGCACTATGAAGAATTATTTTATTTATATTAGCAGCTTCTTTGTTGATATTTGAGGATATCGTCCGTATTTGATTCTGGTACAGGACATTACTTTTGAAAGCTGCCCAGTCAGCTGATTTAACGACGAAACGTGGTTTGATTGTTTCAAAACTGGGAGAATGGGAACAAAATAGAGAGATAATGATTGGGAAATGGTCACTTCCACATAAATCATTTTGTGTAGACCAGTTTGATCCGATTGCTAAATCTGGTGAGCAGAACGTTAAATCAATATGTGTAAAAGTGTTGTGTGTACTGAAGTGTGTGGGTGTGTCATCGTTTAGAATAATTGAATTGGGCTGTGTTATAAAATTTGCAATTTGGATGGATTGGCTTTTGGTTGATCAGAGTAAAGTTTCTGATTGCTTTCCACCTGGGGATTGCCAGAGCGATCTCTGAGCCAACCATTAGCAAGTTGACACACAGCCTCCCCGCGGCTCCATCTGGGTAGCTATCTCCGCATTCGCTGAGATAGTGAGCGAATGTGTGCAGCGTGTCCTCCCTGGAAGTAAACTGGGTTGTGCGCAGGGTTTGGTACCCGCCACGTAAAAAAAAAAAAAAAAACACTCCAATGAAGACTAAAAAATCCTCGTACAATGAACCCCTCAACGTTGACGACCACTGCAAACGAAAAAAGGACTATGATTTAAGGATATGCACCTGGAATATCCGGACCCTCAATTGGGAAGGTGCCTCTATCGAATTGGCGGATGCCCTCTGAAAAATTAAGGCTGACATCACCGCCATCCAGGAAATAAGATGGATAGGACAAGGTTGCTCTAAGCAAGCAAGTTGCGATATCTACTACAGCTGCCATGCGGAAAGGCGCGAATTGGGATGCGGATTCGTAGTAAGCAAGAGACTTCGCCACCATATCTCCAGGTTCACACCTGTGAGCGAAAGGTTGGCTACGATCCGCGTCAAGGCTCGATTTTTCAACATCAGCTTGATTTGCGCGCACGCCCCGACGGAGGAAAAGGACGATGCTGTCAAAGATGCCTTCTATGCGAGACTCGAGGAAGTATACGACCGCTGCCCGGCCCATGACGTTAAAATTGTACTCGGGGATTTCAACGGAAAGGTCGGAAGAGAAGGTATATTTGGCCCCACTGTCGGTCAGTTCAGCCTTCACGAGACCACCTCAAACAACGGTCTACGGCTGATCGACTTCGCCGCGGCACGAAACATGGTAGTAAGTAGCACCAGATTTCAACACCTCGATATCCACAAGGCCACCTGGCTGTCCCCTGATCAGAAAACACGCAACCAAATCGATCATGTTGTGATCGACGGAAGGCATGCTTCGAGCGTGCTAGATGTTCGTACGTTCCGGGGAGTCAATATTGACTCCGATCATTATCTTGTTGCAGCCAAGATACGCATGCGGCTGTGCAATGCAAAGGATGTACGCTCTGGTACGCAACGAAAGCTGGACGTCGCTAAGCTGCAATCACAGCGGACGGCCGAAGCCTATTCCGCTCGCCTCTCAGAACTGCTCCTTCAACCTGACTCTCTACCCGATGATGCCGGTGGACTTTGGGCGCATATATCCCGCTCCATGCGCTCTGCCGCTGAGGAAGTCATTGGTTTCCGACGCCCACTTCCGCGAAATCAATGGTATGACCAGGAGTGTCGCGAAGCTACTGCAGTGAAACACGCCGCCTACAAAAGAACCCTGCAGTCAGCAGCAACGCGAGCCGTGCACGAAAACTACCGGGAAAAGAGAAAGGATGAGAGGCGCCTTTTCAGACGCAAGAAACGAGAGCAGGAAAGGCACGAGCGTGAGAAACTCGAAGTGTTACGGGGCAGGAATGATGCTCGAAAATTTTACCAACAAGTCAAGCGTCTGACCCAAGGTTTCAAGCCCGGAGCATCTACCTGTAAAGATGAACATGGAAATCTGGTTACGGATACGCAGGGTACACTGAGATTATGGAGGGAACACTTTTCCAAGCTGCTTGCTGGCGATGACTCCACCAATCCCGCCTTTGGAGAAATTAACCCGATACCACCAATCAACGACGATGGTGTGGACGTACCACCACCTAGCCATGACGCGGTACGAGTTGTGATCCAACGACTTAAGAACAACAAAGCGGCTGGTGCCGATGGCCTGCCAGCTGAATTGTTCAAGACCGGCGGCGATGAGCTGATAGGGTGTATGCATCAACTCATCTGCAAAATATGGCTAGTTGAAAGCATGCCCGACGATTGGAATCTCAGTGTCCTTTGTCCTGTACTGAAGAAAGGTGACCCGACAATCTGCGCTAACTATCGGGGAATCAGTCTTCTTGCCATCTCTTACAAGGTCCTGTCGACTGTACTGTGTGAAAGACTTAAGCCGTTTGCCAACACACTGATTGGGCCTTATCAGTGCGGCTTTAGACCTGGTAAGTCCACCATAGACCAGATCTTCACACTACGTCAAATCCTGGAAAAAACCCACGAAAAACAGATCGATACCCATCATCTCTTTATCGATTTTAAAGCAGCTTTCGATAGCCCGATACGGGATTGCCTGTATGCCACCATGTCTGAGTTCGGTATACCTGCGAAGCTGGTGTGGCTTTGCAGAATGACGTTGAGCAACACAGCCAGCTCCGTTAGAGTAGGAAGGGACCTCTCCGAACCATTTGATACCGAACGAGGTTTCAGACAGGGCGATCCATTATCCTGCAACCTCTTCAACTTTGTGATGGAAGGGGTGTTGCGAAGAGCCAGTGTACATCGTAATGGCACTATTTTCTACAAAAGTGTCCAGCTCCTTGCATATGCCGATGATATTGATATCATTGGACGTTGTAAGCGAGATGTTACTGCTGCGTTCTCTGCTATCGAAAAAGAGTCAGCGAAAGTGGGTTTGACGGTGAACGAGGGCAAAACAAAGTATATGCTGTCCACAAACAGGGAGACGCGGCGTATTGGATCCTTTGTTACTGCGAACAACTATACTTTCGAAGTTGTCAAGGAATTCACCTATCTTGGCACCGCCGTGAACACTCAAAACGATGTCAGCCTGGAGATAAAGCGAAGACTAACTCTTGCTAATAGGTGTTACTATGGTCTCAGTAAGCAATTGAGTAGTAGAGACCTCTCTCGCCCGACAAAACTGACACTCTACAAGACGCTCATCTTACCCGTGCTACTTTACGGCGCAGAAGCATGGGTTGTGTCGCAGACTGATGCAGCCACGCTTGGGGTGTTTGAGAGAAAAATTCTTCGCAAAATCTTCGGTCCTGTTCACGTCGGCGACGACTACCGTATTCGAATGAACCACGAACTGTACGAGCTCTACGCTGACATTGACATAGTCAAGCGCATCACTATTCAACGTCTGCGCCGGCTGGGACATGTTGTGCGTATGGACGAAGAAGCTCCGGCGAAAAAGGTGTTTGATGCGGAAGCCGCTGGGCGACGACGAAGAGGAAGACCATGCCTCCGATGGAAAGACCAAGCCGAGGAAACCCTATCCACGCTTGGTGTGAATGATTGGAGAAGGCGTGCGCAAAGCAGAGGCGCCTGGAGAGAGCTTTTGAGGTCGGCCGTAACCCGGTAACGGGTTGTTATGGCCTCCCAAGTAAGTAAGTAAGTAAGTATAAAATTTGCAAGAGTTTTTCTTCTGTGGTTGCTGAGGGAGAATCCCCAGTCCCGATGCCTTGCGTTAAAATCCCCTGTTCGAATAGCTGATGTTTCCTACAACGTTTTGTAAATTATTGGTATTGAAATTATTATTGGGTGGTATATACACTGAGATCAGTGTGAATTTTTTCTTGGAGTGTAACACGACACCTATAGCTTCGAAATCGTTATTTAAGTTGATCAAATCATACTGGATTGAGTTATGAATCAGAATAGCAACTCCACCAAATAAGTTTGAAGTATTTAAAGAGTGAATTGAAAAGTTTACTGGGATAGGAATGGGAGAGTTAGACTGGATATGAGTTTCTTGCAGAGAGATGACTTTAGGACTAAGTTTTTTAATTAATATAAGTAGTTCGTTATAATTATTTGTATAGCCTCTTATATTCCATTGGAGGATTTTCAGATCCATTCTGTTAATCAGGATTATTTTTATCTATGTATATATACATAGTACATTCATGTAGTTTTGTATTTATGAAAATGAATAAAAAAATTGAGCGATTACGTTGTGCTATGGCTGAGAAAAAGTGGTGCAACCGTTTAGAGATTGCCTATTTATGTATATATATTTTTTAGTAGCACTTTCTTTTCAAACACGTTTTTTGAGGTTAGAAAGCTATTTTTTCGAAAAAGACCAAACGGCATCAAGAAATTGCGAAAATTTCTGATTTTTTCATATGCTTGAACATCTTTTTTTTTCAAAACTGAAATGGGCAGAGGGGGTGGCCTTTTTGACAAAGAACTACCCATATATAAATATATGTATGTATATAATGTTGTATTATGTGTTATGATTAATAACTTATTAAAGGTCTGGTGATATGTAGTCCATTGAGTCGAACTCTTCATTATTTGTTGTAGTCATATTGTTAAGCTGCTTACTACAGGGTGCTTTTTTTAGAGGTATATAGCTTCGAATTGAAATAAAACACAAGAAAATCGTTTTAATGTCCATCAATTTGGCTTTATTGGAAGGATAATTTTATGCCATTAATGTTTAAATATGATTTCGGGCATGTGGCCGCCGCGGCTGGCTCGAATAAAGCCAATTCTACAGGTCGAATTTTGAACCACTTTTTCGAGCATATGGGGCCGTATGTCGGCAATAACGCCACGAATGTTGGCTTCCAAGTCCCCTAACGTTTCTGGTTTGTTGGCGTAGACGAGCGACTTCACATATCCCCAAAGAAAATAATCCAATGGTGTCAAATCACACGATCTTGGTGGCCAATTGACAGGTCCATTCCGCGAAATTATGCGCTCATCGAATGTTTCCTTCAATAAATTGATTGTGACGTGCGCTGTGTGGCATGTAGCGCCGTCTTGTTGGAACCACAACTCATCCACATTCATGCCATCCAATTCGGGAACAAAATAGTCGGTTATCATGGCTCTATACCGGTCTCCATTAACGGTAACTGACTCTCCAGCATTATTTCGGAAGAAGTATGGCCCAATGACTCCACCAGCCCATAGAGCACACCAAACAGTCAGTTTTTGTGGATGTAATGGCGTCTCAAGGGTCTCATGTGGATTCTCTTCACTCCAAATGCGGCAATTTTGCTTGTTGACGTAGCCATTCAACCAAAAATGAGCCTCATCACTGAACAAAATATTTGCTTTCTTAGTTTTTTGTTTACTTTTAAGTTGCTTGATGAGACGTTTAGAAGTGTTTTTTGGATAAATTTTTAGTTTAGTGTCAGATAGTATTTTTGATGCTATATAAGATGTAGCTCGTTGTAGTTCTGAGTCGGAATCGGTGCCGACATCGGAGTAGCTTATTGTATTTCGGCTGTTTGTTGCTGGATTTGATTGACTATTGAATTGTTGTTGGTGAGTTTGGTTAGTAGTTGGGCTATGGTTTTGAATTGAGTTTTGGTTGTTGTTAGATGCAACTATAGAGTACAATGGAGCTTTTATATATTGTTATAGCAGTTTTATTATCTATTTTGTTTATTGTCTTTATAGCTTGTATTTCTTGTTGCTTAACAAATATTGGGCATCTCTTATCAATGGCCGAGTGGTTGCTTGGAGTTATTTTTGACTCTTTGCAATTGATGTATGATTTTTCATTTTTGCACTGTTCTTTTATTTCAGAATTTAGATGGTATTCATTAGAGCATATTGGACAGACTTTCGCGTTTTTACACAATTTTACGATGTGACCATAGCGTTGGCAGTTGTTGCATTTCATAGGTTGGGGAATGTGGGGTCGAACGTTAACTTTTTGGTAACCTATCTTTATCTCGGAGGGCATCGTAGTTGATGCGAATGTGAGGATAACTAATCCGGTTTCTTGAAGTTTTTCTTCTACCTTTTTAAGAATTTTGGAGACATGACTTATATTTTGGTCCTTTAGTTCATTAAGAATTTCACTTTCTTCAATTCCTCGAAGGTCATTGCAGTAGAGTACTCTTTTTGAGTAATTAAGGGTTTTGTGTTCTGTAATGCTTATTGTGATATTATTTGTGAGCGCTGTTAGCGTTATTAATTTATTTGCTTGAGTGTGATTTTTAGTTTTTATTAAGATGGTACCGTTTCGTAGTTTTTTGCACTCTTCTACTTCACCGTTGATCGTGCAATCGATGGCTTTTTTGATGAGAAAAGGTGAGACATTAGAAAGAGTATTGGTGTCATTGGTTCTAATCATCTGAAGATATTTGGGACCAGGGGTGGTAAAAAGAGGATTTATTGTTTTGTCCCATTCTAGAGACGGTTGATTTGTTATGTTAGGTGGATCGTTCATTGTATTTTATTTCACTTAATATCCTTTTAGATCTATTGTATTTCACTAAATTGAATATGTTATGTTAATTTTGCTTAAAGAGGGTAAGTGTAGTGTATGTATGTAGTTTTAGCTTTTGTTGTTTTAGGACAGCACTAGCAGGTGCAGCGAGATTTCACTGCAGCACTAACAAGTGCAGTGCGACTTCACTTGGTTGTTTTATTTTTTTTATTTTGTGGAATTTCTGTATTGTTTGTTTTTGTGAAGTTATAGTTATTAACGGAATTAGACAAAAGAGAATTATTATGATTTATGCTTTGTTGTTCTGTCACTGATGCTAAGTAAACAATAGAGCGTACGTCTGATTGCGACGAGAAATTGACTGATACTGAAATGTGTAATATATTTCAGAAATATCGGTGCAAAATAAATTAATTAAATTGAAATTTAAAAAAAAATTTTTTAGTAACAAAAAATAAGCCATTAAATATAAAAAAAAATTTCAATAACTTCAATGGGCAAAGATTATTGAAGTCCAAAAAATTTTAAACTATATCTACTAAAAATCTAATTAAAAAATATAATTTTGTGTAACTTGAAAATTTTAAATTTTATCAACTAAATATCTAATTAAAAAATATAATTTTGTGTAACTTGAAAATTTTTATTTTTATTCAACTAAGAATTTTAATCAATATATCCTGAAGCGTTCAATTTATAAAAACAAATACATACATATGTACATATCCCACTAGGCATTTTTGCATTTGTTAGGGTCTTCAAGAGTTCTATATAACCATTCTTTAAGAGCAGAACTCTTGAAAATATTCGCTAAAGAGGTTGTAAAATACACAATAAATTTAATTTAAGACCAAAAGGGCACCTTCTATGGGGGCCTTCAAGACGTTTATGTAAGAGTTAGTTGTGACGTTTTCAAATCCTCTTCAAGATGTTATTAAATCAATACAACTAAAGGTCTCTAAAAAATTTGAGCTCTTGACAATATTTATACACAATTTTTTTTTAAAATTTTAATGAGGCTTATTTTATTCTTATGAAGTCTAATAAAGATTTGGTTTTTGTTATACATACTATTTGCAGTATACCAAAGTTAAATAGATAAAAGGATGATAACAAATGGAAATATAAAATGACAATTGAAAATGATGCAACGAATAGTTATGAATTTCGGCACTAATATTGATCAAAATTTACGTGCGAGCAAGGATTTATCGTGAAGTTTGTGGTTTTGGTACGAAAAACTTAACGCGCTTCGAAAATATAGCTTTTTAGGAAAATACAATTTTTTGGCGAACATTTTTTTTAGTTTTTTCTTTAATATTTATGTCTCAAAATATGTATTTCAAAAAATATGGCCGACGACGCCATATTTTTAAAATTCCTCGATAAGTGGCTTATAAAACTTAAGGATTATCTCAAATGCTTTATAAGAGGTACTTTAAACTTAAGAATTATCTAAAGGGCTTAATAAAACTTTACAGTTTTAATATGTTTAAATTGTTTATTTAAAATGATTGTGGGTCCATTTTTAGGGTTACCATATGAACAAGAGGCAAATTAAAGAAGAAGTGCTTTTGAGCTTTTTTATGGGCCGTTTTTCTTTATAGAAATATAAATTATAACCCAAGTTTGAATGAACATATTTTGGGTAATCTAGCGTTTATTTTTTTCTCATATTTTTTAAACAAATTTAGCAGTGGGCGATATTTAAATTTTAAACGCTTAATTTGGTCAGTGATAACAATCTACAAAATTTTGTAGCAATTTCGTAAATCAAAGATTGTTGTCCAATGCCAAGATCTGGTCTATTCAAGGTGCCGCGAAACGAGATTAGCTCAATTACTCGGAAAGTAAGGCACAAACAGAAAAATATATTAAGGCCAATTTTGTAGAGGAGATGAAAACACATCGATTTCATATCCTAGAAATCTCGGTATGACAAAATTTGACCACTCTTTCATAGCTTTAAAATTTCCAACCACCACCACGATTTTCGAATAATAGCAAGTATTTTGGCGAAAAACGTTGTTTTTATGGAAAATTTTAAGGTAATATTACTTGTTTAGTTCCGAAAACTGGATTTTACGCCCAAAATAATTATTTTGTTCAAAATTACAGTATTTATTGTGCATAATCTTGTCACATGGAGATTTTTTGGGCATGAAATCGTTGTGTTTTTATCTGCTCTACAACATTGGCCTAATTATATTTTTCTGTGTATGGCTTACTTTCCGAGTTATTGAGCAAAACTCCTTTCTTTGCGAAATGTGAAATCGGGATAAGCAAGTCAAAAATCGCGATGCACTTCTTTTGGCCAATTGAATCAAGAATTTATCAAATTTCAAAACTTTAATTTTTTAAATAAATGTTTAAGTAATAATTTAAAAAACAATTTTTATAGTATAAGAATTTTAATTGAATTGCGGAAGTTTGGTAAGCCTACTATTTGAAACGTACGTTGCAGCCTCCATAACTGTGAGATCATAAAATGTTTTATGAGCTCTTGCGAAGAGTCCTATAAATATATCCGATTTAAGATTCTCCTCATTGAATGTTGATATTTACAGAGGTATTTTATAAGTTCACGTAAGAGTTAAAGTTTGTATTGGCTCTTATGGAGCACTTAAAAACTCAGAAATTAAAGAGCTCAATAAAACTTACAGCTCTTAAAGTAAAAAATAATTTTTATTTATTAAAAAGCTTTTATCAAACACTTTTTAAAGGCCTTGATAAATATTTAAATTTTCGAATACAAAAATATTTATAAAGATCTTCCGAATGCTTGTTAAAACCTTATAAATACCTAAGCTCTCCTTAAGAAGGATATATTTACAGACATTTTAAGAACCTCTCACAAGACGTCGCTAAGATCTTTATAAATACTTTTAAAAGTCTAAGTAATTTTTGTATTTGTCAACATCTTAATTAGCAGTTTTGAAATGCTTCATAAATATTTTTCATTGCAAGATTTAATTTAATCCTTTTAAAAGGCGAATAAATACTCTGGTATAAATTAAGAGCCTTATAAATGCTAATTAAATGCTTTCGAAAATTCATCGAGAGCTGCCGATTATTTTAATGCCCAGTGGGATGTGTGCAGTTCACACGTGTAAGAAATGAAACCTTGAGAAAACTAAACTGCAAGGAGATTACGGCAAAATTCCGATGATTTTAAATGGGAACTTTAATATGAACTTTGTATTGGATACTATGATTGAGTTCCTCTACATCAAATTAAAAATGTGTAGCAGTCGCACTGAATCGACAACAAGATCAAAAACAGTAATTGACGCTGTATTTCAAAGGTATGTATATTGATCAAATCCAAACCCAAGAATTTATTTCATACTCTAGTTACCATAAGCCACTTTTTTCATTTGTGGAAATTTAAAACATGGAGTCTGAATAATAAAATTTCTGTTAAATTTGGTACAAATATTATAAAAAGGAAACCATATAATTGTCCCACTTCTGATACTGCATTCGTCAAATTCTCTTCCAGCTTAGACCAAATCCATTTCAAACCATGCTGTCGGACTATTTCATGCTACGGAATTGGTTGCCGATTAAATATGTTGTTTTTCAAAGGATATAAGAGGACCTATATTTCCCGGTTTGATAAAACAAATTTTTTTACGAAGTTACGCTCATTTTAAGTTTTATTCTCAAAAATTAAAAAAAGCGGCATTTTCATCCAAATCAAAATAAATAACTTTTGTCTTTTGATTCTAATAGAACTTTTTGTTCTCTGTCAGATTCAATACGACCAAAATGAAATAAATTTGTAACCGGTTGGTTAATATTGTTTGGTCGTATGGGATCAAATTCATGTCACTTTCGAATGGCTGTAACTTTGCGAGGAAACATCACAGATTACCGTTTGAAAGCTAATTTTAAAGATAAAGAACGGTACTAAATGATGTTATTATTAAAAATAAGCTGAAAGTAGTAGTACTACAGATGGCTTGACAATATTGAAACAAAAACTTAAATTTTTATTTTGAGAAAAAATTTAAGCGCAAAAAAGGTGGGGTTTTCAGAAAATTAATTTTGTTTTTTTCTCATAAAAAGCGCTATAACTCTGCCAATTTTCAACCATTTTGACATCTGAATTCTGACAGAGAATAAGAAGATCTATTAGAATCAAAAGACATAAGTAAATTATTTTGATTTGGATGGAAATGCCGCTTTTTTAAAAAAAATTTTCAGCGGTTTCTTAATTTTTGACACTGAAACTTAAAATGGGCATAATTTCGTAAAATAATTTTTTAATCAAATCGGGGAAATATGGGTCCCCTTATATCCTTTGAAAAATAACATATTTAATCGACAACCAATTCCGTAATATGAAATAGAACGAATGCATGGTTTGAAATGGATTTGGTCTTTAGTTTTCTGAAAGTTTCACTTCTGCCTCGTGTGAACTGCACACATGATTTTTTTTCTTAAATACATCACGCAAGCTATGACGCCTTTTCGCAAGCCTTCATTATAAACAGCCGCACACAGAATAAACCTGTAAGGAAAACAACGTAAAATTGACTATAGGACTACTGAGAAAATTACAGCATTTGGTAACAGCAATAATAGTCATTGTTTGGAACTCAATTTTAAATCGTTTCAATGCTGCGAATAAAAAACTTTAGGATTCTCAAACTAAGTTATCATCCGTTGTCCAAATTTATGGTCCTGTGGTTTCTTTTCTTCAAGATATGAGAGATAAACAATTTTCTGAATATGAAGAAAAAGCCAAGACACTAAGTATATGGAGTCCATGATTATTATTATAATAATACTTGTCGCCAAAAAATCAGAAAACTTTATGTTGAGTCATAACTATTATGCATAAGAAATATTTTATTAATTGTCAATAACTATTATTTTTCAATGGATTCTTTTTTACGTTGAGTCATAACTATTATGAATAAGAAATTGTTTATCCATTGTCAATAGCTATTAATTTTGAAAAAATATTTTTTTACGTTGTTTTGAAAAAAAGTGTTCAAGAGATTCCCATTTTTGTGAATCTTTTTGCACCAATCGATGGGGAGGTTGTTTTTATGACATCACCAGAGGTGGTCATCGGTTCACAATGGTGTCCGATTTGGCTATATTTTTGAAATTTTTATTCAACCAATTGAAGGAAACAGGTCGAAAATGGATTTAAGCCATCACAAAAAGTGGTTCCGAGTTCCAAAAATGGTTGATTTTGCTCCATTTTCGAAAATTTTTTATGCACCAATTGTTGGAAAGAGGTCAAAAATGGGTTTTGGACATCACCAGAAATATTACCTAGACCCAAAATGCCCGATTTTGGTTAGTTTTGAAAATTGTTTTTGTGCACCAATCGATGGACAGAGGTCGAAAATGGAATTTGATTAACACCAGAGTTGGTCCCGAGACACAAAATTCGCATTAACGAAAAAAGTAATAGCTTTATCTAAATTGAATATTTTATGGCTGTTACTAATAAACATACCAAAATATATGCAGAATGTTTGAAAGGTCTACGACGCTTCTAACGGTACTTTTATTTTGACTTGCACAAGCAATGTATTTTTCGCACGTAAAATTTAGTCAGTTGCAAGTTGTGTTTTGCTGCCTTAATAAAAGTAAAATTTACCAAATCAATCCACCTTGATCCAGTTGCATATTTATGATTATATAAAAACAGCGCGTTGTAGTAGTAAACTAGTGATAAGTGCCTTGAGACACTTGGGCCTGCGTGTGAACTTTTTTGCAGCTATTATTTCACTTACTGAGTAGCAATTTTCGTATCGGTTTTTGTTTACTACACACGTAATTTTTTTCCTAAAAACTAAAAGATAAAGTATGAAATGGCAGAGCGAATGCGTAATTACTGCAAATTGGCGGACTTGAGCAATGAACATTTGATGGATTTTTTCGATTCAGTTCAGTTGGACGAAGAATTGTCGAGCAAATCAAGTGACGATGAAAGCTATGAATTTGATGTGATAGAAGCACTGAACGCTGGAGGATGCTGATACAGCGGCATTTATAGAGAACACAGTTGAAAATGTGCAAAATTTAGTACAGGAGCCTGAGCATGCCCAGAAAACAATATAAAGGCCTCCATTGCCATCAATTGAAGATTTTCATTTCTTTACCTTCTTCTGGTGGTTTCAACGCTTCTGGTAAGAGGTAACAATTATTGTATACAAATGACTTATTTATCTATGTACATATAGGAATTGAATCAATCACGAAAGAGCCGGAGAAAATAGTATGGCGAAAGCAATCGATGCAGTTGTATGTCAACGACGTAGCGTTTTGAGGAGATTTTTCGTTGATAGCTGGAATAATGGAGCTCGAAAATCCATTAAAGATATTTTGCTATTTTTTCGATGCAGATGTTAAGAATACGATCGTTGAGGAAACTATGCGAGCATCTCTAACCGAAATCATCGCAAGACAATTCAAAATGAATGTTGATGACATCCACCAATATATTAGGATTTCAATGTGCAAATTTCAAAAGCTACTGGAAAAAAACTCTACCACTTGGTCGATATGGCAGCAACAAACGCTTCTATTTTCCATAGGCGTATAAAAAAGGAACAAAATGAAAACGTAAGCACGGACAAATTGTCTGAAATCCCGGAATTTCACAAAGCGGTTGCTTCTGGACTGGTGGGATTTCAAAACGAGCATTTCCCATGTTGCCCAAGCAGTGATCTCTTTAATCGGATAATGCAGTCTCCATCCTCTCAGAAACATTCACAATCAGGGCTAAAGCTTGGGGAAAAATCACAGCATCCAATTTCGGATTTGTAGTTTGACCAACTCAACCATTTTCCGGCTTGGTTGGGTCGAGATAGTGGAAGAAGATGGTGTAAGACTGCAAAACTTCGCAAGCGCAGTGCACTTGCAGAAAATGCAATCTGCCTTATGCTGCACAGCCAACAAAAATTTGTTTTTTCGAATATCATAGTCAAAAATTAAGATTAACTCAGGCAACCTAATTCACAACTGACTTTTTTTTTCACTCAAAGACCCAAAAGTGCCTTGAGACACTTATTCACATTTTCTCACCTCAAATGTAAACGAAAGCATCTACACCTTTTCTGAGTTCTTTTTTGAATTCAGGGTCCACAATTTACCTTAGAAAAAATTATAAGACTTATTTTCTTCCAATATTTTCAAAAGTAGTCAGAGGGTCATTCATAATAGTTATGACTCAACGTAAAAAAGAATCCATTGAAAAATAATAGTTATTGACAACTAATAAAATATTTCTTATTCATAATAGTTATGACTCAACGTTTAAAAATAATAGTTATTGACAACTAATAAAATATTTCTTATCCAATATAATTAAAAATCAATTTTTAAAAATAATTCTTAAAATTTAGCAATTTTTTCAATCCCAAAACAGCAAATAATAGTTATTTTGGGTCCCTGCTATTGGCACATTTTGTACCTTAAACTGTTTGGAGAGAACGTCAAGCTGTTAACAACTGTGTTTTTGTTTGCTCCTGTTTAAACTTGAAATTTAAGTGTTTTCAGTTCTTAATTTGAAAGTGTTAAAAGTGAAAATTAAATAATCTTGTGTTTAAATATTGTGTCTTTTTGTGGACATTGAAATCACATTGGTTCTTGTGTTTAATTAATTAATTAAATCAAATTTCATACTTTTAATCTCTTTTGCAGCAACAAATTCGATTTTTGTTTATATCCGGACATACATACATACATACATTGAGAGTATTTTTGCGCGTTTTTTGTTTTGTTTAATTTTTTAGTTTTACTTTTGTTCTTATTTTTTGACACTAAAGTAATACATTTGAAATTTTTGCATTTCGAGCTGTTAGAAAAAAGTATAAAATTGTAGCATACTTTTAGTACTGTGAAACGGATAGAAAATATATTGAAAAAGTGTAGCATACTTTTAGTTTTACCTTTACATTAACATTATATTTTATAATGATCTGTAAACACCCTGTCTGCACTGCTAAAGACGCAACTGAGCGTTTCGTAGACTGCCATTTCTGCGATGATCTTTACCATGCGAAATGTGTTGGACTAAATTGTCGAATTGCCGATATCCTTGAGAAGGGTGAAGGTCTTCGGTGGTCATGCGCAAAATGCAAGGCAGCCAATAACTGCTTATATAACCTTTACAAGCATTCTAAAAAATGTTTTGCTGAGATCGGCAAAGACCTGACATCCCTTATACAGAAATTTTAGCACTTCGAAAGTATTTTTAACGATTATAGATGCTGAGAAGAGCAAACTTCAACACCTAACAAATCGACTCCGATGACTCTTCGCGGGAAGCAGAAAAATGATAAAAAATCTGGAAGTACCGTACTTAAAACTACAACGTTGGATAAATTACCTAAGCCTGTTTAGCCTCCTATACAAAGTACAACACCAGTACAATCCAATATCTACCTCTGCTCAAAAAGATAAGGAATCAAGCTCAGTAACGATCAGAAAATGACGGTTAGAAATGAGCCAAAAGAACTTGTAGTTGTATCTTTGAAAAAAACTGTTTTTGTGTCGCGTTTTGCTTCCGATACTTCGGTTGAGGACTTAAATTATTATATTAAAAATAAATTAAATGGCTTCACTGATTTTTCTGTGCGTAAGCTAAAGTTTTCATACTAGAGGCGTTTAAAATTTTTGTCCCTGAAGATGGTTTCGAAAGGGTAAATCACAAAGATTTTTGGCCTCTCAACACTATAGTTCGTGAATTCGAGTATAGAAACAGCCCACGCTCTGAAAATGTTGTTAGCTTACCACAACGTGCTGAAGACCTAAATGTTTCAAGAAACTAATTCTTGACCGGCTTCAAACTTTAACTATCGCTTACCAAAAAGTTAGAGGTTTAAATACGAAAATATCAGATTTATTCATGAATAGTTTCGATTTTGAATTTCATATTATTGCATTCTCTGAAACATGGCTTCGTGAAAATATACTGAACTCTGAAATTTTTTGTAGCAGTTACCAAATCTTCAGGAAAGACCGTAATTCGAAAATTGGTGGTAGAGTCCTCCTGGCAGTGCGCATTTCCTTATCCTGTGAGGAATTAAAGTTTAACAACAATACTGACTTAGAACTTGTTGGGGTTGTTATTAAGCTTGCTAATAAATCAATTTAACTTGTTCCTACATTCCACCAAATGCTGATCACAATACCTATTTACGAAATGCAGAAGAAATTAAAGGATTAAATAATCGTCATACTGCAAACGATTCCATGATTGTACTAGGGGACTTCAATTTACCATACGTTTCATGGAATACAACGGACAATTGCTGTTTTCTTACACCCACTTCAGGCAATAGTGTTATAACCGAATTTCTGGATATTCTTTCTGATTACTGTCTTCATCAAATTAATAACATTCTTAATACGAACAACAGAAACCTTGATCTTGCATTTGTTGATGAATTTTATAACATAACTATAAGTCGCATTGATCCTCTAGTTATACCGGAGGACAAACGTCATCCAACTTTTCAACTAAAGTATGTTTTAGCTTGTAGCTTAGTGAAAACAAATCGTGTAAAATCTCAGAGCTCATGTTTCAACTACAAGAAAACGAATTATATCAGACTTAACTCCCTGTTAAACCATATCGACTGGTCAGTTATATTACCTGATAAACCATATTACTCTGTGGCTGATATTGAGCGTTATGTAAAATCATTTAATGAGCGCTTGCAATATTGTATTTCTAAATCTGTGCCAAAGTTTAATTCATCTGTATTGTCAAGCGATCCTCCATGGGTAACAAAAGAATTAAAGTACCTTAAAAATATAAAAAATCGCCGGCTTAAAAAATTCAAAATGTCTGGTAAATCCATTGATTATATAAGCTATTCCCGTACTCGGTATAGTTATCAAAAAAAATAATAAACGGTATTATTTAAACTACATTTTATATATAAAACTCAACATTATGAAAAATCCCAAAATTTTTTACAAATTTACTAACATCAAGCGCAAATCTTCTGTGTATCCTCTTCAGATGTCCTATAATGGTATAACATCATCCGAAAAAAGTGAAATATCCAATTTGTTTGCAAATTTCTTCAAGTCCACTTATTCATCTTCTACTTATGATTCTCACATCAACTATCCATATAATCTTTCGCGTATAAATGAAATGCAACTTTCACGAATTGGAGCTGATCTAGTTAGTAATGAACTGAACATTTTAAAATGCTTTTTTTCAACTGGATCAGACAATATTCCTACAAACATCCTGAAGTATTGCGCAAGTAGTCTTTGTTATCCTCTCTCAAAAATTTTTAATATTTCCTTGAATTTGGGCTACTTTCCAATATCATGGAAAGAGTCTTACATTATTCCACTTCACAAATCCGGAAGTAAGGGTAGTATTGAAAATTACAGAGGTATTGCTAAGCTCAGTGCAATCCCAAAACTATTTGAAAAAATAATTAATGATCATCTTACAAACATCGTTTCATCCCTGATGACAGTATCTCAGCACGGCTTTCTAAAGGGTAAATCTACATCAACAAATCTTTTGGAGTTCACCACGCTTGTTATAAACGGATCCAAGCGAAAACAGCAAACGGATGTTATATACACTGATTTAAGCAAAGCTTTTGACTGCGTAAGTCATAGCCTACTTTTAAAAAAGTTGTATTTAATAGGATTTCCTTCAACGATATTAAAGTGGATTAGATCGTATCTGACGAATAGGAAGCAACAAGTTTTATTCAACAACATGTTTTCTAAACATATAATGGTTTCATCTGGAATTCCTCAGAGCAGCAATCTTGGCCTCACATTATTTGTATTATTTATAAATGACCTACCTTCTGCTATAAATTCGTCCCATATTCTAATGTATGCTGATGATGTAAAATTTTTTATTCTTTTAATGATCATTTAAATCATAAAACTCTACAAAGAAACCTAAATGAGCTTGTTAAATGGTGTGATATAAACTTGATGACATTAAATCTTAAAAAGTGTAAGCAAATGACTTTTACAAGAAGTAAAGCATTTGAGACTTCATATTCAATAAACGGTGTAGAACTGGAAAAGGTTGACAATTTTGTTGATTTAGGCGTCACTATGGATAAAAAACTTCGCTTCAACGTTCATATAAGTTTAATGGTGAACAAAGCAAAAGGTGTCCTTGGATTTATTGAACGATGGTCTAAAGAATTTGACGACCCCTATACGACGAAGTAGCTTTTCACTTCACTTGTTAGACCAATATTAGGATATACGTCAGTGGTGTGGAACCCCCAATATAATATATACATTGATATGCTGGAGAGGGTGCTGAAACAATTTCTATTGTTTTCACTCCGTGGGACCTTGGAATCCGGACTCGAATTTACCTTCATATGAAAGCCGCCTCAAACTAATACGTTTACCAACACTACGCAGTCGAAGAATTATGCTAAATGTAACTTTTTTAAATAAACTGTTCTCCGGCTCAATGAACTCTGAGTTCTTGCTGGGTATGATCAACTTTAATAATCCAGGAAGGGGTTTGAGACACTTTCGTTTCCTAAGACTTGATATATGTAATTCTAACTACGCTCATTTTTGTCCATTTCGGTGTATATATAATGATTATAATAACCTTTGTCATCTTATTACATCCATAGACTCTCACAATATTATAAAGCAAAAAATAATTATTTTCCTTAATTCTTGAAACTATACATTTTCCTTTATTTCTGCTGCACAGCCACTGGGCTTAGTAAAAATTGTGCTCACTCTGTGATCGGAAATTGCTGAACCCATCATTTCGTTAAGCCACCGATCCGTACGACAGACGGATGCGCCTCTCGTGCGGTTAGGCGGGTAAGTAGGACCGCAGGGACAGATCGCAAAAAAAAAAAAAAAAAAATAAAACTCTCCTCTACACTGTATACATATTAAAAATTGGCTTGACTGACAATTAAAGTTCTTACAAGCATTTATGTGAAGTATGTGCTCTCAACAGTGCATTTATTTGAGTTTTGCCATTTATATGGAAAATTAGGGCCAATCGAAAAAAACCATTACGATATTCGGATTCTAGGGAAAATTTCACTATACATAGTTAGAAAATGTTATCGGAATTGTTATGGAAAATCTTGTTGAGTATTGTAATTACACATACATATGTATAATTTTGACAATCACGTTTACATAGAAAAAAAAGACGGCACATCGACAAGGGCCTAAGGCGGCATCGAACCTAATCCACCACTGTTTCATACGCTATTGATGCAATCGTCTATTACTTGTAACATTAGACGCAAAATTGCCGATTCGAACTCTGACAAAGAGGCAAGTAATACCTCAAATCATTGATCTATTTCAACCATTTGCTGACGCAACCATCCAATTGGGCGGAGAGTCAAATGCTACAATGCCACTCATCATTCCGACTACAAAATTGCTTTTGATTAACATGAGGCAGTTCGAACAGAAGAATGCGGTGCTCCCAGTTGTGCAAAGTTTGCACGGTCAATTGGAAATTCAAACCAAACAGATATTCACAGATATTATTTCACTACTGACACCGAAATTTTCTCAGCACGATCTTTATTTTTCTATGCAGGGTATGTACTGTCTTGGAACCGCGATTCAAACAACATGGATTCATCAGAGGTGAATTCTACCGAAAGGCAGCTGTGAAGGCGGAAGTTGGTACCCGCGTTTCCGCCCACAAAATCATGCGGAATGTATTTTTATTTTTTTGTATTACCTTGAATTATACTTAGAATTATTTAAAACCATGAATTATTTAATTTAATTTACTTATAAATAAATTAATTGTACGTATTAAAAATAATTATGCTAAGAAAATTGTGTAACACATAACAAGTAGAACGGCAAAACTTAGGGAACAGCTGTTTTTGGAGACTTTACAAACAGCTGTTCAATCTCTACACCACGCAGCACAAAGGGCTATAAAAGCGGTAGCACACCAGTAGTAGGCACGCAGTCGGCTGGTGATCTCAGCGAGGAAACAACTCTGCAGTTGGTAAGCCCTAGTTAGTGTAGTTAGCAGTAGAATAGAAAGTAGCTAATTGGTGGTTCTGCCACACGCTGTTGAGCTGCGCCGACATTCGTGTGAACAGAGCAGCGTCCAAAGATCTGTGGGATCTGTCGTACGGCAACTGCGCTGCGCCGGGAACCGTGCGACTGAGACCAAGCAGAAGCCGTGCAGAGTAGCATAGACGGTAGCCTAGAGTTTCTGCCACCCGCTTGTTGAGCTGCGCCGGCATTCGTGTGAGCAGAGCGGCGTTCTAAGGATCTGTGGGATCTGTCGTACGGCAACTGCGCTGCGCCGGGAACCGTGCGACTGAGACCAAGCAGAAGCCGTGCAAAGTAGCATAGACGGTAGGCTAGAGTTTCTGCCACCCGCTTGTTGAGCTGTGCCGACATTCGTGTGAGCAGAGCGGCGTTCTAAGGATCTGTGGAATCTGTTGTACGGCAACTGCGCTGTGCCGGGAACCGTGCGACTGAGACCAAGCAGAAGCCGTGCAGGGTAGCGTAGAAAACATAACGGTAAGACTCTGACACACATTCGTTGCGCTGCGGCGACGCCCATGTGAACAGAGCGGCGTGCGAAATCCGTCGAGCGGCGACTGAGCCGTGCCAAAACCCGTACGGCGGGAGTACAGGAGAGCAGAAGCAATCAGCGTGGAACCTATGCGACCGTGCGCCTACGAAAACACGACGTACGCGTTCGAACATTAACACTTTCGTCAGTAGTAAAATGAATAGATTAAGTAATATGGATTTAAGGAAATAAAATTATAACGTTTTTGAAAAGAAAGAAGGAACAGTGTAGTGTTATTATTTATTTTGTTAAAAAAATAAATTCTCGTCAGTCACCTGCAAAAATATAAATTTTTGTAGCCGAACCTTGGACACCGACGAGTTAAAACCTCGGCGCGAGGTTCGTTACAATGGCGCCCGAGCAAGGACCTTGGCTGACAAAACGGTTCAAAGAGACAGAAATAGTAATAACAATCATAATACCTTAATCCTATTACGAGTGCGGTACGCGGCGTAGCTACAAAACAAATCGTGAAATCTTTGCATGAACCGTAAACGGTGTGTGCAGTTGAGAAAACAAGAAAAGAAAACAAAAGAGGCGGCCCTTGTTAAAAGCCCACTAGTGCGAAATAAAAATAATAAACAGTGAATTAAAAAAAAAAAAGGCCCAAAACAAAGTCTGAAAAAAAAACATTGATTTTGAAAAAAAAAACATTGAAAAAAAAACATTGATTTTGAAAAAAAAAAAACATTGAAAAAAAAAAACATTGAAACAAAGTGACAGTGAAAAGTGAAAACACACGGAACAAAAGGAAAAAAAAAACACACGAAAAAAAAAGTGACAAGTGAGAAAAAAAAAACAAACAACAACCACGAGAAAATGTTAACTGTGTCTTGGGGCCACTCTTTAAAAAAGGAAGAGTTAATAGCGTACTGCGAGGAGTTTAATCTTGAGGTGTCAGGAACCGTAGACGACCTTAGGAAACGATTTAAAGTGTTCCTGGCCGAAAAACATAACCCTGAAATAGAAGAACGACTGCTAGAGCTACAGAAGCAACACAGGCGACCTTCTTCCCCGTGCCCACAGACGCCAAAGCTAAAGGCGGATGCCATGTTCGACGCAGGAACACTGAAAGATAATCTTGAATCAGGTATGGTAAGCCAACGAGAGGAAAATACCAACACCGAGATAACCGCCGTGGCCGTAAATCGGGACCAAGCAGCGCCCAACACGGAGTCGAGCAATCAAGCTACATGCCTTCCACAGCAGGCGAAAATTGGTGAAATTAGGCAATACAATCCCACCATAATGAATCAAGTGAGGAAATGGACACTGCAATATGACGGCTCTGGTGAACCACTGGCCTTTATTGAAAGAGTAGAGGAGTTGGCCGAGGCAGACGGACTAGTAATGGACCACCTTCCGCGGACTATGCCGGAGCTGTTAAAGGACAAAGCTCTCGCTTGGTATCGTAATAATAACCAAAGAGTAACCACGTGGGAGTTTTTCAATCACAGTTTCCTAGAGTTCTTCCTACCACCCCGTTACTTTGAAACATTGGACGACAACATCAGAAAACGATACCAGCAGAAGGGAGAGAAATTCAAGGATTTCCTGCTAGCACTACAGACATGATGCGCTATGCAAATTACTCGGAAGAACAAAGCTTAGAGCGGATCTTCAGAAATTGCCTTTCCGAGTACCAATGGTATATTAAGCGAAAAGACTTTGTCACGCTTACAGACCTGATCAGGTTGGCGGAAGACCTCGAAGGCATACGGGAAAGGGAAGCCGAACAACCCTCCAGAAGTAGAAGTCGGGCCGAACAGCACAGAATAATGACGGAGACGAGTACAGGGGCGATTAACGTGCGAACCGCCTGCCGACGTTGTGGACGGGACGGACATCTGGCCAGAGTATGCCAAGGCCCCACGCGGTTATTCTGTTGGGTCTGCGGAAAAGTCGGAGTACGCACTATATATTGTTGTCGGTCTTCGGGAAACGGCACAGGAGGGCGCGCGCATCGAGAGGAAGCGCATCCTCCAGAAGACGTCTCTCGAACCAATTAAAACCAAGCTTCAATAACTGCAGAAGAGTATACGCCTACATGATGGTTGGCGGAGAGCAGGTGGCAGCAACTATCGATACAGGGGCAACAGTGAGCTTTCTACGGGAGTCATTTGCGGAAAGACTAGGAGAAAGGGCCACGAAGGTGATGTATCAAGGAGAAGTAGTGTTGGCAGACGGAACAACCCGACCGTTACATTCCGCCGTAGACACCATCATCCAGTTTGGCAGCCACCAGAGGAGGTTTCGATTCGTCATTATGCCAGACGCCACTGAAGATGTCATCCTGGGTCTGGACTTCTTGACCCAAAGTGGTACAACCATTCACATTGCTGGCGAGGTGATAACGCTAGACGGAAGGGACTCCGAGGAGCAAGCGAGATGTATGGTGAGTACTATCATTTCCATTCAGAATCCTAGTAACAACCCACAAAAGGTTCCTCTCCCATCTCTGGAACCAAAACAGAAGAGGCAGCGAGAACCACGAAGGAACCAACGTAGACGGCATCGAAAGCGAGTAGATGGAGTGTCTAAAGAACAATCACGTGAGCCGTCGTCAGAACCCGCAGAAGGTCTCGCGGCCGAAAGTGCAATAGCGGCCACAGCCGATTTCGGAGATAAATTAGGAAAAATTCTGGGAGCTGACGAATCGCAGCAGGCAATTGATCAATTTCTGTCAGAAGAGTTGCAAAGGTTTAAGGGACTGAAGGGAATGACACGGATTGCAGAGCACCGCATCGTGATGACAGACGACCGACCCGTCAAACAACGGTACATACCCAGGAATCCCGCCATGCAAGCAGTAATCGATGAAGAGATCAATAAATTATTGGTAAAAGAATGTATTGAGCCCTCCCACAGCCCATACAGCGCACCAATAGTGCTCGTCAAGAAGAAGACAGGGGCATGGCGGTTGTGCATTGACTACCGCCAGTTAAACAGTAAGTCGGTACCCGATGCATACCCTCTCCCACGCATAACCCACATACTGGACCGACTACGGGATGCGAAATTCGTCAGTAGCTTGGACCTTAAGGATGGCTACTGGCAGATTCCAATGGCAGTAGATAGCAAGCAGTTCACGGCGTTCACAGTCCCAGGGCGTGGTCTGTTCCAGTGGCGAGTGATGCCGTTTGGATTGCATTCGGCACCCGCAACATTTCAGCGCGCACTAGACAGGGTTATCGGGGCGGATATGGAGCCGTTTGCTTTTGCGTATTTAGATGACATTGTGGTGACAGGTCGCACATTGAAAGAACATATGGACAATTTGCTGGAGGTTTTCCGACGACTACAAGAGGCTAATCTTCGGATAAGCCCCGAAAAGTGTGAGTTTTTCAAGACAAAGATAAAGTACTTGGGTCACGTAGTCAGTGGCGAAGGGATTCAGACAGATCCAGATAAGGTCGCGGCAATCCGAGAGCTTTCACCCCCACAGAACATCCGTGGTGTCCGACGATTCCTAGGCGTAGCGTCCTGGTATAGGCGATTTGTTCCTGATTTCGCTACAGTCGTGCAGCCGCTCACATCCATGTTGAAGAAAGGGAAACATTGGAAATGGGGAGAAGACCAACAACGAGCGTTCGAAACACTGAAGCTGAAACTCACAGAGGCCCCAGTGTTAACGTGCCCCGACTTCAGTCAGACTTTCACGCTGCAGACTGATGCAAGTGATCACGGACTAGGAGCAGTGTTGACGCAAGTTTTAAATGGAGAAGAACGTGTGATAGCCTATGCCAGTCGAAGCCTGAACAATGCGGAGAGGAACTATTCGCCCACTGAAAAAGAATGTCTGGCGATTGTGTGGGGTATCCGAAAAATGAGACCTTATTTGGAAGGGTACAAATTTGTCGTAATCACAGACCACCTTTCGTTGAAGCGGATGAACTCCATCGAAAGCCCAACCGGGAGAATTGCGCGTTGGGCGCTCGAGTTGCAGCAATATCAATTTACTGTCCAATACCGGAAAGGAAAACAAAATGTCGTCGCAGATGCTCTGTCCCGACAACCAAGAGAAACCTTGCAGTTGGCGGACGTGAATGAAGGCTATGCTGCAGATTGTACCTGGCTAAAAAAAAAGAGGGCGGAGATCCTCAAAGAGCCCGAGAAGTTCCCGGACTTCGCAGAGGTTGGAGAGCAGCTTTACAGGCATCTTCCACAGCACACAGGCGATGAGGACTGCGCTCAATGGAAGCTGTGCGTGGCGACAGCACTCCGGAAGCGCGTAATGTCCGAGAACCATGACAGTCCAAGTGCCGGACATCTAGGCATACGGAAAACCATTGCACGCATAGCCAACAAGTATTATTGGCCTGGGATGTTCCGTGATATCAGCAAAATGTAAGAAGCTGTGACTCCTGCCAACGCTACAAGGTTAGCCAACAGGCTCCCGCGGGGGAGATGCTAACGTCAATCCCAGATGAGCCATGGGCAACGGTGTGTGCTGATTTTGTCGGCCCACTGCCACGATCAAAGCATGGAAACAACATGATGCTGGTATTTTTTGATAAATTCTCCAAATGGACTGAGTTAGTCCCACTGCGGAAAGCAACTGCCGATGGGGTCATTAAGGCGTTCCGAGAGAGAATTCTGGCAAAATATGGCATACCCAAGCTCTTTATCACTGATAATGGGTCGCAGTTTACTAGTCGGAGCGTCAAGAAATATTTCGAGGAAATTGGGGTGCAGCAGAGGTTTACCGCACCATATACCCCACAAGAAAACCCTACGGAACGAGTCAACCGAACGGTCAAGACGATGATAGCACAGCTTGCGGGCAACCACCAGAAGTTCTGGGATGAACAGCTGCCAGAAGTTACTCTGGCCATCAACACCAGCCAATCAGAGAGCACAGGATACAGCCCGGCATTCCTCACGCAAGGACGCGAGCCACGTTTACCAAGAGCACTGTATGACGAAGTCACCAAAGGCACGGATACACCAGCACTGAGCCCCGAATCTAGAGCCGCTGCACTTCAAGAAGTGTTCAAGATCGTGAAACATAACTTGTCTAAGGCTGCCAAAGATCAAGCAAGACACTATAACTTACGGAGAAGACAGTGGAAACCGACAGTGGGACAGCTGGTGTTAGTCCGACAACATCCCCTATCCAAAGCTGTTGAGAGTTTTGCAGCCAAGTTGGCCCCGAAATTCGCAGGACCATACAAAGTGATAGGATTTACTTCCCCGGTCATCGTACAGCTAAAACAAGACAATGACAGACTAACTCGGACGGCTCACTTAAACGAAATTAAACCTTTCCACACATAGCTCCACCTTAGTATGATGAGGGAACTAACATTGCGTTTTTCTTTCCCACCCCACAGCAACGCAAGCCTCTGGGGCAGACAGAAGACCAACTCCATCTAAAGATGTCTAGCCAACGTGAACCGGACAGCAACATGATCCGCGCCATCCAACGCCGGGCCCAAGAGCGAAGTAGAGCGACCCGCCAACTTAGGGTGCTAAATGCTGAGTACGAAGAGGCGACTCAGGCAAGAATCAGCATCCCATGGGAGAGCACCGCAGCCCTACAATGTGATGACAACCGACCATTACTGCAGCGTGCCAGGGTACGACTATCAGCAGCGTATCAGTCCGGGGCAGCGAACGAAACACAGCCGCCAATACGTCGCCCGTCGCCCGCAACCGCGTCGAAAGAAAACCAACTAGCCAGGGCGTCACGGTTGCGACAGCGAACCACTCCTTCATCGCTACGCTACCACTAGGTAAAAGGCTCGGACAAGTGAAAAAAATAAACGGGATATTGTTCGATATCCGGATGAATAAAGCCGGCTTCGCAAGAGTCTTCGTTCGAGGTGAGGGGGAAGTGTGAAGGCGGAAGTTGGTACCCGCGTTTCCGCCCACAAAATCATGCGGAATGTATTTTTATTTTTTTGTATTACCTTGAATTATACTTAGAATTATTTAAAACCATGAATTATTTAATTTAATTTACTTATAAATAAATTAATTGTACGTATTAAAAATAATTATGCTAAGAAAATTGTGTAACACATAACAAGTAGAACGGCAAAACTTAGGGAACAGCTGTTTTTGGAGACTTTACAAACAGCTGTTCAATCTCTACACCACGCAGCACAAAGGGCTATAAAAGCGGTAGCACACCAGTAGTAGGCACGCAGTCGGCTGGTGATCTCAGCGAGGAAACAACTCTGCAGTTGGTAAGCCCTAGTTAGTGTAGTTAGCAGTAGAATAGAAAGTAGCTAATTGGTGGTTCTGCCACACGCTGTTGAGCTGCGCCGACATTCGTGTGAACAGAGCAGCGTCCAAAGGTCTGTGGGATCTGTCGTACGGCAACTGCGCTGCGCCGGGAACCGTGCGACTGAGACCAAGCAGAAGCCGTGCAAGAGTTTCTGCCACCCGCTTGTTGAGCTGCGCCGGCATTCGTGTGAGCAGAGCGGCGTTCTAAGGATCTGTGGGATCTGTCGTACGGCAACTGCGCTGCGCCGGGAACCGTGCGACTGAGACCAAGCAGAAGCCGTGCAGGGTAGCGTAGAAAACATAACGGTAAGACTCTGACACACATTCGTTGCGCTGCGGCGACGCCCATGTGAACAGAGCGGCGTGCGAAATCCGTCGAGCGGCGACTGAGCCGTGCCAAAACCCGTACGGCGGGAGTACAGGAGAGCAGAAGCAATCAGCGTGGAACCTATGCGACCGTGCGCCTACGAAAACACGACGTACGCGTTCGAACATTAACACTTTCGTCAGTAGTAAAATGAATAGATTAAGTAATATGGATTTAAGGAAATAAAATTATAACGTTTTTGAAAAGAAAGAAGGAACAGTGTAGTGTTATTATTTATTTTGTTAAAAAAATAAATTCACGAGTTAAAACCTCGGCGCGAGGTTCGTTACACAGCTGACATCGTGAAAAACGAGTTGAATGCGAAAATCTCACGAGCCATTTCTGACGATAGGGAATTACAAAACTCTTCTAGCAATGAGAATGCTTACCCAGTGACAAGTAATGATAGTTTTTAATTTTGATCATGATCAGGGGTCTGCACCAACACGCATGCAAAAATTTTCTTTCCATGTAGTGGTACAACAACCATATGAAATAAAAAATAACATAAGAAGCGGCACACGTCTTGCCTTCTTCAATGCTTGCGGTGAACCAAAGAGTATCTAAAGAGATGAAGCTCTAGGCAGAATTCTACTACTAACGTAAAAAAATTCAGTCGCGTCGCTGCATTTACAAACTCACCCTCCCATGGTGTCTAACAAAATTTTTGACTTAACCACTTAGGGCATTTTGGTCCAAATTAGGATCATTCAAAAATTACTTTTATTATATAGTCAATAAAATTAGTGTGATTTAAACAAATTCTAAAAATAATTAAAAAATAGGGATAAATAATATACTTAGTTTGTGGGCTTGTTGTCCTTTATATAAGCAAAAATCACTTCCAGGCTCCTTATAGTTCAAAATCTTAACATATGGCAACCTGGTCATCTGACAAATTATATATAAGTAATACTTCACCACTCATTTTTTCATTTCCATTGAAATGTCATTTATGGTAGTACCTCAAAATCTGCTGGCATCTTGTTCACCAAATTAGAAAGAAAAATAAATATTTCCCCTCCTTCACATTTGTAAAAATCAGTCATTTTCACTAATACTTAGCCGATCATCGTGTACGTAACCTCGCATTTTCTTGCGATCATCGTTTACAAAACCTCACATTTCTTTAAAATTTTTTCAGTATTCTTCTTCTTTTTCTTAGTTTCTTTATGAAAGAAACGGAATTAAAAGAACATTATTATGCCCACCCAAATAATAATAATGAGTTTTAAGAATAAAAAAATTATGTATCTTGTTTGGCAAGGCTTAAAAATTATTGCAATTGTGTTTTGAAATTTTCATATTTCAGCATATTTTTCAGTTAAATATTTTCTTCACCACGACGTTCAGATGTTGCCCCTACGGATAAAATTTAAAAGTCACGCAGCAAAATGTTTGAAATAGTCAAAGTTTACCCAAATAGTATATTATTATGACGGCTTTCAACGACTTAACTTATTTTTGCATATAAAGCGAAAGCAGCCTTACTTAATAAGTATAATAAGTTAGAAAAATGCACTAACAGCCCTATTCTGGCAGCTTAACAAAGCTTACCACATTAACAAAATATTTAATATTAACACGTTGTTAATGTTCCGTATTCTGGCGAAAATTTAAAAGCTCTTTTCTATACTATTTTGTTAATGTCAGAAAGTGTCTTAACAACGAGTGATATTTCAGTATTGAGCTAAGTAAAATTATTTTTTTTTATAAAATTTAAAAGACAGCACAACGTGGTTTTAAATATTTACAACCATATCTTAAAAAAACAATTATTTTCATTGATATCAATAAAAAAAATTTGGGATTTAAGAGTATCGAACCCACGCACGCGAGCTATGAGTTCAAAGCAGAGCTTGAAATAAACTTTTATAAAAGTTTTTTTTTAGGTAAAAGTAAACTTTAAACTTTTATTTTTGTGAAATAAAAGTAAAAGTTTCCTTAAAACTTTTATATCCGAAAATAAAAGTAAAAGTTTTTTTAAACTTTTATTTCAAAAAGTCAAAAAAAACTTTTTAAAAAAACTTTTATTAATAAAAGTTTTTATTTATTAGTTAAGAGCTTGAGGTCAAGAAATTTCAATAAAATTATAATGCTTATATTTTATAAAAAATTTTTTATTGATTTTTTTTGTCCAATATTTCGCCTCCTTTTAGTCGGCATCTTCAGGGACTCTGTAATAATGTACATTTTTAACAACAAATTATAACAAACACTTACGATATTTAGAAAAACTTACAACAATTAAATTTTTAATTAAATATAAAAATTACATTTTAATAATGTTTTCAATTGCCATTTGTTTAATTGGCGGTGTCTGGTGTCAATTGTTTCGTTTCTGTGTTCACTAGGTGTCTGTAAATATGGGCGCAATTGTCAGTGTCAGTTTTGAAATTCAGTCTTTGATGTGCAGGTGTGTTTATTATGTGGAGCATTTCGAGTGTAAATCTTCTAGAATAGTTTGATTCTAGTTGTAGAATTTTTACATCTTTCAGCTCCGGAATGTGTCCTGTTTTTGCACAGTGTGCTGCTAGTGCCGTCTTCTGTTCAATTGGCTTATGTTTTGCCTTTACATCGGACTTATGTGCTGAGATTCTTGTTTTTAATTTGCTTTTTGTTGTTCCAACATATATTTTATCGCATGTGCTAATTCCGTTTCCATTGCATTTAATTTGATAAATCAAATTTGATTTTTCCATTCTGTCCAATTTACTTTTCGTGTTGCTGAATACTTTCCTTAATGTGTTACTGGTCTTATATGCTAATTTGTACTTTTTATCATTGTAAATATTTAAGTTTTTAAATTTTTCGGTAAAATGAGGTACATAGGTAATAGATTTGTATATTTTGTTTTCTATTTCAGTGTCATTAATTTGGTTTATTGCACTGAAGATGCCGACTAAAAGGAGGCGAAATATTGGACAAAAAAATCAATAAAAAATTTTTTATAAAATATAAGCATTATAATTTTATTGAAATTTCTTGACCTCAAGCTCGTAACTAATAATTATAACCAAAGGTCGTTAAAATCAAACATTTAATAAAAGTTTTTTTTGACTTTTATTAATAAAAGTTTTTTTTAAAAGTTTTTTTAACTTATATTTTTAACAGTCACATGCAAAGAGTTTTTTTTGACTTTTATTTTTCAAAAGGCGAAAATAAAAGTTTTTTTTGTATGAAAGAACGAGGAAAATCCAAAAATAATATCTTGGATCACTAAGCAAAAAATTTCAAAGGAGAAAACTTAGGATTATTGATAATAAAGTCCAAAGGAAAATACTTAAGATGTTTCTGAAAAGAAAGAAATTTATGATAATTATGAACTTATAATTTTTAGAAAAATTGTGCTTAACGCATCAATGTGAAAAGGCCGAAAATGGATTTTGGGAGTACAGGGGAGGTTCCTGACCCTCCAAAGAGGTGTTTTGGACCCATTTTTCGAAAAAAATTTTATTGCACGAATCGATGGGAAAAGGCCGAAAATGGATTTTGGAAGTGACAAGTGAGGTCCCCGACCCTCCTAAATGGGATTTTTGGACCCATTTTTCGAAAAAAAATTTTATTGGACGAATCGATGGGAAAAGGCCGAAAATGGATTTTGGAAGTGACAAGTGAGGTACCCAACCTTCCTAAATGGGATTTTTGGACCCATTTTCGAAAAAAATTTTATTGCACGAATCGATGGGAAAAGGCCGAAAATGGATTTTGGAAGTGACAAGTGAGGTCCCCGACCCTCCTAAATATGATTTTGGACCCATTTTTCGAAAAAAACTTTATTGCACGAATCGATGGGAAAAGGCCGAAAATGGATTTTGGAAGTGACAAGTGAGGTACCCAACCTTCCTAAATGGGATTTTTGGACCCATTTTCGAAAAAAATTTTACTGCACGAATCGATGGGAAAAGGCCGAAAATGGATTTTGGAAGTGACAAGTGAGGTCCCCGACCCTCCTAAATATGATTTTGGACCCATTTTTCGAAAAAAACTTTATTGCACGAATCGATGGGAAAAGGCCGAAAATGGATTTTGGAAGTGACAAGTGAGGTCCCCGACCCTCCTAAATGGGATTTTGGACCCATTTTTCGAAAAAAACTTTATTGCACGAATCGATGGGAAAAGGCCGAAAATGGATTTTGGAAGTGACAAGTGAGGTCCCCGACCTTTCTTAATGGGATTTTTGGACCAATTTTTCGAAAAAAATTTTACTGCACGAATCGATGGGAAAAGGCCGAAAATGGATTTTGGAAGTGACAAGTGAGGTCCCCGACCTTTCTTAATGGGATTTTTGGACCAATTTTTCGAAAAAAATTTTATTGCACGAATCGATGGGAAAAGGCCGAAAATGGATTTTGGAAGTGACAAGTGAGGTACCCAACCTTCCTAAATGGGATTTTTGGACCCATTTTCGAAAAAAATTTTATTGCACGAATCGATGGGAAAAGGCCGAAAATGGATTTTGGAAGTGACAAGTGAGGTCCCCGATCTTTCTTAATGGGATTTTTGGACCAATTTTTCGAAAAAAATTTTACTGCACGAATCGATGGGAAAAGGCCGAAAATGGATTTTGGAAGTGACAAGTGAGGTCCCCGACCTTTCTTAATGGGTTTTTTGGACCCAATTTTCGAAAAAAAATTTTATAACACGAGTAATATTTTTTTCGAAAAATGGGTCCAAAAACCCTTTTAGGATGGTCGGGGACCTCACTTGTCACTTCCAAAATCCATTTTCGGCCTCTTCCCATCGATTCGTGCAATAAAATTTTTTTCGAAAAATGGGTCCAAAATGCCATTTAGGAGGGTCGGGGACCTCACTTGTCACTTCCAAAATCCATTTTCGGCCTTTTCCCATCGAATCGTGCAATAAAATTTTTTTCGAAAATGGGTCCAAAAATCCCATTTAGGAAGGTTGGGTACCTCACTTGTCACTTCCAAAATCCATTTTCGGCCTTTTCCCATCGATTCGTCCAATAAAATTTTTTTTCGAAAAATGGGTCCAAAAATCCCATTTAGGAGGGTCGGGGACCTCACTTGTCACTTCCAAAATCCATTTTCGGCCTTTTCCCATCGATTCGTCCAATCAAATTTTTTTCGAAAAATGGGTCCAAAAATCCCATTTAGGAGGGTCGGGGACCTCACTTGTCACTTCCAAAATCCATTTTCGGCCTTTTCCCATCGATTCCTGCAGTAAAATTTTTTTCGAAAATGGGTCCAAAAATCCCATTTAGGAAGGTTGGGTACCTCACTTGTCACTTCCAAAATCCATTTTCGGCCTTTTCCCATCGATTCGTCCAATAAAATTTTTTTTCGAAAAATGGGTCCAAAAATCCTATTAAGGAGGGTCGGGGACCTCACTTGTCACTTCCAAAATCCATTTTCGGCCTTTTCCCATCGATCCGTGCAATAAAATTTTTTTCGAAAAATGGGTCCAAAACACCTCTTTGGAGGGTCAGGAACCTCCACTGTACTCCCAAAATCCATTTTCGGCCTTTTCACATTGATGCGTTAAGCACAATTTTTCTAAAAATTATAAGTTCATAATTATCATAAATTTCTTTCTTTTCAGAAACATCTTAAGTATTTTCCTTTGGACTTTATTATCAATAATCCTAAGTTTTCTCCTTTGAAATTTTTTGCTTAGTGATCCAAGCTATTATTTTTGGATTTTCCTCGTTCTTTCATACAAAAAAAACTTTTATTTTCGCCTTTTGAAAAATAAAAGTCAAAAAAAACTCTTTGCATGTGACTGTTAAAAATATAAGTTAAAAAAAACTTTTAAAAAAAACTTTTATTAATAAAAGTCAAAAAAAACTTTTAAAAAAAACTTTTATTAATAAAAGTTTTTTTCAAAAGTTTTTCAGAAAAACTCTTATGAAAAAGTTTTTTATAAAAGTTTTTTGAAAAAACTTTTATGTAAAAACTTTTTCAAAAAGTTTTTTGGAAAAACTTTTATTCAATAAAAGTTTTTGAAGAAAGTTTATAAAAACTTTTATAACAAAAAAGTTTTAAGAAACTTTTATTTTGAAAACTTTTTGAATAAAAGTATAAAAGTTTCAAGGCCTGGTTCAAAGTCCTAACTACTTCGCCACGTTGCCTTGTATATTCAAGTTTTTTATTACTCTATTTGTTAAATTAATAAATTAAATTTAAAAAGTCAAAATTTGACAAGTTTACCACGAAAGCTTTTGTGTGGGGAATTCAAAAGCTTTTATGTTGTTAATGATTTTTTAGAATACCAATATTTACACTTCATAACAATTAGATTAACAGAGCTATTCTGGCAACTATCTTATAACTCACCAGAGTCTTTAGTAAGACAAAGGTCTTACTTAAGACGTTTTGGTATTCTGGCAACTATCTTGAAAGCTTTTTTCTGTCTTTCGTAAGACAATTTTAGAGACCTGCTGCGAGCAGGTCTTTAATTTGTCAGTTGTATTGTTTACATTACAAACGTTAGAAAAACTATTTTAAAGGGAATTATAAGTTGTTTTTATTTGGCGTGTTAAAAAAATGTATATACATATGTTTTTAGAAAAAAAAAAACATTTTTAGTGACGGGACTCGAACCCACGCACTTGGAGCTATGAGTTCACAGTCCTAACTACTTCTCCAAGCTGCCTGGCGAATTCCGGTTTTTTTATTATTCCATTTGTAATTTTTTTAGTTTAAAATTAAAATTTAAACTGTCAAATTTTGATTTTTTAATTTTAAGCTAATAAAATAACAAAAGGAATAATAAAAAGCCGGAATTCACCAGGCAGCGTGGATAAGTAGTTAGGACTGTGAACTCATAGCTCCAAGTGCGTGGGTTCGATTCCCGTCACTAATAATGGTTTTTTTTCTAAAAAATATATGTATATTTTTTTAATACGCCAAATAAAAACAAATTATAATTCCCTTTTAACTTAATAGTTTTTCTAACGTTTATAATGTAAACAATACAACTGACAAATTAAAGACCTGCTCGTAGCAGGTCTTTAAAAGACTTTTCTTTAAGTAGGACTTTTGTCTTACTAAAGACTCTGGTGAGTTATAAGATAGTTGCCAGAATAGCCCTGTAAGTGTCACTGAAGACATAAGCTAATTAAAGATTTTGTCTGGCTTATAAATTTTTGCAAAAACATCACATATGTATTTTCATACTCCATTAACTGTAACAATAACATTTCAGACAATCTTAAAATAAATTAAGATTGAAAAAAAATTAAATTGAAAAAAATTAAAATAAAGTGTTATGGAATTTTATAAATTCATAAGAATAATATTTTTTTTGCAAAATAGGAATAATAAACTGTTCCTGAGCTAAATTTTTTTTAAGAAAAACTTGTAATGGTTTAAATTTATTGCGAGTTCGACCATTAATAAACTGAACGAATTGATGAAAAACTAATTAAAACTCTATTAGAAAATAAAAACGTTACGTATTTGTGGTGTTTTGTCCTCAAATTTCCGATTTAAAACTTTTTAAAATGAAACTTCTGTAATAATTACGTTAACTGTGAATTGTGGGTAAGCAATACGTACTTCTTTGAATGTAACAAAAATTATATTGAATTAACAAATTTTATATTGTTTGCTACATTATTTTACAAATCTATAGACAAAGCTATTTTATATCTAGAAAATAATTAAGTTCGAGGCTGTTCATATGTTACGTAATTTAGTATTTGACCCCGCTTCCCCTCCCTTAAAAACTTATGAGCAGCTCCTTATCAAGTTGGACTATTTGTCATTTGTGTAACTCGTTTTTAACTATTCATATGAACTTGTTTTCTATTTAGTGATTTATTTTTAGCCTGCTTATTATTAGTTCATAAGTTTTCATGCCAAACATATGGGCGTATTTCAACTATTTTCAAGTTTGCGATTCTATTACAAGTTTTCTTCACAATTACATAAGAGCACTATGTAATTGTGAAGATAATCGCCCCCCAATCGCCAGATAATATCCCAAATTAAAAGAAAATATCCGAAAACTTTCTTTTACAACATACGGCAGCATTGTTTGGAACGAGTCACACGTATTCTCTGACAAGCAATACGTGTGAGCAGAACTTTCGGGCAGAGAAGAGCTTCATCTCTTTGGATCCTCTTTGGTGAACTGAACTGAAAACACATTCTGAGCATAGCACTTATCTGTGCTTTGCACTAAAAAAAAAAAAATTTAATCGTTCTTTGCGTATTTAAGGTGAAAGCTAAATATTTTTTTTTTTTTTTATTATTATTATTTTTTTTTTATTAGTACTATTAACCAAAAAAATTTAATTTAACAATTCATGCTCAAAATATATGCATTTTTTCCAATCCTTTTGTACAAAACAATCATTAAGCCAATTTGGTTATATGGTATCCAATTATGGGGTAACGCCAGCTCCTCAAACATTGAACTAATACAACGGGCTCAGTCCAAAATCTTAAGAATATTTACAGGTGCCCCATGGTATATACGGAATGAAAACATTCACAGAGATCTATGCATCCCCATGGTAAAAGATGAAATTAACAGAATCAAACAAACCTACGCCATAAGGTTGCTGCATCATCCGAATCCATTGGCTCGTAATTTAACAAACATAGAAAGTCGCTCCAGATTAAAAAGAAAGGATCGCCCTTCTATGCAAGTCACTTACACCGAACCAAACTAAACAGCTCAAACGTTTACCCTTCCCCCGAGGCACTACACGTAATCATCAAGAATCATATGAGGACTTTGTACCGGGACCTAGCTCGTCTTGGGCACACTTGGCAACTTATCGCCGCCAGCTCCCCTTCCGTTGAGGGTGTAAGACCGGGACCTAGTTCGTCTCGGCCACTTTCCGGTGAATTGGAGAGAGTAGCAGGAAGAGAGTTGAAACAGTGTCTTCTCGGTCTTTTTTAGGTGCTAAACCGGGACCTAGTTCGTCTCGGCTACCACCTCAAGAACGTCCTAGAGGCACTAATCACTCCCAAAGTGGTCGACCGGGACCAAGTTCGTCTCGGCGACCACGAAGACAATCGTTTTTGTGGTACTCAAAACCTCCATTCGGGTAGACTGAGGCCTAGTTCGTCTCAGCTACCAAGCCAAGACCGGGACCTCGGTCGTCTCGGGTGGCAAAGAATATGGGGAGAAGCGATCGTCAGCTGCATCCACACCTATGCTCCAATGAGTTATTCGATCTTGTGCACTCGCTGTGCTGAGCCATACACAAGCTGCACCTACTACACAAGAAGTATAAGTCCCTGCTAACTTTTGTTTCTGGAGACAAGTTCATTATTAAATTATATATTCATTATTCACAATAATAATGTATAATAATGTTTTCTAGTTTAAGATTTTAAAACTTATTGTTAGTCTCTTAAGAGAAGATACAATAAAAGAAAATGAAGTTTAAAAAAAAAAAAAAAAAAAAAATATATGCATAAATAATTGATTATTACTAATAATACTACATACTGTAGTTATTAAAAACTAGTATCGTATATAGTTCACAAAAACGATAACTTAACCATAACTAATGGGGTCGATAAAATTAAATAAATTTGTAATAGATGCATTGATGAGAAGAAAAGAAAAAACAATTCAAAAAATTCAAAATAAAAAATAAATTAAATTATGAAAAATAAATTAATTTTTATAGTAAAATTATAATTATAATTAAAAATAAAATTAAAAAATAAAAATAAATTAAAAAAAAATTAAAAAAAAAAAGAAAAATTAAAAAAAATTAAAAAAAAAAAAGAAAAATTTTTAAAAAGCTTATAAACCACTATACAACCCAGATCTAATTAACTACATCAGCCAGTGAATTGATACATTCATATGTTAAGTTTAAGAGCCATGATTTTACTTCTCTACAAAAACTGGAGTTAGTTCTAATGCATCTTAAACGACAAGGAAGACAATTGAACAGTCTAGGAGCTACCACTGAGTAAAAGTTAAAAAAATGTTGCAAATTGTGCGAAGGAATCAATGCTAGATTTTGATTATTTCTTCTTAAGCTATAGTTAGATGGATTACGATTCAAAAGGTAACCAGTTTTTTTAAAAAACAATTTCAGGACTTTAAAACAGTATAAGTGTTTCAAAGGTAGAATATTTAAGGACCTAAAAAGTGGCAAGGAGTTATCATAACGACTTTTTTTGCAAAGAATACGAATAGCATGTTTCTGGGCAATAAGCAAAGGGTATAATTTATTGATATAAGCTCCTCCCCAACAAGTAAGTCCATATTGAAGTTTGGAATGAAACAAAGCAAAATAAATGCATTTAAGCAAATTTGATGAGCAGAACGACCTAAGGTGATATATCTGTCTGATGGCAGCCATTAAATATGTTTTTAGTGCAGCAGAATAATCAGACCAGTTCATTTTCCAATCGATTAATAAGCCTAGGTACTTAAAAGATTTTACGCTTTCAATCGTAAAACAATTGGAAGAACATGATGCAAGTTCATAGTAGGACTCAAAAAGGTTTGAAGAACCACAGACTTTATTGCTAAGATGAAATTTATCACAATTAGCGCTATGATAAACAAAATTTGGCAACATGACATCCTTGCCAGCAACATTGAAAAACATAATTTTAGTCTTATTACTAATCACTAATTTATGAGAGGTAAACCAGTGTCTAAGCAACTCAAGATCGTGGTTAATTTCTAAAACAGCATCGACAGAAGTATCACAAGAAAATGCGCATGCCATATCATCAGCAAATGCTATTGTCTTACTTAAAAATTGTTGTTCAAAAAGAGAATTTACGTAAATTAAAAATAAGATAGGAGCTAATACAGATCCCTGAGGAACTCCTTTACTTATGTTTCTGAAGGTACTATAGCAGTTTTCAATTTTTACTCTTTGCACTCTATTAGACAAATATGAGGAAAACCAGCTATGAATAGATCCTCGAAACCCACATTTTAAAAGTTTATTTAGGAGAATTCCGTGATCGACTGTATCAAATGCTTTAGTGATATCAACGAAAAGAGCCGCCGCAATTTTTTTATCATTTAGACTACTATGAATGTTCGTGCAAAATTTTAGGAGAGCATCTTCTGTAGACAGACTAGTTCTAAACCCAAATTGAGAATCACTAAAGAATTTATATTTATTTAAGAAAGAAACCATCCTTGATTTCATTGCTTTTTCAAGAATTTTGGAAAAATTTGAGAGCAGAGAAATAGGTCTGAAATTGTTTATATCAGCTTTGCTTCCTTTCTTAAAAACCGGAATAACTTCGCCTTTTTTTAATTTCTCAGGAAATATGCCAGCATTAATACTAAAGTTACATAAGTAACAAAGTACATCTGCAATATTATAAACAATTCTCTTAAGGAAATTACTTGAGAAACTTCTTTCAGTGCACGAGTAAGAATTTTTCAGTGACATTACAATTTTATAAGTTTCCCAAGAAGATAAAGATTCAAAATAAAAACTATTTGAATTAGTGAATTCCTGTTCCAAGCAAAAGCATGAGGTATTCATAAGGCCATTATCACAGATTACATCACTACCTATACAAGAAAAATAATCATTGAATAGGTTAGCTACATCACTTGCATTTGAATATTTTACGCCATTTACTTCAAGTTCCTGAGCTATGTCGTCTCTAGAGTTCTTATTTAATAAACTATTTACCAAATGCCATTCCTTTTTTATATCACCCTTAATCTCATCAAACTTTTGCAGAAAATAATTGTTTTTGATTTTAGAAATTATCACTGCGATACTCTTTGATAATTCCTTGTAACGAGATCTTAAGTTAGAATTTAAAGGATGTTTTTTAATTTTCCTATAAAGTTTATTTTTTGCTTCTATTTTAATAAGTAAATCCGAGTTCATCCATTGTTTTAATCTTTTCTTTTTAGGAGGCTTAAGTAAAACATGCCTGTTACAACGTTTAAAATGAAATATCAAAATATCAATAAATCGACTAAACGCTACAGACGGATTAATTTCATTATAGACACTGCACCAGGATTCATGAGAAAGATAATAATTAAGTTGTTCAAAGTTTGTTATTTCTCTAACTGCATCAGTTGTACTTTCAATATTATTTAAACTAACGTTTTGAAAACTTAAGCAAGTGAGGCAGTGATCAGATAAGTGGAGATCGCAAACTGCACTACTAATAATAATTTTACTAGTTCTATTTAATCTGGCAAAAATATGATCAATGCACGTCCGACTCTGATTAGTAGTACGCGTTGGCTCATTTATGCACGATTCCAAACCATAAGAAGAAAGTAAACATAAATATTTATCTATCATATTTGACTCATGCAAGATGTTTAAGTTCATATCACCGAGCAAAATCAAAACATCACAACGATCATTGATCAATAATCCATTTAAATCATCTAGAAAAATATCTTGCGAGCAATTATGGAACCTATAAACGCAATTAAAAATAAAACTAAGTTTATCAATTACACATTTAACCTTTATAACATCAGAGCTTACGAAGTTAAAGTTTAAAAACTCGCACTATATTTCGGATTTAACATACGCTGCAACACCACCAGCTGCATATTGATTATCACAATTTGCAAATAGCTTATAACCTGGAATATGGTAAAAAGACTGTTCACTGTCATATATCCATATTTCTGTTAAAAAAATAAAATAAGGCTTTGTTAAAAAGGACTCCAGATGTAGTAGAAAATTATCGAAGTTTTTACGTAAGCTTCTTATATTCTGGGAAATAATATAAAATTTATTTAAGTAGTTTGGGTTGAGAGCAACATCCTGAAAATTTACGCTTTTGCAAGAGGCTAAATGGATATCAAATACATAGATTGGTACGAGGATCACAATTACCGATATTTAAATGTGACATTAAACAAGTAACACATATCAGGTCACTTGAATCTTGTTAAGGTCCTCAACACAATCTATTAAAATCGCACCATCCCCCTCTTTCTTGTGCATCAAAATTTTTCCATTATTGACCCAAATGTATTTAAAGTCATTTTCTTTCCCAAAATGTTTAACTGCTTTCAAAATATTTCTCTTTTCTATTGATAAATACTCATTAACAAAAATTTTATTCTTACTACGACCATCAAATAAACTAGCTCTTAATTTATTCTTATTTGTAAATTTTTTCTTCATTATTTCCTTTTTCTTATGAAGGGATAACAATTTAACACATAAAATATCTTTGCTCGAATTACTATTAGTGTTTTCTCTGGGTTTAGCATTTCTCACATAGCACTCATCAATATGAGCTTCAGTTATATTAGTATTTAAACCAGTGGTCGGCAGAGCGCAAATACCAAATATTTTCTCACTCTCAAAAGAGAGAGAAATGACAAAAGCACCAATCACTGTAAAAAATGTATTTGCGTTTTGCTGTTTACGCTACATATGATTCCTCATTTTAGGGGTTGAATTTTAGTTATAAAAAGCCTTTTTATATGAAATTTAATTACCATCCATAAAACCATAAAACTCGCTTGTAGATTAAAGGTTGTATATTGCCAACAAAAATTTTTGTGGAAAAACTATTTATTTTGCCATTTGATCTTAAACATTTTTGCAGTGCATTAACGAAATGAGCAGCTCATTTTGTAGTTTACTTACTCTCGCTTATTCTCTTCGTTTGCTCGCGAGCATATGGGGCGCCGATCACTGATTTAAACCCTCTGAAAAAAGGTGCAATGCAGAATTAAGAGCATTACCATTATTTAAATTAGGAACGCCTACAATTTCCAAACATTTCTCTTTGTTTTTATTCTTAAGATAACAAACTTCTTTTTGAAGGTCATTTACCTTGTTTGATAAAATATTTTTCTCTTCTTGTAAATGAGCAATAAGAGAAAGTGCATTTGCATGCAGACTCTTTAGTGACAAAATTTCGTTATACACTAGTTCTAACGTTATTGACGACTCATCGACTTCAAGAGTTTCCAAACTCTCCTTGTTTGAGTTATTGTTGACATTTTTTTTTCGATGACCCCAAAAAGATCTCTTTATTGTTATTAAGTTTCTGTTCCACTTGCTGAAGTATTTTGTTTGGTTGTTTTTGTTGCGGATTAATTTTTGGCGCAATGCTCTTTGTACATAGCTTCTGCTGTTGTGTATGATGATGTTTGTTGTTTGGTTGTTTTTGTTGCTGTTGAATTTTTGGTGCACTACTTTTTGTAAAGACCTCTGGATTAGCTGTGTCAAGTGTTTTAATCTCATTGCTTGCATTATTTTTGCTGACATTCTGCGTCTGAAGAGACGATTGTTGTAGTTTGTTGCATGATTGTTTTTGTTGCGATTGAATATTTGACGCACTGCTTTTTGTATTGTCCGCTGAATTTCCTACTTCATCTGTGAAGCACTTATTTTGTTGATCTCTTCCAGCTGAAGAGACAACAGGAGGAGAGCGTAACGAGACAACTGGTGGTGAGTGTAACGATTGACGTCTAGCATTCAAACAACGATTGCATTTATAATCTTGGTTTATAAATTCAAAATCTGACGGCAATAAATTAACACATTTCCAGTGAAAATATTGTTTGCATATCACGCATTGTATTTTATCTTCACTACGATCAACTTTTGACGAGCAAACACACGGCATTTTAAACTAAATTCGACAGAAATACTGAGGAAATATAAGAAAAGAGCAGCACTAACTATTTTTACGTGTTGACCCCACGACGAACTCTTAATTAATGAATATTCAAAATACTTAAACTTATTCGGTTGAAATCAAATTAAAAAACGTATTGAACTCTAACGGTTATTAAATCTAGTCAATTAAATTGTTGTATGAACGAATTGACTCAATTCGTTCCACAGGTCAAATTTGGTGCAGAACTTAAAACTAATAGTAAAAAACTTAAAACTATTAATAAGTAACTTAAAACTATAATTAAGAACTTAAAACTAATAGTAAAAAACTTAAAACTATTAAAAAGTAACTTAAAACTATAATTAAGAACTTAATACTACTAAAATGAACTTAAAAATATCAATAAGAAACTTAAATTAATAAGTTGTAAGAAACTCAATGTGCGTATAAAATGTACGTCCCAAATTAGAAATACGTCAAATTTTTTCGGGTGTATCATCAATTTTTACAAAAAAATACGCAACAAAAAATACGCTAGCTAGCATTATCTTGGCTGCTGAAGTAGAACTGAGTCTAGGGTTGTGCAAAATATATCGATTATCGATATTTGCGATATTTTTTTCGACGATTATGAGTGATATTTTTTTTATTGATATATCGATGTTCGATTTTATTTTTCGACTATCGAATTCGATATTTTTGCTTAAAGGTAGCTCTGTATCCAATTGTAAAGAACAAAAGATGACAAAACTTCTGAAAATGTGCCCTTTTATATGATGCAACTAACATGATTATTGCATCATCCTAGTATACATACTTGACGAAAGCGTCATTATGGCATGATATGTACATTATACATATTCTAAAAAAGTCGTGTTCTAGAATACTTCAAGAACAATCGATTTTCGTAAAATTTTTCATATTCGAGTGTTTCCTCATTTAAAAAAATAAAAAAAAAACTAAGCCTATAGCTGCTACCAGAGCTGCAAAATTTTCTTTTCTTGGAATTTGGCCAGAAAAACGATAAAAATTTGATTTTTTTCTAATTTATAATATTTTTTTTAAGACTATACCTAAGGAGAAAAACTGTGATCTCTCAGCGAGTAGAGCTCTGGTGTTTCTTGTGTAACTGCTTAAATCCTTTGTTGTTTTCACTGCATTTACCTTAATAAACTATAACTTTAAATTGTCAATGCCTCTACATAAATTTTCATTAAAAAAATAAACGAAAAAAAAAAATTAATTTAATTTTTGGTCAAAAAATTTTCTAAGTATTTTATAAGCAACTTATTACAATATTTTGATTCAATAATTAGTTACTCTTACTAACAGTGCATGATAAACTTAAAAAAAAGTTAAATTTTGAAAATAATCTGACCACACATAAAAAATTTTTTTTTTCTCATTAATTTTTTTACCGGAAATTCATGTAATGGCATTGACAACATCAAGTTATAGTGTATTCAGTGAAAACAACAAAGGATTTGAGCAGTTACACAAGAAATACCAAAGCTCTACTCGCTGAGAGATCACAGTTTTTCTCCTTATGTATAGGCTTAAAAAATAGCGGTAAATTTTTTTTCAATACTTCCTTATGTGTACATAAGAAAAATCAAAAAAATATTCTAAATAAGAAAAAAATCAAATTTTCATCATAATATTCAAAATAAGAAAAAAATCAAATTTTCATAATTTTTTTGGTCAAATTCCAAAAAATGATAATTTTGCATTTTTAAATAAGGAAATACTCGAGAATGAATAAATTTTCGAAAATCGAGTGCTCTTGAAGTATTCTAGAACATGACTTTTATTAGGACATGTCTAATGTACATACATACATACTCGTACATGGCACAAAAGCGAGTACGCGAAAAATCATTAGGTGAAGCAGTCTATGGAGTGAAGTGTATAAAAAGTATTTAAATCAGTGGTCGGCAGAGCGCAAATATCAAATATTTTCTTACTCTCAAATGAGAGAGAAATGACAAAAGCTCCAATCACTGTGAAAAATGCTTCTACGTTTCGCTGTTTACGCTCCATATGATATCTTATTTCAGGGGTTGAATTTTAGTTATAAAATGCCTTTTTATATGAAATTTATTAACTATCCCTAAAACTCACTTGTATATTAAGCGTTGCGCATTGACAAAAAATTTTTCAGCGAAAAAATATTTATTTTGCCATTTGATTTCAAACATTTTTGCAGTGCATTAACGAAATAACAAGCTCATTTTGTAGTTTGCTTACTCTCGCTTATTCTCTTCGTTTGCTCGCGAGCCTATGGGGCGCCGACCACTGATTTAAATTAAAGATTACACTGCTCAACAAAATTGCAACTTTTGTCTGATGAATGACTTTTATAATGATGAAATGAAATAGATACAATGAATTAATAATACATATTGAAAATACTTATTTAACTCCTCCATTCTTCAAACATGATTAGGTATCCACCACGTTAGCTATTTATTTATAGATTTCAACTTTTCTAAGAAATTTCATGGTTTTACGAGCTTTTCAAAAAATATAGAACGTATTCCCATTTATACAATGTAAGTCATGTCTTTTTTTATGCGATTTTTTTTTTGCAGTTTTTTCTGGAACGTATCTAACGCATAAAAAGAGAATTAACTGTATATGGTAAGATAAGAAACTAACGAAATTTCCAGTGCAGTAAAGCGCTTCTATGTTAGTATAACAATTTTCTTATAAGATGGGAACGTTAGAAATAAAACTGCACGCCCACCACCACTTCTCACTCTTTAGCTCAATTTAACGTACTTCGCATTAATGACCATATTTCTGAAAATCTCATTCCCTGTTATCAAGCGGACAAACGTGTCGCGTCTTAAGCCAACGTGAGATCCAATGGAAGTGGAATGCGTGATTACATACACCCCAAGCGACAGTACATTCTTCGCTGGTGGAAGAGGCCATATTAGACAAATGGCGCAGTTGTCTACTACAATATCCCAAGCCCAAAGCGCAACAGCATTCCACTTTTTACCTTCGATGCGCTTCTTCTCGCCTTTGCTGCTAGATGAAGGAACCTCGAACTCATCTCCATCTATTTTCATGATCTGTGGTTATTGTATATACTACATAAATATTTTAGCTCTGCTGTCTAAACTAAAACTAAAGGAAGCGTCTTCTGTCCTATTGGAAAGTCATACGCAGACCATGGCGTGGTGTACTTCTGGTTGGACCTCCAGGCACCGGCAAGACAATGATGGCTAATCATTCGATGATGGCATCATGTTAAAACTTACAGAATTTCAATGCTAAACGCGCGTAGTAGGGGTTGGGACGCCATTTTTTGCATTTTGTTTTATTCAGCAAAAATATCAAATTTCGATTATCGATATATCCGATATTTCTTTCTCGATATATTTCGATACGGGTTTGAAATATCGATCATCGATGTTTCGACAGTATTTTTATTTGCCCAACCCTAACTGAGTCGATGTAGTGATGCCCGATATACATCGATTTTCGATATAACATCGATGTAAGCCTTTCGAATAAACCCGATATATCAAAGCACTCAATATCGATGCATAAAATCGATGTATTTGTCCGATATATCGATAATCAGTTTTTACTGTTTCATTTTTACTTCAACTTCCAATCGATTAAATCGCATTGTGCATGGTAAGCATAATACTCGTTCAGTTTTTGACAGTTATAATCAATAGTTTTCATATTATTAAGTCGCCTAAGCTGATCCAACTCTTCGTTCTTTCGGTTAAAATGGCTGCGCTGAGTGCAATCTAGCTCTAGCGTTTGCACTTGTCGAAAATTAAGGTTTTAAGAATTTATTGAAAACAGTAGCACCTCATTACAAGATTCCCAGCAGAAATACTGTGATACGTTGGCTCGACGACAAATATGACGTTTTAGCCGAACAATGAAAAATAATTTATCCACGGTTCAATACTTCACTATTACAAGTGATATTTGGTCGGATCTTCAAATGAGAAGTTTTTTAGGTGTCACAGCTCATTTCGGTATTGGCATTGAACTTCAGGCAGTAACGCTGGGAGTGTATCACCTGAATGAGAAACATACTTCTGAATATATAGCAACATTGCTTACTAAAACCTGCAATGGGGTATTAATACTAATAAAGTCACCGCGGTAGTCACCTATAATCATAGCTGGGCATTAACTCGTTAATCGTTAATTAACGAAGTTAGCATTTCGACTAACGGATTAACTTTTAAGTTAACTTTAAAAAATGTTAACGGATTCGTTAACTTCCGTTAAATTTCCACAAGTCCGTTAATCGTTAATCCAGTGCCCACTATTTACCAAAAAGATACCGCACGCACCGTGTGGCGCCGCGCAAAACACGTTCTGATAACAAGTACGTTCCAGTTGATATGTTTGGAAGCGTATGACAGAATGCAAGAAAAAAGAGGTAGAAGTGGCGTTACGACAAGAAGCTGCCGAAAGTTCGAAGAACAGAGATAGTTAAAGTGGCGGAGGCAGCAACGCGAGTAACAACGACGATGATAAGGAAAACTCTTTCAATTCTTTCACTCAGCCTAAAGGAAAACCTAACTCCCACAAATCTTTAAAGAGTAATAGTCAAAATCACGTCAAAAGTGGCTAGACATGAAATCAAAAGACTGTTCAACGATGCGGGGCTTACCAGTGCCCTTGGACGTTATGGTAAGCCTAAACTGGTAGTAGACAGGAAATTGTACTGTGCTTGGTTACGCTAGTGCGTAGGGTTCAAGCCTTGTACTTTTATGTACTTTGGCTTGGGCTTGAGATTGGCTTTCCTTGTATAGTCCTTTTTCAAACTACTAAGCCAGAGGTGAAGGTGCAAACTAATCTGGTACCACGGGTTGTTGGGAGCCCCTAGGACTTCGGTCCTAGCTCAACAGTGCGGGAAGCCGAATTGGGCAGATCGCATGGGAAAGATTCGTGGTGGCTGTGGTTGAAACCTAACTCGTAGGAAGAGTAATATGCTAACGTAAATTGCCCGATGTGGAGTTGCATTCTCAACCAAGTGGCCGTTCTTAGAACTGCAAGAGATAATAGATAGGTCTCGGCTCAAACCAAGGGTGAAGTTATATCCATAAACATAGCTTTGCTTGGTAACTGTATTAAATGCAGTCGTACCTAGGTTAGGCACGAATATAAATTAACTCATGTGTGTGAAAATCACACTGTGATATTAAGCCATCAATGCAGGTGATCACATTAAACAAAGGACTCTCTGTTCAACGATGCGGCATTCCTCAGGGAACTGATATTCATGTAGGAGTTATGACGGACAAATACGGACAAATAAAGTACACTTTGTTTCGTTTATTAGCTTTTAAGATTCACTTTTATTAATCATTTTCATTTAAGTTATTTTAGTTTCAATACTTTTAGTTTATAAGTTATTTTAGATTCTATGCTCTTGGTTCACATTTCATTTCTATACTTTAGTTCACATTTCATTTCTATACTTTTAGTTCCATTTCATTTCTTTAATTTAACACGTCCGTTCGCTTTTATGTTCCGTCGCAACTTACATTGTCCGTTTTTCCCAAAACTAGCGTCGCTTCACTATTTGGCTTGGCTTCTGTTAGTGATGCCAAATTCGTTGTCATTTACAAAAGTCAGTATTCTTATGTCATTTACAAAAGTCATTATTCTTATGTTATTGTTCTTATGTCATTTCCATAGGGTCACAAAGGTCATTGTTCATAGGTTCACAAAAGTCATTGTTCACAGGTTCCAAATCCTACATTCGGCCATCCTGCGCGTTCATTCGGCTTGAATGAAGGGTTCCACTTCTTCATGAACTCAGCCACTGTAGTAGTCCGCCTTGGTCCCTCATGTTCGCCGACTTTGACAACTTCGTATCGTCCACGCACCATTTTCTTCACGACCTTGTAGGGTCCAAAAAATTTCGGTTTCAGCTTCAAACCCGACCCGAACTGTGTTCGCTTAATGGCTACTAATTCGTTGATATCGTAGTTTTCTTCTGCTCGGCGGCGTGCGTTAAATGTTCGCCGGTTTTCCTGCTGAATGACAGCTATATTGTCTTTCGCTTGTTTACGTATTTTTTCCCTTTCGGCATCTAGTTCATCGATGGCAACACTTTCTATCATATTTTGCAGCTCTGGCATTCCAGATACTCGCATTTCCAAACCTGTCAATATCTTGAAGGGTGACATTTTTGTACTGCGAGGTGGAGTGTTATTTATCAACTGTTGAACGCGATCTACATGCTTATACCAGCTACCTGGTTTCTTGCAACATAACTTTGATGCCATAGGTACAACGATTTTGTGTATTCGTTCAACCTGTCCGTCGCCTGTCGCTATCAGCAAATGTTGAATGTTTTCTTCCTTACAGTATTCGTTAAAACTGTTTGATGTGAAAGCGGCTCCCCTGTCAGTGATGATGCGCTGTGGATTACCGAAAATTGCAGCTTGTTTTTTGAGTTTATCGACCACTGCCTCTGTACCAGTATTTCTTGTAGGGTAAAGCCACACGAACTTCGAAAATGCATCGACAACTACCAAAATATAATTATACGCCTTTTTGGTATTCTCCATCGGTCCGACGTGATCGATGTGAAATGTTCCCAAAGGCTTGTCGTCTTTATTTATTGGGTTCAAGAAACCCTCCTTTTTACCGGACTTTGAATTGATTATGATGCACTCTACGCAACTACGCACCACCTTCAGCACCTTAGAACTTAACTGCGGAATGAAAAATGATTTCTCAACAGCATCTTGCGTTTTCTTGAGGGAAAAGTGGCCTTGCTGATGTGACATTTTTATTATTTCAGTCTCCATGAGGATGGTACAACTATCAGCTCTTTTGCTGAGTCCTTATACAGCACATCGTGTTTTAAGTAAAAATCTTCGTACTCTTCTTTTCCTAACACCTTGCGGACTGCTCGTATCCAATCATCATGCTGCTGCGCTTGCTTTAATCGATGAATCAACGAGTCTTCCAACATCAGACATGAAACTCAGCTTAGGGCATCAACATGTCGCATTTTTGCACTGCTCCGATGCTCGATCTCGTAGTGGAAATCTTGCAAAAACATTGCCCAACGGGACACTCTTAGAGGAACATCTCGTTTTTTCATTGTCATCGTGAATGCGTTGCAGTCAGTCACGATTTTGAATCGGATCCCCATTAGGTACACTCTCCACTTTTTCAGCGATTCAATAATTGCTAGTACTTCTAATTCGTAAGAGTGGTACTTTTCCTCCGCAGGCTTAGTTTTACGGCTCATGTACTGTATTAGGTGAAATTCTTGATCGTCGTTGTCCTTTTGCAGTAACACTCCTCCATAGCCGAACATACAAGCGTCAGTATGAACCTCGGTAACCGCCTTCGGGTTATACAGCTTCAAAACTGGAGCACACACTAATGCTGTCTTTAGTTGTTGGAATGCTGCTAACTGCTCATCCTTCAATTCGTACTTGACATCTTTCCGCAGCAGATCAGAAAGAGGCTTAGCGATTACTGCATATCCTTCAACAAATCTTCTGAAATACGATGTTAATCCCAAAAAATGCTGCATTGCTTTCCGATCATGAGGTACTGGAAAATGTTTGATTGCGCTCGTTTTCGAATCTGAAGGTTTTATTGTACTATCCTCGACGACGTACCCCAGAAACTCGACTCTTCTCATCAGAAATTGACATTTGCTCCACTTAATCCGTAAACCATGCGCAGCTGCCGTTTTCAAAACTAACTCCAACTTTTGGACACCTTCAACTTCATCCTTAGAGGGAATTATTAAATCGTCCATATATGCCACGACTGTTCCGTTTTGAATCAGGTCTCTCAGTACAGCAAAAATAAACCTAGAGGAAACTGCCGGTGAATTTGATATTCCAAATGGTACGTACAAAAACTCGTACTGGCCATTATAGGTTACGAAAGATGTGCACTTCCTGGAGTTCGGTTCCACTGGGACATGGAAAAATCCATTGGTCAGGTCAAGCGTTGTAAATACGTATGCTCCTTGCAGCTGCTCAATAACGTCGTCCATCATTGGCATCGGAAAATTGTCACGAACAATCTTTTCATTTAATCGCCGATAATCGCAACAAAGTCGTTTACTTCCATCTTTTTTAGAAACAAGAACCACTGGTGACGCATAGTCAGAAGTACTTGGTTAAATGACCCCTTCTTTCAACCATGTTGCCACTTGCTCATCCACCACACATCTGTCAGTGCAAGACATTCGCCTCGGCCTCTCATACACAGGATTATCATCCATGAGCAGTATTTTCATCTCCACAGGTGATTCGAAATTCTTTTCAGGCTTGTATGTCGTTACCATGTTCCTTACAGCATCCGCATGCACTCTAGTCAGGTGTGACAAAATTATTTCATCTTCAGGCGACTCTTCCATACTCGTAACAAGACACAAATTTCCAAATTCCTCCATCAATTTGTCAATTCGATTTCCATTTCTGTTCAGTACCGGCTCTCCAGCAACAGTGCGCACGCTCACGCCCTTTTTGCTGACTTTTACTTTCGACTGCCATGCGTCTTGCTCACGCGGGTTCCTAGCCACAACAGTGCGCCCGCTCACGCTCTTCAGCCACCACCTGTTTCGCTTCCTCGTCGCCCTGACTTTTCTTCTGCTCTGCCTTTTGTCTGAACTCAGCGCCATTTTTTGCTATAGTTAAATCCACCTGTTCCAAAACATTGTTGCCGATTACCAACGCGTAACTTATGTCACGTTCCCTGACTACGTGGAAAGTGATTTCCAACGTTATGCCATCTATCGCAATCTGAACGGTAAAGCTGCCCATTGTTGTGAGTTCGCTGCTTCCAATCCCCACCAATCGTCGTTTCCCTTTGCTCAGTTCCGCATCAATATCGCATCAATTAGGCAGAGATCTGACCCTGTGTCAATCAATGCTGAAACACTGCATACATTGAAATTTAAATCCTTAAAAATTAACCCGCATCTCTTATCTGGTTTTGTGTCAACTGCTTCATTCGTCATAACATTCGTGTTGCTTTTCTCCGGTTTTACGGTTTTGTCGACGCCCTTACATTCTGCTGCACGATGGCCCTCTTTTCCACATTTAATGCGCTTACTTGGACAATTTCGTGCAAAATGCGAAGCATCACCGCAGTTAAAACATTTTTTCTCCATCAAAGTTCAACTCGGCGAAACCTTGTTTGAAGACAATGGCTGGGCCTGATTCGCATTCATGATCGGCGGTTTGCTGGACCGAATTTTCTCGTACACCTTTATCTGGTCTTTTGAGTCTTGAATGTTCTTTGCTTGATACAGATTGCTTTTATTTTGCCTGGTATCGAGTATTCCTTCAATGAAATATTCCATTAAGCTCGCGTTATCTAAATTTATTGATTTTCCTATTTCCATCAAAACGTATAAATACTCGCGAAAATCTTCTCCTTGGCGCTTCCGACGGTTACGAAGTGTTCGGTGTACTTCGACTGACGATAGAGCGGTAACAAATTCCTGCCGCAGTGCTTGCTTCAATAATGCCCAACTGCTTACGGCTCTCTGACTACGAACAAACATTTTCGCACCACCCTTCAGTAGTTGCTTCGCGTAAATAAATTTCTGTAACTCGTTCCAGTTCACTGCCGCTGCATTTTCCTCAAAATCTTTCACCCATTGCTCAAAGCTGGGCTGTCCTGAACCACTGAAGGATGTCAAGGAATCTTCAATGTCACGAAGGTAAACGTAGACCGCTCCATTATAGGTTCACGTACGCTGCGTCATCATAATCGCTTTCTTCATCATCGCTAACATTCAGGCCGTAGTGTTCCAATAACCTATCCTGCAATGTCGCTTTCCGTCCGGTTGTCGACAACCCCAATCCACCCAGCCTTGCTTTTAAAGCGTTAACTGTCAAACCTAAAATTTCGTCACGGTCCATGTTTACAATTTGATTAAAATATTATCAAAGGTTAAAAAAAAATTCAAAATCAGTAAAATATAACAAACTGCTATTTCTACACAAAAAATTTTCACAGTGTATTGTTTTACAATGTAATATTATTCTATTCCGATCTCTCAATTTAAAATTTTTAGTTTTCCTTTTCAATTTCTTATTCGTATCATAGAAATATTTTAAAAATTTTAAATTTATCATTTAAGTTTACTTTTAACTTAAGGGTTGTTTTATTTTCAACTTAAATTACTTTACTTAGTGTATGAGTAAAATTATATTTTTATTTTGTCATACTACTTTCAATTCAATGCAAACAAAGAAATATTTAAACTCTGTACAACAAAATCTAACATAAACATAAGATACATATTTTCTACTTATCCGCTATACCGCTATTATGCATTGTTGATTTCTGGTTTTTCATCCCTCGCCGCTGTCAAACTCTGCAATGGCATTCACTGTAGCTGGACTCTTCACACAATTTTACGTGTTTGTATTTCGCATCTTTCTTTGCGCGGCGTCGCAGTCAACGCTTTTTACACTTGCGCGTCGCTTTAGCATAACTGTTTCAAATTTTTGTACAGTTTTTATAGGGTTGCCAACACGGACTGATGTCTGACCCGGAGATTCAATAAGTGGACTTTTATTTAAGTTTTTATTTGAATTTTCTTAAAAACATAAGTAAAATTATTTAATACTAGCTGTCCCGGCAGACGTTGCTCTGCCCTTTTCGATGTGTGGGGCGATGTAGTATGAACACATGCGATGGAATGTAAAAGCGAAACCGCCCATTTTCCCAGTGAAACTAACTTTTGTCCCTATTCTTTTACAAATATATAGCAGGCCTGGCAGACGTTGTTATGTGGGGCGATAATTTTTTCCTTTGAAGCTTACTTTTGCCCGTACCTTTTATATACATGTTTATGTACTAAGCCCCATTCATCTGCTTCCAGTAGTTGGTGATATATGATGAATTTGATTTTGAAGGGCGTGTCATCGCCCATTTCTTAAACCAAACTTTGTAAAAACCTTTTATAGACCTCAATTATGAAATCTTCATGTAAATTCTATTTAAAAAGTTATTTTTTGTAAGGGCCACCCAAAGTATGCACCCTAAATAAAATGTGTACGTAAGTTGTGCCACTTAATATAAAAGCCATGTGGTGTAAGTTCCATGAGAACCGAATAGGCGGTCTTCGAGAAAATAATATTTTAAAAATGTTTTTGTATTACGGCAAACCTAAATATGCATTTATGCCTCTTATTATAAAAGACACGTGCTGTAAATTCCATGTGGTGTAAATTCGGTGTGAGTTGATTTACCGGACTTAGTGAAAATTCTTTTTTAAAAATATTGTGTTTGTGGGCCAACCTAAATATTCACCCTTAATAAAAGTCTTGTCTTAACATACTGTAAAATTTTCATCATCTGCCGGATAGTTTCCGCGTCCATAAAAACAAACAGATAGACGGACAGGCAAAAACTAAATTTTATAAAAACAACAAATTGCAGTTTAACTGTAAAAAGCAATGTACACTTTTTACAAAAATTTATTAACATCGTACTCTCTCAAAAGTAAAAAAAAAAACCTCGAGGAGAGCTCTGCCGTACTAAGCGAAAAAGACGTATCTCAAAAAAAAAATATCCGAGATTCTTATGGCATCGGATAGCTTAAGAAATTACGCGTCTAATGAAATACTCCAAATGTCGGCATCTTAGTTCAATCATATAAAAAAATCTACTAAGAAAATTTCCTCTATCCGAATTTTACAGGTATTTCAACAAATTGACATAAACAAAACATCAATTATCTCGAAATAAATTTTTTTTAAAATACGTCTTTTTCGCTTAGTACGGCAGAGCTGTCCTTTGAACTTCGAAGCCAATTTCGATTTCGCCCATTTTCAATAGCAAGATGCCTGCAAGAAGATGTGACCTGTGTGTGAAAGTTTCATTCAATTAGTTTTCTTGGTTTTCCCGTAAAACTGATTCAACAGACGGAAAGACAGACAGACGGACATCGCTAACGACTCAGGTGGTGACGCTGATCAAGAATATATATACTTTTCCATACCTGCCACGCCCCCTTCGATGTGTTACAAACGGAGAGACAAAGTGAATATACCCTCGGTGTAGGGTATAAAAATTTAAAATAAAAGCACACAGTATAGGTCGACTCTTTGTTGAAACATATTCTTGGCACATTATGCCTCCCACCTTGCACAAGTACTTCATTCACGGACCCGAAATTGTGTCCAATGCTATTTTACCTATTGGGCATTTATCGGAAGAAGTTCGAAATAAAGATTTTTAAAAAATAGGGAATTTCATTCACGAAAGTGCAGTCACGAAAAATAAAATCAAGATATTTTTGATAATCTCTGACCCAAAGTTGCAAGGTTGCTCAGAATTACCCGTATAACCTATTCCTGCCATACCCTTTTTGAAAAAAAATCGACCCGCCCTTATGTATAGCCATCATAAGTTGCTGATATAGCTTTTGTAAAACTGATTATAAGTTGGGAACCCCTGAATGGATATCAAAAATATGGATGTCTTAAGAAAGATAATTTAATGGCCTGTAATTTTGACCAATTATTTTTTTTAACAAAACGCTATTTTTTCAAAAAAATGTGTTAAAAATATATATTTTTTAGCATGATAGGAATGCTTGATTATTTTGCTTTAAAATGATGTACAATTTGCATAGATTTTTTTATATTTTTACCAATTTTTTTAAAAATGTTATTGGTAAAAATTTCAGAAAAATTATCATGTATCCAAAACTATAGGCTAAATTTCAAAACTAGTCTTACCAGTATAGTAGGAAATTCAATTATCTTTCTTATGACATCCATATTTTTAATATCCATTCAGGGGCTCCCAACTTATACCGCTTTTTATAAAAGCTATACTCTTCCTCTTCAAAACACACTTGGAATCATATCGATATATTTTTTTCAAATTTTTCATACAAATTTACACACAAAAGTTTGTATGGAGACCTAAGTATATAATAATTTTCAATTTAGGATACTTTGAAAAGCAAAAAAGATATCGATATAATTCCGAAAGAGTGTTCAAGAGGAAGAGTAGTTCTTTCGAAACTCATTAATGGATTCATAAAAAAAATATATTTCTATATAAATTTGCCCAAGATATCTCGAAAAATCGTGATTTTCGCACTTTTAGGTTAGAATATCTCGAAAACCGGAGCTATTTAAGAAATTCTAAACTTGGATTCGAGTTCAGCGCGTCAAAACCTTAGGATAAGTAATGCAACAAAATCATTGTTGCCCTGTGTTATTTTATAGTTTGTGTTTTTTTCGTTTTTTTTCCTTTGAGTTTATCAGAATTTGAAATTCGGGAAAACTGCTGACTTAGATTCGATTTTTTTTGTTGCTGTCGACAAAAATGATATTCAACCCGGAGGGATTGACTTTGAACCCGGAGACCCGGAAATCATACTCAAAACCCTGAGTCTCCGGGCGAAACCCTGAGTGTTGGCATCCCTAAGTTTTTAGCTTGGCGTCACTTTTTTTTCCGCTTATGCCCTTGAGACTACTGTACAGAATTTTACATTGGTGTACATAACTTTTTTTCGTTTGCTCACTAAAACTTTTTACTTTATTTTACTTTATACATATGTATATAGTAGTATGATTTCAAAACTAAAATGTCTAGTAATTGAAGAACTATTGCTGAAGGAGGTACATAAACGTGCTATTAACGAGAACAACAAAAGGGTGAGTGCAATTGAACACGTTTCGTCATTAGCAATATTGGATCGACGGTTCAAAAAACTTCATTTCGTAGACCAGATGGCTGGCTCTAGTGCCTTAATTAAAATTAAAGATTTGATGAAGAAAGATATTCGTGAAGAAGCGGTTCAGACAACTTTTTTCAGTCAGATTTTAACATCTAGGCAGATCACCATAAACTAGTTCAGCGAAATTGAAAAACCAATAAATCTGACGAAAGTCTTTAAGATGAGTTAACAGTTTATTTGAGGACTCCAGTATGTCGATATAATGAAACCCTTTGGAAGTATAGGCACATTATAAAGTACAATTTCCGAAATTGTACAACATTGCCTATAAATATTTAACTATGGTTGTGAGCTCAGTGCCATCTGAAAGGCTTTTTTCAAAGACTGCGCAGGTCCTCTTGCAGCAGAGACATATTAAATTAAATTTTGTTAGACTTAGACATAGAAAATTAATTAAATTTGTTTATTCCTTCGCTTCTTTTTAACTTTCAGTGCCAAGTAATGAAATGCAAATTGCATGCGATATATCGAAAAAATCGATGTTTTTGTTGATATATTGGAAAACATCGATTCAACATTTCGATACATCACATCGAGAAAATCATCGATGTTTTTTTGCCATGGGCATCCCTAAGTCGATGTTGTGCGTTCACAGTTGTATACGTATACACCAGTGGTCGGCACCTCATATGCTCGCGAGCAAACGAAGAGAATAAGCGAGAGTAAGCAAACTACAAAATGAGTTGGTTATTTCGTTAATGCACTGCAAAAATATTTGAAATCAAATGGCAAAATAAATATTTTTTGCTGAAAATTTGTTTGGCAATGCGCAATGCTTAATCTGCAAGCGAGTTTTAGTGATAGTTCATAAATTTCATAGAGAAAGCCATTTTAAAGCTAAATTTCAACGCCTGAAATAAGAAGTCCAATGGATCATAAACAGCAAATCGTACAAAAATGTTTCGCAGTGATTGGTGCTTTTCTCATTTCCCTCTCTTTTGAAAGTAAGAAAATATTTGATATTTGCGCTCTGCCGACCACTGGTATACACGATACGATCTAGTTACGCTCAATTACTCTCAATTACGCTCTTGTTTGAACTTGTGCCCAGCTATGATCATGATCAGAGCTGGGCACCACTACACGAGTGTTTCTCTTCAATGTTCTTCAATGCATGTGTAGTTGTGCTTTGTTCGCTTTTCAAAGCAAACCCAGCAAACATTTTTGGTTACGGAAGATTCTTTAGCGAATCACCGTAGCAAGCAAAATCGATTGCCCGCGAACTCATTTTCTGCTTGTGCGCAATGAAATTGCGTTAGCAGTTGTCCGCTACAACGCAATTCGTTAAGAAGAGTTACTAGCAAATCGCTTAGATGTTTAAAATGTGAAACGAATTTTCGAATTCGAAAATTGCAAATAACACCCTGAAACGATTCTTTAGCAATAAACTAAGAAGAGTCGCCAGTGATACGCCAAGAAGAGTTACCGGTAATATTCTAAGAGTCACCAGTAATACGCTAGGAAGAGTCGTCAGCAATACGCCAAGAACAGTTACCGGTAATATTCTAAGGAGAGTCACCAGTAATACGCTAGCAAGAGTCACCAGCAAAATGCTAAGGAGAGTTGCCAGCCAATTACTGTAGGGACTTCGAAACGATTACACCAATCGTTTGCGACGCACTTGGGAGAATTCCAAGCGATTCGCTGAAAAATGTGGAATCGATTTATATTATGTAGAAATTATATTATATTAGTTAGGACTAAATTAATACAATTATATTTTTTAACAAAACAATGAATTTAATTTTTAATGATACACAGTTAAAAATATCAGTATAAAATTAATAACTTTTAGTTATTCATATAAATCCATAAAAAAATCGTATAGATTTTATAAGTTCCGCAGTTAAAAAATTTTATATGAATATCATATATGTTTCTATATTAAAAAGTATAGAATAGGTTGACGTATAAATTCTATTTTATAATATGAGTTTATATTTAATTTCAACAATAGTAAAAAAAAATGTATATTTATGTCGATTGTTAGAACGTTTGACTGGGACGTAGAATTCATGGGTTCGAGTTCGGGAACAGATACTTCTTTTTAATTTAATTTTATTTACAATTTTTATTTATAAAATGATTTGAATAACAGAACATGAATGGGTAGAGATTTGAACCTGCTTCATTTCTAGAATACTTTGAATTCGACCCCGTTCGTTAGCTAGCTCGGCTACAGAATGTTGATGATTTATTAGACAAAATTGAGGATAAACAACTGGCCGCATAGCTGGTTTTTATATGTTGAAAAGTTATTAAATTTATACATAAATTGATATAAAACGACCCTTAAACTGATATTCGTATAAAAATTTATACTGATTTTTTCAACCGTGTAGTAAATTTATACCATTTACATACACAAATATGTGTGTAGGTTAGACCGGGTCGATTTGCATGAAGCAAAATAAAGTCAGTCAGACACCGACTCAAAAGTTAGAGGAACCCTTAAAAACGATATCTGCATCATTTTTTTTTCGTTCCGAGAAAAACCAATGGAGCACTTTTGATTCTCCCGAAGGTCCTTTTTGGCTAAAAAAACGTGTTTTTTGCTCATAACTTTTATTCTTTCACAGAATGGATACCCGACTTTACTCGAAAATTAAAGAATGCGCTCTTGCAAAAAATTTGACGTTAAAAAAATTTAAATTTTTTTCTATTATAGATAATATTTAGTCCCGAAATTCGATTTTTTCACATTTTTTATTTATTTATTTTGTTTAAACTACTGTAGATGCTGCATTTAGCATTGGATTTGTATAATTTTGGTCTTATTGGAAATTTAATTAGCTCTTTTTTCAATGATATAGTAGAACCTCTCTAACTTGAACCTCGTTAACTTGAAATCTTCTTTAAGACGAAGAAATTAGCCATTCTCTTCCGTTCAAGTTCGTACTTGCTTCGTGAAATGTACATTATCATTCATTATATGTGCTCTATACATAGAGCTTTGATTTTCTGCAAAAATTTGATGTTTTCATTAGTGCGTTCATAAAATTATTTGGTACGTGTGAACAATTTTGTAATATATAAAATGGATTTAATATCATCGGACTTAAGTTTGACGAAACTGCCAACTAATCGCGACGTGGTGCAGTTTTTGATATATTTGCGCGAAAGTGAATGCAGACATAACGCGTACTTCCGTCATCCTGAAAACATTATTCTGTCAATGATAACAGATGACAACAAAGATATTCGATCGGTTGGCTATTCAAAAATCATTGCAGCTCGGAAAAAACCATCATTGAATATACGGAAGTTTTATGTACCTGAAGTGAATTTCAGCTGCACATCGTATACAAATATGGTCCATTGGGACAAGATACAGTTAACGGAGCCACCTTGCACTCAGTTTCTGCCTGAAGAAAATCTTTTGATTCATGATGATTTACAAGATATCATTGCTTTTCCAGGTGAAGAATAACAAAGCATAAAATATATAGCATATTTTTAACAACATAGCAAATTACAATATATAATTTTCATTACAGACTTTCCATGTCATTCCCAAAGTACGGAACGTCACGTAAAAGCAGTGAGAGAATCATGCATGCAAATCGTGCACAAAAACCGCCTGGGTCACATTTTAAATACTTTGGACTCACGCGAAATATACAGTAGCCTAGAATCGCGCCAGTCCTTAATATAGCGATTACCAAATTCTGTCTTAACTTTTATATAGCGACAGCCAAATACTGTAAAAATTGAGTATTAAAAGTTGGGTTTTTTGTCAGAGTTCTTTTTCCAACAATAAAAATTAATTGCCTTTTCAATAAGACCAAAATTATACAAATCCAATGCTAAATGCAGCATCTACAGTAGTTTAAACAAAATAAATAAATTAAAAATGTGAAAAAATTGAATTTCAGGACTAAATATTATCTATAATAGAAGCAAAATTTAAATTTTTTTAACGTCAAATTTTTTGCAAGAGCGCACTCTTTAATTTTCAAGCAAAGTTGGGTATCCATTCTGTGAAGGAATAAAAGTTATGAGCAAAAAACACGTTTTTTTAGCCAAAAAGGACCTTCGGGATAATCAAAAGTGCTCCATTGGTTTTTCTCGGAACGAAAAAAAAATGATGCAGATATCGTTTTTAAGGGTCCTTCTAACTTTTGAGTCGGTGTCTGGATGAATCTAAATTTCGACCCGGTCTAGTGTAGGTAAAAAAAAAAAAATTGAATGATACCCATAAATTAAATTAGATTTTCCTCAAAAAACATATAAAGAATTGCAGGTATTTATTTATAGTAAAGTTCAAAAAATTAAAGTTTTAGGTTTTTCTTTAGCACATTTTGAACGTTTTTCAATGCGGTCTTTAGCGTGTACGAAATGTTTCTGAAGAACAGAGTGTTTTTTTCATCATCTGCATTTTTGAATTTTGAATGACATATGTATTGTTGAGAAAATTTAATAAAAAAAATGATTGATTTAAGTAAAATAAAATTTTACCTGCTATTAATTTAATGAAAAAGTACTTTTGAATGGAAAGTTTGGTTTTTGTTCCTTTCCATGAAATTTTTTTTGCCAAATTGTCCGTTAATATTTTCCTTATTACTGATCTAACGAACTGAGGAATCCCTTCTCCACCAATTCTGATTAAAGCTCGTTTCTGCAAAATAAATTAACTTTTAATAATTTCATGCTTTTTTATGTCATAGTTATAAAGCGCGTTTTTAAAACATTCCTAATACATTAAATTATTAAAATAGAATAGAAGAATAGTGATCATCGTTTCTATTTATTTGTATACATTGTAATGGTCAGTTCAACGTAAAATATAATTATTTTCGCGATTGTGAAAATTTCATGAATTTTTAACATCTATGTTCTTATTAAAGATTTTTTTTTGACTCAGTCTAATTTTAAAATGGGCAGCACTCAAGATATCTTCCACTTCGCAACATATCAGAGAGGTATAATAATACACTGAATTGTTACTTACAATTCAGCAAATTTGCTAAGCTCCTACTTCCTTTAAGAAATCTCGTTCTTTCTTTCTGGAATCACTAAGCGAAGAGGACACATTTTACTCAAAACGAAATCGGTATGAATCAACTAATTTAAGTTTGAGACTTAATCAGTTTATTGAAAATTTTCAACTATAGATTTGAAGTTATCAAAACTACAATATATTTTGAATTAAAGTCTATCGAGTAATTTGGAGGTTTTCCATAAAGAAACTAGATAATATTTACATCAAAGCTAAAATTTCATTAAAATATTCTAAGGTAAAAATTTATTCCTTTTATGGGTTAACATAAACATTAAATTGCTTAATTTCTATAGCTGCCTATACTAGATTTAGCTGAATAAAGAAGTCAACATAAAAAACAATATAGTAAACGATTAGCTCATTAATATTGGGAGAGCGGTATAGCGACAGCTAGCAACCGGTTTAGACCTCATGGTCACATTCGCCGCCAGTTGCTGTCGCGTGGCTTCAAAAATACCATCGTTTGTGCGGTCAACCTACGTCAAAAAACTCTTGAAAAATCCGTCTTCATTTTTTGCTAAAAAATCCGGAAAAATCAGAAAAACAAAAAACTGCAAAATATATATCCGTAGAGAAATCTAAAGTTTCCGCGAAAATATGGTCTAAAACCTTTGAAAAGAAAGACAATCAAAAACCGTAAAATGTGTATATATACATATATGCATAAATACATATGTGATTCCTTTAATTAAAAAGAAAAAAAAAATCAAAAATACAACAAAAAAACTGAACTTTTTCGTCGTGTGAGAAAAAAATTAAAACAAGAAATTAACTTGTACAATTTAGCTTAAAAAACCATGTGAAAACAAATATGTTTTTTTTTCCTCCTTAACTCCTTAAAAAAAAAATCTCCTTAAAACAATTCCCTAAATGTTCTAAAAACTAAAGCAAATATGATAATATCTAAATTTTTATAAATATCTTTAGTTGACAATCCTTTCCTCAGTTAAACCAAATTTCATTAAAATGTAGAATTCCAATAAAATTAATTTGCTGATTTTACCTAAATCAAAATGAAAAATACAGAAAAAAAAAAGAAACAATGGTGAAAGTTAGAAACAAACGGAACATGAAATAGTTTCAAAAGAAAATAATTTTGATACAATTAAGTTAATGTTTAAAATTTAAAAATGAAAAGAATCAAGTTTTAAATTAAAATAGGAAACGACTAAGTAGCTAAGTGATTCAGAATTAATAATTTAAATTAATTATAAAAATAATATTTTGAAAAACAATTATTTTTGTATCCACCCCAAATTAACATGTATAGCATATCGTTTACTGCTGCACATCGCTGAGAGGCCTTTCAACGCTGGAGCATATCGCAGAAAATCATAAAAAAAGATATCTGTAAGTTTCTTTCTTCTATATCTTTTTGCTTAATTATCATTTCTCTATAAAAGTATTTTTTTTTTTGTTCTATGAAAGAAAAAGAGCGAATCAAATAATCAATGATTAAAGTAAATGAGCGAATATTTGTAAAAGCTGTAATGAATGGTTTTGTAGAGTTGCATTTAATAAGCGGAGACTTACTCCGAAAGTAAAGTAAAGCTTTTTCTGTATTTTTTTTTTCTTCACTATTTTCGTTATGCAGATCAGCTTCTCTCACTTACTTTGACATGTTTTTGTTTACATTTTTTTTATATGTAAATTTTGATCTATGAAAAGTTATGGAATAATAATTCCAGTGGTGGTTAGTTAAGAATGCACCAATTTACCTTATATTCCGTTTTTGTTGAAATTAACGTTTAGCAAATTTCTTTTAGTAAATTTTTGGAACAAAATATATTCCTAAAATTATGAATGAATCCTTTTAATTCCCCAGTTCTTATATCTATTATTTTGAAAGTATTGTTTAAATACAATTAACTAAAAATAAAAACAAAAAGAATAATGTCATAAGTAAATACTTAAGCTCATGAATTTATTTTGCATTTAGATAACATAAATAATTAACACTTTAATCATTATGTTTGTGCTTTTAATTTTAAGCTGTTATGAACTTTTATTTTTCTGAATTATAATTAATAAATATAATATGGACAGTTAAAACCTCCTTTTCCTTGTGGTAATAGAGATATGATGTTCTAAACATTTTTTAGTGGGATCCTTAAAAACATAATGCGCTTAATAGGATCAAGGTAGGGTGGGTATAGACGCGCGTATCTCGACTTTCATCTTAGAGATACCGTTTACTTTCTAGATTCATTGCAAACCTTCCCTTTAATTTAATTTTCTTGACCATTTTTCTTTTTGTTGGCTACCTTTTTCTTGTATGTACTGATGGTCAAGCCTAATCCATTTCCGGTTGATTATTTTAGTTTCCGTTCTATTCAGGCCTAGGGACTCTGTAATATTTTTTTGTGAGTGGGTATTTTTAAAGGGCGTGCCAAAAACCCCCCAGCCGATTGTTTTGCTAGCCGAATATATAGACGGGTCCCGCACCGGCTAATCCCTAATAAAGTAATGGTTTTAAAAAATATTTGTATTATTGCTACATGCATAAAGAATCTAGAATTTGAATTCATATCCACAGACAACCACACTCCACATAATACAAAAATGGCGCCCAACGTGGGACAACACACAGTAATGTGAGGCCACACCAACGTGGGGCAGTGATGTTCCAACATGGGCCACTGTTGTTCCAGCGTGGTGGTTGAAAAGAAAGGATATTGAATTTGATTTCAATCCACAGACAACCAACACTCCACATAATACAAAAATGGCGCCCAACGTGGGGCAACGATGTTCCAACATGGGCCACTGTTGTTCCAGCGTGGTGGTTGAAAAGAAAGGATATTGAATTTGATTTCAATCCACAGACAACCAACACTCCACATAATACAACATGCATTTTTTTAATGCATTAAAATACGTTTTTATAAGTATAAACATACCAGTTCAATAACCATTTCTCCATTAAGCTGCAAGTCTTTATCAAATTTATCAATTTCTTCAACCGAGTCCAAAGGAAATAGTTGCAGAAGAGGTTCTTTGTCATCTTCAAACAAATAACTTCCTTCCTAAGTGTTATAACCTCTTCTGTCAGCCAAGTTACTAATTTAATATGATGTTCGTCACGCAGCATAATTGCCTCTTTCATAGATCTGAGTTCAGTTAGTATTTCAGCTCTGGCTGAAGGTTGATCAAAATGAGTTTTAAGCACTGGAAAGCGAAACAATAAAATTTCAATTGCAAGCTTCTAATATTTTTGAAAAGGATTGTTAAATTATTTACCAGAGTTGTTACCACGCATTTCAATATATTGAACATCGACTTGACAGGTAGAATTTGAAAAGTCAGGCACATTTTCTTCTGTAAAAAAAATAAATAATTTATTTTTGAGCAGAATTAAATAAGTTTTATAAAGAAACTTACCGGTATTGGAAAATGTTGTTGGACTTTCCATGATTTTGGAATTTTTCAGTTGCAATTGCTTTGATGAATATATGGAATAAAAAAATATGATTCAATAGTAGTGTCTTCCAAAACTATAATTTTGCTAACGATGCTATGCCAATAGAAAAGTGGTTTGTCCTTCTTTAATTTCGGTGCTCCAGAAAATTTAAAACTTTTTCGATGAAATAGGCTGTTTAAAATAGGATTCGAGATTTTGTATAATGTTGCCGTCAAAGTATGGGACGTTATTTTTTTTGAAAATTTTGCAGATTTTTATAATGTTGTCGCCATCAAAACAAAAAGTGTCCGGTTTTTTACAGAAATAATAAAATTTTTTAATTTAACACTTAGAAAGTTTTCGAGATATGTTTGTTGTAAAGCTGCGATGCTACATGATTGCTTTTTTTGATTGACTTCTTAACCTTTTGCAAATGATTTTCATACTTAAATGCATTTATACTTTCTAGTGATCCATGATTTGTTGCATCCTCATGAATATGAAGCAAATAGTGAAAGTTGCATGTCAAGTAAGTTAAATTATATAACTCTGGAGTTTTTTTAACAAAATTATTAAGCAATTTTTGAGCATATGCATTATTTAACAGGCAATTTCTATCGTCTAATAAAACTCTCATGGCTAGTGATAGTTCCAAAAAATGATGAAATCTTTCTGGAGATACAATCGATTTTAAAACAAAAGGTCCTGTATAGAGTAGAAACTGCCTTAGTTCTGTGGCCTTCCACCTATCAAGTTCTTTAAGTTTTCGAGGCTTCCTACAAAATTCACGAAGGATACACATTTTTAGTTGTATTAACTTCTTTGAAAGCGATTCTGTTTTCATTGAATCCAGTGAAAATTTTTCACGTTTTTTTTTTTTTGTCCATGCAACTAATAAAGTTTTGGTTACGCCGAGGCATACAATGTGCATATAGTCCAGACCAAAATTCTTTATCATATACAATCCAAGACGTTCTACTTCTGTAGCACTTTTTTCATTATGATGATCTGGTTGAGCACGACTCCTAAAGGTCTCATTGGTTCTAACTGTTCGGTATTGATCAAAGGGAAAAACAAGACGGTTACTAAAATATTCACCTTTTGGTGTACATCGTGTGCAGGAATAATATCCAGTATGTCCTTTTGTTCCAAGTACAAAAGATCTAGCTGGAGCATCCATTATAAAACACCTTATTTTTATGGTGAAAAATCTCCCTTCAAACTGGAGTCCATCTTTAGTCAAGCAATGTAACTGATGTAATGATATAAACTCGGAAAGGAATTCTCTTGCACTTTTTGGTTTTGAGTATCCTTCATATACTCCAATTAACAACACTTCCGAAGTGTCAATTACACTTGCTAAAATTGGCCAGACTTACTTGCTGGAACTTTTACACAATGGTAAACCATCAATATTGAAATATAGGCCAACCGTTTGTAATTTAAAATTTGCTATGCGTAAAAAGTCAGTAACCGCACCCTCTACTCCATAGTGAATATACACGCCAGAGTCCATTGCTCTAGAAATAACTTCTTTCGGTGTTCTTTTTAAGGTCCTTGCGTCCGCATCCTCTGAATATTTCCAACATTTCATTAACTGCAGCATTGCTAATTAAATGTTTTACTGACCAAGAACACAGTTTTTCCTTCATATTGTTTAAGTCTGAAGCAATAACATTTTTAGTATTGTTTACCTCGGAGATTTGTACAGCTTCGACAATTTCTACACTTTTTGCACAATTTTGTGGAAAAATTTCAGCAGTTTGCTCAATGTTGTTTAAAAATTTTTCACAATTTGTATTTTTCTTTTTTTTTGTCTCAAAAGCCTCTGATATTATTTTCGAGGCTTCTCTTTTGCTTGAAACTCTAATTGTATTTGCCGACAACATTACAAATTCAATAACTTTATTTACATTTTAACTTCACTTTATTTTAAAATTAAATAATTTTCGCACTACACTTTTACAAACGAAACGCGTCCTGCTTAAAAGTTCAACTGAAAATACGAGTAAGTTTGAATGAAAGACAAAAGAACGAATAACGGCATTATGAATTTAACGATTGCCGAGAAGATTTACAAAAGAATTGCGGGTACATCAATACGAAGATTATTTACAAAACAAAACGCAACAGGAAGATTTGCAAACTTATCGCAGATTCATTGCGTTTACAACTAAAAAGAAGTTAACGAAAACTGTAAAAATTATTATATAGAAGTTCAAAAATAGATACGTAAATTCATTGCGCGGGTGATTTTACGATGTAAAAAATTTATTTTTACTAGTAAAAAGAAAGGAAGACATGAAAAAGATATGCGAATTAGTCGCGCAGACGATTAAAAGTAGATAAAAAACAACGATTGCTTAGAAGATATTCGGAAGAATCCAAGATATATCCCGTGGATGATTTCGAACATAAAATTATTGCCTGGAAGGTTTAGGGAAGAATGGCAGCTTCATCAACCAAGAAAATATTGCATAGTAGACAAATGGAATGTCAAAAAAAGATTCGAGGACTTATCGCGATAACGCTTAAAAATAGATAAAAAATATCGATTGCTTGCAAGGATTCCGGAAGACTATATGAGTTATCGCATGGATGATTTGAAAAAAAAAATATTGCCTGCAGGATTTTGAGAAGTATCGTCGTTGTATCAGATTAGTAACTATTGCTTAGAAGACCAAAAAACGATTGAAAAGGGGAATCGCGGATTTATAGCACAAGCGATTTTTCTTCCAAACATCTTCGAAATGTTGGCTGGGAACTATATTAAATTTTACGCTCTCTGCTCTATATACGTATGTAAAAAGTTATTCTCATTCTGCCGCAGTACCGCGCGCGGTACGTTTTGCCCAGCCACGATCATGATAGACGTTAAATTCTCTTATATGTATCGCAATGGGAAAGATGGGTTGGTGGTCCAATTGATGTGAAGTAGTTTTTCCTTGTACTCAACCTAAACAAATATACCCATGTTGAATAGACCATACATCTCTTTTCGGCTTAAGCTTACTTTAGCTGACATTCTCCAAATTAATTTTTTTTTTTTGGGTTAATAGGGGGTTAAAAGTAAACAAAAATTATGAAAAAACAGTGTCGTTCGGATCTACTTTCGGAGATATAGACATCGGAAGTTGCGATTCTCATTATAAAATAATAAGGTTATCATATAAATTCATTACTATTTAAAATGTAAGGTTATGTTGAAAGAAAGGGCGCCGCAGGTGCGCTCGATTTTTAATAAAAATTTTTATGTTTTATAATAATTAGAATCGTCTTATAATAACTGTTGTCTGTTTTTTATTGTTTTTGTCCATAAATTCAGACTTTTCATATGAATTCATTGAATAATTTTTTTGTTTTTCTTTAAATTAACAGCCCTATTCTGATAGCTTAACAAAGCTCACCACATTAACAAAATATTTAATATTAACACGTTGTTAATGTTCCGTATTCTGGCAAAAACTTAAAAGCTCTTTTCTATACTATTTTGTTAATGTCAGAAAGTGTCTTAACAACGAGTGATATTTCAGTATTGAGCTAAGTAAAATTATTTTTTTTTATAAATTTTAAAAAATAGGACAACGTGGTTTTAAATATTTACAACCGTGTCTTAAAAAAACATTTATTTTCATTGATATCAATAAAAAAAAATTTGGATTTACGAGTATCGAACCCACGCCTGCGAGCTATGAGCTCAAAGTCCTAACTACTTCGCTACGTTGCCTTGTATATTCAAGTTTTTTATTACTCTATTTGTTATTTTATTAATTTTAATTTAAAAAGTCAAAATTTGACAAGTTTACCACGAAAGCTTTTGTGTGGGGAATTCAAAAGCTTTTATGTTGTTAATGATTTTTTAGAATACCAATATTTACACTTCATAACAATTAGATTAACACGAGCACCTTTATTATTTCTTGTTAAGTCAACAAGCAGAATAGGGCTGTAAGTTTTCTTAATATGTAAAAAAGTTATAAGTTGTAACCAAATTTTTTGGAAAAAATTACGATTTTTTAAAAAAAAATTTGTCAACATTTCAGAAAAATCGTAATATCTCCAAACTGTGTATCATTATTGTAGGCCATTACATTCTTTGTTGACACCCATATTTTCTATTCAGCGGTTCCCAACTTTAATCATTTTTACAAAAGCTATGTCCACAACTTATATATCTTATGTATCTCCGAAAATAATTCAAATATTTTTTTTCTCTATTACAGGTCGCTTCATTTTTCTAAATGATGTTCGAACCAATGCCCTGATTTATATCCCTGCATGCGAGCAAGCAATAGTCCATTTCAATTCATATTTCGAAGAGCCTTTGCTAAGTGAGGAAACGGACATAATTCAATACTGGAATAAATATAAGAATTGTGATGCATTAAGAAGAGTGGCCTTGCGATATTTGTTTATATCGGCTTCATCCACAGCATCGGAGAGGGTCAATCCAACAGCGGCAATATTATATCCGAAAAAAGAGCTTCACTCTGCCCCGAGATGACTGAAAAGCTGGTTTTTTTGCGCCAAAATGTGAAACATATTCAAATGTAAAATTTATGTTTTATTACTATCTACCTAAGAAATGCGCGAGTGGCAACGCCATAACATGAAAGAAAATATTTGAAATATTACACTGGTCAACACTAGTTTTGGTGCCGAGAAGCTGTTCTTTTTTTTAAATACGGACCTTATATTGATTATATTATTAGCAAAAAATTTGATTTCCTACGTGTAGTTTTCTAGACTTTGCCTTGTAAAAAAAAAGTTTACATGAAAAACAACTTACATTATTTAAATAAAATCTTCTTTTTCGCGACTTTCGTGAATGAGGTGTAGTGGGACTATCACGTTGCATCCCCCAGTAACAGTGGCGGATCTAGGCTTTTCTTCAGGGGGGGGGGGGCTAACATGTTTTTTAATAAAAATACTGAATTATTCAACGAGCAATGTTTAAATTTTTTGGCATATCACAACAATCTAATCAGTAGTCCAGTCAAGGGTTTCAAGACAGCGTGGTTTCTTCTGGCAAAATAATTCAGCAATTTTAGCTGAGCTGATATCGATTTGCTTATGAATATTTCCCAGAGCCAATCCATTAAAACGATCTTCTGTCATTGTAGATCTTAAATCCGATTTCAATCGTTTTAACACAGAAAAACTTCGTTTTGCTGTTGTCGAAGTCACTGGAATTGTGGCAATTATTTTTTTGGTTTTGATAATGGTAAATGCTTCCATTACATTCAAAGCATCTTTGAAATCGGTTTTACAAGATTACTGATGCTACAATTTAATATCGGATTCAAGCTCAACCTAACTGCAATTTAAATCACTTTCATAAGTAAAAATAGCATCCACGATTTTGTCAACGCGCCCCATCGAGTGATAATCGGTATTAAACCTTCTAAGTGTAAAATTCTCAAAACTTTACCCTGGACTTTTGATTTTAATTCTAAGATCGTATGAACCAAATAAGTATATTGCGGCTCTAAAACATTTGAGAAAGAAATTAAAAATAAAATAAGACTATTTAAGGTGTTATCTTCGGCCAGGCCGAGACTACATACCCTAGACTGCATTGAAAGTACATTTTAAGTAACTGTGAAAAAAAAAACTCGTTGAAGAGCGAAAAAAAATGTAAAGAAGTTAAAATAGTTTGAAAAGTGTTGAAACAGTTGCAAAAAACTGAAAATGTGTATGGACACCATTGAAGAAAGTTGAAAGAAATTTAAAAAATCCAAAAAATATGCAAAATGCTGAAAAGTTGAAAAAATCGAAATATATGGAAAATGTTCAAAAACTCAAAAACAGTTGAAGAGGTTGAAACAATTCAAAATCGATGAAAAAATCGAATAAATAAAGAAAATGACGAATTAAGTTGAAAGATGTTGAAAAAGACGAAAAAATACTTATGGGATATATTGGAAAAAGTTAAAAGATTTTTAAAGTCTAAATAATATGGAAAATGTTGAAAAAATCGAATAAAAATGAAAAAGTCAAAGCATACCAAGCCCACCTCTTGAATTGTGCCTACTTTTGGTTATTAAATAAATTTTATTCGTAATCGACACACAAATTTTAGCTCAATAGCTTGTATAGTCTGCGATATATGCCGTAATTAGCCTTAAAATTTAAAACGAAGACACACTCACTGATAAAATCCAGTCCGATTTAAACCCAGAAATAGCCTTCCATAAACAGACCTTTTACACCAAATTTTAGTATGATTGCTCACATATTTCGGTAGATATACCACTTAATGTATTTTACTTGTATGAGAGTCGCCACGCACACTGAAGCTAAGTTTTTGTAATAAGATACCTCATAGCGAGTACATTTGTATTAAATTTCATAACGATTACGTTGTTAGTTCTCTCAATATAACGTTTATAAAAATTGTGGGCTGTGCCAGGTCCCTGTGAGAGCCTTTGAAAACTTAAGACCTATCCAAATCCTAATTTTGTTCACATGTGCATCAAACTACCTGGTCTTATAAAAATCTCTGCAATACTTTCAATAATTGTATGTAATTCTTTTTTATTAATTGTATGTAATCGCATAAAATTGTACAAAATTTGGCATTTTTTATTTTTGAAACAATCTTTGATCGTATTCGACAACCAATAACATCAATAATATCATTTTGTATGGTTTTACTGATTAAAGCACAATTTTTGGGCGCTGTGTCTGTGTGAAATTTTAAGTCATGATCAATGGGGTAAAACACGCGAAAACGCCAGCGAAAAAAATTGTTGGCTCCGATTTGGCTGAAATTTGGCATTATTATTATATTGATGTCCAGCAATAGAACTGCGTTCAAAAATTCGCCCTAGTATTATTTGTTGTTGAGATACGCGGGTATGAAATTCACGATTTTTGTACTTTTTCAGAATAAGTGTTTTTTTCGAAAATTCATAGCTTACAGCAAACTCTATCAATCAATAATTAGTATACCTACAATTTTAGGTTTTTCCTTGCACTTTTCGAAAAAAAATATTGTTTTTGAAAAAAAAAATTTTTTCGCAAAAATTTTGCGAACTTAAAATTATTTTTGCATTTTTTTTAAAAAAACTATTTTTTAAAAATTTTTTTTTTATTTTTAAAAAAAACTTTGATTTATTCTGCGCTTAGTTCCGTAAAAATTTTTATGGGGAAAAAATTAGTTATTTTTTTTTTTAATTTTAAAAATAATTAAAGAGCTAAGATTTTGAAAATTGAAATGAATTTTTGAATTTTTTTTGAAAATCCCATTTTTGAATATTTTTTTGTTTTTACATTTTTAGGTTTTTACTTGTACTTTTCAAAAAAAATATTGATTTTGAAAAAAAAAAATTTTTGCAAAAATTTTGCGAATTTGAAAAATATTTTTGCATTTTTTTTTAAAAACCATGTTTTAAAATTTTTTTTTTTTTTCTTAAAAAAAACTTTGATTTATTCTGCTGTTAATGCCGTCAAAATTTTTGTGGGAAAAAAATTATTTATATTTTTTTTTTAATTTCAAAAAAATTTAAAGAGCTAAAATTTTGTAAGTTGAAATGAATTTTTGAATTTTTTTTTGATAAATCCATTTCTGAATATTTTTTCGGTGAACTTTAGATTACAGCTTGATCCGCAAGCTTCAAAATGATATACTACAACATGAGGGCAAGTAGTTAATTAAAATGAAAAATTTTAATAAATGGGTTTTTTAAAATAAATGCAAAAATAATTTTAAATTCGCAAAATTTTTACGAAAAAATTTTTTTTTTCAAAAACAATATTTTTTTTCGAAAAGTACAAGGAAAACATAAAATCGTAGGTATACCAATTATTAATTGATAGAGTTTGCTGTAAGCTATGAATTTTCGAAAAAAACACTTATTCTGAAAAAGTACACAAATCGTGAATTTCATACCCGCGTATCTCAACAACAAATAATACTAGAGCGAATTCCTGAACGCAGTTCTATTGCTGGACATCAATATTATAATAATGCCAAATTTCAGCCAAATCGGAGCCAAAAAATTTTTTCACTGGCGTTTTCGCGTGTTTTACTCCCTATACGAAATGCAAGTAATGGTCGCAATACTCCTCAATCTGAAAGAACTTGATACTGTTTTTCTTCCGAATTCCTGTGACCCGAATCCTGATACCACGTTGTGATAAATTATTGTGAGAACAAAATAGCATGGTTTTGTCAATTGGGCCTAGTCGTTTCCGATTGTTCTTAATTATTTTTCTGAAACGTTCTTGAATCGAAATATTTTTTGGCGGCTCTCAGGGGGGGCTTCAGCCCCATAACCCCTCCCCCCCTTGTATCCGCCACTGCAAAATTATAGTCAGCCATCATATGGCGATCCCATCGGCCCCATCTGAAGTTTTTTCACTATGTATTCATCACAAATGTAACAAAACACATTTGGATCACAGAGACAACTTCTTCGCGATGAAGACATGATATAAAAATCAATTTATTTATAGAAATCTATCGATAAAATAGCAAATCATGCACACGGAAGTACTTATTACAGCGAATAATCAAAACTGACGGTTAATCAAAAATGACACGTAGGAAAAAAAAATTAAAAATATTTTTAATGTTGTCAGTACATACTTACTCGTAATACAAAACCACTAACTATATCTCGGCACCAAACATTTTTTTCGGTTTGTTGACCTGTGTTATTTATAACAAACATAAGTATTAGGGTGTTTTTTTTTTAAACTTTAGGACAGGGATTTGTTTAGTTTTTCCTATATTATAGCTTGAATAAAATTAATTGTCCCAACATTTGAGCTTCCTAGCTCAAACCTGAAAACTGCGCAGACAGAGTTTATGTCCAATTTCGTTGAAGTTTAACGAAAAAACCAACTTACTAAAACGTAGAAAAAGTCTGCTTTAGGTGCCAAGATATAGCGTTTTGAGTTTTTTAGTTTGTGACGAACCTTCCGGCCGGGGTTTTGACTCGCCGGTGTCCAAGGTTCGGCTACAGAAAATTTGTATTCGCAGGTTGGCTAATATTTCTTTCTTTTATTAAAGAAAACGCGAGCAGAGTTTTTTCAATTTTTAATTAATTTTATTTCTTATAAATTCAATTGAATTAAAGTTTACTCTTAATTAGCTAAGAAAGAAACGGATTAAATTTTCAGTAAATAATAAAAATACTTATTGCTACTCTAGCGCTGCGACGTGTTCCTGTTACGCCTCTGGCATCAACCGGGGATATTCCTTTCTCCTCGCACTTGCGCCTGACTTGACCTCTGTTGGCACCTAGTCTTTTTACTCGCTACGCTCTAGTGCATGAATACCTCGGGAAAACCCGAAAACATAATCATGCGTTTGAATCTAGCTGCAACCTGTACGTGAACTCCTAGCCTTGACAAATACACTCTGATGGGGCGATGATGCTGAGCTCGTACAATCAAATACCTCGGGAAAACCCGAAAGCGTATTTGTTTGGTTGAACGCGTCAACAACCGCCAGACCAAAAAACAAAAACTCCTCCCTGCCGCTGTGACCGATGCTGAGCTCTCGCAATCAAATACTTCGGGAAAACCCGAAAGCGTATTTGTTTGGTTGAACACGCCACCAATCGCCTGATAAAAAAAAACTATTCGCTGCCGCTGTGATTGATGCTGAGCTCTCGCAATCAAGTACCTCGGGAAGACCCGAAAGCGTACTTGTTTGGTTGAACACGTCACCAATCGCCTGATACAAACTAATCGCTGCCGCTGTGATTGATGCTGAGCTCTCGCAATCAAGTACCTCGGGAAAACCCGAAAGCGTACTTGTTTGGTTGAACGCGTCAACTACCGCCAGGCCAAAACTAGTCCCTGCCTGTGTACGTGTGCTGATCTTTCTATCTGTCGCGTTCTAGCGCATGAGCACCTCGGGGAAACCCGAAAACACACTCATGCGTTTGAATCCAACAGCAACCCCCCTTCACGCAATTCCTACGCTATGTTACCAGCTTGACGATTGCACTGAGTTCTTACTCACAAGTACCTCGGGAAAACCCGATAGCGCACTTGCGTGGTCGAATGTACAACGACCGTCAAGCTAGCTTGCTGCTGAAAAGAAGAATTTGGTTAGTATGTATAATTTACCACTGTAGGCTGCGAACTGCAACTGCTGGCTCTGGTGGTCCCCGGTTGAATGAATAAAATTGTGATCGGCTTCCAACACCCAACCTCTTGCTGGTGTCGATTACATCAGCTGGTTCTTTTTATCTGTCACAACAGCTGTTTTGGTTGGTGGTGCCAGATAGTTTGATACTTAACCTAGTGTCTTAACTACTAATTTACGCCTCTATGCCAACTTCAATAACGATTTGTTCACATGCGCGTTTGCTTATGATTACTTAAAATATATTGTATAAAATTCATTTAGTTAAATTCACTTGTAACTTACAATAATTGAAAATAAATAGGGATTTTCACCAATAAGTATAAAAAATAAGAAAAATGAAACGTGAGTCTGAATATAATGTGATGCGGCGACGCGTCACCCGCCTTGATGCCTATGTTTGGAGGAAGAAAACGAGTGCCGACTTTCTTCCTCACAAGTTGAATGGGGGTCACCACCCACTGTTGTAAAACCACGCCCACATTTTTCGTGTAACTAAGAATGCGGAAAAAGTACACCCAAAGGAGGTATTTTTATTTTTTTTTTAAATTTGCGGTCCTGAGTGCCTATATAATAGAATCGGGTTTGAAGAAAATTCTCCCAAAATTTCAGCTTCCTAGATCAAACCCGCGAACCGCGCATCCACTTTGTTTTTTATTACAATTCGTATGAAAGACGAAAAAGCAAAACAACGAAAATCAGAAAATTTACTAAAACGCAAAAAAAAAATCTGTTTTTCGTTGTTTTACTTTTTCGTTTTTCATACGAATTGTACTAAAAAACGAAGTGGATGCGCGGTTCGCGGGTTTGATCTAGGAAGCTGAAATTTTGAGAGAATTTTCTTCAAACCCGATTGGGACAATTATTTTTATTCCTCAAGCTATAATATAGGAAAGAATAAACAAAGTTCCTGTCCTAAAGTTTAAAAGAACCCCCTAATATGTATATCATTGATACTTCACTATTATCATCAAAATAAAAGTTATAAATCAGTCAAAAATGGAGGGGAGAATGACGATGTTATCGATGATAATCGATTTTGTTACCAAAAAACATCGGAAACATCGTTTTCTTTAACGGTTTTTCCCAGCTCTATTGCACTAAAGAGCAGTGGTGGGCATGTAAATCTAGCGAAAAGTCTAAACAACAACAACAAGCAACAACAACATCATGCAACAACAAACAAAATTTTAAAGTTTTTTTGCTGTCATTTCCAAATTCGCCAAGCGCACAAAAAAAAAACCCAAATTACACTACAAACAAAAACAATTGATACATTCGTCAAGACACAATGCGGTGCCGTTGCCTATGCCTTTGTGTTTTGTTTTCATTTGAATTCAAGTCAACGCTGTGCCTCTATAGCGTTGAAATTCTCTGAATTTTTTTCGCTTGCTTGTGCTTCGAATAACGGTGCGGGCAATGCGGGCCGATAGGGACACTACGTGCCCACCACTGCTATTGAGCATAGCATGATAGAAATTTTGTAAATAAGATCGTGAATGTGCCTACTAAAATTAAAATCTGAAATAATTCTTGTTACATAACGGAATATGAGCGCTAATTAACATGGCGACTGTTGCGTGAAAAATTTATGACACCTTCGCTTAGTTCACACTATCAACAATACAAATACGAGAACCACTGTGAAGTGCAATTCCAATTATTAACATCGAAATGATCATGCCAAAATGTACAAATGATCTACACTTAAAGTTTCCAAAGCAACTTAGCACGTGTTACATGTAAAAACAACAACAGCAGCCATATCAAGAACCAACACACAGTGATTCAAGTTGATGAATTGTTTGTATTTGGTCAGATTTATGATCCTCATCTATCAGTTGACTACAGTAGTAACTATAAAATTAATTTTCTGGCTTTAAAAATTAACGATCATATACATTGTACATATGCGTATGTTCATATGTATGTAGGTAAGACACACACACACACTCAAACAATTAGGTTTAATTACGTCGACATTGACTTTGTTTTTCCGTTGCTCCAATCCATTTGAAGGTCATCGAAGAGGGCCTGTATTCTGTTGCTTACGGAATGATCGTCAAGTTGATCAACACTTGATGATCGCTGCTAGTCTCCGGCTTTTCGTCGCTTGCACTGATAAGCGTTAACTTTTTTAAGTAGCTTTGTTTTGTTTTTCATTTGTTTATTTTGCATCGTTTTCCCTTTGTGTCTGTATTAGACAAGTACTGTGGTGTGTGCGTGGGTATCGGAATGTTTTGCGCAAATTGTCACCAGCCAGTCATTCAGCGGTTTGTTCGTAGAGCACAGCTTCGAAGTTCGCTCATAAGTTCAATTCAAATTTTTCTTCGTCTGCTGTGGCGAGTGAATGAGTGATCGGGTCGGGTCAGCTCTTTGTTGTTGTCCGTTGTGAACTTTATAACTTCCCGTATTACAAATTGAAGCAATGAATGCGAAATTCACACCCTATTGAAAAACATAATTGATCGAGTTTTTCATAGTTGGTTGAGATCTTCTAGAATTCTGATCCAGTGTTTATTTATTAATATAATAATTTTTTTATGTACATAGTTAAAATCAATTTTTGAAGTACTTTACTAATTTGCACATTAGTTTTGTGTGCAAACAAATCCATTGTACTAGAAAAATCGTTTAAATTTATTCCAAAATAAAGTGCTATAAATCGTCATACTTTATGTGGTAAGAAGGTGATAAACACTCAACGTGTTTTAAGTGTTTACTGGTGAGTAAATAATCGCATTACGATATTTTGTAAATGAATCGCATAAACAAAGTAAGTTCAGTATAATTCGCTTAGCAGCCTCCAATTAAATGCCAGCAAATATTGCACCTATAAGCGAAAAATGCCCTTGGACAAATTTCTTTAACCGCCTTATAGCACATAAGTAAGGCTGTTAAGAGTGATAATTTTTTTTTCTTGAGCTCTTACCAAGAACATGTTCAGCAAAAAAGATTTACATAGTTTTCAACAAAATCATAAAGTTTATTTTAATAAAAAAACATAAGATAAAAGAAAAGTCATTTATATGGACATTTAAGTTAAAAGTAATAGAGCGCTAATACATAAACATCAATTTCATGTATTCTTGTGTCCTGAGACTCCTACGCTGCCGTACTAAGCGAAAAAGACGTATCTCAAAAAAAAAAAATATCCGAGATTCTTATGGCATCGGATAGCTTAAGAAATTACGCGTCCAATGAAATACTCCAAATTTCGGCATCTTAGTTCAATCATATAAATAATCTACTAAGAATATTTCCTGTATCTCAATTTTACAGGTATTTCAACAAATTGACATAAACAAAACATCAATTATCTCGAAATTAATTTTTTTGAAATACGTCTTTTTCGCTTAGTACGGCAGTACGAGAAACTTGAAATTTGAAGTGTTGCATTTTTTATCAAAAGCTGATAAGTGTAACTTTTAGTACGAAAAATTAATTTAACTGACCAATAATTAAGTGCTTTCAAAGCAAATGTGCTCTTAAGCGGGAGGCAGCTAAAAAAGATATTTTCTCACACATACGTAAAAAAATGCAGCAGAATCTTGATTTTGGGCTGGTAACTTACATGCGTCCTTAAGTGAATAGGCAGCTAAACGAATTATACTGTAATTTGTTTGAAAAATTATACTTAGTTCGATAACAGATATCACAGAGTGCTTTGATAAAATAACCCCTATCATTTCCACGATCTCCGCGTTGGCTTCTTCGCTTATGTTAGACCAATTTGCATCACAGTCTGTAACAATCTCAGCTTCTGAAAAACAATGTGTTCAATTGACGTGGCCATTTATGAGGTCAAAATCTTTGAGTTGACAAGAACCAATTTTGTGACAAAAAGCGTTCACACAGTTTTTTTGATTCATACATTTTTAAAGTAAATAAATACAAAGAACCCCTTATCCAAATGTCTAAATCACCGAAATTTCAACTTAAAAATCACTCAAAATCTGGCGTGAAATTAATTGTACGCCAAAGTCGCGTAATTGAAAACAACTGGGTTATGGAAATGTGTCTAGATCTTGGCTTGTACTGATAAACCAGCAATAATTGACGCTTTTACATAATTCGTGTTACTTCGAATGTAAATGCTCAATCGCTGGAAAAAGTGATCGAAAATTTGACCTGCAGACAGCGTTATATTTTGATCAGAGTTGGCGCTCATTTGCACAAATTCATATTTCAATGATAAACGGCTTCCAATTTTCATGCGAATAAAGCCAAAAATTTAGATCATTTGGACAATTGTTCATGTTTTATTTCAATTCAAAACTGCGACAGACTGAAAAAAAAACAGATCGAAAAAAAGTGTTTATCTTTTTTGTTTACCTCGTTTTATTAAGAAACTTCTTTGAAACATTGTTTTTTTTTTTCTATTTTTTAGTTTTTCGCGAGGCGCCCAAAATCGTGAGGCCCTCAGATGGTTGCCTCTTTTGTCTCACTGCTTATATGGTACTGGTGCGAAATAAGTTAAACAATCTTTTCACGCACAACCAATATTTGGGTATTAAAATTGAACTTAATTGGTGTGAGTATTAATAAAGTAAATGAAAACAATTGCACGAAGTGATATAAATTGTTAGCAAGCGATGAATTTAACAAAGAAATAATGCAAGAGAATAAAGTTTTAATGTCAAGTCGATTTTTAATATTAAAAACAAAAATAACATACCGCAATTTATGTTTCGTATTGAACTAGAGCCGGAGACGAAACTACTAAAAAAATTATATTCACCAGATATAAATATAAAGTATTTACTACACCGAGGAATAACTATAGAATAGCCGTATAACAGATATGGTCACCTCAAAGACAAAATTGTCAACAATTCAGACATGGGGTACAACACGCGAAAACGCCAGCGAAAAAATTTTTTGGCTCCGATTTGGCTGAAATTCGGCATTATTGTAATATCGATGTCCAGCAATAAAACTGCGTTCAGGAATTTGCCTTAGTATTATTTGTTGTTGAGATACGCGGGTATGAAATTCACGATTTTTGTACTTTTTCAGAATAAGTGTTTTTTTCGAAAATTCATAGCTTACAGCAAACTCTATCAATTAATAATTGGTATACCTACGATTTTAGGTTTTCTTTGTACTTTTCGAAAAAAAATATTGTTTTTGAAAAAAAAAATTTTTTTCGCAAAAATTTTTCGAATTTAAAATTATTTTTGCATTTTTTTTAAAAAAACCATTTTTTAAAAATTTTTTTTTATTTTAAAAAAAAACTTTGATTTATTCTGCGCTTAATGCCGTAAAAATTTTTATGGGGAAAAAATTATTTATATTTTTTTTTTAATTTTAAAAAAAATTAAAGAGCTAAGATTTTGAAAATTGAAATGAATTTTTGAATTTTTTTTGAAAAATGCATTTCTGAATATTTTTTTGTTTTTACATTTTTAGGTTTTTACTTGTACTTTTCGAAAAAAACCCATATTTAAAAGTTTTTTTTTTTTTTAAAAAAAAAAACTTTGATTTATTCTGCGTTGAATGACGTAAAAATTTTTGCGGGGAAAAAAATATTTATATTTTGTTTTTAATTTTAACAAAAATTAAACAGCTAAAATTTTGTAAATTGAAATGAATTTTTGAATTTTTTTTGTAAAATCCATTTCTGAATATCTTTTTGATGAACTTCAGATTACAGCTTGATCCGCAAGCTTCAAAATAATATGCCATAACATGAGGGCAAGTAGTTAATTAAAATGATTAAGCCACTAAACGCGCGCTGTACTACGCGTTGAAAGGCTACTGCACTCATTTTAAATTTCAGTTTTAGTTTTCAGGTTAACGGCTCAAACATTTTAATTAATTACTTGCACTCATGTTATGGCATATCATTTTGAAGCTTGCAGATCAAGCTGTAATCTGAAGTTCATCAAAAAGATATTCAGAAATGGATTTTTCAAAAAAAAATTCAAAAATTCATTTCAATTTACAAAATTTTAGCTCTTTAATTTTTGTTAAAATTAAAAAAAAAAATATAAATACATTTTTCCCCGCGAAAATTTTTACGTCATTCAACGCAGATTAAATCAAAGTTTTAAAAAAAAAAAAAATTTTAAATATGGGTTTTTAAAAAAAAATGCAAAAATATTTTTCAATTCGCAAAATTTTTGAGAAAAATTTTTGTTTTTCAAAAACAGTATTTTTTTCGACAACTAAAAACCTAAAAATATAAAAATAAAAAAATATTCAGAAATGCATTTTTCAAAAAAAATTCAAAAATTCATTTCAATTTTCAACATTTTGGCTCTTTAATTTTTATTTTAAATTAAAAAAAAAATATAAATAATTTTTTCCCCATAAAAAATTTTACGGCATTAAGCGCAGAATAAATCAAAGTTTTTTTTAAAAATAAAAAAAAAATTTAAAAAATGGTTTTTTTAAAAAAAATTCAAAAATAATTTTAAATTCGCAAAATTTTTGCGAAAAATTTTTTTTTTTTAAAAACAGTATTTTTTTTCGAAAAGTACAAGTAAAAACCTAAAATCGTATGTATACCAATTATTGATTGATAGAGTTTGCTGTAAGCTATGAATTTTCGAAAAAAACACTTATTCTGAAAAAGTACAAAAATCGTGAATTTCATACCCGCGTATCTCAACAACAAATAATACTAGGGCAAATTCCTGAACGCAGTTCTATTGCTGGACATTGATATTACAATAATGCCAAATTTCAGCCAAATCGGAGCCAAAAAATTTTTTCGCTGGCGTTTTCGCGTGTTTTACCCCACATACAAAAAGTTATTGTACTGTTCCAAGTGTGTATGTTGTTTGTGGTGACCTATACACGGTTTCTAACTGCGATAAGCCTAAACAAAACAGCGATATAAAAATACTTCAGTAACTGCGGTTACAATTACACTGCCTGTTAAAGGGCTGCCCGCTCTATGTGTCAATTAAAGAGAAATCAGAGCAAACAAAACCACGGCTAAATTATATTTCATATCCAAATTTTACGCACAATTGTCAAACTCAATTTAGCACATGTACTCAGTTGCCGAGCATAAGCAAGCAAATGTCATATGCTAATGTTGCGAAATTGAATCTTGGATCTGATTCGCCCACAGATTCGTCACAGAGCAAACTATTCAAATGCTTATTGAACAATTTCATAATTAGACAGTCAATGAATAATCTAAAAATATCATACTGGAACGTAAACGGCTTATGTCAACATAAGTTAGATCTAATCACATTTATCAACCCCCAAATCGATATCATGATGATCGCTGAAACGCATTTGACAAAACAAAATTTCTTTAACATAAAAGGGCTTAAATTCTACGATGCAAAGCATCCCAATGAAAAGCGCGTGGTTTTTATACTTATTAATTAAAATAGAAACAAGCATTTCGTCTTAGACCAATTTTCTACTAAATATCTGCACACGGTAAAAATAAGTATGGAGAACGTGATTGGAAAACTACATAGTTGTCAGTGTTATCTATTGCCCACCTCATAATATTACAATGTATTATAATCCAACGAAACCCTTGCCTACGCTTGGATCACGAATTATTGCTGCCGTTGATTATATTTCATAACACTCGCTTGAAGCTCCATCTTCTATTCTTTTTCACAGTAGTCACATCTCTTGATGTGAACGAATCGTCTCGAAATATCATATTCAAAGAATTGGTTATAATATCACAAATTTATAAACCAATGTTTTCCTGCAAATGCAAGTGATATTGAATGTGTAGTGGTCAAATTTTCATAAATTTAATGCAATCGGCAAAAACTGCCACAGAATTATAAAAATCCACGAATAAATGACCTGAACCCGAACTACCAGATTTGTCAGGTTTTATGGGAAAACAAAATCAAAATCGCAAACTTAGCGAGTAGTTGATATGTATACATAGAAAGTTGCTTAAATAATAGTGCTACCCAGCAGATTTCTATCTTATCTATTGTGCATTTTGAAATGATAAAGAGAGAGTGGCTATTTCGCGGAAAAGCAATTGTTTAAAATGCCAGACGGCAAAAAGAAGCAATTTGAAAAAAATTAAAAAGAACAACGAGTACTAATAGTAGAAACAACGAGAAGGAAACTTTGCAACTCAGTCGTTTTATTCGCACATAGATAGCAACAAACACAGCTAATGTAGAAAGAATAGCCACAACTTTCTATTCGAATACTTTGCAGCTGACTGGGCAATAGCTGAAATCATTATGAATAAAAAAACAGCCAAAGATGGGCAAAAGTCACATCATATAGACCAATAAGCATTTTATCCATTTTATCAAAAGTTTTTGAGAAGTTATTACGTATATCAAAATATATTTGTAGTTCTCTCAAATAATTATATAATTCCAGACTTAGAATTTGGCTTTATATCTAAACATAGCACCACAGAACAGATACGCCGTATAGTCAGTGATATAAGAAATGCTTTTGAAAAAACAATACTGTTCAGCAATATTGTTTGTTCTAGCTCAAGGATTTGACACATTGCGTCATAAAGATCTTACATATAAAATTAAAAATGTATTGCCCGAAAATATGCATGCTGAAAATGATCTAAATGAGCCTCAGCATATGAAATAAAAGCTGGGGTCCTACAATGACACAATGACATAGCAGTGTTAAGCACAAATGCGAACCCAATTTCAGAATTATGTATCTTACAAATTCATTTTTCAAAAATTAAATCTTGGTTATTTCATCAACCAAGATTTAATAATAAAAATTAACGAAACACAATGTGCACATGAAACGTTTAGAAGTAACTGGCAAATGAATATTACTGTTCATGCCATAGGAGCCATCCATAAATTACGTCACTCGTTAGGGGGAGGGAGGGGGTTGTCAAAGTGTGACATTATTTGACAAGGGGCCTAAATATCCTGACGTCACATTTTAAAATCTTACATTTAAAATTGCATAAAAATTTCTAAAAAAAAATCATGTGTGCAGTCCACACGTGGTCGAAATAAACCTCTTGAAAACTAAACTGCGATAGAATGAGACGAAAATGTTTTATCTAAATGATAAAAGTTGACGGGATCTAGAATAGCTACACTAATAAATGATATAACAAATTAAAGTACTCATCGAGCAGAGTACGCTAAAATTATCAGCTTCGAGATCGGTCAACCAAAAATTGAGGTATAAGCGTGAAAGATTTCCTAATTTGACTTGGATGCTATTTACATTACCATAAATGCTCCAGGAATAAGTGATTTCAACAGAGTGGAACGACTAATGACGCCTTTTAATCGCGAAGTTATTGGTGTTGCATTAAGGGGACATTACACCTTCAAATTTTCAAGAAATCAAAAAATTTTATTTGACTGTTTCTTATGTAAAAGATATTGAAAAATACGTTTTTAATAACATAAACCTCAAATTGGGCTTATAAAATATATAGTGAGCATTTCAATAACATAGTGTCAAAGTTATAGGACTTGAAAAGCTATAGTTAAAAAACTTTAAACACGTTTTTCTCGAAACTACGTTTTTCGAGATGGCGGGAGTGATAAAAATAAAACTACTGGACCGATCTTTCTGAAATTTTAATATGTTGCTGTGCACATATTAATGCAGAGAATGAACTACGGACAAAAAGATCGGTATTATAGTTTTTGATTTTTGGCACGATTTTGGTCCGAAAAATTGCCAATTTTCGAAAAAATGACACCAAAGCCCTGGTGGCGTTGATGCTGGGTAAAACCTCTTAATTTTTTTTTTTGGATTTTCCATTGAGCCGCAATCACGCCCGCCGTATTTTTTTGGTATTTATTTCAAAAGATGACGCGCACCAAGTTTTGTCAACATAAAATGCATCAATTTTTTTTTTTTTTTTAATTTTCTTGTTATCTTCAATCAATGCTAAGAATGCATTCAAATCGAAGTTCCCGAGAAAACTTTGGAAAATATGAGTTTTTATAAAGGCGCATCAGTCTAATTGTATGAATTGTATGCAATTTTCCATTTTATGTTGAAAAAAACATGATGCGCGTCATCAGTAAAAAATTCGTGGTTTCAAAAGTTATGGCGAGGATTTTGATATGAAAGCACATGCATTCCTAGGATTCATTGAGTAATAACCAGAGAGGCCGGAAATATGCAAAATGAAACACGTTTTAAGCGCATAGAATATGCCCCAAAAAACACTAAAATATTCACAAAAACAGCTTCAAAATTTCATGAGGACTGGTTCCTGCACGAAAAAATATATAAAAAAAAAACAAAAACTGTGTTTTCAGTTGGTTTTTTATATTTGAACATACAAAAACTTTTTAAAAATTACATGCCCACAAGATTTAAATTTTGCATAAACTATGAAATGCTGCTTCAAATTCTCGAATAAAAAACTGTATCGCTTTTCAGTCACGGGGCTGTATTTATATAGAGCTGTCTAGCTAGGAGAATACTGTTGACAAAACGGGCTTTCTGAAGTAGTACCTTCGTAAAAAATTTGATGAATATCAAAAATTACAGATAATCACACGCCTTCAAATTTGATCTTAAAACCTTTAAGCCCAATTTCCATGTGATCTTATCTTATCTTATTTTATCAAATATCAGGGAGGACATCACATGCTATTAAGATAGCAAATGTATGCTATTCACTCTCGCATTCTCCAAGCGCATTAGGTTCTGTTCGCATGCTTTTTCTTTCTTACAAAAATTTGATTTGATATCCCTGATATGGGATAAGATAAGATCGCATGGAAATTGGGCTTTACATCTTGATTATTTGAAACTAATTACATCTACCTATAACTCTGAGGAAAAAAGATAACGACTTTAAGAATATGCCGACAATGTACATCATTGTTTCTTAGAAATGAATGTAAAAGCCTACTTATACAATAAACCAATTCTATAAAATGATAAAGGGATTTATGACACGTGATTAAATTTGAACTTTAGCGAAGTTACTTTATTGTTGTCGATTGAAAAATTATCTGAAAAAGTTTGGTCCTATTGCAATACACACCAATGTTTAATTTCTTTATAACTACAATTTTTACATATTTCACCTCTCTAACTCAAAATTAGTTGGAATAAATCTTAACCTCTACAAGTCGAACATTTCCTGAAAAAATTCACTTAAGTCGAAGTCCTTCGTAAAATTAAACCTTAGGTACAGTGTTTCTTTAAAAAATAGATGTTGAACTTAAAACTTTTGTTTTTCTCCATATTTTTTTTAGACTTTAGGCTGGTGTGATGTAAAAAAATGTATGACAACCTAGGTGGCTAACTTGTTCAAATACCTATTTAATGCAGATTCTAAAATGCTAAAAACATAAGGGATAAGGGCTTTTTATCTGGAACTTAAATTTCAAACAAAATCAGGTCAATTTCGAATTTTATTAAGAAATAATATATGCGAATTTTGAATTACGTCGTGATCATAGTTATAAGAGCTTGAACTCAAGTATTTTTTTTCCTCCAATTTTAATTGTGTCCTGAAAGGGTTAAGTAATATAATTTTATGATCTTGTGCACCACCTCATTTTATAATCTACCTGTACTATAGGTACAGAATGTGGCACCCGCCTTAAAATGTTGTCAAGTGTTAAAAAATTTGATTCATGATTTCGAAATGAATTAGGTAGAAAATCTCAATTACCTACAACTTGGGTAGAATAATCCATAGAATAGTTCAAATTATGTCAGTTCTGTTACTTTAGCAAAATGCAGATATCTCGGGTTCGACATACTTCCTTATGTGTACATAAGGAAAATCGAAAAAATATTATAAATAAGAAAAAAAATCAAATTTTCATCATTTTTTTGGCGAAATTCCAAAAAATGAAAATTTTGCAGCTTTGGTAGCAGCTATAGGATTATTTTTTTTTATTCTTTTAAATGAGGAAATACTCGAAAATCGAGTGTTCTTGAATTATTCTAGAAAATGACTTTTTTTTGAACATGTCTACTGCACACTTCGTTTTTTTTGACGTTTTTGAACATTTTTTGAAACGAAATATGTCAAAAACTATAATAGATAGAATTAAAAATCATTTGATCTTATTTGTTAAGAAAGACTATAACTTTATAAAAAAAGTTAACAAAATCATTTGTTCATATTTGTTAAGAAAGACTATAACTTTATAAAAAAAGTTAACAAAATTTAAATAATTTTGTTAAAACACTAATTTTTTTAATTAAAAAAATTTTCTCAAAATATTTTCAATATAGAATTTTTTTTTGTTTTAATTTTTTTATATGTTATTCCTCAATCAATCCTAAGGATGCATGTGCTTCATATCGAAAATCCCATTGGCCACTCGTACCATTTGCCCATCACGCATTTTTTTAGAAAAACTTAAGAAAAAGCTGAAACCAAAAGTAAATAAGAAACTTATTTTTATAGTTGAAGCATGTTCGCAAATAACGTTGTAAGCGACAATTTTTTCAAAACTATTTTTTTTGCAGATTTCCGTTATAATGGCTCTCTTTTATCAATCCAAATCAAAATTAGGCAAATTATTGCTTTTGTTCTTATTCAAATCGCATTTTAATACAAGCACTCAGTGGAATAACTTTTAAGTGACTTATTTATTGTGTGTACAATGGAAAAAAGTGAGTGTGTTAGAGGCTCCAAAAGAAAAACAAATTTAGAAAATAGGAAAGATTTAAAAAATAAAAGATTAAGAAATAGTGGACAATCTTATATTAATAGAAAAAAACAAGTTATACCATCAATAAATGTCCCAAAGCAGGTATAGTGGAAAAACGTTTTAAGAACATAATTTTTATTTCATATACGGGGTAAAACACGCGAAAACGCCAGCGAAAAAATTTTTTGGCTCCGATTTGGCTGAAATTTGGCATTATTGTAATATCGATGTCCAGCAATAGAACAATAGCTCTTTAATTTTTGTTAAAATTAAAAAAAAAAATATAAATACATTTTTCCCCGCGAAAATTTTTACGTCATTCAACGCAGATTAAATCAAAGTTTTTTTAAAAAAAAAAAAAAAATTTTAAATATGGGTTTTTTAAAAAAAATGCAAAAATATTTTTCAATTCGCAAAATTTTTGAGAAAAATTTTTTTTTTTCAAAAACAGTATTTTTTTCGAAAAGTACAACTAAAAACCTAAAAATATAAAAATAAAAAAATATTCAGAAATGCATTTTTCAAAATAAATTCAAAAATTCATTTCAATTTTCAACATTTTGGCTCTTTAATTTTTATTTTAAATTAAAAAAAAAATATAAATAATTTTTTCCCCATAAAAAATTTTACGGCATTAAGCGCAGAATAAATCAAAGTTTTTTTTAAAAATAAAAAAAAAATTTTAAAAAATGGTTTTTTTAAAAAAAATTCAAAAATAATTTTAAATTCGCAAAATTTTTGCGAAAAAATTTTTTTTTTTTAGAAACAGTATTTTTTTTCGAAAAGTACAAGTAAAAACCTAAAATCGTATGTATACCAATTATTAATTGATAGAGTTTGCTGTAAGCTATGAATTTTCGAAAAAAACACTTATTCTGAAAAAGTACAAAAATCGTGAATTTCATACCCGCGTATCTCAACAACAAATAATACTAGGGCAAATTCCTGAACGCAGTTCTATTGCTGGACATCGATATTACAATAATGCCAAATTTCAGCCAAATCGGTGCCAAAAAATTTTTTCGCTGGCGTTTTCGCGTGTTTTACCCCATACATTTTGAACTATTTTTATAGGTTTTTGATTGCCATTGTAATTTTCATTGTGAAAAACTTGACAATTAACAAATGAAGAACCTTTTTGATAACTTTTATAGCAAAAATTACAACGAGCAATGTTTATTTCTATCCTCTCTTCTTGAATTGAGTAATCCTAAAAGAAGAAGAGTTGAAGAGGGAATATCTAGACGAGAGAGAGTGTGCAAAAAAATATTTTGTCACACATTTCAGGAAAATATAGTCTTGTTGTTGTTTTTCGTTGATGTTAACTTTACTTTTTATTTTAAAATATGAAGATAACGCAGCGCAGAGTTCAAATTTTGGTTGAAAAAATAAAATATGGTAAAAACATTGATGAACAGCGCGGAAAACATGAAAATCGTCCCCACAGAATCATAGAACAGGAAAAACTGAGCGTTGATGAACACATGGTAAGCTTTCCCAGCCAAGAAAGTCACTATGGTCGTTCAACATCTTCAAAAAATTAACCCCAATTTAAATATTAAAACAATGTACGAGTTATACAAAGTTAAATATCTGGATGGATTGGCTTTTGGTTGATCAGAGTAAAGTTTCTGATTGCTTTCCACCTGGGGATTGCCAGAGCGATCTCTGAGCCAACCATTAGCAAGTTGACACACAGCCTCCCCGCGGCTCCATCTGGGTAGCTATCTCCGCATCCGCTGAGATAGTGAGCGAATGTGTGCAGCGTGTCCTCCCTGGAAGTAAACTGGGTTGTGCGCAGGGTTTGGTACCCGCCACGTAAAAAAAACACTCCAATGAAGACTAAAAAAGCCTCGGATGATGAACCCCCGAACGTTGACGACCACTGCAAACGAAAAAAGGACTATGATTTAAGTATATGCACCTGGAATATCCGGACCCTCAATAGGGAAGGTGTCTCTATCGAATTGGCGGATGCCCTCGGAAAAATTAAGGCTGACATCACCGCCATCCAGGAAATAAGATGGATAGGACAAGGTTGCTCTAAGCAAGCAAGTTGCGATATCTACTGCAGCTGCCATGCGGCGAGGCGCGAATTCGGATGCGGATTCGTAGTAAGCAAGAGACTTCGCCACCATATCTCCAGGTTCACACCTGTGAGCGAAAGGTTGGCTACGATCCGCGTCAAGGCTCGATTTTTCAACATCAGCTTGATTTGCGCGCACGCCCCGACGGAGGAAAGGACGATGCTGTCAAAGATGCCTTCTATGCGAGACTCGAGGAAGTATACAACCGCTGTCCGGCCCATGACGTTAAAATTGTACTCGGGGATTTCATTTTTCATTTCATTTCATTTCATTTCTTTATTAAGTCTATGGACAACAATTTCCTTACAGACTAGCAACTATAAAGCACTTAACAAATGTAAAGTAGTAAAATAATAAAATATAATCTAAACAATAAAAATATTTAGCATTTTTCTAAAAGTTTCTCTATTATATGAGAAATCAATAGAATAGCCTAAGAATAACTCATTAAATGCAATTAAAGCTCTGGTTAAAGGCTCATTTAGAGCATAATTAGTCTTATGTATTTTAATATAGAAAAAACTATTACAACGTAATTGCCTGTGAGGGACATTAAAATCTATTTTAGCTAAAAGATAGTCACAATCAACAAAGCCACAAATAATGTCGTATACAAACATTAGTGAAAAAACCTTGCGACGGCTATCAAGGGACTTCAAATTTAATAGCAAACAGCGAGCAGCGATCGCAAAGCAAATTTTAAAAATTTTCTCTGAATACGTTCAATTCGAACCGAATGTACCATATAAAATGGATTCCAGATGACACTGGCATATTCAAGTCTAGATCTCACCAAAGAGGTGAAAAGAATCTTCATTGTATAAGGATCAGCGAAATCTACACTATGTCGTCTTAAAAACGCTAACAGGGAGTAAGCCTTCGGTATAATGTAACTTATATGATCCGTAAATGAAAATGCAGGGTCAAGATAAATACCTAAATCACATACTTTAGACTTACAAGCCAAATTAACACCATCAAGACTATAAAATGAAGAGATCCTACGAGAAGATTTAGAAAAACGTATGAAACAACATTTATTTATATTCAGAGTCAAACGATTCCTTTTAAACCAATTTGATGCAGAATTTAATTCCTCTTGTAGAGTTAAAACATCTAAGTTCGAGCGTAGTTCTTTAAAAATTTTTAAGTCGTCTGCATATAGCAAAAAGTTGGCATTAATGAAACAATTACTAATGTCATTAATGTACAAAATAAAAAGAAGCGGACCAAGAATACTACCCTGTGGAACCCCAGAGCAGGCAACAAATGGTACAGATTTGACATTATTTATTTCAACAAATGACACTCTACCATCAAGATAGGATTTAATCCAATTAAGAAAATTGGAGTGAAATCCCATTTTAAACAATTTTGCAATAAGAATATTATGTGAAACCTTATCAAATGCCTTAGATACATCTGTATAGATACTATCAACTTGATTTCCAGCTTCAAATGCAGAATGGCAAAAATTTGAAAAAACTGCAAGGTTTGAGATAGTTGAGCGGCCAGATACAAATCCATGCTGATGAACACTGATTAAATTTTTTATTGCAAAGTATAGCTTTTTCTTAACCACACTTTCAAATAGCTTAGAAAAAGTTGAAAGCTTAGATATAGGTCTATAATTACAGACATCGTTTTTCTTTCCACTTTTAAAAATGGGGGATATGGATGCTATTTTCCATTTCGAGATAAATTCTCCCGAACTAAGGGACATATTAAACAAAAGTGTTATAGGCTTTACAAGTGAACTAAGACATTTCTTTAACAGAAAAGGGGATAGACCATCCAAATCAGACTTCATTGAAGAATTGAGATTTAAAATACTATTTTTAACGTCAACTTCACTAATTGTTAAATTGCCAAAATCAATTACTGATTGAATGCCATTTAGTATGAATGGATCATTCCAATTACTATCGGGGACAAAATTAGATTTAAAGAAATCCGCAAACATATTTACTATATCATCGATACATGCAGAAGTTTTACTTTCCCAAAATACAGCAGTAGGAACATCAGAAGTATTGTTTTTTGATTTCACATAACGCCAGAAAGAATTCGGGTTATCTTTAATAGATGACTCAATCCGTAAGATATATTGCTTATATAAAAATTTATTTAATTTATTTATTTCAACGGAAAGGTTGGAAGAGAAGGTATATTTGGCCCCACTGTCGGTCAGTTCAGCCTTCACGAGACTACCTCAAACAACGGTCTGATCGACTTCGCCGCGGTGCGAAACATGGTAGTAAGTAGCACCAGATTTCAACACCTCGATATCCACAAGGCCACCTGGCTGTCCCCTGATCAGAAAACACGCAACCAAATCGATCATGTTGTGATCGACGGAAAGCATGCTTCGAGCGTGCTAGATGTTCGTACGTTCCGGGGAGTCAATATTGACTCCGATCATTATCTTGTTGCAGCCAAGATACGCATGCGGCTGTGCAATGCGAAGGATGTACGCTCTGGTACGCAACGAAAGCTGGACGTCGCTAAGCTGCAATCACATCGGACGGCCGAAGCTTATTCCGCTCGCCTCTCAGAACTGCTCCTTCAACCTGACTCTCTACCCGATGATGCCGGTGGACTTTGGGCGCATATATCCCGCTCCATGCGCTCTGCCGCTGAGGAAGTCATTGGTTTCCGACGCCCACTTCCACGAAATCAATGGTATGACCAGGAGTGTCGCGAAGCTACTGCAGTGAAAAACGCCGCCTACAAAAAACCCTGCAGTCAGCAGCAACGCGAGCCGTGCACGAAAACTACCGGGAAAAGAGAAAGGATGAGAGGCGCCTTTTCAGACCCAAGAAACGAGAGCAGGAAAGGCACGAGCGTGAGAAACTCGAAGTGTTACGGGGCAGGAATAATGCTCGAAAATTTTACCAACAAGTCAAGCGTCTGACCCAAGGTTTCAAGCCCGGAGCATCTACCTGTAAAGATGAACATGGAAATCTGGTTACGGATACGCAGGGTACACTGAGATTATGGAGGGAACACTTTTCCAAGCTGCTTGCTGGCGATGACTCCACCAATCCCGCCTTTGGAGAAATTAACCCGATACCACCAATCAACGACGATGGTGTGGACGTACCACCACCTAGCCATGACGCGGTACGAGTTGTGATCCAACGACTTAAGAACAACAAAGCGGCTGGTGCCGATGGCCTGCCAGCTGAATTGTTCAAGACCGGCGGCGATGAGCTGATAGGGTGTATGCATCAACTCATCTGCAAAATATGGCTAGTTGAAAGCATGCCCGACGATTGGAATCTCAGTGTCCTTTGTCCTGTACTGAAGAAAGGTGACCCGACAATCTGCGCTAACTACCGGGGAATCAGTCTTCTTGCCATCTCTTACAAGGTCCTGTCGACTGTACTGTGTGAAAGACTTAAGCCGTTTGCCAACACACTGATTGGGCCTTATCAGTGCGGCTTTAGACCTAGTAAGTTCACCATAGACCAGATCTTCACACTACGTCAAATCCTGGAAAAAACCCAGGAAAAACAGATCGATACCCATCATCTCATTATCGATTTTAAAGCAGCTTTCGATAGCCCGATACGGGATTGCCTGTATGCCACCATGTCAGAGTTCGGTATACCTGCGAAGCTGGTGCGGCTTTGCAGAATGACGTTGAGCAACACAGCCAGCTCCGTCAGAGTAGGAAGGGACCTCTCCGAACCATTTGATACCGAACGAGGTTTCAGACAGGGCGATCCACTATCCTGCAACCTCTTCAACTTTGTGATGGAAGGGGTGTTGCGAAGAGCCAGTGTACATCGTAATGGCACTATTTTCTGCAAAAGTGTCCAGCTCCTTGCATATGCCGATGATATTGATATCATTGGACGTTGTAAGCGAGATGTTACTGCTGCGTTCTCTGCTATCGAAAAAGAGTCAGCGAAAGTGGGTTTGACGGTGAACGAGGGCAAAACAAAGTATATGCTGTCCACAAACAGGGAGACGCGGCGTATTGGATCCTTTGTTACTGCGAACAACCATACTTTCGAAGTTGTCAAGGAATTCACCTATCTTGGCACCGCCGTGAACACTCAAAACGATGTCAGCCTGGAGATAAAGCGAAGACTAACTCTTGCTAATAGGTGTTACTATGGTCTCAGTAAGCAATTGAGTAGTAGAGACCTCTCTCGCCCGACAAAACTGACACTCTACAGACGCTCATCTTACCCGTGCTACTTTACGGCGCAGAAGCATGGGTTGTGTCGCAGACTGATGCAGCCACGCTTGGGGTGTTTGAGAGAAAAATTCTTCGCAAAATCTTCGGTCCTGTTCACGTCGGCGAAGACTACCGTATTCGAATGAACCACGAACTGTACGAGCTCTACGCTGACATTGACATAGTCTAGCGCATCACTATCCAACGTCTGCGCTGGCTGAGACATGTTGTGCGTATGGACGAAGAAGCTCCGGCGAAAAAGGTGTTTGATGCGGAAGCTGCTGGGCGACGACGAAGAGGAAGACCATGCCTCCGATGGAAAGACCAAGCCGAGGAAACCCTATCCACGCTTGGTGTGAATGATTGGAGAAGGCGCGCACAAAGCAGAGGCGCCTGGAGAGAGCTTTTGAGGTCGACCGTAACCCGGTAACGGGTTGTTATGGCCACCCAAGTAAGTAAGTAAGTAAGTAAATATCTGGATACCCAAATTTCGTACAACACATATAAGCACATTTTTCATACAGAACACAAACTATGATTTGGTTTCCCAAGAAGTGATACTTGCAAGGTTTGTGACAAGTATTTTATTGATATGATTGCCGCTGCAAATACGGAACGATTTGAAAATATTCAAAAATTGGCGACAGCTCATCACGACCAAGTAGATAAATCATATGCGCAACTTCGAGATGATGCCAACGCTGGCAAAAATTCACAAAATACAGTTGTCATATGTGTCGATATGCAGCAAGTGATTTTCACACCGAACCTCATTCCTCATTCTGATGTATTTTATCAGCGGCAGTATTCTAATTATAATTTTGCTGTCCATAATATCGCAGAAAAAACGGTCGATATGTACACATTAGTGATGCCAATCCCGGGATCCCGGCCTTTTTTGAGTCCCGAAAATCCCGGGATTGGTGCCATTGGATCCCGGGATTAATTAAATAAGTACAATTCATTACTGGATCATGAATTCAAAGTTTTAAAAGATGTAGTAAATGTACTTCAACCCATTAAAGTAATTATTGAAGCCATATGTGCTCGTGATATGGATCTATATAGGACATAGCATTAAATTTCATGCTAGATGAAATCAATCAAAATAAATCTCCTTTTTGCAATCTTTTATTTTATCAAATTATAGAGAGAATCAAGCAAAGAAGAACTGTTTTATCTGACATTTCATTTATATTTAATGAGTCCTGACAATATTTATAAGCTTAAGTTTGACTTATCTAAAGCCCCATCACTAACAATTATAAAGAAATTTTGTTCAAATTAAAAAACGAGACTAACTCCAAAATCGATGATATCGATAATACAAGCCGAAAGTGTTTCTCATCCTCCACGTTTAGAGGATGATACACTGAATGCTTTAATATTTTTAGGGTCATATTTTAAAAAAGAATGGGAAGGTTTTATATCCAATTTAATTTTATAAAAATATTTCCTCATAATGAAAAGACTTCATTACTCTAACGTATAATAATATATGTATTTATAAAAATGTGTGATACCTAACAAAAAATTATATTTTGTAATGTTAATTTCTTATTGTTTTAACTGTTATGAAGAAGTTTTTAGTATTTATACTGATTTTTTTAAATAAATAGTATTGCCACGTTATAAATAGTCAAATTATTTTAGCTTTTTCCGACGTATAGGTAAATTTATATTGATAATTTTTAGAATTCTTAAATCCCGGGACTGTCCCGGGAACGCGGGATCGCATTTTCAAATCTCGAAAATCCCGGGATTAAAAAAATTCCGAAAATTGGCATCCCTAGTACACATGGCACGAAACGATTGCTAAAAGAGGAGCTGCTGAAATAGCTTCATGTATTTGAAAACACATTGCATCAAAATTCAGTATTCTGGAAAATAACCAAATTAGAAAATTGATTATATGGTCCGATAAATGCGTTGGACAAAATAATAACTGGACTATGATTGCTTTGTGCCACAGCCTTCTGACCAAATACTTTTCTGAAGCGAATCAAAAATTTCTTTCTTCAGGGCACAGCTTTCTGCCTTGCGACCGGGATTTTGCACTTATCGAAAAAAAGAAAAAAACAGCTCAACTTTATACACCAGCAGATGTGTATCAAATGATTCATTTTGCAAGGCCTTCGAATCCATTCCAAGTTCATCAAATGACTCCATATGAATTCAAAAACTTCGAGATGCTAGTCAAAAATTTATATAGAAATCCTTTGTGCAAAATAACTGCTGCAAAGTGGACACAAATTTCTAGAGACGATCCAAACACACTTAGAATGCGTAAGCAGTATAACATAGCAGAAACATGGACTTCTTAGAATTTGCGCTCAAACAAAACAAGAAATTATGCGAATTATACTTTGCCTATGCTCAGGAATGATCCAATAAAAATAAGTGCTGAAAAGAAGATGGATCTTCTGGCAATGGTGTCGTTTTTACCAGAAAACTATGCAGAGTTTTATAAACAGTTGCCATGAAAGTTAAAACAAGTACATATATTGATACTATTTACTATACATCCGTTGTAAATTACATTTTGTGTAAATATCATTTAAATTTATATGAAATAAAATATTTTTCGTTTTGTTTATAACCTTCTTTGTTTGATTGTATTACTGGAATAAATTTTTTTTGGTTTTGAAACCTTTACTTTCCAAATAAGTTGAAGGAAAAACGTTTCAAACGCCATCATACTATATGTTATGCTTAGTGGAATAACGTGTTAACATCTATTTAATTTTGGATATAAAACGTTTTTCCATTTAAAAAGTTTAATTTCGTTTTTTTTATTAGTTTAACTATTTTATTAATTTTTTATTTCAATTTAATCATGCTAAATAGACAGATATAAAAAAAACCTAAAATAGATAAAACTTTAAGCTTTAAACGTTTATTTCATTTCCTGAACATTTTTAAATCTGTCGCTTACAACGTTATTCGCGAACATGCTTCAGTTTACACTGGGTTTGCAGATTATTTTTTTATAAGACAATTACTATAAATAACTTTCTAAAATAACAGTTTGCGATTTTCAGTGCATTGAATCTTTTCAAAAATATATCTTGATCTATAGACTCAAGTCGCTTGTGCTCAAAACCCAGAAACTATAGATTATTCAATCTATCAATCGATATGCCTATTCGTTGTGGCCGCATGATTTGTGTTAATTCCGAAAATGATGTTTCGCATACTTCTGCTCCAGACGGGAAAGATTCGATTGCTGCATAAAGATTGTATACTTTTACTATTCCTTGGCGCACCTTATACAGCTCTGTCAGCACCACCGCACATTGATCCCAAATCGTTTTTTTTTGGTTTAAAAATCGTTAGAGAGCGCAAATTTTGTCGAAAATCAACAACTTTTTTTAAATGAAAGCTATTTAAAATATTGTTCCACAGATGGATTGGCAATGTTGAAACAAAAATTTAATGTTTTATTTTGAGAAAAAAATTCTCCTGACCTCAAATGTCTTTAAGCGCGCATTAAACTCATAGCATTTCCTTCTTATATTAGTACAAATCCAAAATGAAATTTTAAGCGAAAAAAAAGTGGGGTTTTTCAGAAAATTAGCTTTTAGTCCAAGAGCCGGCTGTAGAAAAGTCGAGTGTATAAGATTACAGGATGAGATGCATGCCAAATGATAGAGCTCGACGAGCCTAAATAGAATATCTAGGGTTGCCTTGCCAAAGCCTGTCCCGATGGCCGAAAATGCCCGAATTTTAGCCAATTTTATTGTTCTAATTAAAACTGTAGTACATAACAGCTCGAAATGAATGCCAAATGATAGAACTCGAAGAGGCCTAATTATAATACCTGGAATTGCATTGTTGAATCCTGTCCCAAACATGGGTTTTCACCGGTTTTTTAGGTCAATTTTCATTAATGAAGATAACAGCTTGAAATTTAAGCCAAATGATAGATATCGAAGAGCCTTAATAGAATATATAGGGTTGTCTTGTAGAATCCTGTCCCAAAAATGAGTTGCCACTCATTTAAGAAAAGTTGACCCCAAAAACGGGTTTCAAATAATGTATAGGACATGATTCGACAAGGCAACCCTATATATTCTATTTAGGCTCTTCGATATCTATCATTTGGCACGAATTTTAAGCTGCTATCTTCATTAATGAAAATTGACCCAAAAAACCGGTGAAAACCCATGTTTGGGACAGGATTTAACAATACAATCCCAGGTACTATATTTAGGCCTCTTCGAGTTTTTTCATTTGGCATACATTTCAAGCTGTTATGTACTACAGTTTTAATTAGAACAACAAAATTGGCTAAAATTCGGGCATTTTCGGCCAACGGGACAGGCTTTGGAAAGGCAACCCTAGATATTCTATGTAGGCTCATTGAGCTCTATCATTTGGCATACATCTCATCCTGTAATCTTATACACTCGACTTTTCTACAGCCGGCTCTCAGCCTATTTGTTTTTTTCTCATAAAAAGCGTTATAGCTCTGCTAATTTTCAACCAATTTTAAATTGTTTTAAAGACTCTGACAGAGAATAAGAATCTCTGTTAGAATAAAAGACGAAAGTTAATTATTTTGATTTGGATGGAAATGTCGCTTTTTTGAAGAAACATTTAGCGGTTTTTAATTTTTGATACCAAAACTTAAAATGGGCATAAATACGTGCCCTTATCGTTTATCGTTTGAAAAAGAACATATTTAATCGGCAAACAATTCCGTAAAATGAAATAATCCGACTGCATGGTTTGAAATGGATTTGGTCTTGAATTAAAGCTTACTAAAATTCCAGCAAATTCTAGGAGGCCGAATATCGAAAACAAAATACATACTATATTTTGGAACCGGCCGAAAATTGCGTCGAAAATTTGCAATTTTCTTTTTTAAAGAGAGCTAATTTAATTGCCAACAAATCAGCGGACCCTGAACAAAATGTTCGGTTGTTATTATCTTAAGTTAAGGGCCTAGACAAAATTTGTGTTCAAATATTTTTGGGTTCAAAAAATGCTGGAGGGTGCAAATCTTGTCGGAAATGAACAATTTATTTTTTTAATAAAAGCCAACCAATATGCTAACAAGTCGTCAGTACTCAAATTTTGTAAACCAGTTTTCGTGTTTAATTATTTTCTTTTGAAATTTTTTGGTTTAAAAATGGCATTGAAGCATTTTTAAGAAAAGGCAAAAAAAAATTCTGACAAAATTTCCTGTCTAGTTATTTTTGAACAAAAAAACTATTCAATAAAATTGTTTTTTTTTTTTGAATTTTCTTAAAAATGCTCCAAGGATTTGTTGGAATGTCAGTAAGCTTTGATCAAATAAAAAATTATTCATTTCCGACAAGATTTGCGCAGGTTTGAGGCGTGAGCTGATTTTAATTTCTCTAACAGATCTATCGTTTCAGAATAGTATTTATCGAAACTCTCTTGTGATCTTATTCACCGTACAAACAGCTCAAATGAGTGGCATAGAATCTTTGTTTCCAATCACTTGGCCTTATATCGTCATTATTAAATACCTTATTGCGCATCATAAGCCAAAATCCCATTTCGCCTGATTTGAAACATTTGGTTTTACGATTCACAAAATATGAACATATTCCAATTACCGACAAAACCGGGAGTGAAGTTCTTTAGTATATATTTATTTGCAGACTGCTTGGTTGAGAAAAAGAAAAATTTCCGAAGAAGGCGTTAAATATAGTAAAATTTATTTGTTTTTGAGAAAGGCTTATTAGCAAAGAAGTAGATACTCTTATATCTACTTCTTTGTTATTAGTTAGTGACAATTTTTTTTTAATAAGAAATTAAAATTAATAAAATTTTTTTTTTGAGTTTCAATTTTATTTTGCCGAAGTTTCGTAGTTTTTTTGACTGCTTCCTCAGAGCTAATTCTTAAAACTGATATGAAATTTTTAACATAAAACCTTATTCAAAAGTATTATGAAAGCGAACCTTAACATATTAAACTTTAATAAAGGTGTTTTGTTAAAAATTTCATGTCAGTCAAAAAAAAAAATGTTATTCATTTTAATTTTTTATTACAAAAAATTTTGTCACTAATATTGTTTTTCAAAAAACAAATAATAATTAGAAATTGTGTAAAAAGTGACTTCTTCATTTATATAGTAAAATTTGTTTCCACGCAAAGTCGGGTAGGTACGGGCCTGCACAGACCACAAGGAACATTTGAAAAAAAAATTAAGAAAATCCGTTGAGTAGTTCGCGATTTTATATGCGACAGAGGAATGCCGTTGAATTTTTATACATACTAAGTACGGTGCCGTGACAAAATCCCCACGGACATAATCCCCATTTTTGGTGTGGGGGTTATGTCCGCAAAATTTTCGGCCATAATTCCCAAAGCTATGGGTGCCGACAAATAATGGGGATTATGACCGAAACTGATGCGGACATAATCCCCATTATTTGTCGGCAAATTGTGGAGGAATATTTTATTTAATTCTTAATGTTTTTTTTGTTAAATTGAATTTTTCTTTAAGTTAGTTTTGGTAATAATTTTTGAACTAACTAAGTTAAATAAATGGATAATTGCCAGCTTTTTTCATCCTCAATTAAATTTTTTGAATAAGGCCACCATTGGAATTATGTCCGTATGTTCAACACCGGCTTCGCTAGCTACAGCAATTCTACATAAAAGTAAAGGTAAGTGGGCGACCTTCGGCCGCAGCTCAGGATTTAAAACTCCCAAAAATCCAACACCAACGGCCTTTTGTGATCTCACTTACCTTAACTTTTATATGAAATTACTGAAGCTAGCAAACTAGGTGTTGGATATTTTATAGACTGAACCGCGAAGCCGGTGTTGGATTTTTGGGAATTTTAAATTCTGAGCTGCGGCCGAAGGCCGCCCACTTACCTTGACTCTTAAGTGGAATTACTGTGGCTAGCAAACTAGGTGTTGGATATTTAATAGATTGATCCGCGGCCGAAGACCGCCGCGTAGCTGGTGTTGGATTTTTGGGAGTTTTAAGTCCTAAGCTGCTGCCGCAGGCCGCCCACTTACCTTTACTTTTATGTAGAATTACTGTAGCTAGCGAAGCCGGTGTTGAACATACGGACATAATTCCAATGGTGGCTTCTGAGGACTTACATGCTCCAATATATACAACTCCGGCTATGTCCATTCTTAGAAATTGTTATAAACCCACCACGAAGTGGGGATTGTGACTGAAAAAAAAACGGACATAAGGCCCAAAACTGTTATCATTAATTTATTTTTTCGGACATAACCCCCACACCAAAAATGGGGATTATGTCCGTGGGGATTATGTCACGGCACCACTAAGTAAGTACATATTTATATGGAGATAAATTAAAAAAGTCAGTTTTTGAGAAAAAAAAACAAGTTAAGGTGTTATTTTCGGCGAGGCCGAAACTCACATACCCTACACAGCACTGAAAGTACATTTTCATCAAATGTTAAGAAGACGTTGAAGAGGTTGAATAAGTCAAAAAAAATGTGAAATGTTAAAAAAAGTTGAGAGAGGTTGAAAAACTCTAAAAAAAATTGAAGAGGTTGAAAAAATTTGAAACTATTCAAAATTGATGAAAAAGTCGAAAAAATAAAGAAACTTATGAAGAAAGTTGAAAGAGGTTGAAAAAGTCGAACAAATACACATAAAATATATTGGAAAAAGTTAAAAGGTTGAAAAAGTCGAAAGAATATGGAAAATGTTGAAAAAATCGAATAAAAATGAAAAATTTTAAATATGCCACGCCCATTTTTCCAATTCCGCCCACTTTTGGTTCAACAAATTATATTTGTGATCGACATCCTCATATTAAATTTCAGCACAATGGCTTGTATAGTTTGCGATATATGCTGCAGTTTAATTTAAAATTTAGGGCGGTGACACACCCACTGGTACAATCCAGCCCAATTTTGATCCAGAAATAGCTTTTCATAAGCAAACCCCTAACACCAACTTTAAGTGTGATTGCTCACTTATTTCGATAAATATGCCACTTACCGTATTTTATCTGTATGGGAGGTGCCACGCCCACTGGTGCTATTTCAGCCACTTTTGATTCAGATATACTTTATAGCAACTGAACCACTTTCATTGAATTTCATAGCAATTGCTGCAATAGTTTACTTAAAACAGCGTTTACAAATTTATGTTAATATGGGAGGTGACACGCCCGCTGATGCAATTCTGTCAAAACTAATCTATTTTTAAAGCCTATAGTAACTGACATCTAAACACCAAATTTTATGAAGATTACTCTCTTAGTACACTATTTATAACAATAAACAGTTTTTGCTTATATGGGAGGTGCCACGCCCCCAGGTACTATTGTACCCAATTTTTGTAATAAAAGACCTTACAGCAATTTTATCTACCTCATTAAATTTCATCACGATTACGTGGTTCGTTCTTTTAATATAACGTTTATAAATATTGTGGGCGGTGCCACGCCCTTCAACGAGTTTTTTCAATAAAGAAGCTGAGCTTGTATTGATGACAGCTTTCAGCGGCATCATCTCCAAGATTTTAATGAAAATCGTTTGTGCCAGTTTTGAGATATATGGAATCAAAATTTTTAGCAGTTGAAAAGTGCCACGCCCACTTTTTCAATTCCGCTAACTTTTATCTCAACTCAAGAAATATTTGATATGTATCCGTTTACCAAATTTCATAACAATATCTTGCACGGCTTACGAGATATGGTGGTATAAAGGTTAAAATTTAGGGCTGTGCCCCGCCCCTGTAGGAAGCTTTGAAAACTTGAAACCTAACCTAATCCTTATCTTGGGTATGGGCGGTAAGCGTGTCAGTTAACCGATTTTGCCCATTTTCAATAGCAAGATGCCTGCAAGAAGATGTGACCTGTGTGTGAAAGTTTCATTCCATTAGCTCTCTTGGTTTTCCCGTAAACCTGATTTCAACAGACAGACGGACAGACAGACAGACAGACAGACGGACATCGCTAAATCAACTCAGGTGGTGACGCTGATCAAGAATATACATACATACTTTTCCATACCTGCCACGCCTCCTTCTATGTGTTAGAAACGGATGGACAAAGTGAATATATCCTCGGTGTAGGGTATAAAAATTTGGTGCCGAGATATAGTTAGTGGTTTTGTGTTAAGTATGTACTGGCAACATTAAAAATATTTTTAATTTTTTTTTTCCTACGTGCTATTTTTGATAAACGGTCAGTTTTGAATATTCGCTGTAATAAGTACTTCCGTGGGCATGATTTGCTATTTTATCGATAAATTTCTAAAAATAAATATACCATGTCTTCATTGCGAAGAAGTTGTCTCATTGATCCAAATGTGTTTTGTTACCACTGTGGTGAATGCACGGTGAAAAATTTCAGAAAACCTATAACAGATTTTATAAAAAGTGCTTATTATGCTTACTTTAAGTCGAAAATTGTGGATGAATACAAGCAGTGGATACCCCAAATTGTTTGTAAAATGTGCTATGAACACTTAAGACAGTGTATTAGTGGTAAAAGAAACCATGTGAGGTTCGGAATGCCTATGCAATGGAAAAAACAAAAAAATCACTTTGTTGACTGTGACTTCTGCTGTATTAATTTGTATGGTGTAAACGTTAAAAAAATGATTTATCCAGACTTAGACCCTGCTAGAAGACCCTTACCACATTCAGAGGAAGTACCTATTCCAGCATTTTGTTCCATACGTGAATTATCATTTGAAGAAGTCATTTATGAAGTGAGTAGCGACAGAGATTTCGAAGGAATACCATCTACAGAGCCAAAATCTTTTTCCCAAGAAGAATTAAATGATTTGATAAGGGATCTTGAAATCTCTAAATAATCTGTAGAGGTTTTGGCTTCTAGATTAAAAGAAAAAAACTTGTTGTCGTCAGATACAGAAGTGACGTTCTATCAAACAAGAGAGCAAGACTTGCTACCTTTTTTTCAATCGGAAAATGATATTGTTTTTTGTTCGGATGTGCAAGGCCTTATTCTCGAAATGAGCCTTTCAAAATACCATCCAAATGAATGGCGTCTCGCTATAGATAGCTCTAAACGAAGTCTTAAGTGTGTCCTTCTACACAATGGCAACAAATTTGGTTCAGTTGCTATTGCTCACTCAACAAAAGTCAGAAAATTACTCTGAAATTGTAAATGACATGACAGAACACTTTAATAACTTCGGATGTAATATGTCAATCAAAGTGCAATACCTTCACAGTCATCTTGACCAATTCCCAGACAATCTTGGTTCCTATAGCGAAGAACAAGAGAAGCGGTTTCACCGGGACCTAACAATTATGGAAGAAAGATACCAAGGCCGATGGGACCGCCATATGATGGCTGACTATTGCTGGGGGATGCAACCTGATAGTCCGACTACACCTCATTCGCGAAAAAGTCGCGAAAAAGAAAGTTTTTATTTAAATAATGTAAAGTGTTTTTCATGTAAGCCTTTTTTTTACAAGGCAAAATCTAGAAAACTACTACACGTAATGTAATCAGTATAAGGTCCTTAGTTAAAAAAAATTACAGCTTCTCGGCACCAAAACTAGTGTTGACCTGTGTTATTAATATGTACATGTAATATTTTTAATCTCTTTCAATATTTCAAACTAAAGCTATGTACACATATTAGATATTTTAAGCGCACATGTCTTATGTTTTCTTGCAGATTCAAAACTTGCAAGACAAAGCATTATGAAGTTCAGCTTCTTTTCATCTAACTTAAGACCACTAGAGGAGCCGCAGAAATTTTCAACAGAAAACGGAAATGCAACAACAGAACCTTTGTCACCACAGAATCGTTTGCACCGACAGCTGACGATTGAAGAAGAGCCTGATTCACTGGATAGTGTCATATGCGATCCAAACTCATATCCGATCACAATAGTTCCTAACCGTCCAGCAAGTTTTTATGGCGTGTCGCAGAATGGAAAGCCATTTAATCGGCAATCCAGTTACAGGTATGTTGTGTTGAAAAATAAGTAGTTCTTTTACAAATATACTTGAAATTTTAGAAACACTCCAAGCGGCACGTAGAGTCGAAACGCACAGAGTGTGACAAGACGGAACAAAGGTGCGCGCTTTGACCCCTCGTGCCACGTGGAGCATACTGCGTGACTTGTGCTCGAAAATATTTAAAAGCTTCCGATCTAATAGATACTCCGCTTCTATTGTAAAATTGGGTTTGAAGATAAAAGTATAAGCAAAATGTTATTTTTTAAAATTAATTCTAGTTAGAACTTGTCATTTTAGAACCATTTAAGCAAATAAGTAAAAGCGTTATTATTTTTAATTTATTGACATTAAAAGATTTTTTAATACACTTCGAAAGCTAACGTAACAAAGTATTAAAGCAAAAAAACGGCATGCATAGCCCAAAATGAGCACCATGCGTCAGAAAAAAATAATAAATCAAGAATCGCGTTCACAAAAGAACATTACGTATTATTACATTATGTATTATTATATATATATTATTATACATTACATTATACGTATTAGAGAAAAAAAGAAATAGATACATGAAAAATATTGAAGTTTGGAAGGAAAACATACTAACAAAAACCTTCGACGAAACTTAAGAACTAAGATTGAGAAAAAAAATAAAAAAATATTAAACTAAATTTGCTATGTAATGATTATCGGACATGCTACATAATAACTTAAATCTATCAGTTCTTCTTTTAATTAAGTCTGCAATAAGGCATATTTTGCACTGGTGCAGATCCAATGTGGAATAGTGCCAAGGCAATCTTAGAATCATTTTTAAAAGCTTGTTTTGGCAAATTTGAAGCCTTTTTATGTGGGTTTTGGCGCAGGCGCCCTAAACTTGGCATGAATAAAGAACTATTTACTGAAATATTACCTTGACAATGATGTTTTTATTGATAATGCTAAATTCGGATTTTCTGTTGATAAAAGGGTATAACAATTTGATTGCAATGTTAAATTTATTAATAATATTTTGCACATGAACCTGAAAGGTCAGTTTCTGATCAAGGTAAACACCTAGATATTCAACATTACTGGACCAAGGGATCTCAAAGCCACCAAGGTTAAGTTTTATGCTGGGAAGAAAACAAGGACTTCTTTTCCAAGTGAAAAAAATTGCTTGTGTTTTCTCAGCATTTATTTTTATTTTCCACATGTTGAAAAACTTAATTTTTTGGAGTACATCTTTCAGCCATAGTTTTTCTTGAAGCTAATGCTGTCTTGAATTAATATTCAAGGTTGTTCAATTGAAATTCAGATAGCTATTTTTTTTATTTGACTTAATATGTAACTTTTCATGTTTTTTTAAAATTTAAATGCAATTTTAACTATGTCTACCTTTGAATTTTAATTGTTCCTCCTTGAATATTAATTCAGAATAGTCTTAACTTTAAGAAAAACCATGTTTGAAGGGTCTGCTTCAAAAAAAAAAAAATTAAAAAAAAAAATCGAAGCCATGGTCGAGCTAAGATGACAAATTCGATTTTATTTTTATTAGGGTGGCCCTCATAAAAAAATATTTCAAAAAAAGCATTTTCTCAAAGGCCTTTAATCGATTCTCATGAAATTTACACCACGTGGCTTTTATATTAAAAGGCATAGCTAAAGCTATCAAAATTTTATTTTGGGTGCTTACTTAGGGTGGTCCTCATACAAAAGTATGTTTTAAATAGAGTTTTCACGAAGACCGCATATCGAATCTACAACACGTGGTCCTTATATTAAGAGGAAAGCTTTGCAAGATTTTTCCCAATGTTGTATTTTTTTTTTTTTTTTTGTATAAAATTTTTAAAATAACTCCGCAAAAGTAAGACAATATTGAACTCCCCCCTTAGCATGCATACTCAACGCCCTCAACGCTATAAACAAAACTGCACGATTGAAATTACTGCATTGAAACTGAGTTCAAGTACACAGCTTTCTCGTTGTATTTTCAGTGTATTTTGATCTTCTTACAACGAATTTCCTTATAGCGAGATTTTCTTTAAAACGAAGAAATTTTGCTGCTGAAAATCAAACTTTTAAGCGTTCCTGATCTCCTTAAAGCGAATTTTGTAAAATAATTTTCTGTTAAGCATGTCAATAAAACTACATACATACGGAGAAAAAAGAAAACATTTTAAAGGGATCCCCAAAATATGAAAATAACAACAATCGAAAGAAAGAAAGTTCCTTCACTATTAATGGTGACTATAGTTCAGTCAGTGTTCAGTGATAGAAGTGAAAATGTTGCAACTAAGTAGCCTTTCTCTCGAAAAAAAGTAATTGATAATAGTAAACGTTGAAGAAGGCGTGACATTCGACGAATTTTAATAACTGCACACTTTTGTTTTTTGACGTTTTTGAACGTTTTTTGAAAGATATCGTTTCAAAAAATGTTCAAAAAAACAAAGTGTGCAGCTATTAAAAGAATGTCCGATATACATATGTATATGGGACGTTCCATGTCAACCGGGACAGTGGTCTGCCTAAAATTGAGTGCAGTGGAGAAACGTTTTTAAGATGTCAAAATGTTCATATGCTCAAGAGCTTTCATATGAGAATGGGTGTTTTCGAAATTATTTTTTTTTAAGGAAATGGCGACCATAAAACGGCGCCTACATATAGATATCTTTGTATAAATAGGCAGTTGGTAAACAGCCATAATCATAATCGCTTAATTTTTTTATTTTGTAGTAAGGCTGTGAAGAGGGGGAGAGCAGCGTATACTTTTTTTTAAATAGTAGGTGGTGCCACGCCCCTAACGAAAAAACAAAAACGTTGCCACGGCTAAACTAAAACACCAGTTTTAATAAAACTTGGTTTAAAGATAGACTGAACCATAAGAAAAGTAATTAGAAGCTCTAAGCTCTTGAATGGGGCGTGGCATCACCCTTATTAGGAAAAAACGTTGTTTCGGCTGAATCGCTTCATCGATTATGATAAAATTTGGTATGGTGCTATGGTAAAGATATTCCTTTTGAGTGGGCGGTGCCACGCCTCTAATAAGAAAAAACGTTTTCACTGGTAAGCCAATGGACCGATTTTATTGAAATTCGGTCACGATCTAATCAGTTCCTTAATTTAGCTGTGTCAATATATTTTTCGCTTATGGGCGTGTTACCAACATATTTACAACAAATACCTTGCAGCTAAAACGTTTTTTTCTTATTAGAGGCGTGGCATCGCCCACTCAAAAAAAATATCCTTATACAGGATTCAATCTAGCACCATACCAAATTTTATCAAAATCGATGACTCGGTTCAGCCGAAACAGCGTTTTTTCCTATTTAGGGTGATGTCGCGCACTCTAAGAAATAGAAACAGCGATGTGTGCAATCGCTATATTCATTATTGTAAAATTACATATTTTAATTTGTATAAATACTATTACATGAGTTTAATTACACATTTCATATGTTTCGATAAAAACTCGAAGAATTTTACACAAAATGTGTATATTTATACATAATGTGTAGTTTACAACATTTACAAATTTATGAGTGTAAATTCACTCACTTTAATCGGTATTATTTTAAGTTTCTCATGCATCAGTGCTTATGATTCGATATAACCGTTTTATGGTCGCCATTTCCTTAAAAAAAATAAATTCGAAAACACCCGTTCTCATATGAAAGCTCTTGAGCATACGAACATTTTGAGACCTTAAAAACGTTTTTCTGCTGCGCTCAATTTTGAGCAGACCACTGTCCCGGTTGACATGGAACGTCCCATATATATCTTCAAATGTGCTAAAAGTAGGCGAAGGTAAAAAGTGGGCGTGCTACTTTTCAACAATTAAAAATTGTGTTTCCTTATAGCTCGAAATCGCCACTTAAGATTTTCATTAAAAAATTTTAAGGATGCTAAGAAAAAAATAGGTACTGACAAAGCTCGTTGAAGGGCATGGCACAACCCACTTTATATAAAAACGTTATAATAAGAAAACCAACTACGCAATCGCTATGAAATTCAAAATTACAGATACACTTGCTATAAAGTAGCTTATAACAAAAACTTGGCGTAATAGTACCTGTAGGAGTGGCACCTCCCATGTTAACATAAAGTTGTTAGAGCTATTTTAAGTGAACTACTGCAGCAATTGGACTGAAATTTAATGTAGGTAGCTTATGTAGCCTGAAAATAGCCCCAGTGATCGTGGCATCTCCCATACAATCAAAATATCTTAAGTGGCATATCCACTGAAATATGTAAACAATCATACTAAATTTTGGCTTAAGAGTGTTGCTTATGGCAAGCTATTTTTGGATCGAATTCGGACTGAATCACCGCAATAAATCTTACAACTAATTACGTCATATATCGCAAACTATACAAACTACTGTGGTAAAATTTGGTATGCGGATGTCGATCACGAATATAATTTATTGGACCGGACATTTTAACCTTTCTCCAATATATCGCATATGTATGTATGTATATGTTCGACTTTTTCTAACTCTTTCAACTTTTTTCATTATTTTTTATTTTTTTTCGACTTTTCAGCGATTTTGCTTCAACATTTTTCAATTTTTGATTTTGAGTTTTTACCGATTTCAACATTTTCAATATTTTTTCAAATCAATTCAATTTTATTTGCATAATTTGACGGTACTGTAAGTCTTACAGTGTAAGACATATGTAAGTCTCATAAAGTTCTTTTATATGATAGAATTAATAATTTATTCGGGAATGAAAAAAAAACTATGCAAATTTGTGATATTTTTAATCGGTAGCAATCCAAAAGAATATATAGACCAAATCTATCTCAAACCATGCACGCAGATTATTTCATGTTTTGATTGCCGATTAATTATTTTTGTTTTCAAAGGATATAAGGGGACCCATATTTGATCAAGATAAAATATTAAATAAATTTTTTTTTAATCAAATCGGGGAAATATGGCTCCTCTTATATCCTTTGAAAACGAACATATTCAATTGGTAACGAATTCCGTAACATGAAATAATCCGCGTGCATGGTTTGAGATGGATTTGATCTATACGAACATATAATTTATGTCATACGCTATAAGTGCGTAGTAATAAATTAGTATTTGAGAAAAAATAAGATTTACAATAATAAGTTGAGATTGATGAGAAAAATATCTTCCAACAAGTCCTCGTCAATATTTCCCCGCAGGTCTCCGAGAATAAATTTTAGGGTGGAAAATGTCCTCTCTACCGAAATCTGGGTTGCTGAAACATCATAAATAACTTGAGCTAATGCAGATAATTCTTTGGTGGGGTAGTTAATTCAAAAGTTCATTATTTGAAAGCCGCTTTTTATTATCAAACGATTTGATTTTATCTATTCATGATTTATTTTTGAACTCTGTCTCATTCTTCAAAATTTCATCAATTTCCATATTTAACAAAAAAAAATAAAACAAGTGGGGAAAATTTGTCCATTGAAAATTGGTCAGAATGAACCCTCGAACCGTTAAAAAAAGTGGTTCGGTTTTCGGTTCGGATCAATCCATTGTCAAAAATTTCGGTTCGGTTAATGGTTCAGTTAATTATTAAAAAAAAGCGTTTTTCCAGTTCAAAACCGGTTCACGTCCCTGCTTAATTATAGAAGTTGAATATAAAAAGCAATGCAATGCAGAAAAATATAAATATAGACAATTAAACATGTATTGAAAACTATAATGAACAACAAATTAATTTGATTTATTCTTATAAAACCTAACGACTGCCTTTTTAAAACACTGCTTATGACTTTCTGTTTTTATTTCCTTTGGTAAAGTATTCCATAGTTTCACAGCGTTAACAAAAAACTGTCTTAACGAATTCATTAAGTTAAAACTAGGTAGGTACTAATTGATTATACGTGCGGCCAGATTGAGCGAAGGGTAACGTTCTGTATAAGTAGTCAGAAAAACGTTTATTGACAAGTTTGTGAATAACAACAAGATTACAAATATTTAAATGGGTATGAATATCACAATCAAGAATTTTTATTGCACAGTTCGAGATATGATCATATTTTCTTTTATTAAAAACAAATCTTGCACATTTAATATGTATTCGATAGAAAATATGCGTTATGGAAGAGACGACAAAAGGTATGATTGTTTTAATTAATTTCAAGCTTCTTTGTTCATTGCCAAAAGCATTTGATTTAACAGAACTTAAGGCTTTAATAACTTCATCTATGAAAAACGTTTATGTTGGGGACATAGAAAGATCCATCATTGCATAGATTTGAGAACAAAAAATAATAATTGATAATGTTAGCATCAATATTGCACTTCATTGTGTCTTTTTGAGACCAAGTGTTTCCAAAATATTTTTTAAAGTAAATTAATGCTGAGTTTTTCTCAAAATAAATCTTTTTTGTAGCGTTCGTTACAACGTGTACACGATTTCTTAGAGTACAGTATGCCTCCCAGGTTGCTGACTTTGATTAAGCTTCCAAAAACGGTAACTTTTGTTTCTAACTTGAATCGCATTCTTGACCTCATGAGTGTATTACGGTTGTTGACCCTCTTTACGTCGAACAGGTTAAGATTCTCATTCGAGCAGTCATACCTGCATAGCGTTTTGCCTTCAGTATATAATTTCTCAAATTTAATTTGACTAAAGTCACTAAAGTCCCTATAGGAAAAGATTGTTTCGATATTATTATTTTCATAAAACTGTGTATTGTAGATAAGGAATAAGATTTCAGTTTAAAGTCCCTAGCTAATGGAAGCTGTGTTCGGAAACGCAGTATAAGTCTACTTGACAGCAAGCCAACTGCCAGATGCAAAACGAGTGGGCCAATCATTAATAGTTCTAAGACCACACGAATGAATTAAATCACCCAAACTATTTGAGCACTTGTCATTGAAAAGCATTTTGACATTAAAATCGCCGCAAACTAAAATATGTTCAAGAGCAAATAGCGATATTTTATGAAATAAGTTGTGTAAATCGTTTGAGCGAAAGGGATTGTACACACAGAACACTAAACATTTGGATAAATTGTCTTCTATTTCTATATTTTTTTGACTTGTTCAATTTCTTTCAACTTTCATGAATGGTTTCCATATTTTTTAGACTAATTGAGCATTTTTTAACATTTTCAACCTCTTTCAACCATTTTACAATTTTCTTCGTCTAATTTAACCTCTTCAACGTCTTCTTAACATTTATTTAGAAGGCACTTTTAATGCAGTGTAGGGTATGTGAGTTTCAGCCTGGCCAAAGATAACATATTAACTAGTTTCATTTAAGTCCTTCATCTGAACACCTTGTATGTTTATTTAATAGTCTCATAATTTTTCATGAAAACACCACTTAAACTGTTGCTAAAATCTATTTAATTTGTATCAATATCAGAAATTAACACCTTATCCGATAGATAAAACGTGGATCGCTTGTAAATATCATAATCGATTGCTAAAATAATAAAAATAGACCATCATTTTTTAAATTTTAAGCTCAATGTGGTATATTAGTGATTCAGTAGCGTGCTTACAACGATCCAAGTTGGAGCTTATAAGCCGTGACTTATAATATTTAATAAAAGGGACGGCCGTGCTATTAAGTATACAAGTATACTTGTGATTGAAAAAAAGACTAATAAAAAAAATCATTTGATTACTAGAGGAATGCATAAGCAACTTACGGACGTACAAGTTATGAAGGAGATCGACGAAAATGGGATCAATACCGAAGATCAGTCTGCACTGACCAACCAATGGAAACGTCAATACATGCGTGGTATATCAGTGACGCCATCTCAGGGGGGAGTATACTATGAAGCCCTTAAAGGATCTCGCGGTTCACTAGGAAAAGGGTAGGTCACGTGAGCTGGTCACGGTGGGCTTTAACCAACTTTAAATGACAAGTTGAGTTACAAAAAAAACTTGAATGTGGAATTATTTGGGATGTTAATCATAGTTGAAATACGTCAAAAATCCTTAGAGCTTTTTTTTTAATTCCATACCTATTGTTTTTTAGTAATATTACTTAGAAATAAATGTGTATAACGTACGTATGAAATTTAAAAATCATCAGCTTGTGCTCAAACTTTTAGGACGTCCGGGAGTTTTTCGAAAAATAAAAAGACATTTTTTTAAAAAATTTTTTTGATGCTGCATTTTATCTTAGACCAAAAATTTTTTTACATTATTAAAGTATAACTATTCAAGACTTATCTCGAAAAAAGAAAATTAAATTTTTTTCGGTTAAGCAAATAGTTAAGGGGTTTGATCGTTGATTTTTGAAAAATATTAATTTTTGCAAAATGGCGGACGTACAAAGAAAATTTTCATTTTTTATGCAAAAGCTTGAGGTTGTCTTAGGCTATAAATCAAAAAATATGTAACCAAAAAAAAATCGAACGATCAAACGCCCCCTGACTATTTGCTTAACCGAAAAAAAACTAATTTTCTGTTATCGGATGAACCAGTCTCCAGATATCTTGCTCACCGCAAATTTTGAGGTCGTTCACGGCATTGCACTTTTCTAACTTATTGACGAATATTTTTGGACCAAAATTTCAGAGATAAATCTTGAATAGTTATACTTTAATTATATAAAAAAAAATTTCGTCTAAGATAAAATGCAGCTTCAAAAAAAAATTTAAGAAAATGTCTTTTTATTTTTCGAAACACGTTAAAGAACCTAAAAAAATAGCCTCACAGCTTTAATTTTAGCTCCCTAAGTATTCGGTATCTTGAGTTCTTTAGGTCAAATTACGAAAAAAATGCAATTTTTGCGAAAATAGCCGAATTCAATGTTTAATATCTCTGAGCCTTGTCAACCATTTTCAATAGATGGTATCTCATTTAAAAGAAAATAGTTATATAAACAAAATAACATCAGTATTTAGCATTATGAATAAAACTGTGACTTAGGGCACCATTTTCAAAGAGGTCATATTTTACTAAGACCTATTTCACTTAATCGGGTCGCAAAAATAAGTCTTTAGTTCTAGGATCATACATTTTTTTGAGAGCATATAAGATGACATAAGAAAAAAAAAATCAAATTCAGAACTTTAAATTTGGATTTCACGGCCTTTAGAACTACAATTTTTAAAACGGGCTCAAAACGGCTGTTTTCAGGCTAAGATATGACTATTTCTCAGGACCCCGACCCCCTAGGTAACTAAAATTAAGCCACTAAGCGCGCGCTGTACTACGCGATGAAAGGCTACTGCACTGATTTTAAATTTCAGTTTTAGTTTTCAGGTTAACGGCTCAAACATTTTAATTACCTACTTGCCCTCATGTTATGGCATATCATTTTAAAGCTTGCGTATCAAGCTGTAATCTGAAGTTCACCGAAAAAATATTCAGAAATGGATTTTTCAAAAAAAATTTAAAAATTCATTTCAATTTACAAAATTTTAGCTTTTTAATTTTTTTTAAAACTAAAAAAAAAATATAAATAATTTTTTTCCCACAAAAATTTTTACGGCATTAACAGCAGAATAAATCAAAGTTTTTTCAAAAATAAAAAAAAAGTTTTTAAAATATGGATTTTTTTAAGAAAATGCAAAAATATTTTTCAATTCTCAAAATTTTTGCGAAAATTTTTTTTTTTTTCAAAATCAGTATTTTTTTTTGAAAAGTAAAAATAAAAACCCAAAATTATAAAAACAAAAAAATATTCAGAAATGGATTTTTCAAAAAAAAATTTAAAAATTCATTTCAATTTACAGAATTTTAGCTCCTTGATTTTTTTTTAAATTAAAAAAAAATATAAATAATTTTTTCCCACGAAAATTTTTACGGCATTAAGCGCAGAATAAATCAAAGTTTTTTTCAAAAAAAAAATAAAAATTTTAAAATATGGTTTTTTTAAAAACAATGCAAAAATATTTTTCAATTCGCAAAATTTTTGTGAAAAATTTTTTTTTTTCAAAATCAATATTTTTTTTGAAAAGTACAAGGAAAAACCTAAAAATGTACGTTCACCAATTATTAATTGATAAAGTTTGCTGTAAGCTATGAATTTTCGAAAAAAACACTTATTATGAAAAAGTACGAAAATCGTGAATTTCATACCCGCGTATCTGAGCAACAAATAATATTAGGGCAAAATCTTAAACACACTTTTATTTCCAGACATCAATACTACAATCATGCCAAATTTCACCCAAATCGGAGCCAAACATTTTTTCAGGTGGCGTTTTCGTGTGTTTTACCCCATACATATATCGGCTCTAACCAAAGAAGTACATAGAAAAGAACGAGACTCCGAGCTTTTTGCCTGTATTAAATTTTGGCGAGCCGAATGAAAGCTGGAACTAATGAGAATTACGAACCAAAATCCTATTGAATTTTAATTCTGATTTTGTTCGGCTTTTGCAACGAACCAAACGAATTCACAATGTTAAATTCAGACCATTTTGTATTTTCTAATTTATTTATTCTTAAATTCATAAAAAAGTTATCTGAATATTAGAAAATGAAAATAAATAAATTGAAATTCAAAAATAAGGAAAACTTGTTGAGAAAATTGTTCAATTACGATGACTTACATTTAAACCTGCATTTGAGAAAATTAATTTTAATATCTACCAGGCAACCAGCAAGGCCAAAAACATGATTTTTATTTTGACTTCTTCAAACTTGCAAATTTGCAAGTTATCCCGCGTAAATTTTGCTGTTGGTTTTTCTTCAGAAAAATTCAGTCCTAAAAAAAATGCGTGTATTTGTTGTTGCGTTTTTGTAGTTTACAACCGATACCGTTAGTTGCAATTTTGTTGGTATTTTTTTGGCAGAAAAATTGAGTTGAAAATAACAAAAATTATATTCAAGTTGTTTGCTTGTATGTGTGCTCAAATTATGCTATTTCTTGCAACTAGGATTTTTCCTTTGGGAGCTATAAATATATATAAATTATGAACTTATATTTTTCAATTTTCTTGTTTCACTTGAAACAAGTCATTAGTTGGTACAAGTTAATACCAAATAAATTAAATAAGAAAAGCTTAATCACTAGAACTAATTCGGCATTTAAAAAAACACGAAAATCTTATTTTCAAAGATAATATATGGAGATTTCTTTAAAATTAACGCGGAAACTAACTCAATGTTTCAAAATACACAACTACTATCGAAGTGTTTTTATTATTGCACTGCGAAAAATGTTTAACGTGGAATGAAAAAAAACCTTATTTTTTTCGCAGAAAATTGTTTTGGTCAACCGTAATGTTTAATTTGTATACGCGTTTTAGGGGAAATACATTAAGGGAAAATAGAAAGACATTTCATGCCACATATTGAATTAAAAAAAAAATATGTCATAAGTTTTCATAAAAATTGGATTTTTTTATAACTTCACTTTATAAATTTTGAATGAATTTTCTTTAAATAATTTGTTCCTATCCACTCGGTAATAAATAGATTCAAAGAGCTAAAAACAAGAAGTGCAAACGCAATATGAAAATTGTAAGAATATATGCAAACATATTAAAACACACAAGAATTTCTCTCGGTGGTGAGAGCGCTTTTGATTTCCCTCTTTTTTGAGCGCAAGGAAAAATTTGAGTTTCGCTCTTAGCACAATTGTGCGCTCAAATATTACACGCACACAGGCACAATCGTGCCAAACTGGCACTTTCAAAATTTTCTTGGCACTCTGACTGTCATGGCACATTTTGGCACTGAGCGTGTATATTTTGAATGATTTACTTTTATATAGCTTCAAAAGCAATGAAAATCTTATTTGAAATTTATTTGCACCGTGAACCTAAAAATTGGATGTTTGCACATGCACCTTAAGTGCGCATGCTTATTTATAAACGCAATTGCAATTGAAGCCCTGGCAAATCCATGTCGTTTTGACAGTTTTTCAAACGCTGCGTTGTTTATACAATGTCAAAATTGGATTTTTTTTTAATTGGAGATACACATGGTTTTTTCAAAGCAGTGAAATTTTAGATAGTATAGTCTTGAAAAGTGCCTTTCTTTTAAAATTTATATAACTGAAGAAGAAGAACGTCGAGACTGCTGCGAAAATATAAAATAAAAACAAAAAGTAACTAATATACATATGTATAATAGAAAAAACTTTTTCCAGCATGGATAACCACAAAATTGTTGAGTAAGAAATGAATTTATGGCACAGGTTTACCGTAGCTCCAATGCTCCAATCTTTTTTTGTTTATGTCGCTCGGATGAAGCTACGGTAAACTTAAGCCGAATTTATTATATTTATTATGGAACTCATGCTTCTTAAAATATTGTTACGAAATTTCTGTCCCTTTGACGATAATTTCGATCTCTCACACTTTTCTGAGTTCGATCACTGGATTGTGTAACAATTAAAAACACACAAACTTATTTAGTTATAAAATGGTTTATTTTATTAACGTTCAAATTCTAATATTAATTTAACACTGTATAGAAAACTGTTTTGTTCTACTACGGATCACACTGTATTCACTTTATTGCTTACTGCTTCGCTGGTTTAATTCTACTGTGTGCTCAGCTCAGATGACAACCCTTTTTATACTGCAGTCATCACTCTCTCGAATAATCCAGTACCTTCTAAGTGGCGTATATTCTACCATTATCTACAACCCACCAGTGCTACTTTGTAGCGTGCATTCTACTACTATCCACAATTCACCACGTTGACGTTGAGCTAGCTATTATGCTAGATGTTAGATGGCGTTGTACGTTGTACGACGGCGATAATTTCTCTCGGTTGTTGACTTTTTATTGTTTACTGCAGCGTCTGTTCGGTTTATTATTTTTAGCATTTTGCGCTAGATGGTGCTAATATCGTTTAGTTTCTTTCGTTGGTATTTATTTCAAGAGTCTTCTAGCATAAACCAAATTTCGCTACACTGCCCTCCGCTTAAACTTGTTCGTCCCGAACAAGAGTCTCTCCGTCCCTAGTATAAGGTGCCAGCCTTTCGATGTGGACTACCTTTAATTTACTTTTGTTCCCGGGGTATTTTTGGATTCGATACACAACATCATTAATCCTTGTGACGATCCGGTAAGGTCCCTCCCAATGAGTCTGTAATTTAGGAGACAAGCCTCGTTTTCGTTGTGGGTTATGTAGCAGCACTAGTTGACCTTCTTTGAACCCTTCAGTATTTGCTCGCAGGTCATACCGAGCTTTCATCTTGTCGCTAGCCAATTGAGTACGTCTTCTAATAAGCTCGTGTATATCTGCTAATTCTTCTCTTTTCCGCGACATGTAATCGTCAGCATGGGTCGTTTCTGGGACAACGCTTACTCCGTACTTCAAATCTGCTGGAAGCCTTAAGTCCGTACCAAAAATGGCTTTTGCTGGCGTAACTGTAGTGGTATCGTGTATTGCCGACCGATAAGCCATCAGAAACATTGGTAGATGCTCATCCCAATCTTTTTGTCCTTTATCGACAACCTTTTTTAAATGTTCCTCTAGAGTACGGTTGAACCTTTCGACCATGCCATCGGACTGAGGATGCAAAGCTGTGGTGCGTGTCTTCTGTATTCCAAGCATGTCACAAACCTCCTTAAAAAGTGTCGACTCAAAATTTCGTCCTTGGTCGGAATGCAACTCAAGTGGAGCTCCATATCGGCAAATCCAATTTTTGATGAAAATGTCTGCCACTGTTTTTGCTTCTTGATTGGGCATGGGATATACTTCTGGCCACTTACTGAAGTAATCAATTACCACAAGGATGTATTTATTTCCTGCATTGCTGATTGGAAAAGGTCCCGCTATATCCATGGCTATCCTCTCAAAGGGAGCTCCAACGTTATACTGATGCATTTTTCCCCGAGTGCGTTGCCTTGGTCCTTTAGCAATTGCACATTGGTCACAACGGCGGATCCAGTCAGCAACTGATTCTTGGCATCCTACCCAATAAAACCGTTTCTTTATTTTCTCTGTGGTTTTCGTTATGCCCAGATGTCCACCACTCGATCCATTGTGATAATCCTCGATTATTTCCTTAAATTTGGCCTTTGGAATAACCAGCAGTTTTGAGCGAGTTTTACCATCCTCGCTTTCCCAGATTCGGTAGAGACAACCATCATGCAACTCCAAACTTTGCCATTGCGCCCAGTATGCTTTACAGATTTGGCTTTCATTTGAAATTTCTTGCCACGCCGGTTTCCTACCCAGCTCCTTAAACTTAATTATAATTGCCAAATCTGTATCATTGCGCTGATCTCGTTTTACCTCCTCTTTTGTCCACTTTTCTTCAGGCAAAACGTTCAAAAGGCGCACATCAATTGTTCCAGCTTTATTTTCTGTTCGCGAACAATGACCGCATTCAATTTTACATGGACGACGGGAAAGTGCATCCGCATTTCCATGCTGGCTTCCTTTGCGATGCTCTATGGTGAAATCATAGCTCTGCAAGCGTTCTATCCACCGTGCGATTTGACCTTCAGGATCCTTGAATTGAAGTAGCCACCTTAATGCTGCATGGTCTGTCCTCAGGAGAAAGTGCTGTCCATATAAGTACTTATGGAAGTGTTTCACGCATTCCATTACTGCCAGTAACTCTCTCCGAGTTACGCAATAATTCCTCTCAGGTTTCGACAGAATTTTGCTGAAATATGCGACGACTTTTTCTTGACCATTGATGATTTGGGACAAAACTCCTCCAATACCATGGCCACTCGCATCGGTGTCCAATACAAATTCTTTGCCGGGTATTGGGTACGCGAGTATTGGCGCTGTGGACAGTAATTCTTTCAGTTTTTGGAATGCAGTTTCCTGTGCCCCACTCCATTCGAATTTTCGATTTTTCTGTGTCAGCTCATGTAGACTGCCTGCAACATTTGCGAAACCAGGAACAAAGCGTCTGTAATAAGTGCATAGACCCAGAAAACTTCGCAACTCATGAAGATTAGATGGACGTGGCCAATTTTTCACAGCTTTTATTTTATCTTCATCTGTGTGTATTCCTTCTGACGTAACCTTGTGCCCCAGATATTTGACTTCACGCTGGAAAAGTGAGCACTTTTTCGCACTTAATTTTAGTCCAGCTGTCTCCAAGCGCTCAAACACTTCCTCCAGATTTTTCAAGTGGTCATCAAAATCTTTACCCATGATGATTATGTCATCGAGATACACTAGACAAGTCTTCCAATGTAGTCCTTTGAGAACTCGTTCCATTAACCGTTCAAACGTAGCTGGAGCGTTACAAAGACCAAACGGCATGACGTTGAACTGCCATAGACCATTCCCAATACTAAAGGCAGTTTTCTCTTTGTCTTTTTCATCTATTTCCACCTGCCAATATCCACTTTGTAAGTCCAGGGTGGAAAACCATGTTGCTCCAGATAACGTATCCAGTGTATCATCGATTCTGGGTAACGGGTAGCTGTCTTTTTTTGGTGACGTCATTCAGTTTTCTGTAATCCACACAGAATCGCATACTTCCATCCTTTTTCTTCACAAGTACGACCGGTGAACTCCATGGGCTTTCTGATGGTGCAATGACATTTTCTCGCGCCATATCTTCTATAAGGCCCGTCACTTCTTCTCTCTTAGCGAGTGCTAGCCTCCTTGGAGGTTGACGAATCGGCTGAAAATCACCTGTATCAATACGATGTTTGACAACTGATGTTCGGCCATTATTTTCTCCTTTGGACGCAAATATCCGCCAATGTTTTTGCAGAAACCTTTTTGCTTTAGTTTTGTTCTGGGCAGACAACTCCTTCGTCCATTCTTTCGTCAATACTTCCATGGCCGACGATTTCGTTAAAGTTGGGCCTTGTGTGTTCTGCTGGTTATTTTCACAATTTATCACAGCCGTAACTTTCTCACATTGCGCTATAAGTTCACCTTTTTGCATCCATTTCGGCTTATTTGTTGGATTCAAAATTCGCACCGGTATTTTTCTGTCTATTCTTGTGCTTACTAGGGTCTTTCCAATAATCAGGTCTTTCTTAAAATTTTTCTTATCTGCTTCCACTACCCACAGATGGCTTGTCCCACAGTCTTCATTTGTTGTGGCCCAAATAATTTCTTCGGTGTTAGGTTCGATTCGACAGCGCTCACTTATGTAGACTCTTGCAATTGTTAATTTTTGTCCACAGCCAATGTCTAAAGGTAACTCTACATTGGCATACCTTAACGTTTTTTTTTTAAGATCCAAAGTGAACCCGTGTCGAATCATGAAGTCCACGCCAATGATAACCTCATCGGTGATGTTTGCAACAATAAAATCATGTTCCACAGTTTTGTTGCCGATAAGAATACTCGCTGTAACTTTTCCTACTATTTGCGCAATTTCTCCTGTCGCTGTTCTCAATTGGATCCCATTTAATGGCGTTACTCGTCGTCTATCAAATAAGTCTTTCCTCACAATTGAATGCGATGCGCCTGTATCCAAAGTAAGGTCACATGGTCTTCCGTTGATTTTTCCACCGATGGTAAGGCTGTTGGAATTTCGGCAGAGCTTCGAAACCAAGACTATGGGGCAATCATCTGTAAGAGTCAGCTCACGCCCCGCTGTACTGACTCTCTTTAGTTTAACGACTGCTGCTCGCTAACATTTTCGCCATCGTTCACCCTATTTCCAATTCTTCTTTTTGGTGAACGTGATGCAGATCGTTTACGACGTGATTTGCAGTCACGTGCCATGTGTCCCTGCTTACCACAATTGTAGCATTTTCCGCTGAAGCTACCGCTGGCGAACGATGAATTTTTCTTTTCAGCCTCCACCTCCATCCGACGAGTTTTCAGTGATGGGCGGCATGTTAACGCAATCGTCTCCTGCGTGAGGGCAACCGTTACTGTTTCATTAAATGTCGTCTTCGGGCTCCTCATTGTCTCGCGTTTTGTTTCTGAGTCACGTATGCCGTCAATAAACGCCTCTATTTTGAATTTTTCTGCTACGACACTTAACTCGTCAGGATAGGAAAGGTGTGCCAATCGCTCAATATCCGCAGCATACTCCTGCAAGGACTCACCAGATTTCTGGATACGACTTTTCAACTCCAATCTGTGAATCTGCTTCATGTGGTCACTGCCATATTTTCGCTGTAAGGCATCCATCACCGCCTTGTAATTTTTCTGCTCCGCCACTGGAACCGTTTGCAATACTTCTGCAGCTGCGCCTTTTAATGCCACAATTAGCGCTGCAGCTGCGCTTTCGTTATCCCAACGGTTGTGACCAGATGTTGTTTCAAACTGGAGCTTGAAAACACTGAATGGCGTTGTTCCATCGAATGAGGGTGCCTTAAGCCTCTCTGCGCTGATTTCTCTGATAACTTGAGTGGTTGGTTCACTTATTTCCAACTGTTGAATCCTTTTGTTAACGTCCTCAAAATTATTTTGAACTTTTTCAAGATTATTTTGAACTTCTTCCTTGAACGATTCAACGTCATCTCGTAATTCAGTCACTTTTGCATCGAGGCCATCTACCATTTTGGCTACCTCCGTTCGAACAGCCTCGTGGATCTGCGTCGCGTTCTGACTTAATTTTTGATCTATTTGCAGTGCATTTTGACTTAAGCTCTGATCAATTTCTTCCCGAACCGCCTGGATATTGCTATTCATTTGTAGTGCATTTTGACTTAACTTCTCGTCTATTTGCAGTGCATTTTGACTTAAACTCTGACCAATTTCTTCTCGAATGGCCTGGATATTGCTGTTCATCTGTAGATTTATTGTCTGCGTCATCGCCATTAACATTTTCTCGAACTTTGACATATCTACAACTTCACCACTTGCCGCTGATCCAGAAGCTTCTTCCACTTTCGCTGCTGATTCTGATACATCACTATAAAATTCATGCTCTTCTAGGTTTACACCTTGAGCCTCAAGAGCCTGCCGTAAGCGTTTCTGTAACTCCACCTTTCCGCCAGTAGATTGCAGATTCAGCTGCTGCAACTCCTTCTTCAGTTGATCCACTTTCAGATCTTCAAACTTAACCATTTTTATTTTTATTTTTTTTTTTTTTTTTTTAATTGATTGTTAATTCTTTTTACACAATCCCACTTCTGACACCAATTGTTACGAAATTTCTGTCCCTTTGACGATAATTTCGATCTCTCACACTTTTCTGAGTTCGATCACTGGATTGTGTAACAATTAAAAACACACAAACTTATTTAGTTATAAAATGGTTTATTTTATTAACGTTCAAATTCTAATATTAATTTAACACTGTATAGAAAACTGTTTTGTTCTACTACGGATCACACTGTATTCACTTTATTGCTTACTGCTTCGCTGGTTTAATTCTACTGTGTGCTCAGCTCAGATGACAACCCTTTTTATACTGCAGTCATCACTCTCTCGAATAATCCAGTACCTTCTAAGTGGCGTATATTCTACCATTATCTACAACCCACCAGTGCTACTTTGTAGCGTGCATTCTACTACTATCCACAATTCACCACGTTGACGTTGAGCTAGCTATTATGCTAGATGTTAGATGGCGTTGTACGTTGTACGACGGCGATAATTTCTCTCGGTTGTTGACTTTTTATTGTTTACTGCAGCGTCTGTTCGGTTTATTATTTTTAGCATTTTGCGCTAGATGGTGCTAATATCGTTTAGTTTCTTTCGTTGGTATTTATTTCAAGAGTCTTCTAGCATAAACCAAATTTCGCTACAATATTTTAGTTTTTTCTCCAAACATGCTGATTCAGACAAGGAGCCAAATTATGTCGAATCTACCACTTTTAATACCAGCAATATAAATAAAAGCTCTTCAACTGCTATACGTAACTTCAACGACAAATGGTTGCTTAACTTCTCGTGGCTAACTAAAAAAGGTTCCAAGGCATTTTAGAAGTTTTGCAATCAATCCTTGTCAAACAACTTAAACCTTCTCAAACGGCATGCTGAAGCCACTATTCACAGCAAAAATGTCAATGTGCTCAAAAACCAAGTTAAAATAGATAGTTTGGACGAAATCGCTGAACATCAGTCTTCTAGAGATAAATTTAAAACAGCTAAATTAAAAATATTAATGTTTATAGTTAAAAACAATCTTCCATTTAATCTTATTGAAGATGTAGTTGACTTGGTTAAAGCAGTTGATGCAGACTCAAAAATTGCTAAGAACATTAAAATTGGTAGAACTAAAGGTAGAGAAACTATTTGCAATATTTTTTGTGAACAGAGTACCAATGGAATTTTAAGTATTTTAAAAAATCAATACTTTTCTTTAATAATCGATGAGACAACAGATGTAAGTTGCACAAAGTCGTTGGTATTAGTATCACGATTTTTTGATTTCAAGGAAAACAAAGTTCAGGATAAGCTGTTGGCACTTCTCGAAGTAGAAAAATGTGATTCTCAATCAATATTTAATGCAATTTCAAAATTCTTCGATCTCCACAAAATTTCTTTTTTAAATTGTATTGGATTCGGGGCAGATAACGCGAGCGTTATGATGTGAAAAAAGAGCGGAGTTCAAGCGTTGCTCAAAGAAAAGTATAAAGATATATATATCCTTGGTTGTACATGTCACTCCCTCCACTTATGTTCTTGCGCTGCTAGCAAAACCTTTCCAATTGAGTGTGAAAAGCTAGCAAGGAACATATACTTTTTTTTCTCACATAGCCCAAAACGACAACTTGACTTAAAAGAATTCCAAGATAGCTTTTGTATTCCTGCTCATAAAATATTAAAAACATCAAGTACACGTTGGTTGTCTTTAGAAGGGGTAGTGAACAGAGTTTTAGAGCAGTGGCAACCTCTTAAACACTATTTTGTTCTGGCTAACTTTGAAAATAATTCGGACATAGCTTTGGATATTTTAGATAATTTGAATACTAAAAATCAGATTTTGTTTTATTTTTTGTCTTACATTCTAAAACTAACAAACATGCTAAACAAAGAATTTCAGAGCGAGACCACTAAAATTTGTACGCTGCTTCAATCTGTTAAAACATTTTATCTTACAGTTCTGCATAATTTTATAAAAACAGAATACATTGATGAAAGCAAGTTGGACGATTTGAGCCTCACAGATGATATTTATTTGGATGATGAATCAGTATATATGGGGCCAAAACCTGAGATTCAAATTTCAAAAAGTAACTTGCCTAGATATGTAATATTGGAAATTAAAAAACAGTGTAAACAATATTACGCCGTGTTGTGTTCTCAAATTAAGATGAGGTTCAATTTTAATGATCCAATTTTAATTGTGCTCGAGATATTAAATCCTGTAAACATAGGTAATAGTTTGGTACCATTGCTTAAACAATTTCCAAATATGTGTAATGACAAAGAGGAGGAAATAGAAAATGAGTGGAAAATTGTGATATATCAAAAATATGTGCCAAAAATACAAAACGTTGAAAAGTTTTGGGGAAGTATTTTTTCATTGAAGAACGGATTAAACGAAACGCGTTATCCCAATTTAAAAAATTTTATAGGAGGGTTATTAAGTTTGCCTCACAGTAGTGCTGCAGCTGAACGCATTTTTTCTGACTTAAATAACATTAAAACAAAAAATCGTAATAGCATTAAAACTAATACAATCAATTCTTTACTTGTATCGAAGCAATTGGTAAAAGACTGTACTCTTTGTGAGTGGAGCCCACCTCAAAGTTTGATTAAAAAATATAAATTAACAAATACTTAATTTAACAAATGGTTTAGTTTGCATTCTCTAAGAGATCATTTTCATTTTAAATGGACTGTGTATCATAACATTCTCTAAGTTTTTTTTTTTTATTTTAATAACAAACATACTTATACATAAGTACATAAAAAATTTAATTTTTCTACCAGTTTCTACCAATTTTAGTTTTTTTTTGTTTTAAAACAAAAAATATGTGTAAAGATGAATAAAAATTGTTAATAAAATATGTACATATGTACCATAAAAAGAATACATGAGGTGGTAAATATCAAAACTGTTGAGTCCTACTGTACAAAGTCTATTTTTAAAATTTTATTTGACTACACAGAAGGAAATAGGCATTTTTGATATTTTTCTACAAATATTTTGATTAACTGTTATTTTTAAAAATTGAAATAGGTTCTTAATTTGCCGTTATTATGTCGTTATGGGGTGTCAGAAGCTTCAGATAGCGTTTCCATTATTTTTTTTTTTCATTTCGTATTTGAGGTTTGGCACGCTTTGGCACTCTAAGTTTCAGGTGGTTGGCACTGAAATTATTTATGGTGCGGCAGCGCTGATACTTATGCTATTTCATTCAGTTGTCGAAAATCCATTGACAAAGCAACATCATGAGGGGATGTAGCTATTATCGTCTGTTATGCACATAGAGAATTTTTTTTACAGCTATGGCGTATGAACGAATTTGCAACGAAAAGGGATTATGACGCATTTCAAATGCCTTTTCGTCGCCAATTCGTTATTTTCTTTTGACGACATAAAGCAAAAAATTTATTGCTCTCAAGATTGTAGAATCTGAATACCTTTTCTAATCTTTTTTTAATTTTTCACTTTTTGCCGCAACATTAATTTCGCAAATGATTTCTACGAAAAATTTCTTGCGGTGCAGCCTCTCTCCTCTCACCAACACAATCACACTTTTAATTTTGCCGACCCCTGATTTAGATAAAAAAAAATCAAAAATATTTTGGGAAAAAATTCCTAGAAAATACATACGATTGTGTTTGTGTGTGGCTCTTTACTTTTATTCTCCGTTTCTTTTTAAATAAAAAACGTATGTATTTTCGTAAATTTTATTGCAAGTTTTTTAGTGTTTTTTCGAATAACTTCTACATTTTTTGTCCGATTTTCGCCAAATTATACTTAAAATATTTGCAAAAGAATAGTCTTTCATTAAAAATTTTAAAAATATGAAAAAGAAAAAATTTTTCATTCAAATGGAGCAATTGAAATTGAGTGATTTTCAAAAAAGACCAAAAAAGTCAGTTTTTTGGACTTTGAGCGCTTGTAACTCCATCAAACCTTATCCGATTCAAGCAAAAAGCATATCGTTAGAAAGGGAATGCAAATATCTTTCGAATGCTGAAAATTGTTTTTGAGTCGAAAAAAAGTTTATGGAGATATAGTCAAATAAATGAAAAAAGTGCCGAAAAAGGGGTTTTTTGAGGATATCTCGAAAACGATTCTTAAGAAAAAAAAAATGGTTGTCATTTTTGGAATCTACGCCCCAAAATACATCGAAAAAAGTCTATGAGAAACCAGATCTTTTTTCTTGTAAGCTAGTGTTATTGAAAATTAATGTGCGGTAAAATAATTTCCGGTAAATGAAAACAGTCAAAACAAAAGCGCGCGTTCTATATGACACCACACGCATTAGTCGCATCTGATGCCAAGCGTCTGATGCTCGCGTTGCATGCGCTGCTTTTTATATACCGGAGCCTTTAAGAACCCGTACCCTGGCTCCCAAATTTATTTAAGGAATATGCATGCATTTAATTATTTTTTATTACTCTATATAATAACTTCGAAGCTAATGGACCGATTTGAATGAGGAAAACGTAATTTTACTGTAAGTGAGTTGAGGAAGAGAATGGAGGACTTTAAAGTTCTGAAATACTTCAAATAAAAACTTGCAAGCTCGAAATTCATTGTAGCCATATGGTGTAGTATACTTTTTTTGCATAAAATTTGTCGAATTTTCAGAAAAATTCAGTTTCTGGACCACTTAAAAATTTAATCCGCCTTAATGTATGTGAATATTTTTATAATTTTTGATGGTATTTTTAAGTATCGAAAAAAAAATTTTCGCTATTTTTTAGACTTATACATAAGGAGAAAAATAGAGGTCTCTCCGCGATTAGAGCTTTGGTGTTTCTTGTGTTACAGCTTTAATCCTTTGTTGTTTTTACTGCATTCACCTTAATACACTATAACTTGAAATTGTCAATGCCACTACATGAATTTCCATTAAAAAAATAAACGAGAAAAAAAAAATTAAATTTGGTTTTTGGCCCAAAAATTTTCAAAGTATTTTATAAGCAAATTATTACAATATTTTGCTTCAATAATTAGTTACTCTCACTAACAGTGCATGAATAGTTCAAAAAAAAAAATTAGTAAAAAACACTTAATTTTGATAACACTAGTTTACAAAATGATTTTATTTTTATGTTCCATTAATTTGAGGTTACTTTTCTTACGTACTTTTTCCTGCTGTATTCGAAAATGAAAATGAAAATTTTTTGAATGGTACAGTTTTCGAAATATTGTGGTTTTTTCATTTTTTCGACCTCTTTTCACTTTAAAACTCATAACTTGAGCTAGTTATGTCCTATTTTTAGTGTCAAATTAAAGATAATAAAATGACAAACAAACTTGTTTAATTACATTTTTTATTAAAAAAGTGGTTCAAGAGATATCGATGAAAACAGACCAGATTTTAAGAAAAATCAAATTTTACATTTGACTATGCGGCCCAGAAAAAATAGAAATAAAATAAAAAGAAATAATTTTACTTCTTACACATAGAGCTGATACTCTTACGCAAAAATTAAAACATACCAGAAGAAAATCGACTGTAAAACGACAACGTTAGAAGCGATTGAATGAATGAATTCAAATCCCACATTTTCTGAATATATTAATTTTTCCGACAATTTTTTGAGTCTAATCGCTACAAAAAAAAAATTTTGTTTTGATATCGGAAATGAAAGGTAAATTTTTTTTTATGGTACAGTTTTTGAGATATTGTGGTTTTTTAATTTTTTCGACCTCTTTTCACTTTTAAATTCATATTTCAAGCTAGAAATGCTAAAATTTATTGTTCTTGATACCAAATTAAAGGTATTTAAATGACAAACAAACATATATTATTAAATCTTTTATTTAATGCGCGGCTCATAAGATATCAATGAAAACAGACCAGATTTTTATAAAAATCAAATTTTGCAGTGTATTCTGTGCCCACGAAAAAATAGAAATCGGTAAAAATCTTTCAATCTTACTTTATTTGCAAAATACTGATACTTTAGTGTAAAAAATTAGACTAACTAGAAAAAAATCGACCGTAAAATGACAAAGTTGGGATCGATTGAATGAATAATTCCAAGTCCTACATCTTCTTAATAAATTTATTTTTTTCGACAATTTGTTGAGTTTAAACGCTTGCGATTTTCTATGTTTTTTGGTATGTAAGTATTATCGGAATAAGTTTTTTTAAAACTTCTGATAACTTAGAATGCACCGGTTACTGCTGAAAAAACTGGGTCCAAAAACCCACATTTCCATTTTTTCCTGGCCACAGAGTCAACTTAAAGCTTGAATTCTATAAAATTCTGGTTAATTTTCATCGATATTTTTTCAACAGCTAATTCAGTGAAAAATCTAATTGAATAAGTTTGTTTGCCATTTTAGTACCTTTAATTTGGTACTAAGAACGACTAAATTGGGCATTTCTAGCTCGAGATATGAATTTAAAAGTGAAAAGAGGTCGAAAAAATTAAAAAACCACAAAATCTCAAAACTGTACCATAAAAAAAAATTTAACTTTCATTTCCAAATTCAACGAAAAAAAGTACATAAGAAAAATAACCTCTCATTAAAGGAATAAAACAAAAATTTTTTTGTAACGATTAGACTCAAAAAATTGGCGGAAAAATTAATATTTTCAGAAAATGTGGGATTTGAATTCATTCATTCAATCGCTTCTAACGTTGTCGTTTTACAGTCGATTTTCTTCTGGTATGTTTTAATTTTTGCGTAAGAGTATCAGCTCTGTGTGTAAGAAGTAAAATTATTTTTTTTATTTTATTTCTATTTTTTAAAAAAAAAAATTTGATTTTTCTTAAAATCTGGTCTGTTTTCATCGATATCTTTTGAACCACTTTTTTAATAAAAATGTAATTAAACAAGTTTGTTTGTCATTTTATTATCTTTAATTTGACACTAAGAACAAGGAAATTGGACATAACTAGCTCAAGATATGAACTTTAAAGTGAAAAGAGGTCGAAAAAATGAAAAAACCACAATATCTCGAAAACTGTACCATTCAAAAAATTTTTATTTTCATTTTTGAACTCAGCAGGAAAAATTACGTAGGAAAGGTAACTTCTTATCAATGGAACATTTTGAGTGTAAACTAGTGTAATTTTTGGACCAAAAATGAAAAAAATTTTTTTTCTCATTAATTTTTTTAATGGAAATTCATGTAGTGGCATTGACAATTTTAAGTTATAGTGTATTAAGGTGAATGCAGTAAACAAAGGATTTGAGCTGTTACACAAGAAACACCAAAGCTCTACTCGCGGAGGGACCTCAGTTTTTCTCCTTATGTATAGGCTTAAAAAATAGCGGCACATTTTTTTTCGATACATCCTTATGTGTACATAAGGAAAATCGAAAAAATATTTTAAAAAAAATATTATAAATAAGAAAAAAATCAAATTTTCATCATTTTTTTTGGCCAAATTCCAAAAAATTAAAATTTTGCAGCTCTGGTAGAAGCCATAGGATTATTTTTTTTTTTATTTTTTTAAATGAGGAAATACTCGAATATGAATAAATCTTCGAAAATCGAGTGTTCTTGAAGTATTTTAGAACATGACTTTTTATTGAACATGTCTAATGTACATACATATATCAACTCAATAAAAAAAGTTGTTTGCACATAAAACTTTTTGGTATTATTTGATCAGTCGAAGAAAATATTATCACATTTAAAAATATAATAACACAATTTGAACATTTTTTGAAACGAAATATGTATTTCAAAAACTATGGGGAATAGTATTAAAAAATTGGAGGTAATTTTTTTTTGGAAATGCTTTTATATCTCAAAATAAATATCTTCGATAAAACATCGGTTTTTTTCTTGATTTTCTTAGATGTTATTCTTCAATAATCCTAAGAATGTATCAGCATTCAAATGAAAATTCTCAACATAACTTTAGAAAATATGATTTTTTTATTGAAGGCGCGAAACTAGTCTAATTATATGGATCATATATGTAACTCATCATATCAATCATGTGCTTAGCACAGACTATAGGTTCAAGTAAAAAATTTCAAAAGTGAAGCTATCATAGGTGCCAAGGTGTAGCGTTTTTAATTCGCTTCTTTCTTCTTTTTTGTTTGTTTTTGTACGGATGTGCGAAAGCTTATAGATGTAAGATCGAATAAAGATTCTGTCAACTTATAAGGGCAAACGGAAATACATTCATTCATGTGTATTAAGTATTTATGAAGTCGATTTAAGAGTAAGATTTATTTCCAGTTAGTGGCTTAGTTAGAACCCATATGGTCATATCCACCATAGCACATCCTTCAGCCGTAGTTTTTCTTGAAGCTAAGGCTGTCTTGAAGGCTTGTCTTCAGATAGCTATAAAAAAAAATCGAAACCATCATCGAGCTAAGACGAAAATTTCGATTATTTTTTTATTTGTTTTTTTATAGCACACTCTTCAAATATGTTTTTTCTTGAAGTTAAGACTATCTTGAATTAATATTCAAGGAGCAACAATTAAAATTTAAAGGCAGACATAGTTAAAATTGCATTTAAGTTTTAAAAAAACACGAAAAGTTACATATAAAGTTAAACATAAAAAAAAGATATTTGAATTTTAATTGAACAACCTTGAATATTAATTCAAGACAGCCTTAGCTTCAAGAAAAACTATGGCTGAAGGATGTGTTACAAAAAAAAAATTCAATAAATATAATTTACTTAGGTTTAGCCAGCTACATACTACCTGGATCAAAAAGTTTTAGGACTTTATTTTTAAAATGAAAAATACAAGTTTATTCATCAAAATCGATATTGTCTCCTTCAAAGTACTCCCCATCGACTGCAATGCACTTATGCCAACGCGTGACCCAGTCCTCAAAAGCCTTTTTATACTCGACCGTCGGTATGGCCATCAGGGCCATCTTCGATTTTTCGATGACCTCTTCTCGGCTGCTGTAACGCGATCCGCGGAGCGGTTTCTTCAGGTGGCCGAACAGGAAAAAGTCGCAGGGAGCCAAATCAGGCGAATTCGGTGGATGTTGGACGGTATTCATGGAGTTTTTGGCCAAAAACTCACGAATAATGATCGCATTGTGCGACGGCGCGTTGTCGTGATGCAAAATCCACGAGTTGTTTGCCCACAAATCCGGTCTTTTTTGGCGAACTGCTTCACGCAAACGTCTCAAAACGCCCAAATAATATTCTTTGTTGACGGTCTGACCTTCTGGGAGGAATTCATGATGCACAACACCTCTGTAGTCCATGAAAACCGTGAGCATCGCCTTCTTTTTCGATTGAAAACGACGTGGTTTTTTCGGTCGCGGCTCATTGGGTGAACGCCATTCACTCGCTTGATGTCTGGATTGCGTGTCGTACTCGTAAATCCACGTCTCGTCACCAGTAATGATTCGTTTGATGAATGTTGGGTCGGATTCAGCCTTGGAAAGCATGTCTTTTGCGTCATCAACGCGGTCCCTTTTTTGCATGAAATTCATGAAAATTGTAAAAAATCGAAACCACACACAAAAGTAGATGCACACAATACGGCGTCACTTCAAGAAATGTCAAGCTGTCAAGCTGAAAATTTGACATAACGTCCATGACACTTCTACCAACACAACAAAAAAAAGAGAATTGAAATCGGACGAACGAGAGCGCCACACGGTGACGAGTCCTAAAACTTTTTGATCAAGCTGGTACATTGGTAGAATTTTGTACTTTCCAGAATCGAAAATGGAGTTTGAAGATGAAACTGCCGTTCTTCAATTCGAAAAGCTTTTTTTAATTTGATGCACAGTATCAGTTCTTGGAATAATTTAAATTTACTCTTAATTTAAACATTAAAAAACTTTCAAAATTTTATTATTCTTAAAAAGCCTGTGACTTTTGCAAGCGTTCCAAAACAAACCCCTTGTTTCTAAGCCATTGTCCTTACAATTTGAATTCTGAATAAGAAAAAACAATGCAATTTCTTAAAATATCAACTTTTTGCTGACAAATTAAAAAAAAATTATATGAACTTCCCAAAATTAAACTGTGAAAGTCTACACTGAAAGGTTAAATTTACGTCATAATGACCTGTTGGAAATTTATATCAAAAAAATCTGTTTAATAACAAAAACTCTTAGCTTATCCAATGGGGATTCGAAAACGACGGATAACTCAGGAACGGACTGTCTGTAGCCATAAATTCGATACATATGATTTTTTATATTAAACAAGTTTAAAGAATTTGCCCCAATAACTCGGAAAGTAAGCCGCAAGTAGGAAAATATATACCAATGTTGTAGAGGAGATGCTAGCAAATCGACTTGATGCTCGAAAAACCTTTGTGCGACTAGATTTGACCCATCTTAACTTAAATTTTTCAAAATACAGTGATATTTCTCTTAACCGAACCCCGTTTAAGACGTTTTATCGGCTAAAGTGAACAAAATTGAACAAACAAAACGACGTTTTTTCTCAGAGAACACATGTATATTTTTTTGCTTAAGACGATCCCGCTTGAAGCGAACTACTTCTTAAAACGAACCGAATTTACATACAAAATTTCTCGATTGTACACTTAAATCGAACTTTTGCATTGGCAGCACTTTAAACTGCGTGTTTTATCTTGATTTCTGTTTTCAAAATAGAACTATACCTATGAATTTAATGAATTTAAGTCAAAATTGGATTACAAGATTCAAATACGTTACAACGTCAATATGGATGTAATCAATGATATCACACATTTCTTGACAAGCGCTCCGTTGAAAGCTTATTTGGCGATACGAACGAAGGTGCAAGTGCTAATATGTAAAATCGGCAAGCTCACCGAAGGTAATTTTTTTTGTTTGTGTTTATAGAACATGATGATGATGACGTAGCGGTCATCGAAACTAGTATAAGCTGCTGGTTTGCCCAAAAGGAATGATTTGTTTCTTTTTATGCATTTTGCGCTGTAATTTTTTTGTGTTTTTTTTTTGCACTAACAGTACTGAACAGAAGGTAAAAAATAATTTAAAAATTATGATCTGTTCGCATATCATTTTCTTATTTCGAATCCGAGATATCTGCATTTTTCTAAATCAACAGAACTGACATACAGTGTCGGACAAAACATAAGCACGGAGTAATGACTACGTACATTTTGGGTAGTAAAAATTTAAAGAAGAAGTATTAATTAATTTTTTTTAATTTGTTTTCTTAAGTTACTAATATTTATTAAAAAAATCAAATTTGTGTTAAAAATTATTTGTTATTAAATAAATTACGATTTTAAAAAAAGTAGTGCCTTCAATATTGGTGCGACAAAACAAAAGCACATTTCTAATGGGTAATTTATAAAGTACAAAAACTAGAAAATATCATTAATGTTTTGTAGAAAATACATTTGATTTGATAACTGCTGTACATCTTCTTGGCATAGATTCTATTAAGTTGCTGATTATGTCGTTGAGAATATTATACCAGGCTATTTTTGTTTGCTCAAATAGGGAATCTTGATTTTTATAATTTTGTCTATTTATTTTTCTGACAACAATTTCCCAAAGGTTCTCAATTGGATTGAGGTCTGGGGATTGTGCAGGCCACTTCAAAACTTCGATATTTTTACTTATCATCCACTCTTTCACAACCATCGAGGTGTTTTTGGCTTCGTTGTCGTGAAGAAAGGTTTACTTTTAGGGCATTTACTCTCTGTGTAAGGTAACATAACGTTCTGAACGATGTCTTTATAAGCGATTCGATCCATTATGCCATTTATTTTATGAATTGGACCGATTCCAGAACCCTATTTGAGCAAACAAAAACAGCCTGGTATAATATTCTCAACGACATAATCAGCAACCTAATAGAATCTATGCCAAGAAGATGTACAGCAGTTATCAAATCAAATGTATTTTCTACAAAATATTAACGTTATTTTCTAGTTTTTGTACTTTATAAATTACTCATTAGAAATGTGCTTATGCTTTGTCGCACCAATATTGAAGGCGCTGCTCTTTTTAAAATCGTAATTTATTTAATAACAAATAATTTTTAATACAAATGTGATTTTTTTAATAAATATTAGTAACTTAAGAAAACAAATTAAAAAAAAATAATTAATACTTCTTCTTTAAATTTTTTTTTACCAAAATGTAAGTAGTCATTACTCCGTGCTTATGTTTTGTCCGACACTGTAATTTGATTTTTGAAAATGGTAGAAAAATCTATAGAATAGAGAACTTGTGATATTTTATGTTCTGAATTGTCGGGCCTGCATTGGTACTATCCATCTTGCAGGGCCCTGCCTCCGTCGATCTCTTCGATAAAATTATGAAATTTGGGAAAACCTTAACAATCTGAAAACGAATTGCAGAAATATTCTTAACAATCATCTTGACCTTAGCTGTCCCGGCAGACGTTGTTCTGCCCTTGTTAGGTAGGCGGCACGATGTTATATGAACTCATGCAATGGAATGTAAAAGCAAAACAGACTAGGTTTTAAGTGAAATTAACTTTTATCCCTACTGTTTTACATATATATAGCATTTTTGGTACCAACCTCCAGGGGCCACACGTACCATTTGCCCATCAATCACTTTTTTAGAAAAACTTAAGAAAAAGCTGAAACCAAAAGTAAATAAGAAACTTATTTTTATAGTTCATACTGGGTTTACAGTTTATTTTTTTCTATGACAATAACTTTCTAAAATAACTGTTTGCAATCTTTTAGTGGATTGAATCTTTTCAAAACTATGTCTAGAACTATATGCGGAAGTTGTTTGTGCTCAAAAGCCAGAATCGATAAATCAGTTGACATGCCTATCCGTTGTGGCCGCATGATTCGTGTTAATGCCGAAAATGATGATTCCGTTCCGTACGGGAAAGTTTCATTTTGTGCATCAAATATATTTTTTATTGATTCCCGAAAAGTTATGCTTTCAACACAATTAGAGTGGTGGCGGTAAAGCGGCGACGAATATACGCTGTCAAAAAAAAAAAAACGCGACGAAAAATCGTTTGAATGAACACAATTGCGGCGGACGACTGCTTTTCACGTCTGATTTCTTGTGAGAGAATCGTAAAGGGAAAAGAGAGTGACAAAAACAAAATTTGTAAGCAATAAATTTTGCTGAGAAAATCCTATTGGCAAAGAAATGCAACACTGATCCAACGTAAAAATAGAATTAATTCTAAATCGACGGCGAATCGTCGGCAGGTCACCAGTCGTACGCCGCAATTCTGTTCAATTTCACATCATTAAGTATGTTATAATTTTTCACAGCGTATATTCGTCGCCGCTTTACCGCCACCGCTCTAATTGTGTTCAAAGCATCACAACCATAAAGAGTTACACAAAACTTATACTTCGTCGTTTTGACGACGCTGTACCCAGTGTTGCCACTGAGAAATTTATTTTCCTACCAAAATTTTCTCGAAAACCTACCAAAATCGTTTGTAACCTACCAAAACTTTACAAATTAAAAAAAAAACCTTTTTGCAACATTGAATTCGTTTATTAACATTTAATGCTGTTTAAAATACATATTCTTGTATGTCGTCGTTTAAAATGCTTAACCGCATATAGCACAAATTTTCTGTTGCAAAATTGTGTAGAATGGTTCACATCAAAAGTCGGGCAAGTGTGCTCAAAAAGTTACCACATGAAACATGCAGCGTACAATTAAGCGATGAACGTTAGAGGAAAGAAAAATAGTAATTAAAAATCATTTTTAAGGTAAAACCGATCGCAAAGTTACAAATTTTTTAAAAAAAAAGAAAGCCAGCGATTCACGGTATTATTAAATGATATAAAGAGGACAAAAGGATTTCAAATAAACAACGAACGGTGGCAAAAAAAAAAACGTTTAGCTCGAGAGACGAAAAATGTACCATCCGAGAAATTTTTAAAAATCCATTCATATCTACTCAAAAACTTACTGTAATGGTTAAACTAATTTTCATTAAGAAGTCCATGCCGTTCGAAAAGTTCTCCGGAAAAATAATTTTAATGGCTGAGTAACACAGGATAAGCCATGCATCAACAAGACAATTTCGCAAAAGAGCACATTTTAAAATATTCTCCTTTTGAAGCATGGTAAACACACCCTAAGTGGTCGGGGTTCTGAAAAAGAGCCATATTTTAGCCTGACAATAACCGTATACATAAAGTCCGTTTTTTAAAATGCTATTTATTAAAGCCCACAAATACAAATTTATTATTACGGAAATATTTTTTTTTATTATGTCATCTTATGTACATAAAAAAATTTTAGTTCTTAGAACTTAAGACCTTTTTTAGCGACCCGATTTTGATCACAGCTGCGATCAAAAAAATTATGTTATTAATAGCGCTAGTAACTTTTGTTTCTAATACGCCGGGTCTGAGCACACATGCAACAATTTAGATGTGCGATCAGTCGCAACACTATTTCGTCACATTGTACATTAGAGCGGTTCAAAAAAAAAACTTTTTGATTTTTTCACGATGTGTCAGCGGATTACAATAGCCTTATATGTCTGGACAAACCCCATTACTAGGATTAAGGTTAATATTGATAACTGGATTAGCGCCCTCTGTTTTAAGTAAACAACCCATTTTCAAAAATATTGATTTAAAAAATGCTGCAAGTTGTAGAGGTTATAAAATTTTTCAACAAAGTGGGTATGGTTTTCGGGAAACAATCGATCGGGGAATTCAAATCCGTGATTAGTTTTTCTTTTTCTTCTTCCTTTCTTACAAAAAAATTGACAATTGGCCGGACTAAGTAAAAAAGTACCAATTTTCCACTTTCTAGCTCCAACGCCTCAAATATTATGTTACCGCCGATCCCATGGTACATCATTTTTAATGAACTGATATTCCCTTAAATGAAGGCCGAAATCGCATATCTTTATCTTATTTCAAAACAAAGATATCTGCATTTTTCTAAATTAACAGACCTGATTTTTTTCGAATCGTGGTCGACAAATTTGCATATTAAGGTGATTCAATTTTTTTTTTATTTCAAATAGTTATTATCAATCGGGGAATTCGAATTTATCATTAGTTTTTCTTCTTCTTCTTTTTTTCTTACAAAAAAATTGAAAATTGACCGGAAAAAAATGAAAAAATTCCGATATTGTTCTTTAAAGTTGCAAAATCACCCCATATTATTTTGCTGCCGATCCCGTGTTACATAATTTTTAATGTACTGTTATTTGCTTAACAGAATGCCGTAAACCGCATATCATTTTCTTATTTCGAACCCGAGATATCTGCATTTTTCTAAATTAACAGAACTACCATAATTTGAATTTTTGAATATTTTAGAAAAATCTATAGAATAGTTCAATTATGGCAGTTCTGTTAATTTGGAAAAATTCAGATATCTCGGGTTCGCAATAAGAAAATGATATACAGTTTACGACTTTCTCTTAAGCAAATAACAGTACATTAAAAATGATGTAACACGGGATCGGCAGCAAAATAATATGGTATGATTTTGCAACTTTAAAGCACAATATCGGAATTTTTTCATTTTTTTCCGGTCAATTTTCAATTTTTTTGTAAGAAAAAAAGAAGAAGAAGAAAAACTAATGATGGATTCGAATTCCCCGATTGATAATAACTGTTTGAAATAAAAAAAAAGTTGAATCACCTTAATATGCAAATTTGTCGACCACGATTCGAAAAAAATCAGGTCTGTTAATTTAGAAAAATGCAGATATCTTTGTTTTGAAATAAGATAAAGATATGCAGTTTCGGCATTCATTTAAGGGAGTATCATGATGTACCATGGGATCGGCGGTAACATAATATTTGAGGCGTTGGAGCTAGAAAGTGGAAAATCGGTACTTTTTTACTTTAGTCCGGCCAATTGTCAATTTTTTTGTAAGAAAGGAAGAAGAAAAAGAAAAACCAATCACGGATTTGAATTCCCCGATCGATTGTTTCCCGAAAACCATTCCCACTTTGTTGAAAAATTTTATAACCTCTACAACTTGCAGCATTTTTTAAATCAAGATTTTTGAAAATGGGTTGTTTACTTAAAACAGAGGGCGCTAATCCAGTTTACAATATTAACCTTAATCCTAGTAATGGGGCTTGTCCAGACATATAAGGCTATTGTAATCCGCTGACACATCGTGAAAAAATCAAAAAGTTTGTTTTTTGAACCGCTCTATTGTACATACATATGCGTATTCCCTAAACGTAATTTGTATGCAAGAAAACAGAGACCATACCCACTTGTTGAAGATAGGGTTGGCAAAGCTTATTTCCAGATATAAATATTTGCTTCCTGATTCGAAAAACTTCACGAAAAAATTTCAATTTTCGATTTTCATAAAAATTTATCCTATATCCTACCAAAATCAGATTTAACCTACCAAGAGGAAAAAAACCTACCCGATTTGGTAGGAAACTACCAAAAACGGCAACGCTGGCTGTACCGCTGAATTCCACGATTGGTGGCTGTTTACGCGACGAACGTCCGTTTACGACAAGCTCTCGTCACAGACAAACATTGTTTTATTAAAGCACTAGCTGTCCCGGCAGACGTTTGTTCTGCCCTTTCCGGTAGGTGACGCGAAGCTGTATGCTATGGAATGTAAAAGCGAATCAGCCCATCGTTAAAGTGAAATCAACTTCTGTCCCTACTTTTTTACATATAGTATAGTATAGTAGACTTGGCAGACATTTTTCTGGCCTTACTGCTTGGTGGAGCGATGAGTTTAATTTACTATAGTTTTTGTGTTTTATATATTACCAAGTCTCAATCATCTGCATCAAATAATTGCTGATATATATAAAATGTTTTATTCGCATACGGAAGGTGTGGCACCACCCATTTTCTCATTGAAACTTCTTTTGCCCCGTGCATTTTATATATGTATCTAGCTTCATTCATCTGCATCACAAATTATGGTATCTTTTTATATGGAAGGCATGGTACTGCACGGTCTTAGCTTTACCTCTTAATATGAAAGATACATGGTGTAAGTTCCATGTGAATCCATGCAGTGATCTTTGTGAAAATCCTATTTTAAAAATATTGCTGTTGAGGGCCACCCTAAATAAAAGCTTTGTAGGCTTAACTATGCCTCTTAATATAAAAGCTACGTGGTGTGAATTCGCTGTGTATCGATTAACCGGTCTTCGCGAAAATGATTTTTTTAAAAAAAGTTATGTTTGGAGCCACCCTAAATAAAAAATTTATAAATCAAATCATGTCTCTTAATATAAGAGACACGTGGTGTAAATTTCATGTGAATCGATGAAGTAGCCTTTAGGAAAATGCTATTTTAAAAATATTTTTAAATGAGGGCCACCCTAAATAAAAAATTTTTAAGCTTAAATATGCCTCTTTGTATAAAAGCTACTTGGTGTAAATTCGGTGTGAATCGATTAACCGGTCTTCGTGAAAATGCTTTTTTTAAAAATATTTTTCCATGAGGGCCACCCTAAGCATACACCCTAAATAAAAGTTTTATGAACCAAACAGTGTCTCTTAATATAAAAGCTACGTGGCGTAAATTCCATGTGAATCGATGAAGTGGTATTTGTGAAAATACTATTATAAAAAAAATGTGTATGAGAGCCACCCTAAATATGCACCTTAAACTATCCTATCTCTCAAGTTGGATCGAACTGCACATGGTTGCGAATTTTATTATAATCGGTTAAGTGGTTTAGGAGTCCATTGAGGACAAACATTGTGACACGAGATTTATATACTATATATTAAGATAATATGCGGTATAAACAAAGCGAATGAACAAAGAGTGAGAGCGCGTCGTCGATTCGACGAAGTATAACGTTCCAGGGGTACAGAAGAGCTAATTTAGGAGTAATTTTGAGGCCACAAGAAATAACAGCTAAAGTCGATATGTGATCACAAGGCAAAGCAACATAAATTCTGATCGTGAGCATGTGACTTATACGGTTTTGCTTTATAATCACAGATCAACTTTAGCTGTTATTCCTTGTTGTCACAGAATTGCCAACAAATCAGCGGACCCTAAATTTTGAAACAAAATGTTCGGTTTTTATTATTTTATGTTAAAGACCTAAACAAAATTTTTTTTTTCAAATATTTATTAATAAATATATTTGCAAATCTTGTCGGAAATGAACAATTTATTTTTTTAATAAAAGGCAACTAACAAATCGTCGGTGCTTGAATTTTTAAAAATAGTTTTCGTGTTTAATTATTTTAAGTTAAGCCCCAAAAAAAAATTTGTTTCTTTTAATATTTTTTGGTTCAAAAATGGCATTGAAGAATTTTTAAGAAATGGCAATAAAAAAATTTCCTGTCTTTAGTTATTTTTTAACCAAAAAATTATTCAATAAAATTGTTTTTTTTTTTGATTTTCTTAAAAATGCTTCAAGGATTTGTTGGAATGTCGGTGAGCTATGATTCAAAGAAAAAATTTTTGATTCCGGAGAAGATATGCGCCCGCCAGCCATCCTCATTTCATCAGCCATGGTCATTTCAATTAATACGATATCGATTGTTTCGTAGAATGTTGTTTTCAGCATGATGACCGATTCGCTTCATTTACCCAGTGTTTCTTCAACAACAGACTGCTCTAGCATTTTTGACTGGCGCCTATTCCGAATTGGACGATTTGAGGTGTGAGCTGATTCTTTGGGGTTTAATTTTTCCAACAGATCTGTTGTTTGAGAATGGTATTTATCGAAACTCTTTTGTGATCTAATTTTTTTAGTCGTCGTATAAACAGCTTTAATGAGTGGCATAGAATCTTTGTTTCCAATACCTCGGCCTTGCATCGTGATTATTAAATACCCCAATGCGCATCATAAGCCAAAATCGCATTTCCCCTGATTATAACACATTCCAATTACCGACAAAACCTGGAGTGAAGTTCTTTAGCATATATGTATGTATTTATTTGCTGACTGCTGAATAATTGGTTGAGAAAAAGAAAAATTTTCAAAGAAGACTTTAACTCATTCCAGACTATTGGGTATTTAAATACCCAAAAGAAGAGTGCATTTTAAAAAATTCTACCAAGCGACAGGTAAGAGGTGTTGTGGTTTTTAAAGATTTTTTGGGTAGAGGAAGGATTGGTCTAAAATGAATATTTTTATTTTTCCGATCTTCTTTGATTAACTTGTATTTTTGTGAGGTAGAATTTAGGCAACATAAAATTTCCAAAATTTTGTGGAAAATCGATCCAGGCAAATTTGAAGACTTAAAGAAAAAAGCTCGTAACAAATTCAAAGATCCTATGTGGGATGCTACAATTAATTAGATTTGATTGAATGAAAAGTTGGACAGTCAATTTTTTTTGTCTCATAGAGGGCTATTGGGTAAAAATTTACCCACGCCATATCTCCGGTGTGCCGATAGGGAAAAATTTAATTTTTTTATCAGCAACTTCTATTGATCCCCTGACCTACCACACCAAATTTTATCGAAATTGTACGGGCCCTTCTGGTAGCAGTCTGGAATGGGTTAAATATAGTAAAATTTGTTTGCGCCCCCCCCCCCCCCCCACGCAAAGTCGGGTTGGTACGGGCCTGCCTTACTACTAGGTGGGGTGAGGAGCTAAATTTTTTTATAGTCTTTGTCTTTTATATAGTACTGATATAAGCAAAATGTTGTTTTACTCGCATATGGAGAGCATGATGCCACCCAATTTTCATTGAAACTTTTTTGCCCGTACTTTTTATATATATACTATAGTCTTCATTACCAGGCTCTTTAACGCTATAATTAATTTTGGCCATTATCCTGATGATTGGATAAAATCATCATCATCATGGCAAAGATTCTACTTCACCATCTTCATACAGACCTATTAGCTTACTTTCCTGCCTCTCAAAACTGTTTGAAAAAGTGTTCTTAGAAAAGCTGAGGTCAGACCTTCAAGATTATTAACTTATTCCTTCACACCAGTTTGGTTTTAGAGAAAAACATGGAACCATTGAGCAAGTGAACTTAGAAATGCGTTCGTACAGAGAGAATACTGTTCCGCCATATTTCTCGATGCTAAGCAAGCTTTTGATAAAGTATGGCATGAAGGTCTAATTTACAAAATCAGACAGATCCTACCTCAAAATGTCCATGCAGTCTTAGAGTCATACTTGGTAAACAGGTGCAATAGGGTTAAGTATCAAAGTTTTAATACATCTAAATTTTCGATTGGCGCTGGAGTTCCTCAGGGTAGTGTTCTTGGCCCGTTTTTATATATTTTATTCACCTCTGATATTCTGACAAATGACCAGCTCCACCTCCACTTTTGCTGACAATACGGCAATTTTAAGTCGTCACAAAAATGCTGTGGTTGCCACCAACCAGCTTCAAAATCATCTAGTTCTTATTAAAAACTGGTATCAAAATGGTGTATCAAATTGAATAAACAAAAATGCCAACATTTCATATTTACATTAAATAGAAATCCAACTTCAACCTTAACATTAAATGGTATTCGAGAAGCAAATGATGTAACTTATCTTAGCATTCACTTAGATAAACGCTTAACTTGGCGTAAACATATCGAAGCCAAAAAGACGCAAATCAAACTCAAAGCTGCTAGCTTACACTGGTTAATTAACAGACACTCTCCTCTAACATTGGAATATAAAATTCTACTATACAATACATAGTGTCATCAAGCCTATCTGGACCTATGGCATACAGCTACACCATGTCACAAAACTCTACGTACGGATGAATTTCTTTTGACAAAATCTTAATACATATGGGACGTTCCATGTCAACCGGGACAGTGGTCTGCCCAAAATTGTGTGCAGCGGAAAAACGTTTTTAAGATGTCAGAATGTTCGTATGCTCAAGAGCTTTCATATGTAAACGGGTGTTTTCGAATTTATTTTTTTTTAAGGAAATGACGACCATAAAACGGCGCATACAAATAGATATCTGAAAGATATGTGTAAATAGGCAGTTGGTAAACAGCCATAATCATAATCGTTTAATTTTTTTATTTTTTAGGAAGGCTGTGAAGAGAGGGAGTGCTGTGTATACTTTTTTTTTGAATAGTAGGTGGTGCCACGCCCCTAACGAAAAAAAAAACGTTGCCACGGCTAAACTAAAACACTAGTTTTAATAAAATTTGGTTTGAAGATAGACTGAACCATAAGAAAAGTAATTAGAAGCTCTAAGTTCTTGAATGGGGCGTAGCATAACCCTTATTAGGAAAAAACGTTGTTTCGGCTGAACCGCTTCGTCGATTTTGATAAAATTTGGTAAGGTGCTAGATTGAATCCTGAGAAAAGATATTTCTTTTGAGTGAGCGGGGCGACGCCTCTAATAAGAAAAAACGTTTTCACTGCTAAGCCAATGGACCGATTTTGATGAAATTCGGTCAGGATCTAATCAGTCCCTTAATTTAGCTGTGTCAATATATTTTTCTCGTGTCACCGACCTATTTAAAACAAATACCTTGCAGTACAAACGTTTTTTCTTATTAGAGGCGTGGCATCGCCCACTCAAAAGAAATATCTTTACACAGGATTCAATCTAGCACCATACCGAATTTTATCAAAACCGATGACGTAGTTCAGACGAAACAACGTTTTTTCCTATTAAGGGTGATGTCACGCCCTATTTAAGAACTCAAAGCCTCTAATTACTTTTCTTATGGTTCAGTCTATTTTCAAACCAAATTTTATTAAAATCGGTCAATTAGCTTAGCCGTGGCAACGTATTTTCCGTCAGGGGCGTGGCACCACCTACTAATGTAAAATAAGTATTCACTGCAATCCCTCTATTCACAGCCTTCCTACAAAATTAAAGAAATAAGCGATTATGATTATGGCTGTTTACCAACTGCCTATTTATACATAGATATCTAAATGTAGGCGCCGTTTTATGGTCGCCATTTCCTTAAAAAAAAAATTCGAAAACACCCATTCTCATATGAAAGCTCTTGAGCATACGAACATTTTGACACCTAAAAAACGTTTTTCCGCTGCGCTCAATTTTGGGCAGACCACTGTCCCGGTTGACATGGAACGTCCCATATATATTAATGAGACGGTATTTTTTTTGAAGTCAAATGTTTCTTTTAGATCATTTTTATGATAAAAAGTAAAAACTTAAACGGATTCAATCCAAATTATGAAAAGTTCAATTTAAAAACATAAATATACTTCACAATTTTGCTCGAATTACGGTAGTTCACATTCATACATGAAGGTTGCATTCAGCAATCATCTGTGATCAGCGTTGTACGTACATTGCTGCGCAGTCGTATTTAAGTTTTGTGATGAATATTAGCTAATTTAAACATGATCACAATAAATTTTTATATGTTTGTACATAAAATAAGTCAAATTAACCTACTGCTTGAAAAAATTAAGTAAAAGTTCAACAAATCGATGAAAATAGGCAAAAATCGATCGTACGTAGACTTTTGTGACATGGTGTATATCGATTCGCTAGTTCATCAAATATAGAAATTCTACAAAGAGTTCAAGCAAAGATACTAAGGACAATAATAGGAGCACCTTGGTTCATTAAAAATTAGCATATCCATAGAGATCTCCATATACCTATGGTTAAGGATGAAAAGAGGAAAATACCTCCAAAAACTGCGAAATCACATCAGTTCATTAGCTACGCCACTTGCCAACGCTTCAGCACATTCGCGTTTAAAAAGGTCTGACCGTCCAGCTATTATAAATATATCCTCCACGCTTATTGGCATTGATCGTGAAAATTCCATTTGAGCATGTGCATACGCAACGATAGAAGCATTCCAAATCCTTTGCAAAGTGGACTTTGTACCGGGACCTAGCTCGTTTCGGGCTCTGTTCCCTAATAATAATGATAAAATGGAGCGACCTCCAAATCCATCCGGATTGATCTGAAACTTCACATTTTATCGTTTTTCATCTATTGGCACACTTTAAGGCGGATCAATCAAAAATCGCACTGAAACAAAATTTTCCCATACACTCGGGGGCCACCTTAATGTATATATGTATGTACCAAGTCCCATTCATCTGCGCCCAATAGTTGATGCGATATGAGGAATTTGAATTTCCTCTTATAATGGGTAACGCGCATTTTTCCAAACTAAACTATGCTTAGCACCTTCCATAAATCATAAGAAATATCTACAAAAAAATGTTGTCCATCTACGTCAAACAGTTGCAGAGGTATGAAAAATGTTTTTTTCTCATCTTCTCAGCGTGACATCATCCATTTCATCGAAGCTTTATTTTGCTCGTACCTAGAATATGTGTACCAAGTCTCATTCATCTGCGTCAAATAGTCGATGATATATGATCGGTCTTCGTGAAAATTCTTTTTAATTTTTCATACTTTTGTATGAGGGCCCTCCTAAGCATGTACCCTAAATAAAATGTTTACGATCTTATCTGTGCCTCTTAATATAAAAGCCATGTGGTGTAAATTTCATGAGAATCGATCATGCGGTCTTTGAGAAAATGATATTTAAAAATATTTTTTGTATGAGGGCCACCCTAAATATGCACACTAAAAAAATGTTTTATAGCTTATGACACCCGCCTAATTAATACTAACATACTGTAAAAATTTCATTAAAATCGGTAGTATAGTTTCCGCGTCCATAAAAGACAGACAGACAAAAAAGAAATTTTATATAGAGTAAAGTTTTCTCAAGTACATAGTGATCAATGAATCTCCAAAGTTATTCAATAAAAAGTTTGACTTTAATAAGTTGATTTTTACTGTGCCCACTTGAGAAAACTTTACTCATAATAGATTTTATATGCAAGTTCGCGTTAGAGTTAAATTGGCTTGGGATCTTATGGAGCATTTAAAAACTCAAAACTTTAAGAATTCAATAAATTTTATAGTACTCAAAGTAAAAATTAATTTTATTTATTAAAAAGCTTTTATCAAACACATTTAAATACCTTGATAAATATTTAAATTCTTTAATACAAAAATATTTATAAACTTTTTAGGAAGCCCATCCGAGAGCTTGGTAAAACCTTATACATCCTTAGCTCTTTCTAAAAGAAAATGGTTACCGACATTTTAAGAGCCTCTCATAAGACGTCGTTAAGACCTTGATAAATACTTTTACGATTTTAAATAATTTTGGTATTTGTTAACATCTTAATTGGCGGTTTTGAAATGTTATTAACTTAAGTGCGTATAAGCTCTAAAACAATCTCTAACAAGTGGAAGAGTTCATTTACCATCATATCACATATATTTTTTTCGTAAATCTTCGAGTGTTATATTATCGTTTTTCCCAATACGTATTTTGCAGAGTCCCTAACAGTCCTTAGCTCACGTCAAGCACTCTTTTTTAATTTCTTAAAATAAAAACATATATGTATAAGAATCCATTATTTTTTGTTGCAGAGTGTAACTTAAGGGGTATGAATAGTATTAGCTTTTTCACCTCTGACGCGTTTTTCAGCTATGCCAGCAGTAAACAATCCAATCAACCGATAAACAGAAAAATATAACATTAAACAATATTCACAAGGCGGGCATTGCCGCTAAAACTCAAGTGACATAAATTTAAAATTAATACAAAACTCTCACGATCTAGCACCGTCACCATACCGCTACCAAATATCATTTGATGCTAATTTTTTGCCAGCGGCAATCGAACCACAAGACTGTAAGTCGTCTTTAATTGCTTAATTTGCAATTTTCAAAGTCAATAAATTAAAAACTTGAGAGAAATTAATTGAAAACTCACAAAGTTCAAGTACTTGCGATCAGTTAAACTGTTCGATCCCCTTAAAGACTAACACGCAAATTGGGCAAATTGTATCCATAAATCGCAAATGCGCATACGCCTGATGTTGGTTGAATTATTAATGTTCAGTCATTAAACAAGATTTAATCCAATTTTAATTTCCTTAACACGGTTAAAAACACGTTTGTTTTTGAAATTTGACAAAGATTATTTAGATTTTTTACACTGAGAAAACGAATTGTTTGACTATAATAAATGTGTATTTCATATAGAGCAATCAAATATTTGTTTGAGTCAAGCATAATGTATTTGGATCAAATAGTGGTATATGTTGGTTAATGCATTTTATGTTCAACTCAATCAAATATTAAATTGCTTTATATTAAATATAATTTGTTATATTCAAACAAATCGTTTTCTCAGTGTAGAAATTATTACTTGCGTCGAAATATATTGAAAGAGGTTGAAACAGGTGAAAAAGGCTGACAAAGTCATATATTATATATATGAAAAAATTGACAAAGGTTGAAATGCTCGAAAAAAGTTAAATATAAATGAGGTTGAAAAAGTCGAAAAATATGAACAAAGTTGAAAAAAATTGAAGAGCTTAAAAAACGATGAAACAGCTGAAAGAGGTTGAATAACTCGAAAAAAGTTGAAAAGGTCGAAATAAATTGAAAGAAGTTGAATAAGTCCAAAAAATATGAAAAATGTTAAAAATATTCAAAAGATTTTGAAAAACTCGAAAAAAGTTGAATGAGGTTGAAAGTCGAAAATACTAAAAAAAGTTTAATGAGTCGGAAATATTTAAAAAATATTGAAAGTGTTGAAAAACCGAAAAAAAAATTAAATATGTTGAAGAAAGTTGAAAAGAATGTAAAAACAGATAAATAAAGCTAAAATGTCGATAAAATATGTAAAAATTACACGAAAAAAGTTGAATACAGTTGAAAAAGTCAACTCCAACTTCGAAGAAAACTATCAGCTTTAAGGTCGGTTTACCCAAAGGTGGGATGTAAGCGTGGAAAGATATCCTTATTTTTTAAATTTTTTCTAGAATTGAACTGGTTAACTACCACAGCCTTACCATGCGGAGGAGAAAAAAAAATCTACAACCCCATTAAACGATTTGTGTGAGTTCACATGAATATCAGTTATGGAATAGTCGGGGCTTAAATCCTAGTAAAAATTAACCAAAACTGGTCTGATGAAGCTATGTATGTATATCAGTGATGGCATTTGGATTTTATGGAAATGTTCTGAAACGAAACTTCAAATGTACTTTTTAGAGGCCGAATGTACTTTTTAGGAATTTTTGCCAAATTTTAATAACATGTGTAAAAATTTTGATATTGAATGCTGAACTGTGTAATTTCTATATTTTACTAAAAAAAACCAAGTCATTACTTTTGGGTATACAAACATGAACAGTACCTCATTCCTTAACCTTCTACATTAATTCATCTCTTATGTATTCATTCGTTGCTTATTTACATATAAGTAACATAAATATGTTGTGATTCAATCGAATAATAACTCTTCAGTATCACAATGACACTTCACTCTTGCAATGAGTCTTCATCCGTAATATCTACTACATTATTAACAACATGTTCAAATTTAATTCGGAAGTGTTCCAATATTTATTTCAAATTATTCCGAAGTGCTGCCAGCTACTACAATGTTGAGGTTTCATCCAATTTGCTAAAAAAAATATTCGTACGACATTTTATCACATATTTTAACAAAACTTACTTTAAAAGAAAGGTAATTATAGTGGAACCTCTTTAAGTCGAACCTCGATAAGTCGAAAACCTCCCAAACTAGTAAAAATGTTGTGTTCCCTTCCCTTCAAGCCCCAAAACCTCCATTGCTCGCAATCTGACCCCTCCATAAGTCGATATAATTAGAGGCCCTACAACTAAATTCAGTACATATTTTCCCTCTAGAAATCGCAAAAAATAAATTTTACCAATGCATCTCGAACATAGCAATGTTTGATTTTACAACCTTTACATCTCGATTATTTGAAACTAATTACATCTATAACTCTGAGGAAAAAGATACCGACTTTAAGAATTTACTGACAATGTACATCATTGTTTCTTAGAAATGAATGTAAAAGCCTACTTATACAATAAACCAATTCTATGAAATGATAAAGGGATTTATGACTGATTTATAACACGTGATTTCATTTGAACTTTAGTGAAGTTACTTTATTGTTGTCGATTTAAAAATTATCTGAAAAAGTTTGGTCCTATTGCAATACACACCAATGTTTAATTTCTTTATAACTACAACTTTTACATATTTCAACTCTCTAACTCAAAATTAGTTGGAATTAGTCTTAACCTCTACAAGTCGAACATTTCCTGAAAATTCGCTTAAGTCGGAGTCCTTCGTAAAATTAAACCTTAGGTACAGTGGTTCTTTAAAAATAGATGTTGAAATTAAAACTTTTGTTTTGCTCCATATTTTTTTAGACTTGTCAAAATACCTATTTAATACAGATTCTAAAATGCTAAAAACATAAGGGATAAGGGATTTTTGTCTGGAACTTAAATTTCAAACAAAATCACACAATGTGGCACCCGCCTTAAAATTTTGTCAAATGTTAAAAAATTTGATTCATGATTTCGATATGACTTAGGTAGAAAATCTCAATTATCTAAAACTTGGGTAGAAAAATCCATAGAATAGTTCAAATTATGTCAGTTCTGTTACTTTAGAAAAATTCAGATATCTCGGGTTTGAAATAAAAAAATGATTTGCGGTTTACGGCATTCTTTTAAGCAAATAACAGTTCATTAAAAATACTGTAACACGGAATCGACAGCAAAAAATATTGGGTGATTTTGCAACTTTAAATGTGCCGCAAATGTTCTTTTTCAGGCACAAAACTCGATATGATCACTGAACGATAAAACAAAGATACTAGTTTTTGGCGGACTCAACTTCTGTGTGTTTGTTGTTAAATGTCAGACGAACAAAATGACGTATGTGGGGCATTTCAGGCGAAGCGGACAATGCAAAAAAACGAGATTTGGAAATTTGTTTATATTCGGCTTAATTGTACTTCTAGAAGGTGTAAACCCTTAATTTTTTTTTTTGTATAAGGCTTAGTTGTCAAGTTGTGGACTTACAAAAATTGACGTAATATGAATAATGGATTTTTCGGAAGCAGTTGTTTGAACTTAACAAAACTTCAATAAAATATGAAATATTGTGGTTTCAATAGGAAATTTACTGCTCTTTTCAATTATGAAATCAGATTGAAAATATGATTTATTTTTCTTGTGGAAAACCGGAAGTTTTATTTTTTTATTTTAACTTTAAAATAAAGCATAAAATATACCGGTAATATGCTAAAAAATTTTTAACGTGATCCGCATTAGCTTACGAGATATTTGAATTTAAGTGCATGCGTGCCGCACTTTGTATGGGAAGTTTCACTTTCTTAAGTACGTTAATTTATATATCTCCTTAACTAATAACGATTTTTTGAAGTGAAAACTTCTTATGGAGGTGCACTCCGTAAGAAAGCATTCGCGGCTGAGGAAAAAAGTATAAACTCGCGACACCGACCGTCATCGGGATTCCCCGTCATGAATGAGAGCGATATTAAAATTTGAATGTTCTATTGTTTCTCTTAAATAAATATTCAAAGTGGAAGACAAAAAGCAAAGCAGACACTCTAACTGACACATTCCATTCTCATTCAACGATTGTTTTGCTTACATGTTTGTTTCTTTCAAATTTTTCGTACGCATCAGCGGAACCTTTTTAGCGGTTCTTCCCTGAAGGTTTGCCTTCTGCAAACAACGGCGAATTGTAGGAGCGCTTCTATCATTTCCGATTTCCACAGAAATTGCCTTGGACGACTTGAAAGTGTATTTTTTTGAAAGAATAACTATTTGGCGACCAACTTCTAGAGAGTTTTTTGTTGGTCTACCTCTAGTTTCTTTTCCTATTTTCTTTATAAAAACATTTTGCACAAAACGCAAAGACAAATCCATCAAACCGCTAAGAATTTCCTATTTTACGTAGGCTCAGAACCAATCGTCACTCTTCTGCTGTGCAACGACTTTTTCGGCCAATATCTACAATAAATTTTTCATAATTTACTTGCAATTAATCTATATATGAATGTATTTTTACCGTTGTTTAAAAAAAAGCACAAAAAAATTTAAGTTTTAGGTATAAAATCGAAAAACAAAACAAATGTATCTATTATTTTGATCAACGAATTCGCGCCCGTTTTCGATTTATATTTACTGGCGAAAAAATAGGGGAAGTACTTTCTTTCATTTCTTAGTTAACGGCATCGCCAGATTGTACTCTCTTGTTTTACAAAGAATTCTAATGCCAATTTTTCCAAATATGGAATTTATTGGGGATTGAGTGAAAATCTTTTTGGTGTATCTATTATTATGATCAGGGGTGTATGTATATGTATGTATGTGCTTGTCTAGTTTTTGTCTGTTGATCTGTTTGTGCATAATAGAAAATCATCCTTTATTTTGTGATCTTAACAATGAAAAGCGAAAAGCTTCGTTGCATTGTCATTTTCTGAATTACACAGGCCTACAAAAAATTTTACCAGAAACCAGACTATATGAATTTCTCACAAAAAAATATTTTTTGTTGTTATATTGTCCGTAACATGAGGCTTTTGTTGGCCCATAACCCAAAGTAATGTTGGATTTTGTCCCTCCCATTGAGATTTTTGATTAATATCTTAGGAGCGCAAAGATGTTTAAAATGACGACAAATGACAACAAATTTTACCATCACCGCTTCATTTACCTTAGTAGATTAAACAATATATCAATTTTTCAATATCGCACCTGCTGAACTCTTAATGTTACTCGCATTACACAGTAATTTGCATGAATTTTAAAATTAATTTTAGCTTTTATTGATTTCCCGTTATTTTCAACGCTACATTTCGAATCCTATATTCATTTGATTTTATTTTTCTCTTTAAATGGACTCAAAATAAAAATATAGTTTCAGTTGATTACTTTTTTTTCAAATCTGGCCTTTTTTGCTTGATATCTTTTGAACCGCTTAGCCTATTAGATATCCAATTATATGCGTTGGTTAACCATTCTAATACCTTTTTCTGTGGCCACGGAAAAATAAAAACCGATTGAAAATAAAACTAACCATAAGAAAATTGACCGTACAATGCCAAAAATACACTAAACGAATAAGTCCAAGTAAATTTCAGAAAAAATTAACTAAAAATGCAAGCAAAAATAAAAGGAAATACATACATACATATGTATGTGCATAAATGACTTTCAAAAGAAAATTGGTGTTTATTCTAGCTCCTTTCAAATTCGAATACAATTAATACATTGTTGCCAAATTCCGATACTGACGTAGTAAATGCAAATGCAACGTAGCATTTTCGCTATTGATCAGCCGTCACGATTTTCAAATAGAGGACTTAAATTTTTATCAATCAGTATTAAAAGTAGAATATTCTTCTTATCAATATCTATTTACAATTAAATACTATCATGTACCAATAAATATTTACCAATATTTATGTAGTATATTATTGCATAATTCAGAAAATGACAATGCAACGAAGCTTTTCGCTTTTCATTGTTAAGATCACAAAATAAGGGATGATTTTCTATTATGCACAAAAAGATCAACAGACAAAAACTAGACAAGCACATACATACATATTCATATATGTGTGTGTGAAGGTCTTTGCTTCGTTTATGCTACAATAGAAAATCGTAGTAAAGTAAAATGATTGTGAAACTTATGTTTTTTAGTTATTTTTACATTTTTATAATTTTATTCAATGTAACATTTAGTTGTGATACTTAGTCACAAAAAAATAAGCTAAAGAAAGCAAACAAAAATAAATGAACATACATATGTATGTATGTATGTATGTAAATATCAAATCTAATACTTTTGTTTTTGCTTTTAATATGAACAAATTTCAGCCAATTTGAACAAAAAACAAAAAAGATCTATGTTCAAATCCCAGTTCAGATATTCCTTTTTTTTATTTTTCCTATTTTATTTCATATGTTTTTAATTTTTGTGATTTATTCAATCTCGATTAATTAAATAAAAATTTTTAACATGAATAATTAAATAAAATGAATTACAAATTTTCAATATGAATTGCATATAAAATGAAATTTCTATGCAGCATGCGAAATATAATAGAAAACACAATACGAACGAAAACAAAAGCGAAGAAATGAGTTGTCAGTTCTCTCATTTGAGTTTCGCTCGTATTTCGACTCATTTTTCATTTTCAATTGTTCAGGGGAATTTATTCACGGTGAAAATTTAGACCATAAGTTAACCGAACTTAAATTCTGAAAAGCTTTTGTTCCGTTCCACCGGACGAGATCTCTTTAGATCAGCGGTGGGTACAAAAATATAACAAAAGAGGAAAACAACAACATCAAGCAACAACAAACGAAATTTTAAAGTTTTTTTTACTTTCATTTCCAAAATTGCCATTAGCACAAAAAAAAACAAATTACACTACAAACAAAAACAATTGCTACATTCGTCAAGACCAGAGCTGGGCACCACTACACGTGTGTTTCTCTTAAATGTTCTTCAATGCATGTGTATTTGTGCTTTGTTCGCTTTTCACAGCAAACTGAATTAAATTTTACGCTCTCTGCTTTATATACGTATATGAAAAGTTATTCTCATTCTGCCGCAGTACCGCGCGCGGTACGTTTTGCCCAGCCATGGTCAAGACACAATGCGGCGCCGTCATTTATGCCTTTGTGTTTTGTTTTTGTTTTCATTTGAATTCAAGTCTGTGCCTCGATAGCGTTGAAATTCTGCGTACTTTGTGCCTCGATAGCGTTGAAATTCTGGGAATTTGTTTCGCTTGGTTGTGCGTCGAATAACGGTTAGAGCAATGTGAAGAAATTGAGGCACTAAGTGCCCTTCACTGCTTTAGATATTTATTCTCTTTGCCGTGCATCGGTGTGCCAGTTGGTTGACATTCTTATAAGGAACGGTAATTTAATTTTTCGCAAATGAAAAACATAAAAGTTTACTGTCTCCTGGATTACTTATAAGATATTTAGGAAAATCAGAAAACGAAGCAAGCAAGTCAAAAAACGCGATACCTTGAATCAAGAACACCATATCCATATTAAATTTTTAAGCTATAATACAATCAGAATTTTTAGAAAGATAATTGTCACATAAGAATTTGAATTGAATTACGGACATTTGCTAAGCGTTCTAAATATTTGAAACATACTTTTCTGGCTCCTTTGCAAAACAAATTTAAAAAGTGCTCGATACATTATGAGCTCATAAAAAGATATAAGAAGTTATCGTTAAGAGCCTGATGAATACATGAAACCAAATGAAGTTTTATGCAGCTTTTGGAAAGAGCTCGAATAGCATAAATTTGAAACCGGTTGGTTAATATTGTTAAGTCGTATGGAATCAAGTCCATGTCACTTTAAAATGACTATAACTTTGCAAGAAACCATCACATATGACTACTTGAATCCTAATTTCAAAGGAGAAGGACGGTACTAAATGAAGCTTTCATTAAAAATAAGCTGAACAATTTTTTTTGAATCGTTTACATTATTTTGAAAGTAGACAAAAAATCTTATTTCTTAGGTACTTCGTCTCAAACATTTCAGAGTTCTGATATCATGGGTCAGTTCTGAGGCCAGATTCGGATTCAGCGTAAAAAGTTTCTTTGAAAAGCGACCCTCAGTAGGCCAACATTCATCACCTATTCATTCACATTCCTTTATAATAAAATATAAGCGGTATTCACGATCTGTAGTATATTTAGTATTTTTTATGTTTACAATTTTGCCACGGATTGTAAGCGCTCTAAAAAATTACTTACAACGAAATCACAATCCGTTTCCACGTTTTTGTGCAATGAACTCAATTTTTCTTTATTTTGTTAAATAATTTGCAAGATCTTTGAGAAAATATGATATGGCAACTTTGCTCAACAAATGCACAAATAGTGTATAAAAGTTACAATAGAGTTTTGTCATTAGCGGTATTCACGATCTGTAGTATATTTATTACTTTTTGTAAATGTTTACAATTTTTGCTACAGATTGTGAGCGCCCTAAAAAATGTCTAAATATTTTACAAAATAAGTTTTTAATAGAAATAACTTACAACGAAATCACAATCCGTTTCCATGTTTTTGTGCAATGAGCTCAATTTTTCTTTATTTTGTTAAATAATTTGCAAGATCTTTGAGAAAACATGATATGGCAACTTTGCTCAACAAATGCACAAATAGTATACAAAAGTTTCAATAGATTTTTGTCATTGCAGTTTTGATATTTAGAGCTTTTGAAAAAAGCTCGTGTTTTTGTTAAAATATCAAATTTGCTAAAAATATCAAATTTATCAAAAATACACAATACAAGACCAAATGCTACAGATCGTGAATACCGCTATGGATTTTCCATACAATTTACTTGTAAAACTAATAGACTTCGACGCCACCTTTTAAAATTGAAGTACATACATATGTACATACATACTATGTATTACATAGCTACGTTTGCGTGACTTAATATAAAAACAAACATTTTAAAAAAGTTTGAATCACCCTAAGATACACATATTCAGATTTTTGTAGAGAATAAAATTTCCTATCGAAATAACACTTTCTAAAGTCAAGAAACTTATTCTTCAACAAAATAAGTCTAACCCTTAGCGGCACCATGGGTCGTGAAGGGAAATTTTGAAATAATTTTTCAAACTTATAAATACCCAAGTTTAGCCTGATGTAGCACCAACATTTTTTGAAAATTATCTCTAATAACACTACTCAACAAAATTAACTTTTTTTTTTGTTGCCCTGGATGTTTCTGCGGATTTCTATAGTATCAAGCTCACAGTTTATGAATATATTCATGAAAGTGCTGGATTGGCTCTAGTTCTTATGATAAATAGGTATTTATCTCTCATATATAAAAATCTCGTGTCACAGTGTTTGTTACCGAACTTCTCCGAAACGGCTGGACTGATTTTTATGAAATTTTGTGTGTATATTTGGTAGGTTTGAGAATAGCTTGCAGGCTATAAAAAATTTATTTAGGGTGCATATTAAGGGTGGCCCTCATACAAAATTATTTTTAAAAGAGCATTTTCACAAAGACCACTACATCGTTTCACATGGAATTTACACCACGTCTCGTTTATATTATAAGAGATATGTGGTGTAAGTTCCATGTGAATCGATTAACCTGTCGTCATAAAAATGCTACTTTAAAAATATTTTTGTATGAGGGCCACCCTAAATATGCACACTAAATAAAAGTTTTATAGACTCAACTATGTCTCTAAATATAAAAGACACGGGGTGTAAATTCCATGTGAATCGATGAAGTGGTCTTTGTGAAAATGCTATCTTAAAAATATTTTTGTATGACGGCCACCCTAAATATGTTCCCTAAATAAAATTTTTGTAGCCTACGAGCTATTCCCAGACCTACCAAATATACACACAAAATTTCATAAAAATCAGTCAAGCCGTTTCGGAGGTGTTCGGTAACAAACACTGTGACACGAGAATTTTATATATGAAAGATAAATACCTCAATATCATAAAAACTAGAGCCAATCCAGCACTTTCATGAATATATTCGTAAGCTGTGAGCTTGAAACTATAGAAATCCGCAGAGACATCCAGGGCAACAAAACCACTGTTGACTAGTGTAATCATTAAATTTCATCAAGTAGAGTCATCTCAACATTCATTCACAGTTATGAAGCCTGGAAATGAAAATTCGCTTTTTTATCAACGTGGGGTCGTGAAAGACCCCAATGGGCCGGAATGTTATAAAATTGAAGTGGTTCCGCTAAAGGTTAAGAAACGATTTAAAAAATAACCGAAAAATTGCGTTATTTTTGTCTAAATGATGACATATTTTTCATGAAAATTGTCTGAGATGCAGTCGTTAAAAGATACTTACTTACGTATGACTTTACCAATTTTTGCCTTTATACCATGTTTGTTTTTTTTTTTACACAAAAATAATTCTAATTCAATAATATAGTTATTGCCAGTTTATCAATGATAATGATAAAGCTATTTGTTCAAAATTTGATATGTATAGGTATGATTAAGCATACCAACTGTACTTATTTAGTAAGTACAGTACTTATTTTCACCTCGAAGTACTTATTTTTTAAAGCGTACTTAATTTGTACTTATTTTTCAAATCGTACTTAATTTGTACTTATTTCGGCCGAAATCTGTTTCTCAAATTAATAATAAATATAAATATCATTTACGCTGGCCCGATGATTGCGAAATAGTTGTAACTAGAATTTCTTTAATTAGTATTTACACACGAATGTTTCAAAAATTGATATGTGGCATCACTAAATTTGAGTTTGACAGCGCAGACTTGTAGTTTTTGAAAATGTCAAACCTACTTTCAACTTTTTGTAGGAATCGAAGCATTGACAGATTTTGTGTAAGAGAATCGTATGGGAAAAGAGAGTGACAAAAAATAAATTTGTAAACAATACATATTTGCTGAGAAAATCGTATGGGAAAAGAGAGTGACAAATTTTAATAGATGCATTCTATGTGTGTTGAAAAGTATACGATGAATGCATGCTTTTTATATGTTTCACCTTATAGGCTTCGAGTTTCTATTCATTAAATGGTAATGGCGCCGCAGCGCCGTAAGTGCATTTTTAATTCGTATATTCAGAAAAAATATCCGCAAATGAAAAAAGGAAGAACAGAAAGTGATATACGGTGTAATTTGTGCAAGGCGGAACTCAACATCGCAAACGCCGGAAAGAGTGAAATCGATAAGCACTTGGTATCCACGAAACACAAGAAAAAGTTGTCTACCAAATCGAACAGCCGCACTGTTGCGAGCTTTTTTTACCTCGTCAGCCGACACCACCCTTACGGCATGTGAAGGCGTTTGGTCGTATCATGTCATAAAAGCGAATAATAGCTTCATTTCATCGGACTGCGCTTCCAAAATATTCCGCACATGCTTTGAAATGCGTTATTCTAATTGAAGAATGGAAAGAGAAGAAATTGTTATCTGAAGAACGCTGGGTTGAGATCTTTAAGCACATAGGAAGCTTCACAAGTGCTTTATTTTGAATTTTCTTGTTTCTGGAAAACCGAGTTCTCTCGGCTTGAAGTGAACACTCTAAAATCGATATTGCTTGTAAAAATAAATTTCCAGTATAAATGCGTCGATTTTTACCATTTTTTGAAATCGCAACAAATTTCATTGACAAATTTCGTGTCAAGAAAAAAAAAATTTCAAAGAGCAACAATGCACCGTGGTTGATGTCGGTGATACTGCTGACGCTAAGGCTGCCTCATCCAACAAAATGTCGATTGGTAGTACACAGAGCGAACATTAATTATCCTTTAAGTTTCTGAACATGTTTTCAACTTTTAATTTGTAGTTATTGTTGACAAATACAATTCAATAAAAAAATTTCGATATAAAAACAATAGCTCGGAATCATGGTGTAATTATATGGTGAGTGCAATACAGTATCGTTCTCTTACCACTAAAGCACACCGCGTTGACAGCTTTTCGTTGCATTTTTTCTTTGTTCCATTTGATTTTTCTCTTTACTGCACCCACCATATATGATATTGTACTTATTTGTACTTATTTTCAACTATAGAGTTTAGGCAAATTTACTTATTTTTTCAAACTCAAAGTTGGTATGCTTAGGTATGATTATATTACTTTATTGCTCTTTTAAAAATTTTCTGTTTGAAAATTGCATAGAGTAAAGTTTTCTCAAGTGGGCACAGTATAAACCAACTTATTAAACTAAAATTTTTTATTGCATATCTTTGAAGATTCATTGATCAATATTAAGGCCGTAAATTTTTTTTTTTTTTGCAAAATTTGGATTTTTTAAAAAGTTATAAACAAGTGAATTTCTATGTCCATGTTTTTTTAAATTGCGATTTCTCAGTAAATATTGGGAAAAAGTTAATTAAATTTTCGTGACAGGACAAAAAATATTTCACGATTTACAAGAAATAAAGTTTTTATGAATTTATTTATTATTTATTAAAAATTAACATTTTAATAAACAAACATAATCTTAACCATTTTCTCATCTGTCCAAAAACAAAATTTTGAAGTGTTAAAGTCGCTAGGTAGGCAATTTTACTTCTACAAACCATCCGGTACGAGAAATTTGTGGAGTTTTTTTTTTTTTTTTGAATGTTATTTGAATTGTAAAATTCAAATTTTTCTTATCGGATTGCTTGTAGGAGTGAAATTGCCTAGGAGGCGGCACTTAAACATTCGTACCTTTTTTTTTATTAAACATACTAAAATTTGTTTTCATTAAAAAATTGTGTAGACTTTGCAGAACAATTCTGCTTAAAAATTTTGTTTCTGTACATATAAGAAAATGGCTAAAATTCTGTTTATTTATTAAAAAGTTAATTTTTTATAAATAATAAAAAAAAATTTATAGAAACTTTATTTCATATAAATTTTTAAAGATTTCTTGTCCTATCACGAAATTTTCATTATTTTTTTCCCAATATTTACTGAGAAATCGCAATTTAAAAAAACACGGACATAGAAATTCACTTGTTCATAACTTTTTAAAAAATCCAAATGTTGCAAAAAAAATGTAGACCTTAATATTGATCAATAAATCTTCAAAGTTATACAATAAAAAGTTTAAGTATGTATAATAAATTGGATTTTACTGTGCACACTTGAGAAAACTTTACTCATAACAATTAACAGTGCGACCTCGGTCAACGAAACCCTCGATAAATGCAACTCCTCGATGTGCGCAACAAGCAAATTTCTTACATTACAGACTCAGTAAGTGCAACTTTTCTAAAAAATTACCTCGCTTATTGCAACATTTGTCATTTGAATATTCTCTATATGCAGCAGAAAGCTGAAAGCAGAAAAAGCTCGACAATTGCACCAAAAAATTATGGAAAGCCAACGTACTTTAACGCAAGTAATGGTTGGTTCTCTAATTTCAAAAAACGGTTATGGTATCCGCATGATGAAAATATGTGGGGAAAATTTATCGAACAAGGTGGAGCTCGTGCAACAATTTTTATAGGAATTTAGGGATAAAATTGAAAAGCTGGACTTAGTTCCCGATCAGATTTATAATGCGGATGAGTCAGGTCTGATTTTTAGACTTCTGCCAAACAAAACTTTAGTACTCTTTAAGGAGCACCTGTTTGGAAAGTAAGGAAGGAGCGAATATCTTTTCTTGCGAGCACAAATGTATCCGAATCGCATAAAGTTAAGCTACTGGTAATTAGGAAGTCAGAAAATCCTAGGCCATTTAAGAACTGGAAAACTATATTAACTGTTTACTTTGCAAATAAAATTGAATATAATACTGAAGAAGGCGAAGGTTCAGACACAGATGAAGTTGAGGTGGTTCTTTCACAACCGGAAATCAAATCTGAAGATGCAGACTTTTTCAAAATATTATAACTCGTTAATTTGTTTGTTCCTTATTTAACTTATGTACATACATACATATGTAAAATTTAGCTTAATGGATCAAATAAATGATTTTCTTTTGATGAATTAACGTTGTTTTTAATTGAATGTTTTTTATTATCAAGTACCTACAGCCAATTACTTCAGATTTTTTGACTCAGTCATTGCAACTACCTCGGTTATTGCAACAGGCTTGGTTTTTATTAGATGCGTTGACCGAGGTCTCACTGTAGTTGTTTATTTGTTCGCCTGTATTATGATTTCTTTATCGAGATGTATGTTATAAATGAAGAAAATTACGTCAGCTCTCTTTCTTATGAACCAAAAAACATTGAAAACCACTCAGAAAAAAGTCATACGCAAAATAAAAAAAATTCAATAAAATTTAAGTCATTCGGTTTTTTTATTTTGTTAAAAATATAATTTTTTTACTTTATGAAGTGCCATTTCGACGGGAAATTTTATTCTCCACAAAAAATTAGATGTGTATATTGGGATATTTATTTTAAAAATTTTGTAGATTTTATTTTTTTTTTTTGCCTATTTTTAGCTTGAGCAATAAAAGAAATTATCCCAATATTTTTTTCTTTGAAACGTTACTTTAATTGTAAATTGACAAAGCTCGAATAAGTAAAATTGATTTTTAATATTTTTTTGGTATTCTTAATAACTTATCGAAGTTGCTCATAGCTTTAATCATAGCTACAATAATAAGGTTTGTTAAATATTTCATTTTCTTTTGGTCAAGCAGAAATTTATTTTAAGAATTTTGCTTCGGTGTTTTGTTTCACATTAAGCCTAGGCATTAATTGTTATTAAAATTCTATATGCATCCAACGCAGAATAAATAAAATATCGGTGTACTTCCAGCGTTAATATTAGCAACTGAAAAGGTGTTTGCGAATGCATGAAATATAAATTGATTTGGTCGCAATTAATATGCCAATTGGTTTTTGCCTAAACTGTCACACAGAATGGAAAACTGTAGAAAGCGTGTGTCGATTTCAACAGTCGTATACGATCTGTCTCAACTGCACTTATGATCTCATGTTTCGCATTCAATTTGTAGGCTGTTGCTAATTGGGTAATGAATGAATAACAAGTTACCACAATAAACGTCAGCAGATAAACAACAACAAAAACCAACATCTACTGACAATGACATTGAGCGATTGTATGCAATTATAATGAGCATGCTCCAGGCCCGTGCGAAGGGGGAAGTTTTGGGGGTTCAAACCCTCCCATTGGGAATTTTCGCACATAGGCTTTTATTGACATTTGAACGAATAATCAAAAAGACACAATAAATTTTTTTTTTTTTTAAATCAAAAAACTAAAATGCCAATAAATCGTCGAAGCCCGAGTTTTTAATTTTCGACAAGATTTGTGCTTTCTAGCTATTACTGAACCAAAAAACACGACTTGGGACCACTGCGCGTCGCTAAGGATAAGTAACACGAGCGTTTTTTCAATGCGCGTTTAAGCATACTCTGGCATCAAAAAATCAGCTTCATTGCAAATTCATGCACAAATCTATTCACGTCAATTTTGCATAATGGTTCACGTGACATGTGGATAAATGAAGTTCAATTTTGGCGTCAACGCATTGCCGGGCAAGACATCAAAAATTCTCTCGAAGCACTGGATATTTGCAATGAAGACGCGTTTTCAAATGTCCATTAAATGCTTCGAGTTATGACAACTTTTCCTGTGACAACAGTAACAAATGAACGCTCCTTTTCAGCTCTACGTCGTCTAAAGACATGCCTCAGATTAACTATGTCCGAAGATCGGCTGAATGGCTTAGCCTCGCTAAATGTAAATCGCGATATCGAAATCAATGTGGAAAGAGTTTTGGACTGGTGTTTTCAAGTATCTCGCAGAATTAGGTACTTACGTAATGATAACTGAATATCGAATCATAACATAAACACTAGACTTGTTCAAATATAGGGCATGTACTAGAATGCTTCAAAAACACTCGTTTTTCGAAAATTTATTCAAATTCGAAATTTTAATTTTTCGGACTTTGGCCAAAGAAATTAAGAAAATTTGATTTTTTCTTATATATAATATTTTTTTTTTTTTTAATTTTCTTTCGATTTTCCTTATATACACATAAGGAAGAATCGAAAAAAAATTTACCGCTATTTTTAAAGCTATTTTTAATACATAAGGAGAAAATCGGTGATCTCTCCGCGAATAGAGCTTTGGTGTTTCTTGTGTAACAGCTCAAATCCTTTGTTGTTTTCACTGAAATCACCTTAATACACTGTAACTTGAAACTGTCAATGCAAATACATGAATTTTAAATTAAAAAAATAAATGATAAAAAAAATTTTTCATTCAACATTAAATTTTTTTTTATATTTTTTTTAACTCTTTGACGACCATAAGCTTTTGAAACGTGATCCAATGGAATCCAAGCATGAACATTTTCTATTGGGCTGTGATTAAGCCAAAAATATTCCAAAGTTATAAAATATGATTTTAGATTTTGAGAAATTTTATGGGACATATGTGTCCCAATGGGCCTCAAAGAAGGTCAATTTGCTTGTACATCTTTTTTATGTTACATGAAATATTTGTATCTTATATCTAAAACTAAGTTTTTATCCATACATTTACAAGAAATTGTGATACTCACCAAAACAGTTTCTATTATTTGTAAAACATAAATACACATTACATTGATTACAATATGTATTAGTGCGATTTTCTATTTTATTTTTTGAGCAATTTATGCATCTCTTTCTAATATCGCTTCTGACCATAGGATGTGATGGAGTTGAACGTTTTATGTTATTGATTTTCGATTTTGAAAATGTTCCACCGGCTCTCTGTCGTGAAGTGAAGTCTGAGATCAAATTTGTGGCAACTACTCTTCTAAAGTCAAGAGAAGTTAGTAATGACCCTTCAAGGAGATTTTCCGCTTTACATTTGCTGTAAATAACATATGAATTATTTACACCTATATCAAAAATGTCGAAAAATAACCGACGCGTTACAATGTTTGTCTCCATAGGCGAAAGAAAATTTGTAAGAAGGGTCACTGCTCTGTTGTCCATCCATTTTACGAAGGATATTCCCTCGTTCAGTTTTTCAGTTACGTTCAAACATTTCAGTTGAAAAAAGTCCGTGGACGTCTATAGGGACACCCGTGTCCCTTTGTATTTTTTATCGAATTTTATATAAATACTACAAAAAATATTTTTAAAAATAATGAAATAGCGTAGTAAAATGCTTATGGAATATGGTTCAATAGCTTAAGGTTGAAAAAATTTATTTGGACTATTATTGAAAACCAATTCAAAATAGCAATTACGACATAAGCAAAAAGTGCGTTTCAAACTAAAAATATACCGTTATAATCCACTTTTATGACGTATTAAAGCAAAAAAATTTTAAAAGTAGTCTTTCGAGTTTGCTTTTATAACAACATAAAAATGATTTCGTGTAAAGCCTTTTTTTGAAGAATATTTTTGTATTTGGGACACATGTGTGCTATGGTCGTCAAAGAGTTAAACTGTGTGCACTGTGTCATGTGACTTTGAAAATTTTCGGACCAAAAATCAAATTTTATTTTTTTTCTCATTTATTTTTTAATAGAAACTCATGTTATAATATTAAGGTGAATGCAGTGAAATCAACAAAGGATTTGAACTGTTACACAAGAAACACCAAAGCTCTACTAGCGGGGAAACCACAATTTTTTTCCTTATATGTAAATAGGCTTAAAAAATTGCGGTTAGTTTTTTTTCGATACTTCCTTATGCTTAGATAAGGAAAATCGAAAAAAAAAATTTAAAAAAGAAATATTAAAAATAAGAAGAAAATCAAATTTCCTTTATTTTTTCGCTAAATTCCGAAAAATGAAAATTTTGCAGCTATGGTAGCAACCCTAGGACTATTTCTTTTTTTATTTTTTTAAATGGGGATATACTCGAATTTGAATAAATTTTCAAAAATCGAGTGTTCTTGAAGTATTCTAGAATCTAGAACATATTTTTGAACATCTCTAATAAGCACGTGTACAAATGTATTTAATTATTATTAAATGTCTATATTAAAAGTAAACAGTTTTTTGAAGTCTTTTATGAACATAATCTAACATGAAATGTTCGAATTAAAACCCCCCCCCATGGATGATTTCTGCGCACGGGCCTGGCATGCTCTGATATTGTGTAATAGGGGAACTAGCATTTTAGTTATATCTCCAATTTTTTATTTTCCAGTGTTATCAACAAAATAATGTTTGCATATTTTATGATAGTAAATATTTTCGAGCGCACAATGAACACAAAGCGGACAAATTGATATTGTTGTTATATACCACGTGCTCATACCTACTTTCATACTTGTCAACATTTTCCAATAATTACACTATGCTACCGTACTAAGCGAAAAGGGCGTATCTCAAAAAAAAAAAAAAATATTCGAGATTCTTGTGGCATTAGATAGCTTAAAAATTACGCGTCTAATGAAATACTCCAAGTGCCGGTATCTTAGTTCAATCATATAAAAAATCTACTAAGATAATTTTCTCTATCTCAATTTTACCACAAATTACTAATCGAATTAGACGTATCTCAAAAACACGCAGGTAAATTATTATTATATTCGTATACGACGAAAAAAACTAAAAAAATAACGGAAATTAAACGCAAAGCTTCTTGTCATAACTTGTTTGGTTTCGTTTCGAAAAGAACGAAAAAATAATGTCCGTTTGGAGAAAACTCCCTAATTTTAAGGCTTAAGATTTCATGAACATTTACAAAAAATCAATTATCTCGAAACGAAATTTTTTGAGATACGCCATTCTCGCTTAGAACGGCAGCAATTCAAATTTTTTTTAAATGTTTGTTTTTAAGGTACTGTTGCAGAAAAATGAAGTTTATTACATGAAGAACATTTTCGCAACTTTGTACTTCTACTTTAAAAGGTGGCGCCGAAGCCTGTTAGTTTTACATGTAAATTCTATCGAAAGAGATATACTTATGTATATACATATATATATTATATATATATATGTATGAATGAATAGGTAATGAATATTGTGGGCTACGGAAAGGTGTTTTTCAAAAACGCCTCAAGATTGACCCTTTACGTCAGAATACTGGATTATTAAAGGTTTAATACCTAAAAATTGAGTTTTTTGTCTACTTTTGAAGCCACGTATAGAATCGAAAAAAATCAGTTGAGCTTATTTTTAATAAAAGCGATATTTGGTACCGTCCTTCTTCTTTAAGTTCTGCTTTCAATTTTTCATCTCTGATGTATTCTCGCAAAGTTACAGCCATTTTAGGATCCATAAATTTGAATGAAAATAAATTAAGTTCAGTGGAATTGCATCAGTAGGCGTGGTACCACCCATACGAGCAACGAACGTTAACTGTTGAACTAAGTGTACTATATGAGTTATCCTAATAAAATTGGTATAGAGATGTCGGTTACCATAAGCTTTGACATGAAATGGAATTTTTCGGGATCGTATCAGTAGGCGTCTCACCTCCCTTGTTAAAAAGAAGTTGCAAGCGTAGAATTTTTTGATTTATTTTTATATTTTTTAACTATTTGAACCTTTTTCAACTTGAATGAATTTACCAAAATTTTTCAACTTAACTTTTTCAACCTGTTTCACATTGTTTCGAAATTTTCAACTTCTTTTAACTTTTTTTCGAGGTTTGAGACATTTTTTATGTCGTTTTCTACTATTTCAACCTACATGTCTAAACTTTTTCACCACTTTCCATATTTTATTGACTATTTCAACATCTTTCCTTTATTTCAACCTCATTCAACTTTTTTTGAGTTTTTTGACACCTTTCAACCAACCTTTTCGAATATTTCCGACTTATTCAACATTTTTCAGCACTTTTCATAGGTTTTCGACTTTTCAACCCTATAAACTTTCTTCATTAGTTTCATATTTTTTCGACCATTTCAGAAATTTTAAACTTTGTCAACCTCATTCAATTTTTTTTCAACATGTTCCATATTTTTCTGTTTTCTTGAATTTTTCAACATCTTTATATTTTTTCGTCTTTTTCAATTACATTCTACTTATTTCCAAATTTTTTTACCGCCTTTCTCACAATCATCGATGTTTTCAACTTTTTATTTATTTTAGATATTTTTTCGATTTATTCTACGTCATTCAAATTTCTTCAACATTTAACATACTTTTTCGACTTTTCAACATCAAAACGAAAAACGATCTCCTGGTACTACACCTTTAACTGAGTGGCGAAGTACCCGGGAACTTTTTTTTGTTTACCTTATCCCATATCATATGTTCAAATAAATGTTTTAGAATACTTCAAGAACACTCGATTTTCGAAAAAAATTCATATTCAAGTATATCCTCATCTAAAAGCGCTACCAGCGCTGTAAAACTATCATTTTTCGGAATTTGGTCAAAAAAATTAAAAAAAATTTATTTTTTTCTTATTTATAATATTTTTTTAAAATTTTTTTCGAGTTTCTTTGTTTACACATAAGGAAGTATCGAACAAAAATTTGTCGCTATTTTTTAAGCCTATACATCAGGAATGGCCAGAAGAGTTGAATTTGGGAGCAGGAAATCGCTAATCACCCGATTAAGTGAGCAAATGCGTAGTTTGCAAAATCGAACTCCAAGAATTGAATAAAGTCAAGAAAAACGAAATGCGAGTGGAGCGAGCGCAACAACAATTACGTACATTTCATTTCGATACACAAGCATGAAGTCAAATGTGTTGAGACATTTTTCGTTGCGAGCGTCGAGCCGCGGCACTAGTTCGTATTTTTCCGTATTGTTGTTATTGCTTTTTAATTTGAAAAATAGAAAATTACAAAAACGTATTGAAAATCAATTGATAATGAACAACTGAATAGTGACAAGAAATGTTGACAAAAAAACACACAAGTAACGGTACATGTAACAATATTTAATTTTTGTTGTGTTTGCCTGTACTTGCAAGCAGACCACCACCTTGTACCCTCACCGATTTGGCTCAAATTTTTCCAGATGGTAGTTCACGTGAAATAGGAAAACCCATATTTTACCGTTTTTCGCAATGCTCAAGGAAAAGCGAGAAAATCGCGTTTAAAGCAGGGTTTCGAACCCGAACCCTGAACCCGCTCCGGAGCAATGCTTTTTGTTACATTATGTGAACCCGAACCCGGACCTGAACCCATTCAAAAATTCGGCTCAGGTTCAATTTTTATAGCCAATTATTATCTTAGTGTGCGGCGCTTAGAAATTCAAATTTCATATTTCACAAAAATTTTTAAAATTTCATATTTCTCAGAATTTTTTTGCTTCAAGCAATTGTTTGTTGTTTTTTATTTGCTGTGACAATTTTCATTGTTCGTAGAGTTTTCTAACGTAGCAGGTATTAATGATTTGTATAGCAAATAAGTCATTACTATAAGTACGTGAATAAAAGTGGTAAAGTTTTTTTAAGAAAAGGTATTGATTAAAATAATTAAAAAAGGATACATAAATAACAAATTGTTGTGACGACGTACGATAATTTTTTAATTAAACTCAAAATTTAAAACTAACGTACATAAGTATATGGTAAATAGAAATTGACTTTTTTATTGCATTGTTTTTAAACTGGCTTTCTTTGAATTTCTTTTACGCTGTAGATGTCGGGGAACCCAGTAAAGAATTTTTTTGCATATGATGCTATCAATGACCAGTCTAAAAGTAGCAAATGCTCGTTTGTTATGAAAGGTAATCATGCTGGGAATCTCGGTCGCCATATCAAACGAAAACATCCTGATTATCATCGAAGATTACTGAGCTGATGGATAGCAAACCATCTACATCTGGAACCATTAAAAAACTTAAAATTAAAGACGAAAACTTAATTTCTATTGAAAATGATTGTAATTTGATCAAAATTAATATGACATCAAAATGTTTCACTGATGCATGTGTTAAGCTAGTTACAGTTAATGGACGACCGTTTACAATTTTCAAAGATTCCGGGATGCTCGATATTATAGAACCTATAATGAAGACCCTAAAACTGATTATAAATTCAGAAAATATTAAAGATCTGATAAATAACAAATCACGGGAAGTTAAAATGCAATCAATGCGGAAATTGAAAGAAAGTTGATATCTATAAAAATTGATTCCGTTTACCGGTTTGGTAGAAGCGTAATTGGTATAAATTTGAGAACCTTGGCAATGTACGAAGTTAAAGACCGGCAAACAGCAAATTATATTAAAAATGTCATAGTTGAGGTAATCGAATCTTATGGCATAAAATTAAATCAAATTTACTCTGTTACATCTGATAACGTTAAAAACATGATTAAGGCGACTGAACTCTTAAGAAATGAGTTTGAACTTCCTGATTTTGAAGAAGTTAAAGATGAGAAAGATGAATCAAATGCAAATGAAGAAGGATTATAACTCTTGTCTAGTTTATACAACAATATAATTCATTTTAAGTGCATAGCTCATACTCTTCAGTTGGCAGTTTATGATAAAATATCTACAGTTAATATTAATATTACTAAGTAAGTGCAGAGATTTTTCTAAGAAGCTGAGAGCGCCTATTAAAGCTTGTTTGGTCAAAAGATTAGGCTTAAAAAAAGCAAAGCTTGATTGTCCAACTCGGTGGAATTCGATATGCTCCAACGCTTATTAGATTATAAAACTTGCTCAGATGTCATAGATCCTGAATTAAGTATGGATAACCAAATGTGGGAATTTATTTCAGATTTTGTTGAGATTTTTGACTGCGTTAAAAAAATAACATTAAACCTACAAAATGAGCAGATGAACTTAGGAGATTTTTACGGGCTGTGGTTAAAATTTATGTTTGACTTGGAGAAACAAAAATATAAAAAATTAGGTGCCGATCTGTACCAAAATGTTCGAATACGTGAAAAATCGTATATTGATAATGAGCTTTTAAATGCTGCTGTGTATTTAGACCCTAGATTTAGACTACTACTACGTATAAATGATGAGAACATTTCCAAAGCTCAAAATAAAATTTTAGCAACTATGAAACAATTAAAATATATACGCATGGAATTAGTAAAAGAATCACAAGCTAGCATAGAGCTTACAACTGAAAATTTTAACGACACAAGTGTAGTAGTGTCCAATTCCGAAGATGAAGGAGCCGACATGCTAGAAGGGCTGCTAAAGAACAAGGAACAGAATTTAACATCAATAAATGTTACCAAATCTTCTTTGGTTACTGCAGTCGAAAAGGAATTCGAAATTTATGAGACTTATCCCAGGATTTCTAAGGAAAAAAAAATTTTAGAATTCTGGGAACAAAAAAAAATTGATACACCTTTATTGTTTGAAGCTGCTCAGGTTATATTAGCTGTTCCAGCAACTCAAGTAAGTGTCGAGAGGGCTTTTTCTGCCTTGAAGTTTGTTTTAGCTCCGCAAAGAGTGCATCTCTCCGAAGAATCACTATAGAATATTCTACTTGTGCGCTTAAATGAAAATTTTTTTCGAAAATAAATAAAATAACACTATGAAATAAAACTAAATGAAACTGTTTATTTTTTTTATTTTTTGGAAAAAATTGAACCTGAACCCGAACCGAACCCGGACCCACTAAATTTGAATGCATTGAACCCGAACCCGAACTCGCACCCAAAATGTTCAGGGTTCGAAAGCCTGGTTTAAAGTTTTCCAATAGTTGTTTATTTAAAAAAGTTTACTTTCGTTCGATTAGCAGAGTAGCATAGTGATTAACGAGTTAGCGTTTGATCCTGGGGGTCACTAGTTCGATTCTCCGCTGATGTAACTTTTTTTTGACTTTTATACATTTTTATTACAATGTTCTGGATGATACAAAACAAATAAAACTTAAAGATTTTCTGCAAAAAGAGCAGCATACTAATGCTGAGTTTTTACATTCGCAAAAATGTTTTAAATGAATTTGTGAAATTTCATTCACATTTAAAGATATCTTCTTGTTTTCGGCAAGTCCGCAGCATACCAGGCAAAATAAAGCATATCTTGGTAGATGGGTGCAGAAAGTTGTGATGAATTAGCGAATGTATCTTAGTGCAGTCTTCTCTCGATGTCAAATCTCTATTTGCTTCCATAACTGTAGAGCAATTTTGATTTTTTTTTTTATAAAATTCTTTACCTGCCTGTAGAAAAAGACATCACAAGGTTATACCAATGAAATTTTCGTTTAATATTAGATTTGTTTGTCCTTTCAACGAAAAATACTCAGTCGACTAAAAAACAAATTAAAAAATTTCTAAAACTGGAAGAATACGTCCAACCATTATTCGAAAAATAAGTGGCGGAAGCCCGAAATTCGAAATAATAAAGCAATATCATAGCAAAGTCTTTAAACCGACGGTTTAACAAAAGCTATGCAGCAAACGAGAAATGACAATAAATACAACAGATGGCGCTAAAAATGCATAGAAATGTGCACTTTGTACATGTCGTTCAGCAGAACCTCCATGGCTCAGTGGTAAGAGTGGCTGTCCACATATAATTCATGGAAAGGTCGGGGGTTCGAATCACATTACAAATTAACCAAAAACTGGTCTGATGAGGCTATGTATGTACATACATATGAATATGTTTATATATGTGGTAATAGCCGAAACATGTGTCACCCATTACACTAGTTTACAAAATGATTTTTTTTTTTCTGTTCCATTGATCTGAGTTTACTTTTCTTATGTAGATTTTCTTGCTGAGTTCGAAAATGAAAATGAAAATTTTTTGAATGGTACAGTTTTCGAGATATTGTGGTTTTTTCACTTGTTCGACCTCTTTTCACTTTGAAACTCATATCTTGAGCTAGAAATGCCCAATTTCCTTTTTCTTAGTGTCATATTAAAGATAATAAAATGACAAATAAACGTGTTATTACATTTCTTATTAAGAAAGTGGTTCAAAATATATATGTAGATGAAAATATACCAGATTTTAAGAAAAATCAAACCTTACATTTGATTCTGTGGCCACGAAAAAATAGAAATAAAATAAAATAAAACAATTTTACTTCTTGCACGTAGAGTTGATACTTTTACGCAAAAATTAAAACATTCCACAAGAAAGGGAGAACATTACTGTGGACAAAGACAACATCAAATACGTTCCACTTGTCAAGAAAGAAAGTATAATTCTTCCAGCGTTACATATAAAACTTGGCCTTATTAAAAATTTTGTGAAGGCCCTCAACGTAGAAGGCCAAGCTTTCACTTACTTGAAAACTCTTTTTCCTAAGCCGTCTATAGCTAAAATTAAGGAAGGCGTCTTCGATGGTCCAGACATAAGAAAATTGATGAAAAGCACAGATTTTCCAATATATTTGACATCGGTTAAAAACGAGGCCTGGAATTCATTTCAGCTGGTTGTTACTAGTTTTCTTGGGAACCATAAAAGCCCTGACTACGAGGCAATTATTACCGATTCGCTGGAGAACTACAAAAAGATGGGTACGTAATGTCATTTCATTCTTATTAATATTCTAGTGTATTTTTTACCATTAAATTTATTTTTATCAGGCGTAAATATGGCTGTGAAAATCCATTTATTGCATTCGCATTTAAATTTCTTTCCCCACAACCTTGGTGACGTAAGTGACGAACACGGTGAGAGATTTCACCAACAAATTAAAACTATTGAGCGGCGCTATCAAGGGTTTTGGGATGAAGCAATGTTGGGAGACTACGTATGGTTCCTTACTAGAGAAACGGATCCCAAAAGCAACAGAAGACAAAACAAAAGTCACAACTAAGTACATAAATATACATAACTTTGTGTCGTATATTATGATTGTTTGTGCTAGCCTGTGCTTGTGTGTGCAAATAAATGTGGGTTTTTGGACATAGTTCCTTTTCCACAGTAACCGGTGCATTTTTATTTTCAGGGCTATTGAAGGTTTTAAGCAAATTTATTCTAATAATACGAAAACACCAAACAATATAGAGGATTGCAGCGATTAAACTCAACAAATTGTCGAACAAATTTATATGATCAAAAAATGTGGGACTTAGACTTATTCGTTCAATCGCTTCTAACTTTATTATTTTACAGTCGATTTTCTTGTGAAATGTTTTAATATTTGCGTAAAAGTATCAACTCTACGTGCAAAATGTAAAATTATTTTTTTTTATTTTATATCTATTTTTTCGTGGCCACAGAATCAAATGTAAAATTTGATTTTTCTTAAAATCTGGTCTATTTTCATCTATATCTTTTGAACCACTTTCTTAATAAGAAATATAATTACACACGTTTATTTGTCATTTTATTATATTTAATATGACATCAAGAAAAAGGAAATTGAGCATTTGTAGCTCAAGATATGAGTTTCAAAGTGAAAAGAGGTCGAAAAAGTGAAAAAACCATAATATCTCAAAAACTGTACCATTCAAAAAATTTTCATTTTCATTTTCGAACTCAGCAGGGAAATCTACATAAGAAAATCAACCTCAGATTAGTGGAACATTTTGAGTGTAAACTAGTGTTACCAGGTTAAATTATTCCATTTGTTGTCTTTGTCATGTTTGTTTATAAAAAAGCATTAACCGATTTGTGAAATTTCACTTGAATATAGGTTACTGCAATTGACTGTAAATTCAATTAAAAATTCAATTAATTAATAATACTCAGTCGACTAAAAAACAAATTAAAAAATTTCTATTTACAAAAAATACTAAAACTACCACAGATCGTGAATACCGCTAATGTTTTGTTTATTTTTAGATCACGAAATTATCGACCAGGCAGTATGCGCAAGGTGCGTCGTCGAGCAGTTTTTAAGAATGGTGACTGCAATGTGCTACAAAAAAATCTCATGCGGCGACGATTGCGCTTTATGCAGGATCTCTACACTACACTGGTTGACTCTCAATGGCGTTGGACGCTGTTAGTGTTTGCATTGAGTTTTATCCTCTCTTGGCTGCTTTTCGCTATGCTCTGGTGGCTTATTATGTACACCCATGGTGATTTGGAGGAGATGCACTTACCTCACAATCAAGGTGCGCTATTTGTTAAATAGGGTCATTGATGCATCATGGATATAACATATACTTCAGTACTTTGAGAAAATACAAATATGTTATATGAACAAGCTCATCGGGGTTGTACTTAGTAAATCATTTTCATATACAGTGTGGCCCATAATAACTGTCAGTAAAACAAAGTGTTATAAAAATCAAAGTCGTCTACAATATTTTTTTTTATTTACCACAAACGCTTAACAACATTCCAAAATTTATTAAATTAATGATGAAGTTCGAAACTATCACCCTTTTCTTTGCTTACAAAACGTAAACGTTTGAAAAACGATTCACAGGCGGCACGCACCATTTTCTGCTCCATTTCGTCCCAAATCCTTGTCAAATGCTGCTTGAATCCATCAATTGTTAAGCCTTTTCTTGACCTTACTTTACCTAGCATATGGTCCCATACCCAAAAATCTAATGTCTTGAGATCCGGTGATGATGCTGGCCATTCTTCCGCAGAGATGAAATCAGGCAAATTTTTCGGACCTTTCCCTATTTGTGATACTGCTCCCCACGCCTTGATTTTGGTAACGTTTTCATATCGCTCAGCAGTCAATACATCTTTTGGAGCATTCGAAAAACTTCTTGCGTACACACGGTTATTCTGCTGGTTGTGGCTGTCTTGCAGGAAGAACAGTTTTTCAACCGAAAATTTATTTCAACTCCACAGTGCCAGTCAAGTAGCTTCTTAATTTTTGTAACAGGTAACTGCTTTTGCTTATTTGTTAGCCCATGAAAGCGTTAGCTTTTATAGGCCTTGAGTCGTAGATCATTCCTGATAAGAAGCTGCTTGGAAGTTTTTTTAGATTTTCATATCCTTTCCTACATAAGAGGCTACTTGAGCAGGGCATCGTCCTCTCACTTGTTTTATGATGTCATTTGTTCCCACAGTCCGAATGCGTCCAATTTTTTTTAAATTTTCAAGCGCCCCGTATCCTTATATCGTTTTATTGTCTTATGTATGAATTTTTCTGCTATTCCGAGTGGTTTTAGTGTTTTTATGATGTCACAATTTCTGTAGTTTTTTTTTTTTTAAATTTATAACTAAGTCACGTTTACCTTCCATGGCGCTTCTGAGTTTGATATAAAGAATATTTTTTTGCCATGTACTTTCGTTGTGTACAAATACATTTTGAAAAGCAATGCATCCTTAGATTTTAAAAAAAATCAGGTTTTCAATTTTTTTTGGAACAGCGAAATTTACTGACAGTTATTATGGGCCACACTGTATTCAACTGTACTGCAAGCTTTCTATGCAAAATAAGTCAAAAACTACAGTTGTTGTTCCACCTCTATTTAAACACAAAAAAATGGGCACAAATATATCGCTCACTTACTTCAAGACTGGCATAACTCAAAAAACATAAAGTGGGAGAAAAACGCATTTAAAGTTTTCAATAAGTTACTTTTTATATGAAAATGATGAAAAGTATGTTTACATAAACTCTTCTCACAAGACAAGTTTAAGAGATACTTTTCTGAACTTTTTACACAAAATAAAACATAAAATGGCAAATATTTCTGCATCATTAACTCAGAAATCGCGTTTTTTGAGTTATGCCAGTCTTGAAGTAAGTGAGCGATATGTTTTGTGTCATATGCGCCTCAAATGTTTCATCAAACCGACTGAAAAGCTTGAAATTATTAAATTAATACATACAAGTGGCATATTATTTTAAGAATTTATTTTAAATTTGGACAGTTTCAGTAATTTTTGATTTGTTGATTTTGAAAATGAACGATTTATTCTTTGGAGCTTGAGTGCAAAAAACTTTATTAAATACAATTCTAAAACATTCTCAAATTCAGTAATTTATTAGGTAAAGAAAGATAGCAGCGTAATGCACTTTAGAAAAATCTTCAATTAGATATATATGTACATATCGCTCACTTACTTCGAGGCATAACTAAAAAAACGTAATTTTTGAGTTAATAATGCAGAATTATTTGCCATTTCATGTTTTATTTTGAGTGAAAAAATCAGAAAAGCATCTTATAAACTTGCTTTGTAAGAAGAGTTTATGTAGACATACTTTTCAGCATTTTCATATAAAAAGTAAGTTATTGAAAACTTTAAATGCGTTTATCTCGCACTTTATGTTTTTTGAGATATGCCAGTCTTGAAGTAAGTGAAGTAAGTAAGTGTGCTTATGCTTAATACATTTTAATTAGGCCGTATAGGGCCAGTTTAAATAAATTGTTCTTGGTGGCCTACCCACAATACGGATGGTTGACGGAAATACCGCCAGCGTTAAACCGTAAATCGGTAAAACCGTCGTAAAGTCCGTCCGAGTAAACAGATTTGCAACGTACGACGGCCAATTTAGCTGTAAGTTTGCGTTTGCAAGAAAGTAATTTTTGTATTGAAATATTTTTGATAGTGGTAAACTGAAATTTGTATCTAACTAACAATAAATAAAAGAAATAAGTCTCGAATAACTACAATTGTCCAAGAAAGATAATGCCTCCCCAAACTTCCATTTTATTTTCTGGTGGCGGTGCGCAGCTGCCAAAGGCTAACTCGCTAGCTAGTTTGTTCTCCTGATATGCATCGCGAAGGGATTTCAAGCGTTTTTTGCAACAGTCCACTGAAAGTGTTTTTACATTTTTATGTTAAAAGAAAGTAAGCCACAAGTATCAAAATATATTCAGACTAATGTCTCAGAAAAAATAAAAAGCACATCGATTACATGCCCCAAATGTCTCCATACGACAAGATCTAACCTACCTGGCACCGTTTTAAAGTTTCCAATTAATGCTGTAATTTTGATCAAAAATAGTTATTTTGTGTGAAAATGCGGTTTTCAGATTTGAATGAGTAATTTTAATTTAAAAATTTCAATTAAAATCGTATTTTCTGAAAATGGAGGTAGTCATTAGTAATTTTAAAACCATGAAAGGTGAGTCAAATCTCCTCATTTTGAAATTCTTCGGGCAAGATATCGATGTGGTTTCATCTCCTCTACAACATTGGTCTGAGTGTATTTTGCTAATTATGGCTTACTTTCCAAATTATTGAGCGAAATTTTTTCTGTCGGCCTCTCTCAAACAGCCCCACCACGATTCTGGCGACTAATGCTTATTTCCATTATCAGCCATACTTAAACTATCAATTGCAAAAAAAATAAACGGGAGGAAATGACTATGAAAAATACAACGCTAGAATATATCCTTTTTCTGCACATTTCTGTAGTCCTTCAGTGAAAGGTCTTCTTGAAAGGTCAAAACGGACACTTTTTGATTTGTAACGACTGTACGAGTATATGTGCCATGCAGCATGGCCCATGCTATATTGTACATATGTAAAAGGCATACCTTAATAATAATTTTTCAATAGAAACATCTGAGCAGCATCTAAATATTGATTAAACTATAATTTTCAGTCGCTGCTGTAGCGCTGCAGTGAGTTCCAATCCTAGACTCAAACATGATTTTTAGCTTTACTTATAGAAGAAATTTGATCCTTCAAATGTACTAAAATTCAGAAACAGCAAAACATGTTTCATTTTGAGGATTTCCTATGAGGGAACGTTTTTGAATCTGTCAACAGCTGAAGTTCATGCCTCCCCTCATTTTCACATTTCGCCAAAATTTGAGAGTAACAGTAAAATCACCATTCAATTTTATTTGTTTTTTCTTCCAATAGGGGAATCCGGCTGGAGCCCATGCGTCTCTGCTATAAATGGTTTCACTTCCTGTTTCCTTTTCTCAATCGAAACGCAGCATACCATCGGTTATGGTGTACGCACCACTTCCGAGGAGTGCCCAGAGGCAATTTTTATGATGTGCTTTCAATCTATTTACGGTGTAATGTCGTCTGCGTTTATGGCCGGCATTGTCTTTGCAAAAATGACACGCGCCAAACAACGCGCACAAACGCTGCTCTTCTCTAAGAATGCTGTCATATGCCAACGTGACGGTTTCCTCTCATTAATGTTCCGTGTTGGTGACATGCGCAAATCACTAATTATTGGAGCTAGCGTACGAGCGCAGTTAATACGAACTCGATCAACAAAGGAGGGCGAAGTAATGTCGCAACATTTCACTGAATTAGAAATCGGCGCTGATGAGTGCGGTTCCGATCTTTTCTTCATTTGGCCCATGGTAATCGAACATAAAATCGACGAGCATTCACCGCTATATAATATGTCAGCTACGGATTTGTTGCAAGACAAATTCGAAATTGTTGTTATACTGGAGGGTACCGTCGAATCAACTGGCCAATCGACGCAGGCTCGTTCAAGCTACATTAATTCCGAAATACTCTGGGGACATCGTTTTGATCCTGTGGTGCTTTACAACAAGGACAGGCAAGCATACGAGATTGACTATGCTCGTTTTAACGAAACGATACAAGTGGACACGCCTCTCTGCAGTTCCAGGGAACTTAGTGAATTCTACAAGGTTCAAGATGGTTTTAGAACACCAGGTAAGATATTAAGCTAACATCAATGACTGATTTGTGATGACTTGAAAAAGTTTGAAAGAAGGTTTTAGAATGTAAGGACGTTCCAGAAAAATTGTTCACTTTTATTTTCATTTATAAAAAAATACCCAATAAACTTTTTGGTCTTTTTTCTTTTTTTATTAATAATAGCTAGAATAACTAAAAACTAATTAACAATTTTTTTTTCATAAAAATTTCTAACTTTGTTCTTAAGGCCCTTTATTACATTTTGTACAGGCGTATCATCGACAGTACGGAACGATCTTTTTCACTTAAGTCTAAAGTCTTGTAAGTTTTGTGTAGTCTTAACACTCTTTCGAAGATTTCTTTTCATTAGAGCCCGATATCTCCCAATTGGGCGAAGCTCTAGGCAGTTGGGCGGATTTGCTATGTTTGGTACAAAATTGATCTTTTTACTTTGATACCATTCCATCGTAGTTTTAGAGTAATGAGAGGTTGTTAAATCGGGCCAGAACATCACTGTACCTTCATGTGCACGAATAAATGGTAGAACACGTTTTTCGAGGTACTCGTCTATATAAACTTTTGAATTGATTGTGCCTTGCGTAACAAAGAAGCAACTTCTCAGGCCACAGGAACATATGACCTGCCAAACCATATATTGCTTCGAAAATTTCGAAATTTTTTTTCTTTAAATTTACTAGGCATACGACCCTTCATTGGCGATGTATATTTGGGCCCAGATAGCGGCTTAAAGTCTGCTTTGACGTAACTTCCGTCGTTCATAACGCAGCAATCAAATTTAGTTAGGTACCTTTCATACAATTTTCGGGCTCGTATCTGAGCAATCAACTGCTTTTCATCAGAACGGTCTCGTACTTTTTGAACTCTATATATCTTCAGCTTACTTTTTTCCCTTATCCTTTGAACAGTAGATTTCGATGTACCTGTTCTAGCCGCCATATTCCGCACTGAGGTACTGAGATTCTGCTTAAAAAAACCCTTCACCTTCGCCACTATCCTTGAGTTTGAAAATTCTGATTTTCTGCCTTAACCTTTTTTTCCTAAAACAGGTAGACCCTTCTTATAATTAAAAATAACTGTAAAAACAGTTATACATTTTGCACCAACTATTTTTGCTATAGCTGAATATTTTAGTTCTGGATTTTGCAGGTATGTGTACAAAATGAGCTCGCGAACTCTTTGTTAAAAGTGCTATCACCAAGTGTTACACATCATATTAAACGTCACTTTAGTGTTTATTTTGAAAATTTTGTGTAATGTTTTTATTTTTTTTGTTGCTTATGTTTTAGCATGGGGTGTAAAAATAATCGTCACAAAGTTTGAGCTTTGTAGCTCGAATCTGTAAACGTCGCGTACAGATTTTGTGTCCGATTTTGTTGAGGTTTCTCAAAAAACCGGCTTACTAAAATGTAGAAGAAATCTACCAGATGTAGAACCACGTAAATATTTTTCGAGTGGCTGAAAATGTGAACAGTATTCATACGAAAGGATTTTTTTTACGTTCCCATATGACTATATCAGAGAATTAGCTTTACAGAAAGTTCTCCCAAAATTTCAGCTTCCTAGATAAAACCTGTGAGCCACGCAAATAGTTTGCATGGCAGATTTTTTCCACGCTAAGGTACCCCTGATCAAGTACGTACATTAGACCGTACCACCTTACAGGAAAAAAAAAAGTGGCGGTTCTCTTATTAAATTTTTTGTCGTATCTCCGGCATTTACAGTCCGAACTTAAAACATGATGTTTCGATGTTTTTGTCTCGAGGATGCCAATTTTTTTTTTTCCAAAGGTCATTGACCTCAAGTATCTACCAACCAAATCTCAACTTCTACAACATGAATTAAAAAATTAAAATCAAACAAAGTCTCTTCAGGCTGTTGCCCAGCATCTCGAAGGATCTCACCAAATAGTGCAATTAAATTCGCACATAAAACACAAAGATCTTATAGTGGGAAAACTTATGTACGTTGAAAAACCCACTTTAATTAATTTACTAAGCTACTTTTCACATACACATTTCTCTAAGCTCTACTGTTGTCTTTTTATGTAGCATTAAATTTTAATGGATCATATTTCGACGCAATTCAAGTTATCTGTATTGGCGGCTCTCGAGCTTAGATAAAATATGGCCCATGCGTTGTTCATCGGGGACCACCATGGCAGATTCATGCACTACTTGAACAAAATGCTCGGTGTTTTGAGAATGGCATGGATAAACTGTGAAAATAACAGCTGGTCTTGCGTGACAAGCTGCAAGCACAGCGGCTCAGTCACTTCGAATTTGAGCCAGTTGATCATTTTGAAGTATGAGCCACATTCGAAATTTAAGAAATGATCTACCTGTGGACCGAACATTTAACGAATGCGTCCCGATGCTTCTTTGCGAAGATCTTCTCATAGCCATCTCATAGATCGTACTAGTGGATCTGGGCAACTGCTCGAAGACACTTTATTTGATTTTAATTTTTTAATTAATGTTGTAAAAGTTGAGATTTGGTGGGTAGATACATAAGATCAATGACCTTTGGAGCAAAAATCATGATCGAAACATCATGTTTTAAGATTGGACGAAAAATTTAATAAGAGAACCGCTACACGGTAGGCAGGAAGCATCGATAGGTTGCACAAAAATGTCGACAAAAACTGCAAGCTGGGTTGTATTTGTTGATGATTATAGGTGTAAAATCCGTTTGAATTGAAATCCTAAGTGCTCCTTTTCAAAAGTTATTTATATTTTTATATTTCAAATCGGGGCAAATTGGGGAATAAATATCAAAAGTATTATCTCGTTTGAATTTTTATCATGCAAGATTTCAGGATTCTGCAATTTATCAGCCGCATTAAGTAATTTCCGACATTGATTGCCTTCAAAAATATCTCCTTGATAGCTCTTATGAGATATACCTAATTTATTCGGCCACAATAAAGCTCTATCTTTACCAATTTCCTCAATTTTAACTATACCGTCCCAGAAAAGATGGTTGACAAACCCTTGTAATAGGTGTAGTTCAGGAGGAATACACTTCTGAATTACGTACATGTTATCATCTTCAGTAGTATCGTCTTCAATAAATAAAGGGTGATGAACTGTACTGCAACATACTTTAGATTTTTTTTGTCGCTACCCAAGCTCTTGAATTTAAAGTAGTCATCTTTTAAATGTTTGTAAGCCTTTAAATCAAGATTTTCGTCATCACTGCTTATATCATTTTCCTCAATCATTTTATCATAACGTTTTAATTCATTTAATATGACTAAGCAATAAGGGCAAGGGTAGGAAGCCGTTGCAGTTTGCTGCCCATTGACCAATAGAACGAGCTTTGAGTCTCCAAGAAATTTAAAGGGTATCTCATCGAGTTTCGTCAATTCAACCAAAATTTTAAAATTATCATAGGTCTCTTTCATCCGAGGAACTATGCCTAATAAAAACAATTTAAACACACTACTCAATTTGCGTTTATTTGCCATACTTCCACCAGTTGAGTAAGGTGAAACGTTTTTACTTTTATCCAAGTCATTTTCTTTCAAGTCGTCTTCTGGAATTGATATTGAAAGAGAAATTTTCAAGAAATCTTGTCCTCCATCTGCCATTACTTTTATTTTTGATTGTTCAATGTGTTTAATGTTTCGTTTTTCAAAGATAAAATCTACGAGTTCTGATGCAGTAGCATACACAACTGCCCTCTTTTTAATTTCATCGTTGGATGTTTCGAATTCGTAGAAACCTTCTTTATAAATGTGTTCCAGCATATTAGATTTTTCATACAAATGTTAATTTTATTTTATGGGAACTGATTTTCTACCCGCTGAGCTACGAATGAAGTTAGCCAATTTTTTCATGTAATTTGTAGACGATCCAGTATTAGCTTGGAAGTTATCTAATCTTTCGGCAGAAAATCTTACTTCTTTATCTTTTTTATTTATTTACAGTTACCCGAACCTTCGATACAAGAGTATTTAACACGAGCTTATCTTCAGCCTTGTTATCATTGTTGAATATTTTTCTTTTCAAAAGTTTAGTTATTATTTGGTTGATATAACTGACCGCACATGAAAGGCGTGCGAATGCATATTTTTTTATTTACACAGGGTCTATGATCATCTCACCAATATGACACAAAAAACAATGCACTAAACTCCTGAAATCCTTCACTAAATGAAGAATGGATTGAGTTAAATTATTAGGTGCATAAAAGAATTGTAAGAAGCAAATGCTATGATAGAATATTTTTCAAAATGACACGAATCAATTCTAAAACATTACTTATGAAATTCACAAATTTTGCAAGCTAAAAAACATAGCCCAATTAAAATCGCAACTGAGGCGTGAATGTGTAAAAAGGGTGCAACAACCCATCATTTAGGGACGCCAGCGGTTAAGCATATACTAAAAACGGCTAAAAATGCAAACTTGTCACGATTACTTTGAATTTTCATAAGACTTTCAAGATTAAGGACCGAGTTTGTATGTCAGCATCATCCTTGTTAAATGATTTCTGATTTTTAGGGTACAAATTTTTTCTGACTGAAATACTCGTATTTATGAAGAAACTAATTATTTTTTAATTGCAGATTTTTTTTTTTTTTTTGTCTTATTTTTGAATAAACGAAAATAAATTTACAAGCCTTCAAAAAGCTTTTTTAAATATCAACATTGTAAAAAAATAATATATACGTTATATATGATCTAAATGTCTATTTACATATGTTTAAAAACTTTTAAACTTAAATTTTGTTTTTTGTAGAAACCACCTTTACAATGCGTCAACTGTCTCTGAATGAGCAAGCGTCTTAAATCTTTTTTCTTTGTTTTTCAAGTTGCTAATTCAAAAACATTTATTTCATTGTCTTTGTTTTGCTTGTAAAATCTATGAAAACTGTAGTCGCTTAAAACATCCCATCATATTTATTATTTTGTAAGTGTTCTCAACTGGCTATAACCAGAGACTATAAATTTGAGAGACTTTGTAATCTAAAAAATTCACATTCCGAAAGGATCGAATTCCGTTTCCCTCCGTCAAATCACTTATATTTTTTGAGAGAAATTAAACACATAAATATATTGAGATTACAAGTTCTCCTAGACTTAAAGTCTCTGCTATAACTCTAAGATACTATGTACTTATGCATTTATTCGTGTGCTAAATCTTATACTCCGTGTTTTATAAATTTTAACAGATATCTATCGACACAGCAGTAATATTCGCCCTAATTCACCATCAGAAGCACGCAGCTCAGGCGTTTCTTCTACTGGTTCTGCTCGAAGTCATGGAAGTCACAGCTTGCATTATACCTGGCAGTTTGGGCCGTCAGCAACTTCAAAAGTAGCATAAGTTTCCACTAATACATGGTATTAAATAAATGTTTTAGAAAATTTGTATAAGTACAACAACACTAACAATTTAGAAGATTAATAAAAAAATCCCAACTTTACACTTTAACGTTATGTACTTAGCTGAGCTTTAATTAATTTGTTTTTATACCCTACACCGAGGGTATATTCACTTTGTCTCTCCGTTTGTAACACAAAGAAGGGGGCTTGGCAGGTATAGAAAAGTATATATTCTTGATCAGCGTCACCACCTGAGTCGATTTAGCTATGTCCGTCTGTCTGTCTGTTGAAATCAGGTTTACTAAAAAATCAAGAAAGCTAATTAAATGAAACATTCACACACAAGTCACATCTTCTTGCAGGCATCTTGCTATTGAAAATGGGCGAAATCGGTTAACGGACATGCCTACCGCCCATACTCTATGTATATTTACCCAGGCCAATTTTGAAAAAAGTTGTAGCGATTTTGATGAAACTTGGTGAATTGTGAACCAAATTAGGATTAGACTGGGTTTCAAGTTTCCAAAGAATCGTACAGGGGCGTGGCACAGCCCTAAATTTTATCATTTATGCTACCATATCTTGTAAGCCGTTCAAGATATTGCGATGAAATTCAGTAAATGGATACATATCAAGTATATCTTGAATTGTGATGAAAGTGGGCAGAATCGAAATAGTGGGCGTGGCACTTTTCAACTGTTAAAAATGTTGATTCAAAATCGATTATTGTTATAGATAGTGTGCTATGAGAGTAATCTTCATAAAATTTGGTGTATAGATTTCAGTTACTATAAGCTTTAAAAATATATAAATTTTTTTTTTTTAACAATAATAACAATAATAGAGTTCAGCTACTACAGCTATTATAGCCTTCTTAGCTATTTAGCATTGAAGTTTTATACCAAGTAAAAAGCTTATTCAATAAAAAATGGAATAGAAAAAATTATCATGCACATTAATTTCTTATTTATTTTATAATTTTTTCTTAGCTTTATCGCACTTTCTCAACATACCCACTCACACCATGTAAAAATAGACTTATAGATATTAAAATAATTATATGTATAAATTTACGTGGTCCAAGGCATAAATGTTAGAAAAAATTTACCCAGGATGCTGTGGGGCTCGGACAACACAAACAAAAAAATTCACACCAACATTAAGCTACAAATTTAGCTACAGTTAGTTTTCAGTCTAAGCTTGAGTTGACCTTTCGACAAGCTAATGTTAAACTTCGCAATTAATTATAAGAGTTGTCATGCGATTAAAAGGAGCTGTAGCCATATAATTAGTTCTACTAACCGGTTGGTAAAATAACTGATAAGAGTTACGAGTACTCCTCCGATTACTATTAAAATGTATATAGTTAAGAAGCTCTGGTGCAGCAAGAGACCCAGTTACAAGTTGATGCAGATAAAGTATATCCGCAATATTTCTACGCGAGCTCAAAGACTGCATAGGTAATAACTTTAAACGATCCTCATAAGGAGGAAGGTTTAAAGGGTCAATCCAATTTAAGCCATTGAGAGCAAAACGAATAAAATTTTTTTGAATTCTTTCAATTCTATTGGCTGGCGTACTCTAAAGCGGCCCTCACACAATCAGTATTACTGACAGTATTTTGCATACTGACAGTATTTTGCATACTGACAGTATTACTGATCGTATGAGGTGAGTACTGATGTACTGTCAGTATAGAAAAACGATACTGATGACTGATGAAAAAATCGGATATTACTGACGAAGTTTTTAAATACTGACAGTAATACTGATGGTGTGAGGTGAATACTGACAGTTCATCAGTATTATTTGCACAGGAAAGTGGCCAAAAAGTGGCATGCAACTTTTTGGGGCAGATCCGGCTGAAAGTTGGTCAGAGGGTGCAAGTAGGCACGGGAAAAGTTCCTCATTCAGTGGCATGGAACATTGCGTCCAAGGGTATGGTCGTCCGATGCTTAGCTGGAGGCGTGGTGCAAGTTTGGATGGAATCTGCCCCAAAAAGTGGCATGCCATTTTCGGCTGTCGGTCACGTAGCCGGAGCATAGTTCGCACCTTCACCAGTCGAATGTCAAAAAAACTGATTACTGACAATAAACAATACTGACCGTGTGAGTGGTACACTGACAGTAATGTAAATACTGTCAGTAATTATACTGTCAGTAATATTGATCGTGTGAGGGCCGCTTAAGTGAGGGCGCACTATTGTATTATATAAAGTCACCGTTACGGCTATTAAATTATTTTGCCCACCTCTTAATAAAGCCAAGCAGAGATGAGGATTTTTTACAAATTTGATTAATATGCTCATTAAAAGTCAACTTAGTATCAAAATGTATACCTAGGTCTTTGACTACATCGATACGACAAATATTTTTATCTTTTAATTTATAATCAAATTCCACAATAGTTTTCTTCCTGGTAAAAATCATAGCTTGGCATTTATCAGGATTAAGATGTAAGTTATTCTTAGAACACCAAACTTCAAAGGATTTCAAGTCAGACTGAAGTGGAATAGTGTCACCAACCCCGTTTACGTTCCTGTAAATTTTCATTTCATCTGCATATACTAACAGATGGGAGTTTTTAATAACATGTGTAACGTCATTAATTGCTAAAATGAACAGGAGCGGCCCCAGGTGGCTTCCTTGTGGAACACCTGATGTCGCGCTAAATGGGGAGGAAAACACTCTCCTAAATTTTATTTGATACGTGCGATCAGATAAATAAGATTCAATAGAGCTGACAAAACTTAAGGGAAATCCAAGCTTCTTTAACTTAAACAAAATCAAATTATGTGGTAATTTGTCAAATGCTTTACTGAAGTCAGTGTAGATGCAGTCAACTTGCCCACCAGAGTCTAAAGAGCTTAATGCAAAAGAAGTGAAATCAAGGAGGTTAGAAACTGTAGATCTGCCATTAACAAAACCATGCTGACGAGTTGCTACTTATGACTTCACTACAGCACACCTCAACCTGATCGTATATAATATGTTCAAAAATGTTCGGTATTGATGATAACTTAGCCACGGGCCTGTAGTTTGAAACATCATTTTTACACCCTTTCTTGAAAATGGGGCTAATGTATACATTTTTCCAAAATTTAGGAAAATGGCTTTCTTGAATTGATCTATTAAATAAAATACTGAGGGGCTGACTCAGCACAGAGCTGCAGTTTACTAAAACTGTCGCAGGAATACCATCCAGCCCGGAGTTGAAGTCATCATCAACAGATGAAATATATTTCTCTATGAGGTCAGGAGAGAAAGATATCTCATTAACCGAAACTAAAGGGTCGTTATCCATATATTCAAAATAGTTGATTTCAGGGCTAAATAAATCCGTTTAAAACGATTCATTAAACAAATTAGCAAACAACCCGGCTATAACTTGTGGGTCGCTAGTGAGCCCATCAACTGTTTCAGATGGAAATCCGTCAGATTTTTTTTTAGAATTAATAAAACCCCAAAAATTCTTGGGATCATGAAGAATATTCAGCCTAATTTTATTCAAATATTCAGAATAAACCAAAGCTGACATATCTTTAAATTCAAGAAACAGTCGCTGATAAGCAACAAGGTCATTACGGTCCTGGCTACAAACGTATTTATTCCATGCCCTTTTACGGCCATTGCGAACTTTTTTCAAATCCTTTGTATACCAGAGGTACGAGGAATTATTAACGTACTTCCTTGTATATGGAACCGACAATGCTATGGCAGTAAAAAGTTCACCATAGAAAAATTTAATGCAATCATCAAATGTATTGTTATTAAAAAAAGTGAGTAAGTCGTCTAATTTATTTCTTAAATTTTCATTCAATTTTAAAAAGTCAGCTTTCTTAAAATTGAATTCGTAAATATTAATGGATTAGTCAAATTATCATTGTCAGATTGGTACACAATACTCAAAGGTGGATGATAGGAATCTACCGTAGACAGAGCATGGATAGCATTTCTTACAACAACATTGCTACTATTTGTAGCCAAGACTAAGTCAAGTTATCGTCCATGGCAATTAGTTATACAACTTACTTGTTGTAAATTTGAAAGTATTTCGTCAACAAAAATTTGTTGTTGTCGAGTTTTTGGACAAGATGCATAAGAATATGTACCATCGTCCGAATGAGTCCATTTTAGGTAAGGCAGATTAAAGTCACCTAACAACAAAATGTCGTCATAAGTGTCTAGTTCATTAATAATATATTCTACGGCCATCGAAAGACATTCGTAGACATCTGCGCTACTATTTGGAGGAACATAAGTGTTAAGAATGTATAAATTAGAGTTACAATGTGTAACCTTAACACATAACAGTTCAATATTAGATGCACAGGCAATTTCAACTAATGAACTGGTTAAATGATTTTTATAGCTATTAGGACGCCTCCACCAACAGAAGAAAGATCTTCCAGGTGCCTGTCTCTTCTAAAAACATGGAAACTATTATCAAAAAGTTCCATATTGAGAAAACTGTTGTTTAACCAAGTTTCGGTAAGCACGATAATATCCTAAGAGAAATTCTGAAATGATAAAAAGATATCTTGCGTCTTGGAACGCAAACCCTTTACATTTTGATAGTAAAGGGATAGCCGTTGCAGTTTTTTTAATTGGAACGTGCAGTTTTATCATTTTTTTTCGATTTAAATTCTGAAATATAGATATTATCCACCCATGCTTTAGATTTAAGAATGGCAGAAACATAAGAAGATGCCACTGTTATTTTAAAAGACGCATGAGTTGGTTTATTACCGAGTTTCCTGCAAGAAACGAAGGCGTCGGCAGGAATAATTTGATTTTGTCTGATAAAATTTTTAACGCTGTCAGAGGTAGTGTTGGAATGAAGTTGTGAAATAAAAATCGATTTTAACCTTGGTAATGCCTGCAGGGAAACCGGAGGCACAGAGCTATCAATCGCAACATCCACCCGCGGATTAGCCGAAATTGACAGAGGATTATTTATAGTGGAGGAAGGAGATGGAAGATTGTTACTAGAGATTACAGCGGGAAAATTGGGAGTGGGTGAAGAGGTATTTAGAGAGCAATCCACGGGAGTTTTGTCACGACTGACGGCCGCACCGCCCACCCTCCCCACATTACCCAGATTTTTATTTAATTTCTTTTTAGACTTTCTTTTCTTTTTTAAGGAAATAGCTTGTTTAGGTAAAGTGGAGATCGAAGGAGTGGAAGCAAAAACCATAGCAGCCTCGGTAATAGTTTTATTTTGCAAACTAACATCCGGTGAAGTAGCCTCATTAAGGCTTTTTTTCAATTTGGGGATAATAGTTAAGAATATCTCTGAAATTATTATTCAGATTGTTAAAATTTTCCCCAAATTGATTAATTTTTTTGTAAAAGACCGACGGGGAAAGGGGTCTGCAAGATGGACAGTACCATTGCAGGCCCGAATGGACAGAGCATAATAAATCAGTAATAGATTTTGCTAAGTTTGCACAAGAGGCATGAAACACCTGTTCACAGGGACCTGAACAGGGAAGAAACATAGAATTCAATATATTTTGGCTTTTGCACTGATCTCCTAGAGAACAAGTTAACAAATTTTCAGAGGAAAAATAATCCATCTTGAAATCTTAAAAAAAAAAGAAAGCAATTTAAAATATTTTTAGAGCAGTGCAAAAAGGAATAAAAATCAAGCAAAAATTCACCCGCTAAGCAGCGGGTGAATTTCACAACAGAGCTTAAAGTCTAGCTTTGTATACGAACAAAGCACAAAAGCGAATCAAAAACAAAACTGTTGCACTGCTTACCAGCGCTGCCACTTTGCTACTATCGTAGCAAATTTGCTACACTTAAGCAAAAAATAACACATTTGCGACTTTGCTACCCACTCTCATCAAATGTATCAATTTTGCTACATTTTTCCCATTTCCATATAATTTTGTATTATTCATATAATTTTTCTTACTTTTTCTCCTGCAATTTTTTAATTAAACACATTTTTCAATTTATTGGCAACTCTGTATCAGCACTAGCTGAATTGTGAACTAAACAAAGTTTTCATGATTTCTAATGCCAGTTACTTTTCAAAAAAATTGCTTGCTTTGCCACACAGCAGTGCATCTGCAGAGCGAATTTTTTCAGACCTCAATTTAATAAAAAATAAAAAAAGTAACTCCTACAAAATAGATACCATAGATTTTATAATGGCTGCAAAATGTTTGATCTCAAATAAGGACACTTTATAGATTATAATCAGATGAATTATATAATATGTTTATGAACTATTAAGCCCAATTTCCATGTGATCTTATCTTATCTTATCCAATATCATTGATATCAAATCAAATTTTTGTAAGAAAGAAAAAGCATGCGAACAGAACCTAATGCGCTTGGAGAATGCGAGAGTGAATAGCATACATTTGCTATCTTCATTGCATGTGATGTCCTCCCTGATATTTGATAAGATAAGATAAGATCACATGGAAATTGGGCTTTATATTTATTCTTATTTATGTGAATTGTAATTTGTTAATCACATTTATGTTATGTACTGTTGCACCATTCTGATTTCAATGTGATATTTTCGCATAATTGAATAATACAGGTTTATGCAAAAGTCAAATGCTGCTTCTTCCATAGTTGGTTTAATGTCAGAATTGATCAACCACAACAAAAAGTGAAAACGTTTTTATGCGATTTGATTTTTTTGTGAAAAATAAATATTTAACAAAAATTCATTAAAATTTGAATAAATTTGTTTTAAAATATAAATTAATTTGCTTCCGCGGATTTCTCGAAGGAAATGATTGCAAAATACGCATAAATTGTTCATTGCATGTTTTTATTTGTAGAACATTAACGGCTGCTTTTAGCACTGCGCAGCTGATATTCAATCGCGATATAATTAAAACTAAAGTACGCTGCCACTTTCCTAAGCCCGCGAAGTAAAGCGCATAAATGTACATGGCTGGGAAGCATCAGAGGGACGTCATGTTTTAATGCAGTGGATACTTAAGGGACGAGATGTGTTATCGTATTAGAGGTAGAAAACGGCAAATTTGTTGAGTTCTTTAATTCTTTAACAAAAACAAAATAGTTTATTTCAACTTTAAATAAACTAAAAAATAGATTAAAGTTACGAAACTTAAAATTAAGTTTTTTGTTTACCACCCAAGAACGTTGCAGACGATAAGCATAAGAAGCTAATCATGCTTCAGCGTTAGTATGAAACTCAACATCACTAAATATGTTTCGTGGCAGCGCTGCCGCAACATGAGGTTCCATTAAAGCGTCTGAGGAAATCAGATTTGTGACTCGAATTGTAATTGTTTTTTTTGCTTTGTTTAACAATTCTGACATTCGTAAATCTGACTTTTGACTAATGACTTTTTTGAGTTTGACAGCTTTCGAAAACCTTTATAGTTGAATCATGATATTTTCATTTCATAAAAAAGTTTATGTTAAGTTTACTGTTCAATAAACGATAGTTCAGTCAATTATTGACTTTTGCTACGCTGCTCGCCGTTTTGCTACGCAATTTTGCTACAAAAAATTTATCCAAAGTGGCAGCACTGCTGCTTACACTGATTTATTTTGCTTGCAGAAAGTTAGTTAATATTAACATGTATGTATGTTTGTGTGTAACGCAAAATAAACAAAAACACAAAATTAAAGCAAAATTATTAATATAATCATGGAATTTTTCAGAAACGACACTATATTAAACACAAAATTTATTAATTATCAACTAAGCAAAAATTATTAGAAAATAATAATAACAAAATCACAATACACTTAAAAAACACTACCGACACTGACAAAGAGACGAAGTCACCTGACGGGATTGCATCAGTGGGCGTGGCACCTCCCATATTAACATAAATTTGTAAGCGTTGTTTTAAGTGAACTATTGCAGCAATTGCTATGAAATTCAATGTAAGTGTTTCAGTTGCCATAGAGTATATCTGAATCAAAAGTGGCTGAAGTAACACCAGTGGGCGTGGCATCTCTCCTACAAATAAAGTACGGTTAGTGGCATATTTATCGAAATATGTGATTAATCATACTAAAATTTGGTGCAAGGGGTTTGCTTATGGAAAGCAATTTCTGGATCAAAACCGGGCTGGATTGTACCAGAGGGTGTGTCACCGCCCTAAAGTGGGCGTGGCATATTTAAAATTTTTCATTTCTATTCGTTTTTTTCAACATTTTCCATATTCCTTCGACTTTTTCAACCCTTGAACTTTTTCCAGTATATCCTATATGTATTTGTTCGACTTTTTCAACCTATTTTAACTTTCTTCATAAGTATCTTTATTTTTTCGACTTTTTCATCAATCTTGACTTGTTTCAAATTTTTTCAACCTCTTTCAGCTTTTTAGTGTTTTTCAATCTCTCTCAACTTTTTTCAACATTTTGCATATATTTTCAACTTTTTCCTTTAACATTTTTCAACCTTTGTCAAACTTTCTAAAATTTCACATTTTTTTCAACTTATTCAACCTCTTCAACGTCTTTTTAACATTTATTTAAAAGGTATTTCCAATGCAGTGTAGGGTATGTGAGTTTCGGCCTGGCCGAAGATAACACCTTAACTTGTTAATTTTAGGTGTCCCATTTTAACGCTTTTTGTAGTAAATGTTGCAAATGACACATAGGACTCCAGCACACGAGTCGCCGCGTCATTGTAGCGTACAGCAGGCGTATGTTGCGCGCAGTACGAGAGGTAAGAAGAAGTTCACACACGACTCGTCATCGTCACTTTGCCACTAACGTGGCCGCTTTGTTGGAGCAAGTCATAATATTCAAATCGCATGCAAAACAATTTTCAAAAAAATAAACAAAATATCTTGCGTACTCTAACGAAACTTTACCGAAAGGCGGCACTAGACTTGTACAAATAAATGTCATGTTCTGGAATTCTTCACTCGATTTTCGAAAATGTATTCACATTAGCGTATATCCTCATTTAAAAAATTGAAAACAAATAGTTTAATGGAAATTCTTGCTGACAATTTCAAATTATAGTGTATTAAGGTTAATTTATTGAAAACAACAATGGATTTGAGCTGTTACACTAGAAACACCAAAGCTCTACTCGCGCAGAGACCATGATGTCTTTACTTTTACATATATAGGCTTAAAAAATAGCGGTAAACTTTTTTCGATACTTCCTTATGTGTACATAAGGAAAATAGAAAAAAAATTTTATGAGTAAAAAATCAAATTTTCTTCTTTTTTTTGGCCAAATTCCGAAAAATTAAAATTTTGCATCTCTGGTAGAAACCCTAGCAGTATTTTTTATTTTATTTTTTTTTAATGAGGATATTTCCGAATATGAATAAATATTTGAAAATCGAGTGTTCCCGAAGAGTTCTAGAACATGCCATTTATTTGAACATGTCTAGGCGACATCCATCGTTGAAGCTGGCCCTGCACACCTAGCTCTTGCCTCAGCTTAGCTCAGGTAAATAGGGTGGGGTTAAATCTTGAGCGTGAATGGAGTCAGTTACATTATGTAAAAAATTTGTGTGTATAGGTTAAGATGATATGAACACAACAAATATCAAAGAAATATGTTCAAGACACTAAATACACAATCTAAAAGAAATTATTAAAACTAATATTGAATGCCTTGGACTATCAATATTGACGGAAGATTTAAATTTTTACTCATTTCTAATACCCGCCCAACCTGGTAACAATTTATATTTTATATTAATATTACTAGCCCACTCTGCTAAAGAAAGCCCTTGAACCATTACGTACTTAACTTCTCGAGACCACAAAAAAGCTTATATGTTAATTAGGTTATACGAGTATAATAATTCATCTTTACGTTCCGGGTTCTTTTTGTTGGAAATACGTACACTTTTCCTTATGTTTATTTGAAATACCATACAGTCTGTCAAGTACATAATTGTTTGCAAATAATTTGATATAAGCAAAAACAAAATTTTATGGAACAAAAATAAAAACAGTAGCAATTTCATAGTGTCAAATAATTAGTTACAAAATGCACGGAACATATGAAGGAACTAATAAGCTTATAAGGAAAAAATTCAATACTTGATGTGTCCACCACAAACATTAATCACGACTTGTGTCCTCCTTGGAATAAACAAAATAAGTTTTTTAAATCATATTCTTCCAGTATATTTTTATCTATTCCTCCTAATACCTTATTTTAGAGCGATTCTATTTGCTGGAGCCCGTTTTGAAACGTTTTTTTTTTTTAATAGGTCCCATCGTTTTCGTTCGGCTAGGTTGGCTAGATAAAAGTGTGTAATACCCACTGTGAAGTGTGGGAAGTTCCCCGTGATAGTATGGGGATACAAGCGAGTATCATGGCAAGGCGTTGGTGAACTGAAAGCATTTGCCGATGTCATGACGAAGAAGTTTTACTTTAACACTCTTCAAAGCGAATTGAAAACAAGTTAAGGTGTTATTTTCGGCGAGGCCGAAACTCACATACCCTACACTGCACTGAAAGTACATTTTCATCAAATGTTAAGAAAACGTTGAAGAGGTTGAATAAGTCGAAAAAAATGTGAAATGTTAGAAAGGTTGACTGAGGTTGAAAAATGTTGAAAAGTCGTAAATATATGCAAAATGTTGAAAAAAGTTGAGAGAGGTTGAAAAACTCTAAAAAAAGTTAAAGAGGTTGAAAAAATTTGAAACTATTCAAAATTGATGAAAAAGTCGAAAAAATAAAGAAACTTATGAAGAAAGTTGAAAGAGGTTGAAAAAGTCGAACCAATACATATAGAATATATTGGAAAAAGTTAAAGGGTTGCAAAAGTCGAAAGAAAATGGAAAATGTTGAAAAAATCGAATAAAAATGAAAAAATTTTAATATGCCACGCCCACTTGTCCAATTCCGCCCACTTTTGGTTCAACAAATTATATTTGTGATCGACATCCTCATATTAAATTTCAGCACAATAGCTTGTATAGTTTGCGATATATGCTGCAGTATAATTTAAAATTTAGGGCGGTGACACACCCACTGGTACAATCCAGCCCGGTTTTGATCCAGAAATAGCTTTTCATAAGCAAACCCCTAACACCAAATTTTAGTATGATTGCTCACTTATTTCGATAAATATGCCACTTACCGTATTTTTCTGTATGGGAGGTGCCACGCCCACTGGTGCTATTTCAGCCTCTTTTGATTCAGATATACTCTATAGCAACGGAACCACTTTCATTAAATTTCATAGCAATTGCTGCAATAGTATACTTAAAACAGCGCTTACAAATTTATGTTAATATGGGAGGTGCCACGCCCGCTGATGCAATTCTGTCAAAACTAATTTATTTTTAAAGCCTATAGTAACTGACATCTAAACACCAAATTTTATGAAGATTACTCTCTTAGTACACTATTTATAACAATAAATAGTTTTTGCTTATATGGGAGTTGCCACGCTCCCAGGTACTATTGTACCAAATTTTTGTAATAAAAGACCTTACAGCAAGTATATCTACCTCATTAAATTTCATCACGATTACGTTGTTCGTTCTCTTAATATAAAGTTTATAAATATTGTGGGTGGTGCCACGCCCTTCAACGAGTTTTTTCAATAAAGAGATTGAGCTTGTATTGATGACAGCTTTCAGCGGCATCATCTCCAAGATTTTTATGAAAATCGTTTGTGCCAATTTTGAGATATATGGAATCAAAATTTTTAGCAGTTGAAAAGTGCCACGCCCACTTTTTCAATTCAGCCCACTTTTACCTCAACTTAAGATTCATTTGATATGTATCCGTTTACCAAATTTCATAACAATATGTTGCACGGCTTACGAGATATGGTGGTATAAAGGTTAAAATTTAGAGCTGTGCCACGCTCCTGTAGGAAGCTTTGAAAACTTGAAACCTAACCTAATCCTATTCTTGTTCACATGTGCATCAAATCACCAATTTTCATCAAAATCGCAGCAACTTTTTTCAAAATTGACCTGGGTATATATACATAGGGTATGGGCGGTAGGCGTGTCCGTTAACCGATTTCGCCCATTTTCAATAGCAAGATGCCTGCAAGATGTGACCTGTGTGTGAAAGTTTCATTCCATTAGCTCTCTTGGTTTTCCCGTAAACCTGATTTCAACAGACAGACAGACAGACAGACAGACGGACAGACAGACAGACAGACAGACATCGCTAAATCAACTCAGGTGGTGACGCTGATCAAGAATATATATACTTTTCCATACCTGCCACGCCTCCTTCTATGTGTTACAAACGGATGGACAAAGTGAATATACCCTCGGTGTAGGGTATAAAAAGTGCTCATAATTTCAGGTTCACTGTCACTTAAAAGGCTGTAACAAACCTTTCCGCCAGGGTCTTGGCTCAACGGTGTCCAAGGTTCGTGTACAAAAATTTGTGTTTTGCAGGTGGCTAACAAAGGTCTTTTCCGGGAGTTTAATAAAAACGTTACTGCGTTTTAGTTTCAAAAATCCACCTTATTTTAATAGTTTTAATAATATAAATTCACCGGTGTAAAAATTAATATTTAGCAAGAGAGGAATAATACGTTCAAAAATACTTATTCTCCTAGATTTTTGCCTGGTTTTGCCGTTACCCCGTGTCCGCTGATGTCCCTTACTTGGCCAGCAACGTCTTATTGTACCTATGACAGCCTATTCTTTCGTTTTACTACGGCGCACAAGTACCACGCAAAGGCGACAATATACTTGCGCGACGGATGCGCTGACTGTGATGGCCTACTCTTCCTTGACGGCGCTTTATTACTGTATCCAAGTACAACGCAAAGGCGACTTGTACTTGTATACGTTAATTCAACGTACCCGTCGACCTATTCTCTCGACGGCGGTGTCTTACTACGGCGCACAAGTACCACGCAAAGACGACAGTACACTTGCTCGGCGGATGCGCTGACTTTGACGGCCTACTCTCTTGACGGTGCTTTACTACTATATACAAGCGCAACGTAAAGGCGACTTGCCCTTGTATACGTTAACCCCGCTTACCCGTAGACCTACTTTCTCGACGGCGGCGTCTTACTACGGTGCACAAGTACCACGCAAAGGCGACTTGCACTTGCATACGTTAATCCAACGTATCCATCGGCCCTACTCTCTCGACGGCGGCGCACAAGTACCACGCAAAGGCGACGATACACTTGTGTGACCGCGGTTATCTGTTTGAATGGTGTACCCAAGCACCACGCAAAAGCGACTTGCACTTGTGTCCTCAATTCACTGCTGAAACCTAATAGAGAATTTATTGATTAGTATTTAGGGTTCTTACTTCTGCTGCTAGGATGATGGTGAACTGGTCGCTGCTGTGGTCTTCCGAAGAATGAAAAATCTAAGTTACGATCAGCGCTGCCACTTTGCTACTATTGTAGCAAATTTGCTACACTTAAGCAAAAAATAACACATTTGCGACTTTGCTACCCACTCTCATCAAATGTATCAATTTTGCTACATTTTTCCCATTTCCATATAATTTTGTATTATTCATATAATTTTTCTTACTTATTCTCCTCCAATTTTTTAATTAAACACATTTTCCAATTTATTGGCAACTCTGTATCAGCACTAGCTGAATTGTGAACTAAACAAAGTATTCATGATTTCTAATGCCAGTTACTTTTCAAAAAATTGCTTGCTTTGCCACACAGCAGTGCATCTGCAGAGCGAATTTTTTCAGACCTTAATTTAACAAAAAAATAAAAAAAGTAACTCCTACAAAATAGATACCATAGATTTTATAATGGCTGCAAAATGTTTGATCTCAAATAAGGACACTTTATGGATGCCTTAAATAGATTATAATCAGATGAATTATATAATATGTTTATGAGCTATTAAGCCTAATTTCCATGTGATCTTATCTTATCTTATCCCATATCATTGATATCAAATCAAATTTTTGTAAGAAAGAAAAAGCATGCGAACAGAACCAAATGCGCTTGGAGAATGCGAGAGTGAATAGCATACATTTGCTATCTTCATAGCATGTGATGTTCTCCCTGATATTTGATAAGATAAGATAAGATCACAGGGAAATTGGGCTTTATATTTATTCTTATTTATGTGAATTGTAATTTGTTAATCAAATTTATGTTATGTACTGTTGCACCATTCTGAATTTCAATGTGATATTTTCGTTTTATAAAAAAGTTTATGTTTAGTTTACTGTTCAATGAACGATAGTTCAGCCAATTATTGACTTTTGCTACGCTGCCCGCCGTTTTGCTATGCAATTTTGCTACGCTGCTCGCCGTGTTGCTACGCAATTTTGCTACAAAAATTTTATCCAAAGTGGCAGCACTGGTTACGATCTGTCGCAAGTCACCTTTTGTCCGTAGCTTTTTTTCTGCAATAAAGCTTAAGCAGCTGTTCGCTGAATTTTGTCATGACAGCTGTTGAGCAGGGCCACCGTATGTCGATTCTTTTTATGTCAGATTGAATTATGTGTACTTATGCTATTACAACTACGCTTTGCCGCGTTGTGCCTTATTGATCTTATTTTATTTAATTATTTTATTTGAGCTTGAATTTTATAATTATTAATTAATTAAAATACCGAAAATAAAATGTTATGTTTCTTGTGCGTTTTCGACGCGCTGCTATTGAAGTTGTGGGTGGAAACGAATTCTGACTTCCATCTTCACAAGGCCGAAAAGGTAAGATCAAAATTGTATCAGGTCAATAATCTTATGCCGGATCTGGGTGCTGTATTATTACAGTAAAATGATGGGTCCAAGGGACTGATATGAACCCCTTTCGAAAATTAATGGACACACTGAAAAAAAAAAAAGTTGCAAAACGGGCTCCAACAAATGAAAACGCTCTAATAAGAGTTATTAAGGAGGAATGGACAAAAATATACCGGAAAAATATGATTTACAAAAATTTATTGCATCTATTCCAAGAAGGATGCAAGCCGTAATTGATATTCGTGGTCCACATATCAAGTATTGAAGTTTTTCTTATAATTTTATTAGTTTCTTCATATCGCTCACTTACTTCAAGACTGGCATTACTCAAAAAACGTGATTTTTGAGTTAATGATGCAGAAATATCCACCATTTCATGTATTATTTTGTGTGAAAAAATCAGAAAAGTATCTCATAAACTTCACTTTCATATAAAAAGCAACTTATTGAAAGCTTTAAATGCGTTTTTCTCCCACTTTATTTTTTTTTAGTTATGCCAGTCTTGAAGTAAGTGAGCGATATGTTCCGTGCATTTTGCAATGAATTATTTGACACCATGAAATGGCTAGTGTTTTTTTTTGTTCCATAAACTTTTGTTTTTGATTATATCAAATAATTTTTTGTTGTTTTTTAATAAGGAATTAGTAAGAGAATTGGGTAAAAAAAAATTTTCAAAAAATATATGCATGTTTTTTTTTTTCATTCAATATGAAAGTGAAAATTGTGTTTCATAATTTATTTTTCAAACAATTACTTGACCGACTGTACATAAATTTTTTTCTTTTTAACTTTTTGAAAATGTTTTAAGCGAATATCTCAAAAATTTCAATCAATTCAAAGAATTTATCGGCTTTTATATCGAAATTCCCGATATAACTTTGGAAAATATAAATTTTTTTCTGTTGCTACAAGATGTTAAATTTGATTCAAAGCTTGAAGAAAATGCTTTGTATACCAAAAGAAAAACACAAACGAAGTTTCGTTGTCACAGTTGTAAAGAAGTTGGTCATTTTAGCAAAAACTGTCCAAACAAATCTAATAAGGGCAGCTATTATAAAGGACAGAAGGCGAATCATGTTCTTTTCACATCGCTCTTTGCTAATCATGACAATAATAACAACGAATAGTATATTGATTCTGGCGCTACAGTGCATGTGACAAATGAGCCGTTCAGAGCACACATCGATTAACTCCATAAAACAAAAAGTTGAGAAAAACGTGTAAACAAATTCAATCTTCCATACATTGTGTGTGGCGAACGAATAATAAATGTTTGCATTTGTAATGTTCAACCAATTTTTTTATCCAAATTTATAATAAATACGAAAAGAAGAGTTCTAATAAATTACTGCAGCGCAAGAAAATTAAAAATTTTGAAAAGTGGAGTTAATCGAAGTGTGCACTGAGCGGCTCAAATAATAAAAAGTTATTGTCGAATATAAACAAAGTATACAACAAAGAAATAATGGTAGCTATCGAAGAAAAAATTGAGGTGGAATGTGTAGGCTCAGCAAATTTGCTGTTGTACAACGGTACAAACAAGTCACAAAAAGCAGAAGTGAACAATATTGAGTATAAACCAAGACTATGCACAAATCTTTTATCTGTAATCAAATAACGATAAATGGCAATAAAGTTATTTTTGAGTTTATGCAAAATATTTGGTAATAAAAATGAATTATTTGCTACATGCATAGCCGCATGCGGATCTTAGCTGCAACAAGATAGTGGTCGGAGTCAATGTTGACCCCCCGAATTGTACGCACATCCAGAATGCTTGAAGCGTGCCTTGCGTCGATCACAACATGATCAATTTGGTTTTTCGTTTTTTGATCCGGGGATAGCCAGGTGGCCTTGTGAATGTCGAGGTGTTGAAATCTGGTACTACTAATTACCATGTTTCGCGCCACGGCGAAGTCGATCAGTCTCAGACCGTTGTTTGAAGTGGTCTCGTGGAGACTGAACTGACCGACTGTAGCGCCAAAGATGCCTTCTCTTCCGACCTTCGCGTTAAAATCGCCGAGGACTATTTTTACATCGTGGGTCGGACAACGGTCATACACGTCCTCTAGGCTCGCGTAGAAATCATCCTTGGTGGCATCGTCCTTTTCCTCCGTCGGGGCGTGCGCGCAAATTAGGCTTATGTTGAAGAATTTTGCCTTGATACGGATCGTAGCCAGCCTTTCGCTTATTGGCGTGAACCGGGAAACTAGGTGGCGTAATTTTCGACTTACAACGAATCCGCAACCAAATTCGCGCCTCTCCGCATGGCCGCTGTAGTAGATATCACAGTTCGTCCGTTTAGAGCAGCCTTGTCCTTTCCATCGCATCTCCTGGATGGCGGTGATGTCAGCCTTTATTTTTACGAGGGCTTCCGCCAGTTGGATAGTTGCACCTTCCCTATGGAGGGTCCGGACATTCCAGGTGCATATCCGTAAATCATTGTCCGTTTTTCGTTTGCAGTGGTCGTCATCGTAGTGGGGGCTATTATCCGAGGCTGATTTGGTTTTCATTGGAAATGATGATATTGTGTGGTGGGACCCAAACCCTACGCACACATTCCAAGTTTTAAGTCTAGGAGAGACCCGCCTTCTCACAACTAGCTCACCCCCGGACGGGTGTCCAAGGGATCTCCAGAGGATACTTGGCCAAAAAAGGCCGGAAGTTTGTGAGCTGCTTGAACTGCTTGCAAAAGAATCATCTCTGGCCACTCCCAAGTGAGTGGCGATCAGGACTTTCCCCACTTACGTGGACTTCTACAAGCAGCCCAATCCTTGCGGATATAGCTTTTATAAAAATAAGTATAACTTGGAAAATCCTGTATAAATACCCAAAATATTGGTATCATATGGAAGGTAATTAAATAAGGCATAAAATCGGCATATAAGTAATTAAAATTTGTTGTACAGTTTTCGAGATATAACGATTTTTGCAAAATTTTTACCCTTTTTTTTCTAAGAAACGTTAATTTTTCCAAAAAAATTTATGATTAGCATATAACTTTTTTAACACCATAAGAAAGCTCACTTTATTAGCTTTAAAATGGTGTATCAGATGTGCCAAGATTTTTTATATTAATCCATTTTTTACCGGAATGTAAAAAATTGTAGGATTTGTACTAAAATAAATTTAAGCCCAAGTTTCATTATATTTTTTCAAAATACTATGAAGCGCTGAGTTAAAATAGCTATAAATTCTATACTAAAAAACCGCACACTTTGAAATTTTGATATGTTTTTACTTATACTTGGAGCATTATTCCTGATTTTTTCGAGTTTTTTCATGACGGAGAAAGTAGTTCTATGGTGATTTTTTATAAACAATTCGATGTTATATAAACAAATATTGGTACAATCAAAACAGAAAAAAAAATAGTAATAACTACCATGTTCCATATACCACGTACTCAAATTTCATGTAAATCGGTTAAACGGTTCGTAAGATACAAAGAAAAGAAACAAATAACAGGTTGAAAATGTTTTTGACAATAAGTCGAAAAATAAAATTATTTTTGATCCAAAACTTTGCGGAGTGATTTCATTAGTGAATTGCTACTAATATGTCATATTTTCATAAAAAATTAAACACAGTCGAAAAATAGTGATACGTTTCAAAAATTCTATCCCTACTGCGAAATGCGTAAATGGATTTTATCGATTAAATTGTAAAACATTAAGTGAAACTAGAGACTTTAATTATGACAATTATAGTAAGAGAATGATTGCGAAAATTGATCTTAATTTGTGGCGTAGAAGATTCGGCCATGTAAGTGATGATAATATAAAGAAAATAAAAGAATTATCGGTCTGTATGAATTTACAAACAAAAACAACAAAAAATGTGAAGTTTGTGTAAAAGGTAAGCAAACAAGATTACCATTTCGTGAAATTGGACAACGTGCTAAGAATTTACTAGAATTAGTACATTCTGATATAATGGGACCGTTGAGAATGGAATCATATTCTGGTGCCCGGTATTTATTGACTTTTATCGATGATTATTCGAAAAAAGTATTTGTTGTTCCGATAAAGAAAAAATCTGATGCGTATGATGAATTTGTAAAATTCAAAAATCTTGTTGAAAATCAACGCAATTTAAAGATTAAAACGTTTCGATCAGACAACGGTACTGTGAGGATGAAAGTCGGCCCTCGTTTCCATCCTCAAAATGCAGGCACCGTGACATGTGAATACAGCACTATCGCACGCACCGCCACATCACCGCAGTATATTTTTATGCATTTTTACGTTCTTTATATTTAATTATTTTATATTACTTTATTACCAGTATAAATATTTGATTTGTTTTGAGACTAATAATTATTATATTAATAATTTTTGTTTTGAACTTTTTAGTCATTTATACAACCAACATGACAAAGATAACAAGTGGATCAATTTAGCCTGGTAATTGGTGACATATGTTTCGGATATTACCACGTATATACATATTTATATGCATATACATAGCCTCATCAGACCAGTTTTGGTTAAGTTGTACTGAGAATCGAACACCCGACCGTATGCATTTTTGAATTGCGACGGCCGCTCTAACACTTGAGCTATTGGGTATGTGACATTGATGTGTAAAAAGTACGTGTTTCTTTGGATTTCGCACGTATTGTTCCATTTTTCTTGTTATCTTTCTGAGTTATATTCAGTTGACATAGCTCTTTTTAAGCTTATTTGGCTTATACATGTGCTATGATTTTATTATTATATTTTTCATATAATTTCAAAGTTCTGGAAAATTTTCCAGCTACTTTTTTTAATATTATTAAAAATTGGCGGGTTCTCCTTATTAAGAATTTTTTGATTTGTTTTGAGACTAATAATTATTATATTAATAATTTTTGTATTGAACTTTTTAGTCATTTATACAAAAAATTATTAATAAATATTTATTACTAAGAAAAAAAGGGGTTAGACAACTGAATTATATTATATATGTACAGGGTGTTTTTTTAGAGGTATAGAGCTTCGAATTGAAATAAAACACAAGAAAATCGTTTTAATGTCCATCAATTTGGCTTTATTGGAAGGATAATTTTATGCCATTAATGTTTAAATATGATTTCGGGCATGTGGCCGCCGCGGCTGGCTCGAATAAAGCCAATTCTACAAGTCCAATTTTGAACCACTTTTTCGAGCATATGGGGCCGTATGTCGGCAATAACGCCACGAATGTTGGCTTCCAAGTCCCCTAACGTTTCTGGTTTGTTGGCGTAGACGAGCGACTTCACATATCCCCAAAGAAAATAATCCAATGGTGTCAAATCACACGATCTTGGTGGCCAATTGATAGGTCCATTCCGCGAAATTATGCGCTCATCGAATGTTTCCTTCAATGAATTGATTGTAACGTGCGCTGTGTGGCATGTAGCGCCGTCTTGTTGGAACCACAACTCATCCACATTCATGCCATCCAATTCGGGAACAAAATAGTCGGTTATCATGGCTCTATACCGGTCTCCATTAACGGTAACTGACTCTCCAGCATTATTTCTGAAGAAGTATGGTCCAATGACTCCACCAGCCCATAGAGCACACCAAACAGTCAGTTTTTGTGGATGTAATGGCGTCTCAAGGGTCTCATGTGGATTCTCTTCACTCCAAATGCGGCAATTTTGCTTGTTGACGTAGCCATTCAACCAAAAATGAGCCTCATCACTGAACAAAATTTTGCGATGAAAATCAGCATCGAGATCAATCTCATTTTCGGCCCATACACCAAAATCACGACGCATTGCATGGTCTCGCGGCTTTAATTCTTGCACAAGCTGGATCTTGTAAGGTCGCAAGCCAAGATCTTTGCGCAAAATCTTCCATAAAGTTGATGGACAAAGCTCCAATTACTGTGCACGGTGGCGAATCGATTCATTCGGGTCCTCTTCAGCATTTTGATCTACAGCGGCAATTGTTTCTTCGGTGCGCACTGTTCGACGTCTCTGCGGATGCGTATTATCACATAGAGTAAACGTAGTGCGAAAACGACCCATGGTTAACCGAATTAATTGCTCTGATGGACGATTATGTCGACCATAAAATGGACGGAGCTTGCGGTAAACTTCGCGAACTGAACCTGATTAGATTGTTCCATTTGTTATCTTTGTCATGTTTGTTGAATAAAAAATAGCATTGATCAATAAGTAAAATTTACAATATTGGTCTTTGCTAAAATGACTGTAAGTTCATAATGTTTAATTATAATAAAAATAATCAGTCGCAAAAATCAACTTTCTTAAACCATACGGAGAACACGCCAATTTCAAAAAATATGTGGCTGGCAACACCACAATTTTCGAAAAATAAAATCATAGCAAGTCTCTAAGCCAATGGCTTAGCAGCTATGACAACAAGCGAGAAAGTGACAAGTGATAATAAATGGATATACGTAATTTGTACAGTTCAAGGTCAGTTCCTCAGTAGCTCAGTTGTTAGAGCGGCCGTCGACAGATATGCAATTGAAATGCATGTACGGTCAGGGGATCGACTCCATGTACAACATTAACCAAAAACTGGTCTGATGAGGCTATGTGGTAATAGCCGAAACATATGTCACCAATTACCAGGTTAAATTGTTCCATTTGTTATCTTTGTCATGTTTGTTGAATAAAAAATAGCATTGATCAATAAGTAACATTTACAATATTGGTCTTTGCTAAAATGACTGTAAGTTCATAATGTTTAATTATAATAAAAATAATCAGTCGCAAAAATCAACTTTCTTATAAAAAAAAATTATACAACCAAACTTTTGGCATGCCTATGGGAAAACCTCTGTCACCAACAATCGCAGACATTGTATTAGATGACCTTTTAAAATACACAACAGACGAACTAAAAAAGGTAGGAATCAAGTTCAAGTTTATACTCAAATATGTAGATGACATTTTTGCTATAATCGACAAAGACCACTTAACCGCAATTCTAACAACACTCAACGGATACCACAACAAATTACAATTTACACATGAGGAGGAACAAAACAACATGCTACCTTACTTAAATACAACAATTCACCGGACAAATAATGGCATTATATTTAACTGGTACAATACGAAACCTTCAGCAGCAGGAAGAATTATTAACTTTAATTCAACGCAACCCTTCAAACAAAAACGCAATACTGCAAGCAACATGATAAAAATAGCACTAACAATCAGCAATCAAAGTTATCAATCTCAAAATATTAACAAAATCAAAGATATTTTGTAAGGTAACAACTATCCAAAAAAACTCACGGAACACTTAATTAAAAATAACATAAGCACTAGCAACCAAACACAACATTAAATACTGCCACATCTGGCCATCCTAAAAACTTTTTTGGGATTCCATACATATCTACACTTACAGACGACATAACCCTAAGACACTTCAAAACAGACGACACAACGTTTGCCTTTAAATCAGAGATCGACAAAGAGCGAAACTCAAATTTTTCCTTGCGCTCAAAAAAGAGGGAAATCAAAAACGCTCTCACCACTGAGAGAAATTCTTGTGTGTATTAATTTGTTTCCATATATTCTTACAATTTTCATATTGCGTTCGCAATTCTTTGTTTTTAGCTCTTTGAATCTATTTATTACCGAGTGGATAGGAACAAATTATTTAAAGAAAATTCATTAAAAATTTATAAAGCGAAGTTATAAAAAAATGCAGTTTTTATGAAAACTTATGATATATTTTTTTTTAATTCAATATGTGGCAAGAAATGTTTTTCTATTTTCCCTTAATGTATTTCCCCTAAAACGCGCATACAAATTAAACATTACGGTTGACCAAAAAAATTTTCTGCGAAAAAATAAGGTTTTTCCCATTCCACGTTAAACATTTTTCGCAGTGCAATAATAAAATGCGCAGCGCGAACCTACTCATTCAACGTTTCAATTGAAACTGAAGTGTTGAATTCGTTAAGCAAGAGCGAATGCTTATGCTCTTCGCTTGGCCGCGGCCAGATGGGCTGCCGGTCACTGCTTTAAATCAACACAAACGACCGCAGCGTTATTTTCAAAGACAAATGACAAAACAGAAAAATTTCAACAACACAACGTAGTGTACAAAATAGAATTCAAAGGCAGAAGGAGAAACATGTAACAGAGTTTATATAAGAACAACAAAACGAACACTAGGTACACGAATAGGAGAACACAAGGTCGATGTAAGCCACAACAGACATACGACAGCACTAGCAGAACATATGGATGAAAACAAACACACAGCTGACTTTGACAATATTACAATACTGGACAGAGAAAAAAGAGAAAACACCAGATATACGCTAGAGTGCCTTAAGCCTAAACCAAAATTGACGAGACGAGACGTAACGAGTAAGTTCGAGTATATGTAAACCAATGTTGATAGCCAAAATGAACCAACGTAATTGATCGAAAGTGAACGAAACATTTTGACGAGACGAGTTGTTCCGTAAGAACCGAACTTCAAAACGTTGCTACTCGTCATAACAGCTTTTTTGGTTCGTTGGCTAGCGTAACATTTTGGGTTAAATGTCAAAACAGACGAAACGAGTGCAAACGTTCGTTCAATTGCTACCGTCTCGTCACGTCTATTTTGGTTAAGTCTTTAGAATTAGACAGCATTACAAAACAGCGATGAACATAAAAGAAGACTTCGACAACATTAGTCTTAGTTACAGTGTGGTGTTGTTGGGGTTTTTAAGTTTTTCAAAAAGATTTTTAAGATCTAATTTTTAAAAATTTTTAATTTTCTAATAATTTATTTTTTGTTTGTAAAATCGTTATGTTTTAACAGTGTAAGTTTTTAATTGCCATAAAAAATGTGTAAATGTAATAGTTTTTAAATTTATCAACAGCAATAAAGAATTTTGGACATACCCCTGAGGAAGCTTAAAACCCATAAGCAAAACGTCGGGTAAATAAATGAATTAAACTTTGTTTTATTCAGCAATAAGAAGTGACCGAATAGCCCGGTTTTCTTAAAGAAAACACAATTTTACAATTCTAAACATAAAAGAATATTGGTCAAGTACCATATATATATAAAGAAAGAAAGATTAGCCAACCTGTGAACACAAATTTTTTGTAACTGAGCGTTGGACACCGGCGAGCCAAGACCCCAGCCGGAAGGTTCGTCACAGTACTGAATATGTCAATTCAAAATTTAAAAATTTTTTGGCCAAGCATGGCATTGTTCATCAAAAAACAACTCCCTACACTCAACAAAACGGCGAAGCAGAAAGAATGAACATAACTATTGTGGAAAGAATTCGATGTATGTACATATGTTGCTGGATTCTGGCTTAAGTGAAAAGTTTTGGGATGAGGCAGCGAATACTGCTTGCTATTTACTAAACCGAATGCCTTGTCGCGATAATGAAGTTTGTCCTGAAGAAATTTGGATGAGTAAGGTACCAAATTTGAAATTTTTAAAAGTTTTTGGTTGTAAAGCTTTGGTTCACATACCAAAAGAAAAAAGAACAAAACTTGAATCGAAATCGATTGTATTATGATGGGTTACAGTCAATAGTCATAAACATATCGATTTTTTAATCCATCTGAAAAAAAAATTATTATCAGCCGTGATGTAACATTCATGGAGAATGATAAGGCAAGTATATCTAAACATACTAATAATTTCCCATTTATTCGCATCATTGAATATGATGATGATGACGAAGTTGACGATCCAGAAGGGGAAGTCATTGAAGAATCGTCAATATCAGCATATGATGACGAAGACGAAGTTAAAGCCGAGTGGTGATCCAAGTAATGAGACCAGCGAATATGAAGATACGTCGGATAATACCTATATTCCTGAGGAAGGAATTACTATGATAAATGAACCTGAATTGCGGCGTTCTAGTCGAGAAAGGCGTCAAATATCTGAATTTAACTTTTACGTCTCTGATCAGAAAACTGATGAGCCTGAATCCGTTAAAGAAGCACTGTCATCTCCAGAAGCTCCAAAACCATACATGGAAAACTACTGAACCTGCGGGTAAAAAAAAAATTAAATCAAAATGGGTGTTTAAAACAAAGTACAATGCTGATGGTGAAAAGGTTTGTCGAAGAGCGAGAATGGTTGCCAAAGGTTTTGACCAACAAAAAGGTATTGACTATGAAGAAACATTTAAGCCTGTAGTACGGTATACATCAATACGTTTTTTAATTACAATAACTGTAAAATACAATTTAATGATTCATCAAATGGATGCTGTAACTGCGTTTTTGAATGGAGAGCTAGAAGAAGAAATTTATGTCACGCAACCGATAGAATTTAACAATGGTAGTGGCAAAGTTTGTAAGTTGTTAAAATCTATATACGGTCTTAAGCAATCTAGCCGCGTATGGAATAAAACGATAAACAAAGTTTTAATTTGCCTTGGTTTAACGAAAATTAATGTTGACCAACGTTTATATTATAAAGTCATTGATAACTGTATGCTGTTTGTGGCAATATACGTTAACGACGTAATTATATTTACAAATAATGAAAACTTGCTGAATAGAACGAAAGCTGAGCTGTCAAAAAACTTTAAGATGAAAGACATCGGTGAAGCCTCATTAGTATTGGGGTTGAAAATATCTCGCGATAGGTCGCAAAATTTAATTAAAATTGATCAATCTCAATACGTTAAGAACATGTTTGTCCGTTTTGGAATGGTGGACTGTAATACTGTGAAGGCTCCGGTTGATTCAAATCAAAAATTATCAAAAGAAATGTCTCCTAATAATGATGCTGAAACAGAAGCTATGAAAAAGATTCCCTTCATGGAAGCTGTTGTTTGCTTACTTTTTGCTGCGCAAATAACACGACCAGACATATGTTATGCTGTCAACATGTTAAGTAGATTTGGCCAGAGTCCAGGGAAGGCACATTGGGAAGCAGTTAAACGTGTGCTTAGATATCTGAAAGGCACAATTAATAAAGGTTTAGTGTACAAATCTGGTAAGTATGCACTAACTGGTTATTGTGATGCTGATTGGGCAGGTAATTTAGATGGTAGGCGGTCAACTACTCGATATGTTTTTCTATTTCAAGGTAGTGCTATATCTTGGGCAACAAAGCGCCAACACACTGTGGCATTGTCTTCTACGGAAGCTGAATTTATGTCTATAGTGGCTGCAATAAAAGAATCTGTTTGGTTGAAATGTTTAGAGAAAGAATTGTCTCCCAACTTTTCCAAAATGATGACATTATATTGCGACAACAAAGGCGCTATACATGTGGCTACAAACAACTCATACTTGTCAAGAACGAAACATGTTGATATCAAGGCAAAGTTTATACAAGAAAAATTGGAAAACGGTGAAATCAAATTGAATTATTGCCCAACTGATTCAATGATAATTGACGTTCTGACAAAGGGTTTTGTAGCAGATAAACATTTGAACTTAACTAAGAGCATTGGTTTGAGTAACTGTAATGAAACTTTCATTGTTTAAAATAAGACAAAGTAACGTCAAAATTTATTAAAAAGTTTGTATTTAATTAAATGATACATAAATCCTTTGAATTAAATAACATTGAAACTTGAATATTCTATTAATAAATAATATTGAAATTTGAATTTAAATAACTGAAAAAAATGTGAAGGCATATATATACATACAAGATTATGTTTATTTATTCAGTGAAGGTGTTAAAAATATTCTCAGTCCTTTGTCATTTACTATAAGAATAAAGAAACAGAGCTTGTATTTGTCTCTTTTTATATACTCTCATTCTAAGTATTATGCTTAGCATTATGTATTACTAAATAAACAACTAACTTATCGTATCTTCAATTGAACAAGACGCGTTTTATTTATTATATCAAAGCGTTATTCCTAGGAGGGAATAACTACTTGGATCAACATTCTGGACAGACAACAGGTCTCAGCACTCAGCAACAGAAACAACATTATTTCGGAACCATTGGTGAGTATCGTAAATAAAACTAATCATAAACTTCTACTAAGTATGGCACTTAGCCTATTCCTTAGGAAACAGTGGATCTGCAATTAACCTTACGAACTTGGGAGCATAAACTATGAGAGATCCTCATAGTCTATGTTCTGGATCAATTGATAGGGAAGTACGTTTCATTAATTTTATTTGAAAATTTGTAACCTTGTTGGAAGCTTACAAATTAATAATTATTTTTATATGACATGTACAACTTGTACAATAAAAATTTTTATTGAAATCACGTTGTTTCAATTTAAATCTAAGCTTAAATTTAGGATTCTTCGATTTTGAATTTGTCTAAGAGCTTAGAATCTCTAAATTTTTGTGGAGATGAGTGTTCAATTAAACTCCATTTAAATTAACAACGATTTAATTTCTGAAACTTTTTCAATGATATTTAAATTTTGATTTTTATTGTGCTTTTTTTTCTACTATTTAATATTTTAAAACTTATGCCCTTGTGAGTGTTCTTTAAGTGTACTAAAATTCTCTAAAAAAAATGAATGATAATAATAACTATTGTCAAATAACCCTACCTAATTCATGGTCCTATTTGTCTCCGTCACTGCTTGTCCCCCTTGGTTGGAAACTGCTTGGCTTTGACTTTGTGGCTTCGCTTGATTAGTCATATCACAAACTTAACCTTTGATTTTATTTAAGGTGCGACACTTGTTTTTATCAGCCTTGTATGTTTAGCTTCAACAAGGCTGGCTGCATGTTATTTTTCTGGCTACCATCATTTCAAATCATGATGAGACGGCTTATGCCACAGTTTTTCGACAAGGGAGGCGTTATGCTGTAAAACTGTCGCCCCCTCCCTTCCCTTGGTTTGTAAGGATTGACAACCATTGAATGATTTAGCTATTAACACTGGATACTTTGCTTATTGTGCATAAAATATTCTTCAGCTTAGCTTTAAATATTCATTCATTTTCAAATTTTGATCATAAATTTTTATTTTTAATTCAGTTCTTGGATACAAATTAGCGTGTTTGCACCCTTGAATCATTAGTGTGGAAAGTTTCTAGCCACTTCTACTGCTAATCTGCTGTAGCTTAGGACCATGATAATAAAATAGCTATCTATTTAGTTAAATATCTATTTTCCCTATCATTTAATTATTTATGGTTATTACTTTAATTGATAAATTTTTGTATTTATCTTTTCATTTAAAACAAAAATATTCAATGTTTTCTAATGTGTTAAGTTATAAATCTATCTTGTAAAAATATCAATGTAATTTAGTGTTTATTTTATGTAACTAATAATAAGTGTAAATGATATATATGTTTATGCACTTATCTAACATGCATAAAAATATATGTATGTACGGCATTTACTCCGTTTTGGTTGATTCATTATATTTAAACTTTTAATTCTTATTGTAAATGTTATATACATATGTTTATGCATTTATCTAATATGAATAAAAATATATAAATATATGCATTTATCTAATATGAATAAAAATATATAAATATACGGCATTTACTCCGTTTTTATTTTTATATTATATATTATACATATATAACAGTTATATTTAAACTTCTAATTCTTATTGTAAATGTTATATATGTTTATGCATTTATCTAATATGCATAAAAATATATTTATATGTACGGCATTTACTCCGTTTTTCTTTTGCAGCACTCTAATTTTTTAATATGCTTACTAACTGTGCTGGTTTGTTTACCAATATTATGAAATAATTTCAATTTATGCAACTAAGCAAAATCATGAAGTCATTAATTTAAAAGTTTCAACATGTCAGTGGACTGACATGTTTCGTATCGCATATCATTGTTCACAAGTCAACATGAATTGGGAAATACAAACTCAATTTGCAAAATCGTTTATTTTCGATTAATTGTTTAACATGAAATAAAAAATAGGTCACAATTGTATGTGTATGCATTTTTGTATGCATGCAAATATATATTTCGAAAAGGCTTGTAATTTTGTTTTAATAATTTCAGCCTAATTTGCTGTTTTACCATTAAGTATTTTTACGATATTTATTTGTGATAAGCAATTGTGCTAACAGCGTTTTACAATTAGAACCAATTGCATTTATGACTGGGCAGTTTCATTGGCGTTTGGGAATACCACGTTCATTTCGGTAGTCCTTGAATCTGCTGATGTTCTCAGATGTGTCTGATTTTGTGTTTTTGCTCTTGCCTTCCTATACATACATATAAAAATTAAAGAACTGCCGAGCAAAATGATGTTGCAAACTAGAATTATCATTTCGGTCCTTGAAAAATATACGTTCTCCTGGTCACTGATTTCTGTAATTATCTCACGATCATTCTCTATATTAGATAATTTAATTTCTGGTACCTCTTCTTTTTTAATCGGTTTTCTTTCCGTAATGTTAACATTGTATATGGGTAACATTATTCTATCTTCAGTTCTAGTTACACTGTTTACAAAAGTTGTGCTATTTATAGTGACTCTACAATTTTCAAATTTTATTAAACTGTTTCGAAACAGGCGTAAGTCAATTTTGTTACAGTTTTGTGTGAGTTTTAAGCAGAGCTTGAAATAAACTTTTATAAAAGTTTTTTTTTAGGTAAAAGTAAACTTTAAACTTTTATTTTTGTGAAATAAAAGTAAAAGTTTCCTTAAAACTTTTATATCCGAAAATAAAAGTAAAAGTTTTTTTTAACTTTTATTTCAAAAAGTCAAAAAAAACTTTTTAAAAAAACTTTTATTAATAAAAGTTTTTTTTAAAAGTTTTTTTTGACTTTTATTAATAAAAGTTTTTTTTAAAAGTTTTTTTTAACTTATATTTTTAATAGTCACATGCAAAGAGTTTTTTTTGACTTTTATTTTTCAAAAGGCGAAAATAAAAGTTTTTTTTGTATGAAAGAACGAGGAAAATCCAAAAAAAATATCTTGGATCACTAAGCAAAAAATTTCAAAGGAGAAAAGTTAGGATTATTGATAATAAAGTCCAAAGGAAAATACTTAAGATGTTTCTGAAAAGAAAGAAATTTATGATAATTATGCACTTATAATTTTTAGAAAAATTGTGCTTAACGCATCAATGGGAAAAGGCCGAAAATGGATTTTGGGAGAACAGGGGAGGTTCCTGACCCTCCAAAGAGGTGTTTTGGACCCATATTTCGAAAAAAATTTTATTGCACGAATCGATTGGAAAAGGCCGAAAATGGATTTTGGAAGTGACAAGTGAGGTCCCCGACCCTCCTAAATGGGATTTTTGGACCCATTTTTCGAAAAAAATTTTATTGCACGAATCGATGGGAAAAGACCGAAAATGGATTTTGGAAGTGACAAGTGAGGTACCCGACCTTCCTAAATGGGATTTTTGGACCCATTTTTCGAAAAAAACTTTTTTGCACGACTCGATGGGAAAAGGCCGAAAATGGATTTTGGAAGTGACAAGTGAGGTCCCCGACCCTCCTAAATGGGATTTTTGGACCCATATTTCGAAAAAAACTTTATCGCACGAATCGATGGGAAAAGGCCGAAAATGGACTTTGAAGGTGACAAGTGAGGTCCCAGACCATCCTAAAAGGGTTATTGAACCCATTTTTCGAAAAAAATTTTGCTCGTGCAATAAAATTTTTTTAGAAAATTGGGTCCAAAAACCCCATTTAGGAGGGTCGGGGACCTCACTTGTCACTTCCAAAATCCATTTTCGGCCTTTTCCCATCGATTCGTGCAATAAAATTTTTTTCGAAAAATGGGTCCAAAAATCCCATTTAGAAAGGTCGGGGACCTCACTTGTCACTTTCAAAATCCATTTTCGGCCTTTTCCCATCGATTCGTGCAAAAAAATTTTTTTCGAAAAATTGGTCCAAAAATACCATTTAGGAGGGTCGGGGACCTCACTTGTCACTTCCAAAATCCATTTTCGGTCTTTTCCCATCGATTCGTGCAATAAAATTTTTTTCGAAAAATGGGTCCAAAAATCCCATTTAGGAGGGTCGGAGACCTCACTTGTCACTTCCAAAATCCATTTTCGGCCTTTTCCCATCGATTCGTGCAATAAAATTTTTTTCGAAATATGGGTCCAAAACACCTCTTTGGAGGGTCAGGAACCTCCCCTGTACTCCCAAAATGCATTTTCGGCCTTTTCCCATTGATGCGTTAAGCACAATTTTTCTAAAAATTATAAGTGCATAATTATCATAAATTTCTTTCTTTTCAGAAACATCTTAAGTATATTCCTTTGGACTTTATTATCAATAATCCTAAGTTTTCTCCTTTGAAATTTTTTGCTTAGTGATCCAAGATATTTTTTTTGGATTTTCCTCGTTCTTTCATACAAAAAAAACTTTTATTTTCGCCTTTTGAAAAATAAAAGTCAACAAAAACTCTTTGCATGTGACTGTTAAAAATATAAGTTAAAAAAAACTTTTAAAAAAAACTTTTATTAATAAAAGTCAAAAAAAACTTTTAAAAAAAACTTTTATTAATAAAAGTTTTTTTTAAAAGTTTTTCAGAAAAACTCTTATGAAAAAGTTTTTTATAAAAGTTTTTTGAAAAAACTTTTATGTAAAAACTTTTTGAAAAAGTTTTTTGGAAAAACTTTTATTCAATAAAAGTTTTTGAAGAAAGTTTATAAAAACTTTTATAACAAAAAAGTTTTAAGAAACTTTTATTTTGAAAACTTTTTGAATAAAAGTATAAAAGTTTCAAGGTCTGGTTTTAAGCTTCCTATGTTCTTGACTATTAGAAGTCCTTGTTCAGTCTCTTTTATCTCAGTTTCGTTGTTTACGCTCATTGGACATTCTGCATTCTTTGACATTGCAATGTTTCGCAGACAAACATCTTTTATCTCAATTAAATTACTTTTCAGGTTTACCGTTAATATAATAGATCCATTGTCTATGTTCGGAACTGGTTCTATGTGCATTTTATAGAACATTTTTTCTGAATAGGATGGGATGAATATGACGATTATAATCTGGTTTACATAGTAAGCTACAGTGATCTTAATATCTCTTAACTGTTCCACATTCGATATTAAGTTAATTTCCTTTTCTGACAAAATATTTCTTGATAGTATGTTTAACCTACTTGCCAAAATTATTTGTTGTATATCGTCTATATGATTCTTGAAAAGTGTAATGTCGAAGTTAATTTGGAAAATTTCTCTCTTATATCCATGTCATTTTGGAGATCCATGGTATTGTTTAATATCTTTTCCGTAAAGTCATATAATTTATTCGTAATGAGTTTTTGTTGCGTATTAATATGCCTTGAGATATTTTTGATTTGCTCCGTGATTTGAGAGTTTATAGTAATCTGTTTATTAGATTCCTTTATGAGTTCATGATTTTGTTCCTCTATGGTTTTGATGTGTCGCTTAATAAAGAGTTCGTCTTCGTAGTCCATTGTCCTAGCGATTACTTTTAGGACTTGACCTAAGATATTCATTAATCCCCTAGTTTTCCTCATATGTGGTTTTAAACTTTTAATTTTTGATTCCAAAAAGTTAAAATTGTGCTTTAAAGTCAAAAAGAACGCATCTCCTGGTTTAACCAGAGTCTTTAAAGTCTCTATAGTTTTCCCTATATTTTTCTGGTTCTTTTCAAACTCTGTGACATTAATTATATGTAATTATATGATATCTCACAATTACTTGAGTTTTGCCTGTTTTCAATGCAATATATCCGTTGTTGTCGTTGATGTTTGTTACATCAATTACATATTTGTGATACAACCATCATGGGTCCGAAAAGGAAAAACAACATTATTGTTATATTCATTTTGTTCCTGGAAAAACAAACAAACAATTGGTTACTGAAACTAGTTAATGTTTTGGGCGTCGAATTTATTTCACACACCTTGTATTTAAATTTAAATGCATAAACTATTGCGTCAGATTGCATTTCTGCCTAGTTATCACATTACTTTTTCATATTTATTTAAATGCTATGAAAGCATTTAATTGCTATAAAAAGACTGTTCATTTATGTCACAACTTAATCAAAAATATGGAGACATGCAACTTCAACGACATCCAAGATTTTTCCTTGGAATTACAGGAGTTGTTGGATTTGGCAGAATTCTACGGTGATACAAACTGGGAGTTCCACAATGGATACCTTGCTCAAGCCGTTAGACGTTATATTCAATCCTTCAGCGAGGACGGCGAGTCGTACTATTGCTCAATTGCTGAATTGAGCACAGCCACTATGGCTGTAGTAGCAATGGAAAGGCACTCCGAAAGTCGTGGTTTTCGCACAATGCCATTTAGCCCTCGACTGGCAGCATGTTGGAATAATGTTGTATACGTCTCGGCCCTAGGTGCCGTGACTTCATTTGCCAATTTATAATAACTAGTATCGCCTGAGGTCGAAATTCGACCGTTAGGACTAAATTTTAATCTTGGAAGAATTTTGCCGGCCCATTAATATCAAAACTTTTTTGTTCATTGACTACGATCTTATTTTGTTTCACTAATCACCACACCACACCTTTGAAATTACATTCAAAGCACATTTAAATGCAAAACAACACAGAATTATCAATTTCTATTGGTGCTACATAATTTCTATTACGTTGTCTATTTGATTTTGACTCAAAAATTGTCGGTCCTAATCTCTTTACCATTCAGTCCGACCCGTTATCGTTCTTCTTCAAGGCATAACACAACTATATATTACGTTTATTATATAATAATAATTTTAAAAAATATGCGAAATCGCAACTGTAACTCAAAATAAATCAGTTGAACTTCGATAATCCGCGATTGTTGGAACCGAGCTCATTCCGGATAATGGAATCACTTTTTTATTTTATTATTCATCAATTTTCCAAGTTGAAAATACATAATATAACATATATGCGCAAATATGTATGCATATTATTTTACAAAAGCCGTTTTACAAAAGTATTTAGCTATAATACTGATTTTATGAAGATCAGCTAGCTCAAATTATAAATATATGTTCTAAGGGGCCGTCCATAAATTACGTGAGTCAAAATAGGGGGGGAGGGGGTCCGGAAAAATCTCACCATGAGGGAGGGGGGTCAACGAAAATCTCACGTCGACTTTTTAATGCAGAGAGTATACATCATTATAGCAGATTACATCTAAAAACTATAAGGAAAGTCTAACGGAAGGGAGGGGGGGGGGGGCCCGCCAGAACTCACCAAGGGGACGGGGGAGTCCGAATTTAAAAAAAAACCCTAATGAAGCGCGCATAAAAGTAACAAAAAATACTTTTTAGTACTAAAAAACTAAACTGAAAGGAGCCATTATTTGCCATCGCTCCGTAAAATTAAAATCAGGCTATCATGTTGCTTTATCTTCCACTCTTTCTCTTCCTTAGGGTGCAATCTATCTTATATCAAATTTCATCAAAATCGGTCCATTATTTTAGCAATGAAAACATATTTTCCTATTGGGCGCGTGGCACCGTCCACTTTAAACCGAATACCTTTTCTGAAGATTCAGTCTATCTCTGTATCGATTCAAAATCAATCCATTAGTTAAGCAGTGAAAACGATTTTTCTGTAAGGAGTAGTGCCACGCCCACTAAAAGAAATCAGAGTTTTGAGAAGTGTTTTTTAGGGTTCAATCTATACACAAACTAAATTTCATCACAATCGGTTCATTAGTTTAGCCGTGGAAGCGTTTTTTCTTGTTAGGAGCAGTGCCACGTCCACGAAAAGAACTTACAGTTTTTAGGTTTGTTTAGCGATCAATTTGTATCCAAACTAAATTTAATCAGAATCGATCCATTAGTTTAGTCGTAGAGACGTTTTTTCTTGTTAGGGGCGTGGCACCGCCCACTCTTAACAAATATATTTACTTAAGGTTCAACTTATCTTCATATCAAATTTCATCAAAATCGGTGAGGCGGCGCAGCCGTGACAGCGTTTTTTCTCATTAGGCGTTAGACGTTAATGCGTTTTGTATGGGGGAATCATGTAAATATGTTCACTTAATTTTACCTGCCTTAACGGCAACATATACACCTGATTTTTTTTTTCTGCACATCTATGGAACAGTACCTTTCCAATGATATAAGTTTTATTCCCCTCTCTTTATAATAAATACTCTAAAAGTGTACCACAAGCAGTGTTGCCACTGATAAATTTATTTTCCTACCAAAATTTTCTCGAAAACCTACCAAAATCGTTTGTAACCTACCAAAACTTTACAAATTAAAAAACAAAACCTTTTTGCAGCATTGAACGCGCTTATTAACATTTAATGCTGTTTAAAATAATATGCTTGTGTGTCGTCGTTTGAAATGCTTAACACATCAAATGTCGGGCAAGTGTGCGCAAAAACTTACCACATGATACATGCAGAATACAATTAAGCGATAAACGTTAGAAGAAAGAAAAATAGTAATTAATAATCATTTTGAAGGCAAAACCGATCGCAAAGTTACAAATTTTTTAAGAAAATGATAGCCAGCGGTTCATGGTATTATTAAATGATATAAAGAGGACAAAAGGATTTCAAATAAACAACGTACAGTGGCAAAAAAAAAACGTTTATCTCGATAGACGAAAAATGGACCATCCGAGCTGTGATCAAAAAAATTATGTTATTTACGGCCGGTTTCACAGTGTTTAGTTAACTAAAGATTTGAGGTTAACTATCCAATTTCAGTTTCATAGCAATTAGTTAACCAACCAAATTTGACAGGTTAACTAATAGTTAACTAACAGCTGATTGCTGTCATAACGAAAAAGAACATAAGAAATAAAAGCACAAAGTTTCAGAAAAACATATAAGTACCTATATACATAAATATGGATTCAGATTGGGACTGCAAAGTTCATAGTGATTCAGATATTGAAGTAGTATGGAATATTGCAATTGCTCGTCGAAAAAAATATTAAGATCCCGTCCATATTACTTTCGGTAGGTTCCTTGCAAGCCGTTAAAATCGTCCACAATGGTCCCCCACATTTTTTCCTTCTCGTCTAGACTAACTTTATCCTTTTTTTGCATTCGATGATGTTTTCAAAGTTGCCGACCAACTCCAACTAGCAATTTATTTCGACTGCCAAAAATTTAGAAGATCTTGTTGTTGATTCCATTTCACAAACTATGAAATGTCAAATAAAAAACAAATGTTTTGTGCAGTGATGCCAAATTTTGTACAAAAAATTATCATTAGTTAACCAATGGACTGTGTAACTGAACAACTTAAATTTGGTAGTTAACTAACAGACATTAGTTAAGTTAATTAATTGGTTATCTAAGCACTGTGAAACCGGCCCTAATAGTCCTTGTAACTTTTGTTTCTAATACTGCGGGTTTGAGCACACATGTAACAATTTAGATGTGCGATCAGTCGCAACACTATTTCGTCACATTGTACATACCTATGCGTATTCCCAAACGTAATTTGTATGCAAGAAAACAGAGACCATACCCACTTGTTGAAGATAGGGTTGGCAAAAGCTTATTTCCGGATGTAAATATTTGCTTCCGGATTCGAAAAACTTTACGAAAAAATTTAAATTTTACGATTTTCATAAAACATTATCCTAAATCCTACCAAAATCAGGTTTAACCTACCAACCTACCAAGAGGAAAAAAACCTACCCGATTTGGTAGGAAACTACCAAAAAAGGCAACGCTGACCACAAGATTCGATGTTCACGTATTAATATATAGATAAATAAATAAAACATATTTATACATAATAACTTAATTGTTCGTTCGGAAAATTTTATTATTTTTAATTTTTTTTTCATATTTTAATTTTTTCTGGATTTTAGTTGGTTTCCTTATGTCGTTGCTTCTTTTGTGTTTCGATTTCAGGTTGAATTTTGGTTTTATGTCATTCTGTTCTTAAAATTTTCTCTTTATTTTTCAAATTTGCATTACTTTTCAGGTAGGTGAGTTTAACGCGATCGCGTACGCTTTATGTGGCACACGTTGACTCATATTACTCGTTCATACACATGTTTTTAGAGCTGGTTATTTTTTATTATTTGTTTTTATTACCTTCCTTTTTGCATGTGCATATGGTTTTTAATTGAAAAAAAAAAAAAAAAAATGTATCATATTTCTGTTATATTCTTTTGTTTTTATTACTACTACTAGCGTTGGTGTAGGTTAGTTATATGTTACCGCGTATGCTTATTAAAGCACACGTTGCAAAATGTTTTAATTCAATAAGGTTGGAAATTTTTATTCAGGTTAGTTAAATAATTTTAATAAATTATTATAAAACTTATTTTTCTTTTCTTTTATTACAACTTCTGTTGTAACAGGCCCTCTGTCTCCCAAAACTTCAAATGGGCCTATCCATATGGGAGAAAATTTATTTTTTCTAGTCTGATTTTTCATCAAAACTTTATCCCCTTGTTTAAATTTAACGGGGTTAATAGCACCGTCATATTGCTTTTTAGACAATTCCTTAGCCTTTTCTTGGTTCTTCCTCACTAGTTCGTGAATTTGGAATTTGAATAATTTTGATTGGTCCTCCGCGTTATATAGCGGTGAACATTTTCGTTTCAAATTCGTAGGCAATTTAAAGTCGAAACCATACAAAGTACGAAACGGAGTTTGCTTAGTAGAAGTATGTGTCGTATTATTATGGACGTGCATGGCTGCTGTCAGCCATTGGTCCCAATTCGAACCATCTTCTTTAGCAAAACTTCGCAAGTACTCTGTTAGTGGTCTGTGGCTTCTTTCCAAAGAACCATTGGCCTGCGGATGATATGGTGTTATGTGCAACTTCATAATTCCCAGCATCTTACAAGTGTCCGAAAACAATTTTGAAATAAAATTTGTACCATTGTCAGTAACTAATATCTTTAGGATATTGTACCTGGCAATGATTTCGTCATAAAATTTTTTCGAGACCATACTTGCTTCTGCATCGGGCATTGCAGCCCACGCCATATATTTCGAAAAATCATCTTGAAATGTCAGTATATATTTATTTCCTGATACCGTTTCAGGTAATGGGCCGACTATGTCCATGTACACTTTATCAAAAGGTCTGTTTGGTGTATCTGTTAAAACCATAGGCATTTTTGTGAGTCTTGAACTCTTGTTTGTTTGACATTTGGTACATTTTTTAATGTACTCCTTAACATCTTTTTGCATTCCTGGCCATCTATACTGCTTCCTTATTCTTAGAAGCGTTTTTACTGCACCTTGATGCCCGCCTAATGGTGTGCTATGAAAATCCCTTGATATTTTTTTTATTGCTTTAGGATCTTTAAGTATGACCACTGTTTTTTCTGTGTTGTTTTCAACCACCGTGTCTTTATCCACCTCATCTGAAATACTCAATTGTTCCAGAAGAATTTTTAGACTTTGATCTGGCTTGTACCACTGTTATTTGTTTATCTGTTTGTGGTAATCTACTTAGAGCGTCTGCATTTAAGTTTCTTTTCCCAGGTTTGTAAATTTTTTCAAAATCATATTCTGACAGTTTATGTCGGAAGCGTGCCAAGCGTGACGTTTGATCCTTAAGGTTGGATATACCCCGCAATGGTTGATGATCGGTATATATTTTGAAATGTCTGCCAAGTAAATATGCTCTAAAATTTTTCGTTGCCCAAACTATAGCGAGAAATACTTTTTCAATTGTTGAATACCTCTTCTCGGTATCGCTTAGCGCTCTACTTTCAAATGCTATCGGATTGTCTTTACCGACTTCCCCTTGTGATATAATTGCACCAATTGCATCATTGCTGGCGTCCGTGGTTAACAAGAATTCCTTGGAAAAATCTGGATATATCAATATGGGTGGTGACATTATCGCCCTTTTTAAGTCCTCAAATGATTTTTGGCACTCATTTGACCAAGTGAACTTCGCATCTTTTCTCAATAATTTGTTTATTGGTTATGCTAGTCTTGCCGTGTCCTTTATAAATTTCCGGTAGTAATTTACCAGACCTAGAAATGCCTGTACGTCCTTTTTGTTTCTAGGCACTGGTATATTTTGTACACATTTCACCTTATCTGGGTCTGGTAGGACTCCATGTTCTGAACATTAATGTCCTAAATAAACCAATTCGCGACGCAAAAAATTGCATTTTTTCGTGTTTAACTTTAGATTATGTTGTCTTAATACGGTGAACACTTTACGTAGCCTTTCCTCATGTTCACGTAAGTTTTTCCCGTATATGACAATGTCATATAAATAGACAAAACATTCTAGACCTTGGAGTCCTGCTGAAATATGGTTCATAATTCGCTGAAAAGTTGCTGGGGCTCCGGTTAGACCAAATGGCGTTCTGTTAAACTCAAAATGTCCTAACCCCGTACTAAATGCTGTTTTTTCCCTATCATCATTATTCACCAACACTTGGTGGTAACCACTTGCTAAATCCAAAGTGGAAAAATATCTACTGTGTCCCAATTGATCCAAAATTTCATCAACTCGTGGTATGGGGAAAACTTGTTTGATTGTAGCTTCATTTAATTTTCTGAAGTCTATAACTGATCTCCATTTTTTCTCGCCATCTTTACCACTTTTCTTAGGAACAAGACTGTTTCTGATTTATTGGGGGTTGCCCCGCTAAAGTAGGGATATCGTGCTTCAAAACTGGAGTATATGATAAACAATCACCTTCCAACAAAAATATGTCATGGAAAGATGCACATATATTTTCCATAGAAGCCTTTTCTTCTTTGCTAATGTGAGGATCTAAATTAATAGATTCAAATAGCTTGCCTAATCTTTCCCTCACATTTTGTTCAGTTATAGTATTTATTCCGGTATTTGTATTTATTTTGAATTTATTGCAATTTGAAAATACCGGTCTGAAATTTTTATCAATAGTAAATTTGTCCTCTGACGAATTTAAAACTGGCACATAAACTATGCCATCTTTCACTTTTGTTAGGGTTTCTCTAAAGTAAACTCCTTGTGAAAGTTCTTGTTTGTGTATAACAACTTCTTTTAATGTTGTTTTAACACATAATGGTACTACTTTTACAGTTCGAGCTTCGACTGCTGTTTCTGTATTGTATAGTACGTTGTTTAAGCCATTCATCGGCTTAAGCGTGAATGCTAGTATTTTCTGTCATTCTTTATTAAAAAACGTTAGATTTTTATCTATTGCATTTATGATAGTTTGGTTCCACAAATTGTCTCTACCAATCATTCCATCAGCTGGTATTCCATGATCTAATGACACTATGTGTAATTTTAAACTTAGATCTTGATACTGATTGTGATGAATAATGGTAGTACCTAATCTGGTAACCTGTCCACCAAATGCTCCACTCAAATCTTTTACATTATTTGTATTTAGTCCTGGGAAATGCAGCATTGCACTTTCTTTGACCAAACTTGTATCGGCTCCGGAGTCTACCAACAAAATAAGTTTTCCATATTTAGCACCTTCACAGGGCACTTCTATGAACACATCATTTTGTTTTGCTTCGTAAAAATTCTCGTTATGCCTACCATACAAAATGTGTCTCCCGGTTTCGATATCATTATCATTTGTTACGCATTCTCTGAGTTTTGCAAGGGATGCCTCAACTACAGTTTTCTGCGTATGATTTGTTCCTGCCTTGTATTGTTCTAAGTTGTTACTTCAAACTTTATTATTTATGTGTTTAGTAGTTAACGTATCAGTTACACTTTGTTGTGGCTGATTTGTAGTTACTACTTTATCAAAAATATTCTTTGAAACTGTATTAGTTTCATTTTCAGTAGGTAACGTTTCAACTGCACTTTGTTGTGGTTGATTTACTGTTACTACTTTATTGTTGGAAACTTTAGATGTAGTTAACGTATCAACTGTACTTTGTTGTGGTTGATTTACTGTTACTACGTTATCAAAATTATTTCCTAAAACTTCATTTGTTTTATATACTGTAGTTAACGTATCAACAGCACTTTGTTGTGGTTGATTTACAGTTACTACTTTAGTTGGCCCTAATTTACTAAGATTTTTGGGGTCCCAGACTATTGGCCGGTCTTGGGCCCCTCTTAGTTTCCCTGAGACGTCTCAAAGTCTCTTTTGGCATAACAATTTTCCATTGCATGCCCAATTCTTTTACACCAATGGCATGTAGGTGTATTTTCATCGACTTTATTTTGGCCCTGTAAAATTGTGATCTTTGTTCTCTGTTTTTCACTTTCTACGCCTTGTTGTTGATAGTTGAAATCAATTTCTGGTTTCCTTTTATTCTTCGTGCACCTTTTGTCGGTTTCTTGACCGTACGTGAGATTATCTTGACACTCTCGCGAATTTTTACGAATTAAACATTCATCTCTGGTATGCCCTCTTACATTGCAAAATGAGCATTTGATCGAAAGCTTTCTGGATAAAGATTTTATTGTACTCCCCTGCTCTCTAAGTGGAAATATTTTTGTTTCTAAGCTTCTCATTGGTAATTTTCTAACGCTTGAATTCACTGTTTCGGCTTCTCCATAGCCAGACTGCACGGCGTTAATTCCAGAATTTAATTCTAAATCATATTGCATGAAATTTTCCATTTCGATTGCTTCCTCTAACAACTTATCTAAGTTGTTTGTTTTCTGATTTATCAACAACATCTGTAACATCTGATTATGTACTCCTGTTTTAAATCTTTTTATCACTATTCAATTCTTCTTTGTACATTTCATCCGATAAATTTTCATAAGTTGATTTCATTATATCTAAAGCTTCGTTTCGTATCGCATTTATTCTTCTCGCAAATGCACGCAGTTCTTCTTCAGGAAGTTGACGTGCGTTTTCTATTTGATTTCGAATTAAATGAATAGATTTTGATTTAATATATGTTATTTTTAGTAACTTGCGTAGCTCTTCCAATGATTTAAACTTATGCGACCTGATTAACTCAAATGCATCACCATGCAAATGAAGCCTAATTAGTGCTATGAGTTTAGGTTCTTCTTCATCTTTAATTTCATTCCGCACTGTCTCACATCCTTCTAAGAACCTATGTAAATCTGATTCTAACGTTGGTGAACTAGCCCTTGAAAAATAAGGTACTATATTCTTCACCAACTTAGAGATTTCTAGGAGACCCATTATGAATATAAAACCTTTGTCGGTGTATTTAAATTGTTTATAATTGTTTAAAGCGTAAAGCCCAACACATTTGAACACCAGACAGCAAAATTTTAATAGTTATATTAAAAAAACAAAATCTTTATAGGTAAACAAAACGTTGTGTAACCTTGACTGTTAAATTTTGATTACTCTTGATTTTCTTTAAAGTTAATGACTTCAATTGTTACCAAGAACTTGACATACTAAATAAAACGTTTTTCGCTAACGATTAAGGAAAACACGACCTACCACAAATTTTTTTATACGTATTATCGAAAAATCAAAATATTTTATAGCAATTAAACGCAAGTCTATGTTGAATAAACTGATCCTCAGAATTTAAAATATTCTTCGGAACCAAAAATAAGTTCAACAAGACTTGTATGAAGCAATAACAATTTAGAAAGAGTTATTAATTTGTTACCTTCCAATAAGGTTACAAATTTTCAAAATAAATTAATGAAACCTAATTTCCCTTATAATTGATGCAGAAAATAGACTATAAGGATCGCTCATAGTTTATTTTCCCAAGTTCGTTAGGTTGACTGCCAAAGTAAGGCTCTCCTAAGGAATGGCTAAGTGCAGATGTGTTTTAGAAGCTTATGGGTTAGTGGTATATGCTTAGGATACTTACAAAATTTGATTTTCCAAGGTTGTATGTTCCGCTAATTTTGTTCAGTTAGGAATCCTTGTTGATGTCCTTTCTAATCCAATGTTGAGTCCTGGGACTTGTTGTCCACAGTGTTGATTCAAGTAGTTATCATTCCTAGGAATAACACTTTGATATGGTGGACGGTATGTTTCCGAGTGATGGCTCGAAATACCGGCTGCGTCAATGTTGCGTTGTGCGTTTATCCTTTCGAGGGATAACACGTTGCTGAGAACTGTATCTGAAAGAAATAAAGAAACTAAAAGGGGTTGTGTTATAATTAGGGGTGGCAATCCCGGAGCTTTTTGAGTTTCGGGATTTTTGGGATCGAAGTTTCCAATCCCGGGATCCCGGGATTGATAGTTCTAGTAAATGCATACAAAACTACAAAAAAAAAAAACGAGAAGTTTACGAGTATATAAAATTAAAATTGCTTTATTTCACAGCGTAACAATGAAGAATAATAGAAAAAATAATAGCTTAAAAATTGACTTAGAACACTTCTAGTGTTAATACATCTAAATCACATTTACTAAGTTTGACTAGTAGAAGATAGTCACTATTAAAAGGAAATGATAGAGGATAATCTAGCATTTATGACCAAACTATCAATTTCATTTTTACATTTAAAAATTCGTGTACCACATTTTGTACTTGATAAATACTTTATCATCTTTTTCAAATGTGACAGTGATGGCATTTAGTGGCACCGAATGGCTCGCTCTCAGTAGACGCACCCATAAGTGTTCTTCATTTAAGTTGTCAAAATCTTTAGAAGCTGATTTCAGAAAAAAAGCTTCAGACAAAAGTTTAATTATATCTTAGAACTTAAATTTTGGTAGGTCTAGGTTTGGGTCAAAATTTCAATGTCAAATCAAAGTCGGCTGTGGTTTTCTTTTTTGAAGACAAACCTATATTTTTTTTTGCAGATTTGTATTTTATTATAAAAAATAGATATGTTTTGCTTATGTTGTTTTTCTATTGCATTTTTAGTATTTCCGTTATTGATAAAAATAGTTTTAGTCTAAATTTCACATTATATCATTTTTCTAGTGAACTATCAATTTTCAATACAAATCGCACTTAGTAAAAAATTCTTAAAATTAGTCAAACTATTAAAAAACATATTTTTTTTGCTGTCACATTTTTTTTAAGAAAATCTTAAACAAAAAATTGCTACAATAAAAAAAATATTTTTACTCAATTTAAGGTTCAGACACAATTGAAGTGCATTTTGCAGGATGCAATAATAATTCATGCACATCAAATGTATTGAAAACAATTATTTTACAGATTTTGTACTTAAATATGTCATATAAAAGAATATTTATTATATAATATAAAACTTTTTTCTAATCCCGAAAATCCCGGGATTGCCTCTTTGTAATCCCGGGATTACTTTAGCCTATATTTAGAGCAAATCCCGGGATTGCCACCCCTAGTTATAATACTTACCCTAGTTATAATAACTTCTCCACAGTAAAGTTGACTCTGTTTAAAATAAAAAGTACGTCTTTTTCTTCTTGGCTCAGAACAAATTCTGTCTTTATTATAAAAACTTAAATACCTTAACACCTCGTATAATAAAATTACAACAATAATTACGTACTAAAATATTTATAGGTAATTATAATAACAAAGACTTATTCTACTTTCCGAAATTTGGCTTACCAAATTCAGTGGGACAAGAATGTGTTCCGGGTTGCACAATTTGGCTTTTACTTGGAGTTTTGTTGTTGCATTTAAGTGCATGGCGTTCTGATTCTTGTTGCTGCTTTACACAGAGAATTTGCCCATAGTAACATAAATGATCAACAAAACGACAACGGCCCGCGAGTATGCTGCATTTTTGCAACGATATTTAATGTCATTGGATAATATTAATTATCCAATAGTAAAATAATAATGCTAACAGATATGTTAACGAATGATGTTAAGCATCATCCTAAAAGTATGTGAAATATGTTACTTATGTTAATAACATAAAAACCCACAACAGATGAACGAATTTCCGGCATCCCCGGTTCTTGATGATTTAGCTGACGTTGGAAGCAGATGTGATGATCGACAAATAGTTTGCCCATCCAAAGTGACAATTAAAAGAAAATCAATCAATCCTGAAAAAAAAGATAAATTCAAAAGCTTAAAGAAACGATACAAATAAAGACTATAAATAAAACCTGAAAATAAGTAAAAAGACTATTAAAACCTGTAAAGAAAAGAAAACATCGTTAAAGTCTGAAAATAAAGTAAAAACAATAAAACCTGAAAGTAAGTAAAAGACGAATAAAACCTGCAAAGAAAGAAAATCATATTAAAATCTGAAAATAAAGAAAAAAACATTAGAATATGAAAAATATAAATGAAATCAGTAATAAAAGCTTAAAAAAAGTGGAAAGAAGCGCCGTTTGTATTCAGGGCATCGGCGGAGACAGCAGCAACAGCGTTCGATAGCTCAATAGAAGCAGCAAAAAGGAACTCAACCGCAGCAGCAAAAAGGAACTCAGGCACAGCAGAGTAAGATTTGTATTATTTATATATATGTAGGTATAATATAAAAATAAAATAAAAGAAAAACAGGAGATTTAAGTAAAACCAAAAAAAAGAAAAAACAAAAAGAAGATTAAAAGGGTTTCCTGAAAAGTCAAGATAAACAAAAACCTTTTGAAATTGTAAAGATTTATTTATTTCAATAATTTTTTCAAAATTTTTTTTACAATTTTGCGAATTGCAAACCACTGTAGGGAATTTGGCCACTTACCCAGTGTCGTGGCGTTTTCAGCTGGGTGTTCAACGTGTATGTGTTGTTTAAATATGAATGCCTATTCTTAGTTTTGTTCCAGGACCACGACGGGGACGTGATAGACTGAGATCCCATTTTAGTTGTTTTGTTTTTTTTTTATATATTTTTTAAAGTTTTTATTATTATTTCTTTTTTATTCCAAACAATTTGACTGGTATGTCAATTCAATACAGCGTGTTTTTTTCAAGAAAATTTCCAGAACCTCATCATATAAGCTGTTTTTGCTTTTGATTTCCTTAAGAAATACATTTTCTATGGAAATCAAAGCCAGTTCCGACAATCTCTGTTCCCACATAGTATTTCTCGAAAAAGTCTTTATCCGCTTGAGTGCAGACAAAAAGTATATATAATGGAAGAGAGAGATTCGCGCTCACAACAGATCAAAAAGTATATATAATTATATATACTTTCAAAAAGTATATATAATTATATATACTTTCAAAAAGTATATATAATTATATATACTTTTTGGTGGAACGGAACAAAAGCTTTTCAGAATTTAAGTTCGGTTAACTTGTGGTCTAAATTTTCGCCGTGAATAAATTCCCCTGAACAATTGAAAATGAAAAATGTGTCGAAATACGAGCGAAACTCAAATGAGAGAACTGATAACTCACTTCTTCGCTTTTGTTTTCGTTCGTATTGTGTTTTCTATTATATTTCGCATGCTGCATAGAAATTTCATTTTATATGCAATTCATATTGAAAATTTGTAATTCATTTTATTTAATTATTCATGTTAAAAATTTTTATTTAATTAATCGAGATTGAATAAATCACAAAAATGAAAAACATATGAAATAAAATAGGAAAAATAAAAAAAGGAATATCTGAACAGGGATTTGAACATAGATCGTTTTTGTTTTTTGTTCAAAAAAAAAAAATTTGATTTGAGATTTACATACAGTCGAACCTCGATTATCCGTCAGGCACGGGACCAGCAGCCTGACGGATAATTGAATAGACGGATAATCTCATATATGGCAGAATTTTGTTTTTATTCTGTATGGTGATGTAGTTTTGCGCGACCATCCAATGATTCCATTTGAGAGACATACTTTTCGATCTCATCAGCATTTTTCTTTATACTATATCACTAATTGTGGTTCGCGGAATACCAAATTGAGTGGTCAAAGTTGTAATAGCAGATACACCTTTTTTGATTTCTCTAATGATTTCCATTTTTTTTTTTTTTTTTAATCGTAAGAACGGTTCTCTGGCGTTTTTGTTTACCAGATTCGAATGGTTGAGGCTGCATTGTGAAGCCAAAAATATTTGTGAAATCCACTTGACTTGGCGAATGAAGTGCAACTGACCAAAATCAATTAGAGAGCGCAAATGAACAAAATCAATCATGTTATGAAATTGAATCTCACAAAAAGTGAACTAGATTAATGAATTTCTGCAAAATTTTCATCTCCGATATTCGTAAGAAAAATTTCAGATAGAATCGCTTCGCGCATTGTGTGCATACATAAACAGAATCAAAACAAAACGAAATAAAAAGTTTGCTAACAAAATGTGACGGTTAATCGGAGTGACGGTTGATCTGGAGACGGATAATCGAGGTTCCACTGTACATATCGTTACCTTAATATAGAAAGGCCCTATCTTACATTTTTATTATTTTACAGGAGAACGAAAAAACTTAATAAAAATTAAATTTTTTGTGAGTTAAAGTGAGTAATGGCTTTTTTTTATTTGCTTGTAATTGATTTATTTTAAATCGTAGGACACACATTTTTTTGTCAATGGTGTATTAATGGGCGACCTACCGAAATCTATAAAAATCTCGATTTTGAAAAAAATGTTAGTTAGGGCCTTTCTATATTAAGGTAACGATATGTATGTTCATTTATTTTTGTTTGCTTTCTTTAGCTTATTTTTTTGTGACTAAGTATTACAACTAAATGTTACATTGAATAAAATTTTAAAAAATGTAAAAATAACTAAAAAACATAAGTTTCACAATCATTTTACTTTACTACGATTTTCTATTGTAGCATAAACGCAGCAAAGACCTTCACACACACATATATGTATGTATATGTATGTATGTGCTTGTCTAGTTTTTGTCTGTTGATCTTTTTGTGTACAACAGAAAATCATCCCTTATTTTGTGATCTTAACAATGAAAAGCGAAAAGCTTCGTTGCATTGTCATTTTCTGAATTATGCAATAATATTCATATATATTGGTAAATAGTTATTGGTAGACGATAGTATTTGATTGTAAATAGATATTGATAAAAAGAATACTCTACTTTTAATGCTGATTGATAAAAATTTAAGTCCTCTATTTGAAAATAGTGACTGCTGATCAATAGCGAAAATGCTACGTTGCATTTGCTACGTCAGTATCGGAATTTGGCAACAATGTATTAATTGTATTCAAATTTGAAAGAAGCTATTCAGTTTTTTTCATTTTTTATTAATTCAGTCTATGAAACAATTCTTACAGACTTATGGATAAAATAAGAAACAACAAATAAAATTAAATACAAAATTATAACAGAACTTATAATTTAACAATAATAGAAAACTAAAATTATGAATATAATTTTATTAACATTTTCTTAAATAAATTTCTAGGAATAGAAAAATCTATGACCTGAGTTGCACTTAAATTATTAAATTCAATAAGTGCTCTCGTAATAGGTGCATTCAATGCGTAATTTGTCCTGCAAATTGGTAGGGCAAATAAATTTGTATGACGTAACGATCTGCAAGGAACTTTAAATCTTACAAGTTCAAGCAAATGTGAACAATTAATATGGCCCGAAATAATGTCATATACAAACATTAAGAAGCTATCATCCTCCTTGCCTGATTAATCAAAAGACAACGTGAACTATAAGATGGAAAAGGTTCCACGAAGCTTATAGAACTAAGTGCAAATTTAAGAAAACGTTTTTGGACTCTTTCCAATCTATTAGAGTGAACCGAATAAGAGGGATACCATACTACTGATGCATACTCCAATTTTGAACGAACATAAGCAGTATACAAAACTCTACGCGTATATGGATCATTAAAATCAGAACTATTGCGTCTAACAAAAGCCAACATCGAATAGCATTTTGGAATTAAAAAATGTATATGACTTACAAAAGTGAATTTTGAATCAAATACGACTCCAAGGTCCAATATTTCACTAACTAAACTTAGAGTAGAGTTATTCAAACAATAAGACGATGTAAGAGGTACAACAGCCTTGCAAAATGTAAAAGGATAACATTTTGATATATTTAAAAATAATCGGTTTTTAGTACACCAAACAAATAAATTATTTAAGTCATTTTGGAGAGACATAACATCCAATTGATTTCGGATACTAAGGAATAGCTTCAGATCATCAGCGTAAAGTAGAAAGCTAGCTTTCTTAAAACATTTACCAATGTCATTGACAAATAAAATGAAAAGGAGTGGCCCTAAAATGCTTCCTTGTGGAACACCAGAACTGGCAACAAATGGCTTGGATTTAAGTCCATCAATTAGTACATAATTTAGCCTATTATATAGACAGAAGGCTATCCATTCTAAAAATTTAGAATGAAATCCCAACTTGGATAATTTAGCAACAAGAATTTCATGAGGAACTTTATCAAATGCCTTAGCGAAGTCCGTATAAATTGTGTCAGTTTGTAATCCATCTGAAAAAGCAGAGATACAGTGATCAGAAAAAACTGTCAAATTAGTCACTGTAGAACGTCCAGCAAAGAAACCATGTTGTATTGGAGTGATAATATTTTTAACAGCAAAAAATACCTTATTCTTTACTATATTCTCAAATAATTTTGAAACAGTGGAGAGTTTTGAAATGGGTCTGTAGTTTGAGACATAATTTTTATTACCACTTTTGAAGACGGGATTAACAAAGGCAATTTTCCAACCATCAAGAAAATAACCAAAGGATAAGGATAAATTAAACAAGAAGCATAATGGCTCAGATATTGTTGTGATACATCTTTTAAGAAGAAATGGAGAAATATGTACCATCAATTTCAGGTTTTTGAGAGTTTTTTAAACTGCAAATGCCATTCATAACATCTACTGAAAGTTGAAGCGAGCCAAAATCAATTACAGTGTCAATTTGCTCCAGTAACTCAGTATTATAATAAGCAATATTTGACTCAAAATTCGATTTAAAGAAGTCAACAAAAAGGTTAACTGATTCATGTAAACAACTTGACAAATTTCCAAAATCTTATGGTTAGTTTTATTTTCAATCGGTTTTTATTTTTCCGTGGCCACAGAAAAAGGTATTAGAATGGTTAACCATCACATATAATTGGATATCTAATTGGCTAAGCAGTTCAAAAGATATCAAGTAAAAAAGGCCAGATTTGAAAAGAAAGTAATCAACTGAAACTATATTTTTATTTTGAGTCCATTTAAAGAGAAAAATAAAATCAAATGAAATAGGATTCGATATGTAGCGTTGAAAATTACGGGAAATCAATAAAAGCTAAAATTAATTTTAAAATTCATGCAAATTACTGTGTAATGCGAGTAACATTTAGAGTTCAGCAGGTGCGATATTGAAAAATTGATATATTGTTTAATCTACTAAGGTAAATGAAGCGGTGATGATATAATTTGTTGTCATTTGTCGTCATCTTAAACACCTTTGCGCGTCTTATGAAAATATGAGCGAGTTATTTCATAGGAGGAGCCCATAACTTTTGTATAGAAAAAGCCGTTCTGCCAAATGAGTTGTAGTCTTGTAGCTCCTAAGATATTAAACAAAAATCTCAATCGGAGGGATAAAATCCAACATTACTTTGGGTTATGGGCCAACAAAAGCCTCGTGTTACGGACAATATAACAACAAAAAATATTTTTTTGTGAGAAATTCATTTTTTGATCAGAAATATTTTTTCCAAAAAAAAATAAAAATAAAGTTCATTAATAGCTAAAAAGTTAATACTTTGTCCTTGACATCAGCCTTTTATTAAACAAATATTAAAAATCCTGACATTCGATATTATCGTGCTTATTGAGACTTACGATCAGCATCACAAAAACAACTTATTCTCAAAATTTCTCTAAAAAGAAAAATTTCTACAAAGAGTTTTCATTAACACTCATAAACTTTTAACCCAAATAGCTACCATTTCATAAATAAGTAAGTTTTGCAAATTAAAAAGTGTCAATTACATAATATATAACGCTCAAAAAGTATAAATTACTTGACACAAATTTATTGCTGCTTTGAAACTCTGAAATAAAATTGCCACTTCAAATAATGCGCGCACAGTTGATTCTGTGGCCACGGAAAAATAAAAACCGATTGAAAATAAAACTAACCATATGAAAATTGACCGTACAATGCCAAAAATACACTAAACGAATAAGTCCAAGTCCAAGTAAATTTCAGAAAAAATTAACTAAAAATACAAGCAAAAAGAAAAGGAAATACATACATACATATGTATGTGCATAAATGACTTTCAAAAGAAAATTGGTGTTTATTCTAGCTTCTTTCAAATTTGAATACAATTAATACGTTGTTGCCAAATTCCGATACTGACGTAGCAAATGCAAATGCAACGTAGCATTTTCGCTATTGATCAGCCGTCACTATTTTCAAATAGAGGACTTAAATTTTTATCAATCAGCAATAAAAGTAGAATATTCTTTTTATCAATATCTATTTACCATCTATTTATCTATTACCCAGCAGGCAAATGAGCAAGGCTTTACTCGGAGAAGGCCTGCTAGCACTGCTGCGATTATATAAGGACTTCTCAAAGCTAGATTTTCATGCAAATAAAAATACAATCACAGAAGGCATAATATGCCTTGCCACAACAGACGTGCTATCAGGCCTGATATTAGAAGGCAAAGAAGAAGGACTCCATTTACTTTAGCGCTTTTCTGTTTCTTTTTTATTTCATGTATTGCAATGTTTTATGATTCGGCATAACTTTTTTGTCATATGCATTGTACATATAGTATACGACATGAAAAGTATACACATGGTTAGAAATTAAGAGAGGTGAGCATATTGCCATACTAGTCTTCTATTCTTTCATGTTTAGGGGCTAGAGTTTTGTGTATTCTTTGTCAAATTGTAAATTCATTAAAAAAATTTCAACGCAAGTGAAATGGCGCGGATAAAAAAAAAAACAATTATTATTTAGAGCAGCGGTGGGCACAAAAATATAACCAAAGAGGAAAACAACAACATCAAGCAACAACAAACGAAATTTTAAAGTTTTTTTTACTTTCATTTCCAAAATTGCCATTAGCACAAAAAAAAAACAAATTACACTACAAACAAAAACAATTGCTACATTCCAAGAATGTGTTCCGGGTTGCACAATTTGGCTTTTACTTGGAGTTTTGTTGTTGCATTTAAGTGCATGGCGTTCTGATTCTTGTTGCTGCTTTACACAGAGAATTTGCCCATAGTAACATAAATGATCAACAAAACGACAACGGCCCGCGAGTATGCTGCATTTTTGCAACGATATTTAATGTCATTGGATAATATTAATTATCCAATAGTAAAATAATAATGCTAACAGATATGTTAACGAATGATGTTAAGCATCATCCTAAAAGTATGTGAAATATGTTACTTATGTTAATAACATAAAAACCCACAACAGATGAACGAATTTCCGGCATCCCCGGTTCTTGATGATTTAGCTGACGTTGGAAGCAGATGTGATGATCGACAAATAGTTTGCCCATCCAAAGTGACAATTAAAAGAAAATCAATCAATCCTGAAAAAAAAGATAAATTCAAAAGCTTAAAGAAACGATACAAATAAAGACTATAAATAAAACCTGAAAATAAGTAAAAAGACTATTAAAACCTGTAAAGAAAAGAAAACATCGTTAAAGTCTGAAAATAAAGTAAAAACAATAAAACCTGAAAGTAAGTAAAAGACGAATAAAACCTGCAAAGAAAGAAAATCATATTAAAATCTGAAAATAAAGAAAAAAACATTAGAATATGAAAAATATAAATGAAATCAGTAATAAAAGCTTAAAAAAAGTGGAAAGAAGCGCCGTTTGTATTCAGGGCATCGGCGGAGACAGCAGCAACAGCGTTCGATAGCTCAATAGAAGCAGCAAAAAGGAACTCAACCGCAGCAGCAAAAAGGAACTCAGGCACAGCAGAGTAAGATTTGTATTATTTATATATATGTAGGTATAATATAAAAATAAAATAAAAGAAAAACAGGAGATTTAAGTAAAACCAAAAAAAAGAAAAAACAAAAAGAAGATTAAAAGGGTTTCCTGAAAAGTCAAGATAAACAAAAACCTTTTGAAATTGTAAAGATTTATTTATTTCAATAATTTTTTCAAAATTTTTTTTACAATTTTGCGAATTGCAAACCACTGTAGGGAATTTGGCCACTTACCCAGTGTCGTGGCGTTTTCAGCTGGGTGTTCAACGTGTATGTGTTGTTTAAATATGAATGCCTATTCTTAGTTTTGTTCCAGGACCACGACGGGGACGTGATAGACTGAGATCCCATTTTAGTTGTTTTGTTTTTTTTTTATATATTTTTTAAAGTTTTTATTATTATTTCTTTTTTATTCCAAACAATTTGACTGGTATGTCAATTCAATACAGCGTGTTTTTTTCAAGAAAATTTCCAGAACCTCATCATATAAGCTGTTTTTGCTTTTGATTTCCTTAAGAAATACATTTTCTATGGAAATCAAAGCCAGTTCCGACAATCTCTGTTCCCACATAGTATTTCTCGAAAAAGTCTTTATCCGCTTGAGTGCAGACAAAAAGTATATATAATGGAAGAGAGAGATTCGCGCTCACAACAGATCAAAAAGTATATATAATTATATATACTTTCAAAAAGTATATATAATTATATATACTTTCAAAAAGTATATATAATTATATATACTTTTTGGTGGAACGGAACAAAAGCTTTTCAGAATTTAAGTTCGGTTAACTTGTGGTCTAAATTTTCGCCGTGAATAAATTCCCCTGAACAATTGAAAATGAAAAATGTGTCGAAATACGAGCGAAACTCAAATGAGAGAACTGATAACTCACTTCTTCGCTTTTGTTTTCGTTCGTATTGTGTTTTCTATTATATTTCGCATGCTGCATAGAAATTTCATTTTATATGCAATTCATATTGAAAATTTGTAATTCATTTTATTTAATTATTCATGTTAAAAATTTTTATTTAATTAATCGAGATTGAATAAATCACAAAAATGAAAAACATATGAAATAAAATAGGAAAAATAAAAAAAGGAATATCTGAACAGGGATTTGAACATAGATCGTTTTTGTTTTTTGTTCAAAAAAAAAAAATTTGATTTGAGATTTACATACAGTCGAACCTCGATTATCCGTCAGGCACGGGACCAGCAGCCTGACGGATAATTGAATAGACGGATAATCTCATATATGGCAGAATTTTGTTTTTATTCTGTATGGTGATGTAGTTTTGCGCGACCATCCAATGATTCCATTTGAGAGACATACTTTTCGATCTCATCAGCATTTTTCTTTATACTATATCACTAATTGTGGTTCGCGGAATACCAAATTGAGTGGTCAAAGTTGTAATAGCAGATACACCTTTTTTGATTTCTCTAATGATTTCCATTTTTTTTTTTTTTTTTAATCGTAAGAACGGTTCTCTGGCGTTTTTGTTTACCAGATTCGAATGGTTGAGGCTGCATTGTGAAGCCAAAAATATTTGTGAAATCCACTTGACTTGGCGAATGAAGTGCAACTGACCAAAATCAATTAGAGAGCGCAAATGAACAAAATCAATCATGTTATGAAATTGAATCTCACAAAAAGTGAACTAGATTAATGAATTTCTGCAAAATTTTCATCTCCGATATTCGTAAGAAAAATTTCAGATAGAATCGCTTCGCGCATTGTGTGCATACATAAACAGAATCAAAACAAAACGAAATAAAAAGTTTGCTAACAAAATGTGACGGTTAATCGGAGTGACGGTTGATCTGGAGACGGATAATCGAGGTTCCACTGTACATATCGTTACCTTAATATAGAAAGGCCCTATCTTACATTTTTATTATTTTACAGGAGAACGAAAAAACTTAATAAAAATTAAATTTTTTGTGAGTTAAAGTGAGTAATGGCTTTTTTTTATTTGCTTGTAATTGATTTATTTTAAATCGTAGGACACACATTTTTTTGTCAATGGTGTATTAATGGGCGACCTACCGAAATCTATAAAAATCTCGATTTTGAAAAAAATGTTAGTTAGGGCCTTTCTATATTAAGGTAACGATATGTATGTTCATTTATTTTTGTTTGCTTTCTTTAGCTTATTTTTTTGTGACTAAGTATTACAACTAAATGTTACATTGAATAAAATTTTAAAAAATGTAAAAATAACTAAAAAACATAAGTTTCACAATCATTTTACTTTACTACGATTTTCTATTGTAGCATAAACGCAGCAAAGACCTTCACACACACATATATGTATGTATATGTATGTATGTGCTTGTCTAGTTTTTGTCTGTTGATCTTTTTGTGTACAACAGAAAATCATCCCTTATTTTGTGATCTTAACAATGAAAAGCGAAAAGCTTCGTTGCATTGTCATTTTCTGAATTATGCAATAATATTCATATATATTGGTAAATAGTTATTGGTAGACGATAGTATTTGATTGTAAATAGATATTGATAAAAAGAATACTCTACTTTTAATGCTGATTGATAAAAATTTAAGTCCTCTATTTGAAAATAGTGACTGCTGATCAATAGCGAAAATGCTACGTTGCATTTGCTACGTCAGTATCGGAATTTGGCAACAATGTATTAATTGTATTCAAATTTGAAAGAAGCTATTCAGTTTTTTTCATTTTTTATTAATTCAGTCTATGAAACAATTCTTACAGACTTATGGATAAAATAAGAAACAACAAATAAAATTAAATACAAAATTATAACAGAACTTATAATTTAACAATAATAGAAAACTAAAATTATGAATATAATTTTATTAACATTTTCTTAAATAAATTTCTAGGAATAGAAAAATCTATGACCTGAGTTGCACTTAAATTATTAAATTCAATAAGTGCTCTCGTAATAGGTGCATTCAATGCGTAATTTGTCCTGCAAATTGGTAGGGCAAATAAATTTGTATGACGTAACGATCTGCAAGGAACTTTAAATCTTACAAGTTCAAGCAAATGTGAACAATTAATATGGCCCGAAATAATGTCATATACAAACATTAAGAAGCTATCATCCTCCTTGCCTGATTAATCAAAAGACAACGTGAACTATAAGATGGAAAAGGTTCCACGAAGCTTATAGAACTAAGTGCAAATTTAAGAAAACGTTTTTGGACTCTTTCCAATCTATTAGAGTGAACCGAATAAGAGGGATACCATACTACTGATGCATACTCCAATTTTGAACGAACATAAGCAGTATACAAAACTCTACGCGTATATGGATCATTAAAATCAGAACTATTGCGTCTAACAAAAGCCAACATCGAATAGCATTTTGGAATTAAAAAATGTATATGACTTACAAAAGTGAATTTTGAATCAAATACGACTCCAAGGTCCAATATTTCACTAACTAAACTTAGAGTAGAGTTATTCAAACAATAAGACGATGTAAGAGGTACAACAGCCTTGCAAAATGTAAAAGGATAACATTTTGATATATTTAAAAATAATCGGTTTTTAGTACACCAAACAAATAAATTATTTAAGTCATTTTGGAGAGACATAACATCCAATTGATTTCGGATACTAAGGAATAGCTTCAGATCATCAGCGTAAAGTAGAAAGCTAGCTTTCTTAAAACATTTACCAATGTCATTGACAAATAAAATGAAAAGGAGTGGCCCTAAAATGCTTCCTTGTGGAACACCAGAACTGGCAACAAATGGCTTGGATTTAAGTCCATCAATTAGTACATAATTTAGCCTATTATATAGACAGAAGGCTATCCATTCTAAAAATTTAGAATGAAATCCCAACTTGGATAATTTAGCAACAAGAATTTCATGAGGAACTTTATCAAATGCCTTAGCGAAGTCCGTATAAATTGTGTCAGTTTGTAATCCATCTGAAAAAGCAGAGATACAGTGATCAGAAAAAACTGTCAAATTAGTCACTGTAGAACGTCCAGCAAAGAAACCATGTTGTATTGGAGTGATAATATTTTTAACAGCAAAAAATACCTTATTCTTTACTATATTCTCAAATAATTTTGAAACAGTGGAGAGTTTTGAAATGGGTCTGTAGTTTGAGACATAATTTTTATTACCACTTTTGAAGACGGGATTAACAAAGGCAATTTTCCAACCATCAAGAAAATAACCAAAGGATAAGGATAAATTAAACAAGAAGCATAATGGCTCAGATATTGTTGTGATACATCTTTTAAGAAGAAATGGAGAAATATGTACCATCAATTTCAGGTTTTTGAGAGTTTTTTAAACTGCAAATGCCATTCATAACATCTACTGAAAGTTGAAGCGAGCCAAAATCAATTACAGTGTCAATTTGCTCCAGTAACTCAGTATTATAATAAGCAATATTTGACTCAAAATTCGATTTAAAGAAGTCAACAAAAAGGTTAACTGATTCATGTAAACAACTTGACAAATTTCCAAAATCTTATGGTTAGTTTTATTTTCAATCGGTTTTTATTTTTCCGTGGCCACAGAAAAAGGTATTAGAATGGTTAACCATCACATATAATTGGATATCTAATTGGCTAAGCAGTTCAAAAGATATCAAGTAAAAAAGGCCAGATTTGAAAAGAAAGTAATCAACTGAAACTATATTTTTATTTTGAGTCCATTTAAAGAGAAAAATAAAATCAAATGAAATAGGATTCGATATGTAGCGTTGAAAATTACGGGAAATCAATAAAAGCTAAAATTAATTTTAAAATTCATGCAAATTACTGTGTAATGCGAGTAACATTTAGAGTTCAGCAGGTGCGATATTGAAAAATTGATATATTGTTTAATCTACTAAGGTAAATGAAGCGGTGATGATATAATTTGTTGTCATTTGTCGTCATCTTAAACACCTTTGCGCGTCTTATGAAAATATGAGCGAGTTATTTCATAGGAGGAGCCCATAACTTTTGTATAGAAAAAGCCGTTCTGCCAAATGAGTTGTAGTCTTGTAGCTCCTAAGATATTAAACAAAAATCTCAATCGGAGGGATAAAATCCAACATTACTTTGGGTTATGGGCCAACAAAAGCCTCGTGTTACGGACAATATAACAACAAAAAATATTTTTTTGTGAGAAATTCATTTTTTGATCAGAAATATTTTTTCCAAAAAAAAATAAAAATAAAGTTCATTAATAGCTAAAAAGTTAATACTTTGTCCTTGACATCAGCCTTTTATTAAACAAATATTAAAAATCCTGACATTCGATATTATCGTGCTTATTGAGACTTACGATCAGCATCACAAAAACAACTTATTCTCAAAATTTCTCTAAAAAGAAAAATTTCTACAAAGAGTTTTCATTAACACTCATAAACTTTTAACCCAAATAGCTACCATTTCATAAATAAGTAAGTTTTGCAAATTAAAAAGTGTCAATTACATAATATATAACGCTCAAAAAGTATAAATTACTTGACACAAATTTATTGCTGCTTTGAAACTCTGAAATAAAATTGCCACTTCAAATAATGCGCGCACAGTTGATTCTGTGGCCACGGAAAAATAAAAACCGATTGAAAATAAAACTAACCATATGAAAATTGACCGTACAATGCCAAAAATACACTAAACGAATAAGTCCAAGTCCAAGTAAATTTCAGAAAAAATTAACTAAAAATACAAGCAAAAAGAAAAGGAAATACATACATACATATGTATGTGCATAAATGACTTTCAAAAGAAAATTGGTGTTTATTCTAGCTTCTTTCAAATTTGAATACAATTAATACGTTGTTGCCAAATTCCGATACTGACGTAGCAAATGCAAATGCAACGTAGCATTTTCGCTATTGATCAGCCGTCACTATTTTCAAATAGAGGACTTAAATTTTTATCAATCAGCAATAAAAGTAGAATATTCTTTTTATCAATATCTATTTACCATCTATTTATCTATTACCCAGCAGGCAAATGAGCAAGGCTTTACTCGGAGAAGGCCTGCTAGCACTGCTGCGATTATATAAGGACTTCTCAAAGCTAGATTTTCATGCAAATAAAAATACAATCACAGAAGGCATAATATGCCTTGCCACAACAGACGTGCTATCAGGCCTGATATTAGAAGGCAAAGAAGAAGGACTCCATTTACTTTAGCGCTTTTCTGTTTCTTTTTTATTTCATGTATTGCAATGTTTTATGATTCGGCATAACTTTTTTGTCATATGCATTGTACATATAGTATACGACATGAAAAGTATACACATGGTTAGAAATTAAGAGAGGTGAGCATATTGCCATACTAGTCTTCTATTCTTTCATGTTTAGGGGCTAGAGTTTTGTGTATTCTTTGTCAAATTGTAAATTCATTAAAAAAATTTCAACGCAAGTGAAATGGCGCGGATAAAAAAAAAAACAATTATTATTTAGAGCAGCGGTGGGCACAAAAATATAACCAAAGAGGAAAACAACAACATCAAGCAACAACAAACGAAATTTTAAAGTTTTTTTTACTTTCATTTCCAAAATTGCCATTAGCACAAAAAAAAAACAAATTACACTACAAACAAAAACAATTGCTACATTCGTCAAGACACAATGCGGCGCCGTCATTTATGCCTTTGTGTTTTGTTTTCATTTGAATTCAAGTCAACGCTGTGCCTCGATTGAAATTCTGCGAATTTTGTGCCTCGATAGCGTTGAAATTCTGCGAATTTTGTGCCTCGATAGCGTTGAAATTCTGGGAATTTTTTTTCGCTTGGTTGTGCGTCGAATAACGGTTAGAGCAATGTGAGGAAATTGAGGCACTAAGTGCCCTTCCCTGATTTAGAGTCTTTAAATTTATTAAAATTAAATTTTTGTCAAGTACTTCTGAGGGTCCTTCTACGGTAAGCGGTCTTAGAAAGCCTGCTTAGGAAAGCCTGTTTCTGCGGCCATTTCATATAAAAAAGAAAGTACGTTTGAAAGGAGGGTGGAAGGCCTTAGACTTACCAAGTAAGGCCTTCTAGAAGCACTGTTAGCTCCTGCCCTTGCCTACTGGGTATTTACTAATATTTATGTATCCCAGTTAGGGTTGTAACGGAAGTCATCTATGCGGAGGCGGATGCGGAGTTCAGAAATTGATCTCCGCGGATGCGGAGTTTTAACGGAAGCGGAGGTGGAAAAACAATTTGAAAATATTTAAAATTTAGTATTAGTATTAAATGAACACTAGTAGACATCCTAGATTTCCAGCTGAAGAAGCTATTTTCCAGAATTTATTATGCAAACCTCAGTAGGAGATATTACTCGTATTTTAATTCTTTTCAGGATCAATAAATACACTTTTGAAATACACGAACAATGTTTTTTTTAATTCATTTAAAATAATATATATAGGGCATTCAAAGCCAAATGACCGAGGTTTTGGCCCGACCCTCTTCGATTTCGCTAATTTTTTGATATGTTTTAGTGCGTATTAAAAGCAACAAGCACACCAATTTCCAGTCTTTTATTCGAAACCGTTATTGAGTAATCGGTTTTTTAAATTTTAAAACAAAAAACGATAGACTAGTTATAAATATTGATATCAATAAAAAGTAGGATATCATTTTTTTCGTATTTGAATGTAGTTTCTGAAAAAAAAAAATAAAAAAAAATTAATCGCAGTAGTAATCAGTTAGTTATTAACGTTTAAAGATTAAAATCGACATTTTCGAAAAGTGCGACACCTTTGATTTTTCTTAAAAACTTTCTCAAAATTCTACTCTATATTACGCAACTTTTAAGCTGTAGTTCAAGATGTGCTGACAATGTTTTTAATTTTTTTTCGAATTTTGAAAATTTTATATTTGTTTTTTATGATGGAATTATATATATAGTATCACTAGCTTAAACAAAAGTAGATATAGCTTCTCACATACTTTATTAATGTATTTTGAGTCATAAATTCTAGAAATTCCCACCATTTTTTCTCTTAAGAAAGATTTTAGAGTTATTCCCCAAAAATCAGTTTTTTGAACTTTTTTCATTTATTTGGTCATATTTCCATAAATTTTTTTTTAACTAAAAAAAAAATGTTGGAAAAATAAGGATTTTATGGGTAATTTCTGTTTGAAAAAAAAATCAATATTTTGACTCAATTTTAGTTCATACGATACCCATGAATGTGACGAATATGTTGATAAAATTTCATAAGGATCGGCTCAGTAATTTTGGAGAAAAGACTGCTAGCACCGTATGAAAAAGTGAAGTCGAGAGAAAAGCGTTCAATATTTGTTTATTGAACCGGAAAGTGTGCTCAAATAAAGTTGCAAAAATATACTTAGAGAGCGATGTTTCAAAATGATGTTTTTGAAATGGACTACTTTCGAAATCTGTGTAAACGAAATTTATACTAGGTTGTACCCATAACCATATCTTACGAATCTAGCCCATCACAAAACAATAAAATGTAAATTAGCTTAAATACAGAATTTTCCACTTTGTTAGCTCTAATGTTGATTTTATAACTTCCGTTATACCTCCGATTTACCTCATCAAAATTTGCGGAAGCGGAGGCGGAAGCACAATATCAAGCGGAAGTTCCGCACTTGCGGATGCGGAGCTCCGTTACAACTCTAATCCCAGTAGGCAAGGGCAGGAGCTGAGAATGCTTCTAGAAGACCTTCCTTGGTAAGTATAACCCCTTCCACCCTCCTTTCAAACGTACTTTCTTTTTTATGTGAAATGACCGCAGAAAACAGGCCTCCCCAAGCAGGCCTGATAGAAATACTCTTTAAGCAGGTCTTCCTACATTGCTTGCGTCAAGAGGCCTTCTAAGACTGCTTGCCTCAAGAGGCCTTCTAAGGCTGCTTGCGTCAAGAGGCCTTCTAAGACTGCTTGCGTCAAGAGGCCTTCTAAGACTGATAGCGTTAAAAGGTCTTTCAAGACCGCTGGCTTCAAGAGTCCTTCTGAGACCGCGAGCCGTAAGAGGGCTCATAGAAGTACTTGAAAATAAGGGCTCCATGTATCACTTCCACTGGAACCTCTTCTAAGCTGCATTCCATTTGCAGGACTTTTACATCATTTCATACATACTCCTTTCACACATACTTTCTTTTTTATACGAAACAATTCGCTAAAACAGGCTTTCCAAAGAACGCCTTTTAGAAAAAGTCTTCAGGAAACCTTTAGGAGCATTTATTTTAAAAATGGTAAATTAACAAAATAAAACGATAGCAGTGTTTTTTTATTGGAAATAAACGTATTTTCCAAAAAAAAAAAAACATATTTATTTGGCCAACTAGTGGGAATAGGAAAGCTTAACAATATGCTAAGAATTATTTACATGCAGCATCCGCTTTAAGTTTGTAATGCAAAAAAAAACATTGTGTAGTTTTTTAATATTTCATTAGTATTCCCAACTTTTATTAACAAAAAAATCAGTCATGTTCATTAACAAGTTATTAAAAAAATAATACTTGCTATATTTAATTCAAAAATTTTTGAGTTTTATGCACGCAGGCATTAAGTTCAAGATAAATAAAAAATATTCTCCAGTTTCAAGTCTAGATAAGCTACAGTTATAATTTTAAAATTACTAGATATTAAAATTACTATAGGATTACCTACTAATATAATTTTAAATATATATTAACATTGTCCACTTTACATAGAAAGCCCAATATGTTAAGCTAAACATAAGGCTGCCGGTCAAATTTAATTAATTTAGCTTATTCTTCTATTTGATACATTTTTCCGTATAGTATTTATTTTTTGCTCTTTTAAATCCTTCTTTAATGTCTTCAATATAGTTTTCTTTCGTAACTACTTTCTGTATTACAGCTTCTGTAAATGAAGAAGTTAAAAATATATTAGCATTCGAAAACAAAAACCCTGAGGAATAATTCTTAACGTCTTAACATTATTTTTCATTTATTTCTTAAAATTAATAATAAAATGAGCGCTTGTGAGCTAATAACTAAGGAAAGCATTTATTGTAATAGTTTAATTCATAAAATGTATAAATAACTCAGGTTAAGAGTAGAAGTAGATTTTTGAGAAGTAATTAATTTTGAATTGATTTTGCACAGCTGAAGGGCTCTGATTTAAGCTATAAAATCTTTTTAGTTATTTTACGAAAACACGATTGCGACATACACTATGATAGCGAAAATAATTAGTAAAATAACCACATTTTAGAAAGTATTTTTATACGACCTGCGAAATTTAATTTGTAATAGTTCCAGCTACATAGATAGTTAATATTTAAGTAAAAATTGCATGAAAATGAAAAAAAAAAAAAATAAAAAATAACGTAATGAAAAAATAATATGAGGTATAATGTAATTTGGTTTCATCACTATTAATTTTTTAAATCTTGATTTTGTAAACTTGTGTAAAATCATTATAAGCAAATCGTCAGACGGAAACATAATAGAACACTTTGAAAGCTATTTACAAACTTTATTAATTTGAGCTTACAATTTTTTTGGTACTTACTATAGAAAACATCATTCACCGCAACGAGCGATTTAAAGGCATATTTCTTTTGATAACCTTCATCATTGCATTTCATCAAAACTTCTGGCCCCAACAAATTTTGTATTTTTCTTTTGTAACCGCCATTTCCCACAATTTTTCGAATAGCAGCCACCTAGAAAATTTTGACATTTGAATTTTTAGGAAGCAGTACTTCGAAAAGCAGCACCTAAGTACCAAATCGGTATTTGGTATCATTTTGATATTAAGTAATATATTAACATTCAAGTACCAGTGCCAGTGGTTTTATGATTAAATTAATATTAACCAATAAAGCAATACAATACCAATCTTTTGAAACAACCAAAAAAGATATGAAATCGCTTAAAAACAATTAATATGGTCAGGTAAATTGCTAGTATTTTCCACAACTTACAAGACCGACTACTAAGACATTATATGAAGAGCTGAGATGCAAAACCCGCCAAGTCCATATTTTGCGTTTTTGGGAAAATCGAAAAAACTGTTTTCCATTGAAATTTAACTACAGTAAAAAAGTAGATTGATCCATTGTAATAGTTGTCAAAAGTTATTAAAATTCTGATTTTTCAATACATTTTATGACCTAATCTATAAGGACTACAATAAACTTTCGACTTGGCAGGTTTTGAAACAAAAACTGTTTACTTAGCGGGTTTTGAAATTGAAAACGTGGACTTGGCTGGTTTTGAAAGTGAATCCTCGGGACTTGGTGGGTTTTGAAAAATAATAACAGTAAAAGGTTTCGAAATCATTTTTTAAAAAATGGCTAAGTTTATATTAATTTCAAAACATCTGAATAAATGTAGACTGAAAACTTAGTTACACAATATAATTTCAATGTTAAAATAACATAAAAATATTTTATTTATGAAAGCCGAACCTTTTTTAATGAAAAATTGGACTTGACAGGTTTTGATTGTCAGAAATGTGGACTAAAATAATTTATCAGAAATTATTGCAAACAAAAGTTTGTGAAGGGAAAATTTTTTTTTTACAATTTAGAGTAAATAGGCTTGTAAACAAATATTTTTTCTGTCATCTCCTACAATATCTCACATTTTAATTTTTTTGGACTTGGCGGGTTTTGCATCTCAGCTCTTCATATACTGATATCAAAACTGACGCTGATACTTGTAGTACTACTTGAAACTTAACAGCTGTGACTTATAGTTACTACCAACCATAAATACTAACCAGTCTTCGTTCATCAATGTAATCCTTTGCTCGAATTTTTCAACCTCTTCGATAGATCGTATTGGGAATAAATTTGCTAAATCATCATTTGTTTTTTTTTGTATCGCAAGCATACTAACATGAACTTTAATCGATGCTAGCTCAGACATTATAAGTTCATTTTGTGGCTCCGAAATTTTTCAATTCAGTTTCAAAATCTGTATTATAAATATGGGATTTAGTTTTTTGACATATATGGCAGAGTTGTAATTCTTCAGTAAAATAAATATACAGTGGGTCAAAGTTCTAATGGAACAGTTCGAACAAAAAAGTTTCTTACTAAATAGTAAATTAACTAAATATTTTTTTACAATTTCAAAATTTATTTTAGAAAGTGTATTTAATAGTGCACTTTCTTTTACCTTTGCTCTTAAAATGCTTAAATAACATATTTTATCCATAATCCCTTCGATTATATGCAGGTTTCCTGGTCCAGCAGCAGATACCACATCCCACACCATTACTGAACCTAATCCGTGCTTAATTGTTGGCCGAAGGTTAATTTTCTTGAGCTTCTCATTAGCTTTGCGTCAGAGATATGATTGTCCATCTGACCGGAAAATATTAAATTTGCTTTCATCTGTAAATAAAACTGTTTTCCAGAATGAAAAATACTTAGCTGTATGTTCTCTTGCAAAGTCCTTTCGCTTTTGTACATTGGCCTTACACACGAATGTTTTTTTCCTAGCTACTCGTCTATTAAACAGATGTCTTCTAAGCACGTCTCTAATTGTTTCATGGGTAGCTTTCTTTTTAAGATACTTTTCGGCTTCAGATGCCAATTTTGGGACACTAATATGGGGATTTTTCTTAATTTCTTTTATTATCTGACGCATTAAATATTTCCCTAGTACTCGGTTTGGCCTTGTTCTTAAGTTTATGGTATTTTCAAATAGCTTAATTATGTTTAAAACAGTTGTTGGAGGACGATTAGTAGTTTCACTGATATTTGGCATTAATTAGCTTAACTTTGACAACCGAATTAAAATTTCTCTTTGATTAACCGAGGTTTTCATAACGCGCGGCGCCATCTCGCTTATTACGGAAATAAAAAAAATTAATCGTTGATGAGTTACATGAACTAGTTATGAGTTATCTTAACTAGACAACACGATATGACACGAAAATTAAGTTTGCTGTAGTTTTGGTAGCAAATTTGTGGATTATTCACAAGGTGTTCCATTATAATTTTGTGACAGAATTCCATGCATTTTCATTTTTCGTTATTTAAAAAAAAAAAGTCGCTGGTTTTATAAAAATTTTTTGTTGATAATAAATGTTTATTAAATACACTTTCTAAAATAGATTTTAAATTTGTAAAAAAATATCTAGTTAATTTACTATTTAGTAAGAAACTTTTTTGTTAATGCTGTTCCATTATAACTTTGATCCACTGTACTTACTTTTTATCCGTTCTTTTAGTTTGTAATTTTCAGTGGCATGATTGTTATCATTTTCCTTAAACCGGTGCGATTTACTTGACATTGTGATCTTTCATCCAATAAAGTAAAAATATTAATTAAAAATAAAATATAATTTGTTTCAAAATTTAATGTTGAGTTTTTGTGCAGCTGTGCAAAAGAGGAATCGTAATTTTCTTCAATAGGCAAGCACATAAATTTATACAAGATATCCTGAATACGAAAATATTCTTTTTCGTAGCTTTCTGTATTCATAACAGCTGTACAAATTCCTAATGCAGGCATAGAAAGCAATGGAGTTTCAAAAAAAATTTTTAAGTTTTTCAACCAAACTCCTTCAAAAAATTCTAAATTGTCATCTAGAAACAGTGTTGCCACTGAGAAATTTATTTTCCTACCAAAATTTTCTCGAAAACCAACCAAAATCGTTTGTAACCTACCAAAACTTTAGAAATTAAAAAAAACCTTTTTGCAGCATTGAATTTGTTTATTAACATTCAATGCTGTTTAAAATACATATTCTTGTATGTCGTCGTTTAAAATGCTTAACCGCATATAACACAAATTTTCTGTTGCAAAATCGTGTAGAATCCCAGTGTGCAAAACGAATTCGTTTCGAATTCCTCTCGAAAAAAAGGAAGAATTTTCCGCTAATTATGAACAAAAAACGAGTTCGTTTCGAATTCGTTTTCTGTTCATAATACGAATTCGAAACAAAATCGTTTTTTGTTCGTTTTTTGTTCATAGAACGAGTTTTTTTTGTTCATAAAAAAATTAATTTTATTTAAAAAAAAAAAATTTTTATGTATGCAAATTGTAAGACTTTATTGCATATGTATATGAATTTTATTTTATTATCAAATTAAATTTTACTTACGATTTACAAATTTCCAAAGTCAGGCTCGAACCCATGTCCCAGCGATTCATAGTCATGCGCGCTACCTACTAGGCTACCTTTCATATATTAAAATATATGTCAAAGGCGAATGATATCTTCTCTCATTTGATACGCTTTATTTACAAAAAACGAATTCGTTTCGAATTCGAAACGAACTCGTTTCTTCGTACTATTCATCCGAAACGGATTTCGTTACGAACTCGTTTCGAATTCGTTTTCATATGAAATTCCTCTCGAAAAAACGGAAGAATTTTCCGCTTATTATGAACAAAAAACGAGTTCGTTTCGAATTCGTGTTTTGTTCATAAAACGAATTCGAAATGAACTCGTTTTTTGTTCCCGGAAAAATTTTCAAGAAAAATTTTGAAAAAAAATTTTGTTTCTTAATCGACTTAGAAATGTTTAAAAAGTCGAATAATCAAAAATTTTTTTGAATATTTTTCTTTGAAAATTTTAGTAAAAAATTTTTCAAAATTTGAGTAAAATAATTTTATAAGTTTTTTTTAACCTTCTAAGCAATTTGAAGTCGCTAGAAACATAAAATTTTTTTATGAACAAAAAACGAGTTCGAAACTGATCCGATTTATGAACAAAAAACGAGTTCGAGACGAATTCGTTTTATGAACAAAAAACGAATTCGTTTCGAATTCGTATTTGAAGTCCGTTACGAATTCGAAACGAATTCGTTTTACTTACAAAAAACAAAATTCGAAACGAATTCGTTTTATGACCAAAAATCGAATTCGTTTCGAATTCGTATTCTGAACAAAAAAACGAATTCGAAACGAATTCGTATTTGCAGTTCGTTACGAATTCGAAACGAATTCGTTTTTCTTACAAAAAACGGAATGCTCACAAACGAATTCGTTTCGAATTCGAAATTCGAAACGAATTCGCTTCCGTTTTTGTGCACATTGAAAAGTCGGGCAAGTGTGCGTAAAAAGTTACCACATGACACATGCAGCGTACAATTAAGTGATGAACGTTAGAAGAAAGAAAAATAATAATTAAAAATCATTTTGAAGGCAAAACCGATCGCAAAGTTACAAATTTTTTAAAAAAATGAAAGCCAGCGATTCACGGTATTATTAAATGATATAAAGAGGACAAAAGGATTTCAAATAAACAACGAACGGTGGCAAAAAAAAACGTTTAGCTCGATAGACGAAAAATGTACCATCCGAGAAATTTTTAAAAATCCATTCATATCTACTCAAAAACGTACTGTAATGGTAAAACTAATTTTCATTAAGAAGTTCATGCCGTTCGAAAAGTTCTCCGGAAAAATAATTTTAATGGCTGAGTAACACAGGATAAGCCATGCATCAACAAGACAATTTCGCAAAAGAGCACATTTTAAAATATTCTCCTTTTGGAGTATGGTAAACACACCCTAAGTGGTCGGGGTTCTGAAAAAGAGCCATATTTTAGCCTGACAATAACCGTATACCTAAAGTCCGTTTTTAAAATGCTATTTATTAAAGCCCACAAATTCAAATTTATTATTACGGAAATATTTTTTTATTATGTCATCTTATGTACATAATAAAATGTTAGTTCTTAGAACTTAAGACCTTTTTTAGCGACCCGATTTTGATCACAGCTGCGATCAAAAAAAACGGCGGGTTGCACTCCGGGAGTGCCGACAGAAGTGAAAACAAATCGTTTAATGGCAAGTTAGTGCGTTAATTGGTATGTGTGCGTTTTCTTTTTATATGGCAATGCAATGGAAGACAAAAACGGAATATGTATTCAAATTTTACTCTCGCTCTCATTCTCAATTTGTCAACGCAACAACGCGGACATTGAAAGAAACAAACATGTAAGCATAACAATCGTTGAATGAGAATTAAATGTGTCAGTTAGTGTGTATGCTTTGCTTTTTGTCTTCCACTTGGAATATTTTTTATTTAAAAGAAACAATAGAACATTAAAATTTTACCATCGCATTCATGACGGGGAATCCAGATGACGGTCGGTGTCACGAGTTTATACTTTTTTACTCAGCCGCACAACGTGCCCTAAGAAGTTTTCACTTCAAAAATTGCTGGAAGAAGTATATTCGGCTCAGTAGCCTCAACTGTGAATAATTAAATTTGAGCTAAGTACTCCTTATGTTTAAAAACAAAAATTTATTCTGATTGCAGTAAGACACATCATTGCGAATTATGTAAGTATAAGAAAAAATCAGGTAAAAAAAGTACCTGGACCTGTGACTAAATAGCTTAAACATAATTTTTCTTAAACTCAAGATAAAAATCTGCTTCTTCTAACAGACACTATGACACCACATTTATCAAAATCGGCTTATTCGTTGCCGAGTTCTGGCTGTTAGAATATTCAAACTGCTTAAAACGCTATCTTGTGACAGTTAATCATAATACAAATGACTTCAAAAAAATCTGCTTGTTCTTAAAAAAAACTATTACACCTCATTTGTCTAAATCGGTTTAGTAATAGCCGAGATATAACGTTTTAAAGTTTTTCAAAAAACCAAATTTGCTTGCTGCTGGTTCAAGGTGGCCTGGTATTTCAGATTTTTCTCTGCTTTGGGCTGCTGGCTCTGCTTTCGGCTGCGCTAGCAGAGAAAAATTTGCTTACTGAGCAACAACTAACCGGAAGTCAACATATGTATGCTACAAATTTAAAAATTTTTTCCACAAAATTACATACTTTATGGGCCAATTTTTTCAAAAAACGTTGCCTACTTTTAGGCGCTATTAATAATTTACCCTTAAGCGGCCCTCACACGATCAGTATTACTGACAGGATTTTGCATACTGACAGTATTACTGATCGTATGAGGTGAGTACTGATGTACTGTCAGTATAGAAAAACGATACTGATGACTGATGAAAAAATCGGATATTACTGACGAAGTTTTTAAATACTGACAGTAAAGCGGCCCTCACACGATCAATAGTACTGACAGTATAATTACTGACAGTATTTACATTACTGTCAGTGTACCACTCACACGGTCAGTATTGTTTATTGTCAGTAATCAGTTTTTTTGACATTCGACTGGTGAAGGTGCGAACTATGCTCCGGCTACGTGACCGACAGCCGAAAATGGCATGCCACTTTTTGGGGCAGATTCCATCCAAACTTGCACCACGCCTCCAGCTAGGCATCGGACGACCATACCCTTGGAAGCAATGTTCCATGCCACTGAATGAGGAACTTTTCCAAGTTTCGCTGCCTCATCGTCTATCTGCCACAAAATGGGGCGTGGCATGCCACTTTTTGGCCACTTTTCTGTGCAAATAATACTGATGAACTGTCAGTATTCACCTCACACCATCAGTATTAAGCGGCCCTCACACGATCAGTATTACTGACAGTATTTTGCATACTGACAGTATTACTGATCGTATGAGGTGAGTACTGATGTACTGTCAGTATAGAAAAACGATACTGATGACTGATGAAAAAATCGCATATTACTGACGAAGTTTTTAAATACTGACAGTTCATCAGTATTATTTGCACAGAAAAGTGGCTGAAAGTTGGTCAGAGGGTGCAAGTAGGCACGGGACGGCAAAATCCTGGGCGTGGCATGCCCCATTTTGTGGCAGATAGACGATGAGGCAGCGAAACTTGAAAGAAACTTGAAAAAGTTCCTCATTCAGTGGCATGGAACATTGCGTCCAAGGGTATGGTCGTCCGATGCCTAGCTGGAGGCGTGGTGCAAGTTTGGATGGAATCTGCCCCAAAAAGTGGCATGCCATTTTCGGCGGTCGGTCACGTAGCCGGAGCATAGTTCGCACCTTCACCAGTCGAATGTCAAAAAAACTGATTACTGACAATAAACAATACTGACCGTGTGAGTGGTACACTGACAGTAATGTAAATACTGTCAGTAATATTGATCGTGTGAGAGCCGCTTTAAAAGTATGCAACACTTTCCGACGAATTTCAAAAATAGCACCTAAAATTAGGACACATTATCTGAAATTTTTAAAATCGTTACCTACTTTTAGGCGTTCTTTTTGAAATTTGTCAGAAAGTGTTGCCTACTTTTAGGGGCAAATTATTAATAGCACCTAAAAGTAGGCAACGTTTTATAAATTTTTTGAAATCGAGTTCATTTTCCAAGTCTTCAAAATTTTAAAATCGAGTTCGTTTCCCAAGTCTTCAAAATTCCAAAATCAAGTTCGTTTCCCAAGTCTTCCAAATTTGAAATCGAGTTCGTTTCCCAAGTCTTCAAATTTCTGAAATCGAATTCGTTTCCAAAGTCTTCGAAATTCTAAAATCGAGTTCGTTTCCCAAGTCTTCAAAATTCCAAAATCAAGTTCGTTTCCCAAGTCTTCCAAATTTGAAATCGAGTTCGTTTCCCAAGTCTTCAAATTTCTGAAATCGAGTTCGTTTCAAAAGTCTTCAAAATTCCAATATCGAGTTCGTTTCCCAAGTCTTCAAAATTCCAAAATCGAGTTCGTTTCCCAAGTCTTCCCGATGACGGTCGGTGTCGCGAAATTATACTTTTTTCCTCAGCCGCACAACGTGCCATAAGAAGTTTTCACTTCAAAAAAAATTATGTTATTAATAGCGCTAGTAACTTTTGTTTCTAATACGCCGGGTCTGAGCACACATGCAACAATTTAGATGTGCGATCAGTCGCAACACTATTTCGTCACATTGTACATACATATGCGTATTCCCTAAACGTAATTTGTATGCAAGAAAACAGAGACCATACCCACTTGTTGAAGATAAGCTTGGCAAAAGCTTATTTCCAGATGTTAATATTTGCTTCCTGATTTGAAAAACTTCACGAAAAAATTTCAATTTTCGATTTTCATAAAAATTTATCCTAAATCCTACCAAAATCAGATTTAACCTACCAAGAGGAAAAAAACCTACCCGATTTGCTAGGAAACTACCAAAAACAGCAACGCTGTCTAGAAATGCAGTTATTTTAATTGGAATAAAAGGTTGAACGCAGCAGAAACAATCCGGTTGCAGTGCAATTAAAAAGTATTTACTTCCTTGGTAGCTCAAAATTCTGCCTTGTTTATTTTTTTTGAAACCAATTTTATGTTCAAATTTATTTTTCAACTGTTCTAATATCTTACGTATCTAATAGGCTTACGTATTTTTTTTTTTTTTATTTTTTGCATAAAGTTTTCAAAATCGTTTGCAGAAAAGTTTGTAATAAGGTCCATATCTTCTACAGTTTTACATAAATGTAGAAGGCCATGTAAGTTGAATGTTACGCTGTTTTCACCAAAAACCATAGGAAAATTTTCGACGAAGAGGTCTAACATGTCACCTGCAACATTTATATTTGCTTCAAAATTTTTTAGTGTTGACAGTAATCGATATGCTGAGTACAGTAGTAAAAATTCGTAGTAGAAATTTTCACTGACAAGATCGTTGAGAACGACCAATCCAGTATAAAGTATGAATTGGCGAAATTCAGTGGCATTCCACCTTGAAATTTCATCCAAAGTTCTTGGTTTCCTTTGAAACTCTCTCGGGATATGTTTGAAAGTGCCACTAACATTATAGAAAGATTTTTTTTATTCTCATCAGTAATTTTTTCAACAGTTTTTCTATTGGCAAGATAAAGAAGCATTTTGCGTGCAACACCAAGGTCAATCAAATGCATAGGCTCTAGCGGAAATTGGGTTACCATCCTAGTACCTATCAACTCCAATGCACTTTGCATATTTTTATGCAAGCCTCTGTGAAATTCTGGTTGCTTTCTTTCTGAGAACTCCTGATCTGTCCTCAGTTGCGATGATCTTACACTAAAAGTGGTCACACTGTCAATCTTTTTTCCCACTTGGTAGCATTTGCTGCAGCCTAGAAATGCATTATGGCTCACGATATCGCACATAAATGCTCTCGCCGGTGTGTCGCATATAAAAGCCCTCAATGTTATTGACAGTTTTCGGTTATGCAGAAATAAACCATTTTCAATAACTTCTGTCAATTCAGTAATTAAGTCATGAAGATAAGAATCCACATTATTGTTTTTTTTTTCCTAGGTAACTTCCGATTAAAAATACATTAATATCTTCTATATTAATTGCTCTTCCAATTATCGGCCACAGACTTTCCGAGCTGCTCTTAAAAAGAGGCAAACCATCTACTCCAATATCAAGAATAATATTCTGATCTGGCAGTAGTCCTTCTGGTATTTTTTGTAACTGCTTCACTAGTCCCAAGTGATAATAATTACCTGGTGACACAGTTCTTATTATTATTTTTTTTATCACTTTTTCTATTTAAATTCAACAGAGTCCGCACATCGTTTGGCACATCCTAGCCTTCAGATTTTAAAATTTTTAATAGGGCGTTTGCACATGATCTTGTTGGGTTATGCTCCTCATACCAATTTACCAATTTCTGTAGTAAATTTAAGCTTTGGCATGGTTCATCCCAACCAACATAATCAAAACTTTCAAGTTCTTCATCGAACTGAACTTCATTTTGTGCCCCCACGGTAACACACTGAACATTCTCAGTGTCTTCCAAGGAATCCTGGACAGTTTCAGGAATCTCCACTCTATCTTCTTCAGTAAAGCAAGTACTTTCGCATTTTTTTAGTTCATTTAATAGTTTCTTTTTTTCTTTTGCAATGTTTCTGCGAACGTTACGGCGACTACTTCTTCCACACATTATTTAAGAACTTTAAACTTTAAAATACTTACCATTGAAATTGTTGTATTTCCAAAATTTAAAATGGACGATTTTTTTTTTTGTAAATAAACTTTTAAATTGTATTTGCTATTCTGCAATTTTAACTTTACACTCACTAATGAAAACAAAGAATCTACAATATATTTGTGACATTTCTCCATTTAGAGTTGCCATTGAATAAGAAACTGAACAAAAAAGTCTTAACCTAGTGGCTGCAGTTATTTTGCAATTAGTAGTAAGGCAATTGCTCAGGCTACAACCACAGGTATGTAATTCACAGTTCATTGGAAATTGGCTGGTAAAATTAAAAAGTTCTAATTTTACAATATTTTACGAGGTGATAACTTGTTTTGTTATTGTTTCCTATTTATATGCAAATTACCACTAGTCGATAAATTTGAACATGTTCTTAAGCATGTGTTTTGAAAATTGTATTCGTTTTTTATTTTAATGAGAGAATTGTATAGGGAAAATAGAATGACAAAAACCGAAATATGTAAGTCAAGGTTTACACGAGGAAAGTTTTTCGGCAAAGTTTCCTTGTTTGTCGGCAAGAGGGGAAAAACGAAAGGGACGAGGTAAAAAATTTGTCATATGTTGCAAACGCGAAACGAAAATGACAAAAATGAATGGACAAGAATTTGTCTCTCAGGCTTTCCTCGTGTAAACGTCGACTAAACAGTAAATTTTTGCTATTTTGATGAGAGAGTCGTATGGGAAAAGTGAGTGACAAAAACATAATTTGCGAACAATAAATTTTTGAGCTCACAGTTCTATGATTTGACAGATGGTAATTTTGACACGTTACAATTTCACTATGAACTGTGAATTGCATAAAGGAGTTTTTTCAACACGCGTTGTCCACAACTCGCTTTTTAGCATAACTATGGCGTTATCAAAACCAATATGCATTGATCGTGTGGCCCATTACATATACAGAAACGTGCATTGAAAAATTGCTGGTGTGGTCTTAGCCTTAGATGACGCAAATATCTCTATCAAATATTGGAACAACTATTTAAAGTTTGAAGAAAGCAAAATGAGAATTACACTACAGATTTTATTACACAAAAGCTCTATATCTTAATTAAGTAGTAAAAAAAGTGGTGCTAGGCAACACTTAATAGCAAAAGAGAAAGCAACCATGGGATCTAGTGAACTGCTTCGTCCAGAAACTCATGTAAGCCATGATATTTGCTTTATAGCGATTGACAAACAGCTTTGCTTTAAATCCTATTTACTTTGAATTTTACAGAAATTTATTTGAAAAAGCAACGCCATATCTTTTTGTTGCGCATTTGACGAATTACGTGTTTACATTGCAAAAAATAAAAATAATTGGTCTGATGGTATAAACTTTACAAAAGTCGCTGCTTGCAACTACATACATTTTCTAAACGCAACCATTTTTGCAAAGCATTTAGATTTTCAACAAATTTCACAGCATTTCTTAAAAAAAGATAAATTTACTGTCAATCCTCACATTCTTCCACTGATTAAAGTATTTGAAGGTATGCTTATGGAATTTACCTCTTACCCGAGGTAGCCTTAACATCTGACCCAACTACGGTGATATGGAACAACAGTTTGCTTTTGGCTACCATAAAAATTTGCAGGATCAAATAATGATCGAGAGAAAAATGTGCGAGAAAAACACAAAAAAATTACAGCGCAAAATGCATAAAAAGAAACAAATCATTTTGCGCTGTAATTTTTTTGTGTTTTTCTCGCACTAACAGTACTGAACAGAAGGCTCAGTAAAAAATAATTAAAAATTATGAACTGTTCTATAAACACAAACAAAAAAATTATCTTCGGTGAGCTTGCCGATTTTACATATTAGCACTTGCACCTTCGTTCGTATCGCCAAATAAGCTTTCAACGGAGCGCTAGTCAAGAAATGTGTGATATCAAAAAGATTACAAGAACAATTGCATATGAAGAAGGAAATGTAGTTTTTGGCGCACTATGTTTATATTTGTTCCGATGATTCTTAAATGGTCAACGCAAGAAGTATGATATAGTATGCTAGTAGACTATTAAATTTCGGCGAACAAAGCTTACTGATGATGATGACGTAGCGGTCATCGAAACTAGTATAAGCTGCTGGTTTGCCCAAAAGAAATGATTTGTTTCTTTTTATGCATTTTGCGCTGTAATTTTTTTGTGTTTTTCTCGCACTAACAGTACTGAACAGAAGGCTCAGTAAAAAATAATTAAACATTTTTCGCCTGCGGTGCTCTTTTTTCCAACATAACCTTATTTTTTATAAAATTATTAATTTATATAATAATCTTGTTATTTTATAATGAGAATCGTCTTATAATAGTTATTGTTGTTGTAGTAGTCATTGTTGTTGTTGTTTGACCATAAAAACATAGTTTCATAGGAATTTATTGAATAAATTTTTTTATTTTTCGATTAAAAAGGGGGTAAATATTTAAAAATTTACAACAATCTATACACCATTTTAAAGGTAATAAATTAAGCTTTCTTACAATGCTAGAAAAGTTATAGGTTAATAACACATTTTTTGGACAAAATAACGGTTTTAAAAAAAAAAAATTGGTGGAAATATCAGAAAAATCGTCATATCTCCAAAATTATAGGTTAGATTTCAAAAACTTACACAGCATTATTGTAGGCCATTATCTATCTCATGACACCCATATCTTTGATATCCATTCAGGTGTTCCCAACTTATAAGGATTTTCACAAAAGCTATATCCGCAACTTCCGATGGCTATATATCCGAAACCAGATCCGAGCGACACTTTTTTTTTGCTATTTTTATTTCCATTTTAGGGGGTAAAACAAAAAAAAAAAAAAATATTGGTGCATGGGAGCTAAAGTAAACCTGTTCCATTGACGCTGTCAACTGTAGCGAAAATGATCGACATAATTTAAGAACACAAGAAATTCCAATATTTTCATCAAGGCCACCAGACACCATTGGTGATAACAGCTACATATAGAAAGGAAGCATATATGGAGACTAAAAATGTTGAGCAACTTTAATTACTGTAAGACATGGTGATTTTTTGGTGGAAACTTTTTTGTTAACTTTAAAGTACAAGTAACTAGGTAGTTAGAAAAAATTAGAAAATTGTTGTTCCTATATCTAAAAATAAATTATAATAAATGCGAATAACTTATTTTAAACAGATTTTTTTATAAGTTTTGTGCAACTTTCAAATTAGATGAAATTCGAAAATTCTACTTTCAGTTTGCATCAATAATTAGTTCACTTATAACTTTTTGACACTTATTACGATATACTTAGTATGCAGGAACCGTCGATATCTGCATCCTATCGTTCAAATTTTCATTATAGAATAAATAGTTTGAAATTGGTGATGCACTCCTATTTGTTTTCATCTAATCGTACAAACGATTCTATACCAAAAACGAATGGCTTTTTTTAAATGTGTAATTTTCTACTACGATTTTTTGATTAACTTCGTTGTACTTTTTAAATAAATTAAAAAAAATTGTAAAAATTACAAATTTGTAGCCAATTTAAGCCAATCGATCGGTTTTTAATTTCGCAATTTGTACATCAAAAACTTTCGAATACAAAGTTTACATTTTAATGTATATTTGAGAAATTAATTTTTTCCAGAAACATTCAAACTGCCAAACTGCTGGCAGTACGAAAAAATTTGTTTACGAACATTAATCTGTCAAATAGCTATGAATAACTTTCATAATTTAGGTTTTTTCGGATTGGAAATAAAATATTTGCATGAATTTATTTTCATTTGCATGAAAGCCTGATTTTCACAAGGCCTTCTAAAAGCGCTTACAAAAGCAGCAATGCTGGCAAATATATTTACGCTATTGCAGCACTGCTAATAGGCCTTCTCCGAGTAAGGCCTTGCTCAATTGCCTGCTGGGATATTATTGCATAATTCAGAAAATGACAATGCAACGAAGCTTTTCGCTTTTCATTGTTAAGATCACAAAATAAGGGATGATTTTCTATTATGCACAAAAAGATCAACAGACAAAAACTAGACAAGCACATACATACATATACATACATATATGTGTGTGTGAAGGTCTTTGCTGCGTTTATGCTACAATAGAAAATCGTAGTAAAGTAAAATGATTGTGAAACTTATGTTTTTTAGTTATTTTTACATTTTTTAAAATTTTATTCAATGTAACATTTAGTTGTGATACTTAGTCACAAAAAAATAAGCTAAAGAAAGCAAACAAAAATAAATGAACATACATACCATATGTATGTAAATCTCAAATCTAATCTTTTTTTTTGCTTTTAATATGAACAAATTTCAGCCAATTTGAACAAAAAACAAAAAAGATCTATGCTCAAATCCCTGTTCAGATATTCCTTTTTTTTTATTTTTCCTATTTTATTTCATATGTTTTTCATTTTTGTGATTTATTCAATCTCGACTAATTAAATAAAAATTTTTAACATGAATAATTACAAATTTTCAATATGAATTGCATATAAAATGAAATTTTCTGCTTAGAAAACACAATACGAACGAAAACAAAAGCGAAGAAGTGAGTTGTCGGTTCTCTCATTTGAGTTTCGCTCGTATTTCGACACATTTTTCATTTTCAATTGTTCAGGGGAATTTATTCACGGCGAAAATTTAGACCATAAGTTAACCGAACTTAAATTCTGAAAAGCTTTTGTTCCGTTCCACTGGACGAGATCTCTTTAGATATTTATTCTCTTTGATTCGTACAGGTCCCGAAGAACTCCATAAGGCTTCATATCCGAAACTAAACGTTACTAATTGTAAGTACCTCAAAGTAGAATAACATCCGATGGAGTACTTTGGATCGAACAGCAGCAGATTTCGAGAGCACCTGCAGGTTCCCAAAAGACACCCGAAAGCTTCAGATCCGAAACGAAGCGTTACTAGGTACTAGGAAAAGTAAAGTCACAAACGGCGGAGTAATTTGGATCAACAAGTGGCAGATTTCAAGAGCTTCCGAAGGCTTCAAAGTTAAAACGAAGCAAACCAAAGTTCCTGAATCAAATAAAGGATTTGTATGAAACTAAAGAATAAAAAATTTTTTCTGGACACCGTTCGCAGGTTTGATCTAGGAAGCTGAAATTTTGGGAGAATTTTCTTCAAACCCGATTCTATTATATAGGCATTAAGGACCGCAAATTTAAAAAAAAAAAAAAATAACTCCTTTGGGTGTATTTTTTCCGCATTTTTAGTCACACGAAAAATGTGGGCGTGGCTGTACAACAGTGGGTGGCGACACCCAATTCAACTAAAAAACCCAAAACGCTATATCTTGGCCCATAAAGCAGACTTTTTCTACGTTTTAGTAAGTCGGTTTTTTCGTTAAATTTCAACGGAATTGGACATAAACTCTGTCCGCGCAGTTTTCAGGTTTGAGCTAGGAAGCTCAAATGTTGGGACAATTATTTTTATTCCTCAAGCTATAATATAGGAAAAAATAAACAAAATCCCTGTCCTAAAGTTTGAAAAAAAAAACACCCTAATGTATAGGCTTAGTCCTTATTTTTATATAGTTAAATAAAAAAATAGCTATCTGAATTTCAATTGAACAACCTTGAATATTAATTCAAGACAGCCTTAGCTTCAAGAAAAACTATGGCTGCAAGATGTACTCCTAAAAAAAAAAAATACGAGGCCAGCTAAAACGCTTATTCTGGCGGATTTGCGCATATAACGATCCCATGAATTATTGGCATCAGAATTCTCAAAATATTTAAATAGAACTGCAAAATTCTTTCATGACTATTCTCCTTTTCTTATACTGTGTTTTATTATTATTAACTTTATGTCTTCCACCTGAATACATATTCGGGCGTGTGTGGCCAGAGTACAAAGGTCCGGATCCAGCTGCTGCTTGTTGCACGACAATGCACCTGCTCACAATGCAATTTATTTTAATACACCATTTCTCAGCCGCTGTTTTCACCTTATATCGCATCCTGTAACCTTTTTTCTATCCCTGAAACTGGAATTGCTGTTCAAAAATTGTTTTTTCTAAGACGTAGATACCATAAAGTGGATGTCTGACATATTCACGTACCGACGGCTTTAAGAAAAAGCTTTACTTATGACATCTAAACGTGAAGTAAACCAAAGTCCCATCAGTAGGTTTTATTTAAGACAAGATTTACAAAAGCTTGTTTTAATTAAAAGCTGAATTGAATTTAATTTTAAATAAAGACATAAAAGCTTAACCCTTCGTTGAATGATTTTCTAGTTTCAAGAACAAAAAAATTTTTTGAATCACATTCCTCAATCCAATCATTGAAAACATTATTAAAAAAATTTCGGACCTTAGTTTTCCAGAAAAATAGGTGTTTTCCACATGGTGCATATCTGCCACGCCATGCATTAAGAAATAATTTTATTATTCTAAAAAAATAAAATAATTGTTTAATGTAAAAGAATGCATATTTGGCAATTATTCCAAAAATGCAACACATGACCGATGGCCTTGAAGTATGTCATCTGTAGGATTATTTTGAGCAAGTCTCTATACTTAGAGCGCGCTCGGACTTCCTTTTTATTTATTTTGAGCTTGATAATAACATTCTTCACTAACTTGTGTGTGGAATTACTGCGGCTAGCAATGCCGGTCTCAGACGTATTATAGTGAACTGCAGCCGAAGGCCGCCATGAAATTGGTGTTAAATATATTGGAGTATGTAAGTCCTGAGCCGCTGAGTAAGATTTCATCCAATTTTTTTTTTTTTGTGAATATTTCGAAATTATAAGTAAATCCGGATATTACACTTACTACAGATTTTTTGTAACTCCACTTATGGGGTTGAGCTGGCATATATTGAGTTAGATAACTGCGATTTATTGTAACACATATTTCTTCAACACTCTTTTCTTGGAATGGACAAAAATTTATTTATGAAGTGGATCAAAACAGGTCGAATCTTAAGCAGCCCCTCATGAGTTGGATGTACTCTTGGTATCACTGCATTATGTCAGTTAAAATGAAGAAATCCTTGAATGTTTTTATACACATTTACGACCAGTGTACCTATTCGATATTGTTGTATTTCCTACAGCAGGACCACAATAATGCCATACACTGGGCACCTGAATAACGAACATCAGCTTTCAGATCATTTCAAGATATTTAGTTATTTCTGAGGATAATATCATCATCCTTCAAACTGATAGTAATTCCGTGATTTTCGTAATCGCCTTTATCGGCAATTTCATCCCATTGTCCGATATCAAAATCATCTTCATTTTCGCTCCAAGCTACCAAAACCTTCACCAGATCTGTATCAGACAGAAAGTTAGCCATTCATAAACGTTATGAAATTTTTTTCACGTAAATGCATAGTGTTGCAGATTTGCATCATGTATGAAATGCACGAATAGAACAGATCTCGTACGAAAAGTAGTTCTTATTATAAATGAAAATTGCTTTTTATGATATTACTTACGCAAAAAAAATTACTTTCAAATATAATTTCAGTTTTTCATTACTTTTCTCAGTAAAATTTAAGATCAGTTTTTGCGACTTTACAATACTTTGATACCCGATACTGTGACTTCCGATTCATTCAAAACGACAACGACAAAAACAATATAATATCTATATAAGCGTTGCTTATACATCGTACAACTAATAAAAAATGAATGTTCAAATACAATTTTTATACGTTACAACCCAGTAGGCAAGGGCAGGCGCTAACAGTGCTTCTAGAAGGCCTTCCTTATTAAGTATAAGGCCTTCCACCCTCCTTTCAAACGTACTTTCTTTTTTATATGAAATGGCCGCAGAAAAACAGGCCTTCCTAAGCAGGCTTTCTAAGACCGCTTACCTTAGAAGGACTCTCAGAAGTACACAATTTTAATACATTTTTTAAAGACTCTAAATATTAATTGTTTTTTTTTTATCCGCGCCATCTCACTTGCGTTGATATTTTTTTAATGACTTTACAATTTGACAAAGAATACACAAAACTCTACCTCCTTAACATAACATGAAACAACAGAAGACTAGCCTGGCAATATGGACACATCTCTTAATTTCTAACCATGTGTATACTTTTCATGTCGTATATGTACAATGCATAAGACAAAAAAGTTATGCCGAATCATAAAACATTGCAATACATGAAATAAAAAAGAAACAGAAAAGCGCTAAAGTAAATGGAGTCCTTCTTCTTTGCCTTCTAATATCAGGCCTGATAGCATGTCTGTTGTGGCAAGGCATATTATGCCTCCTGTGATTGTATTTTTATTTTCATGAAAATCTAGTTTTGAGAAGTCCTTATATAATCGCAGCAGTGCTAGCAGGCCTTCTCCGAGTAAGGCCTTGCTCATTTGCCTGCTGGGAACATGCGAGCAATTTAAATGTATGATGCATATCTGTATCAGTATGCAACGAAGGGTTAAGAACTACAGAGTAAAATACAAACACATTTTCCAATTCATATTATAACAAAAATTTCAATATATGAAACTATTTCCTTAAAGGTTACCTCACACATTAAATCATTCGTTCGCCAAGGCGCACATTGAGCTGTCACGCGGGTCGCGCAGGCTACACAGTACAGAAAAACACACTGTGTCGCACATTCGTACTCTCATATTGAGAAGTAGTTTCGAGCAGCAGGTGTATTTACTAGACTCCAAAAAGGTTAAGAACAATTGCATGTAATCACAACTTCATTCTTAAACTTAAAAACCCGATTTGCTCTAAGCCAACATCTATTTTGTTAACACTAAAGAAAACATAAACGTTGAATACAAAGTAAAAAATTTAGGCAACGAGCTGGCTGAATCGGCAGCAACTACCAACTTTTTAATGTAATAATTACTTAACGATTTTGAAGACAAAAATAATTAATTTTAATATTTTCCACATACACATACATCGTTATGTGGTCGATGATGGACATTAAAAAAGTGAAACATCAGAAATACGCCTGAAGACATCATCAGGCGAGTTATTCCTTCGCTACATCGTTCGATTGCACTGTCGTCAGCAACAGAGGAACCAAAAAATATAAATGATTGTTGCGACATACGATCAGGCTTATTACCGTGAAGAGCCCTTCGACAACAATAAAATTGTAGCCACAAGCAATGTAGGATAATTTTTTTCTTTTTATGTATTTTAATTTTATGTTCGTAACTTAAATCAATTCGCTGTCGCGTGAACCCTGTCGCAAAACTCACTATGCACACTGTACCATAGTCATAAGCACATAATTTATTGGTACCATAATTTTTTTTTTTCAGCAAGCTTGAATTTTTTCAAGTTTTGATATTCGTTTTTTTATTTAAAAATATTTTTAACAAAAGTCCTCCAAAGCAGCATTGAGCGATGAGCAATGAATCTGTTGTCAAGCTTCTTATTATTATTTTCTCGTTGTTGTTGTGCTTTTGGTTGGTAAGCATCTGCAAGAATCACCATAATTAATCAATTTTATTTAAAAAAAATATCTATAAAAAAGACCAAAAATGGAACCCCATTTTTGATCGCAAACAACAACGGACAACAATAACAAATTATCTCTGCATACAATAAATTATATTCGCGCTGTGTTAAAGCGCGTATTATTAAGGCATTTATCACGCTTATTCGTTGCTTCTTGCTGTTGTGGATTATATTGTTGTTTTCTTATTACTCTTGTTGCATTAAGCGGTATCCTTAAACTTTGTACAAGGTCCTCAAATCATGTAATAATTTGTTGTTGTTGTTGTTATTCTTAATTCATATACACTGCGCGCCACTTAAATAAGGCCACATATTTTTATTGGATTTATTCTGATTTTTCTTCTTGTAGATGTTTTGAACATATTTTTTTATTCTAATTTCGTAAATATGTATATCGTTTGCGAATTGATAGAAAAAAAAGTGTACCTCGTAGAGTAACGTTAGCTGCTTTTTTTTACTTTGTTGTTATGAGGTACAAAAAAATGAGTTTTTATTTGCGCCACTTGAATAAGGCCACTTAAGAAAATATAGAAAAAAATGTTATCTGATGTTTTTATTTGAAAATTTGTTTATTTTAGAATTTCAAACTATCAGTAGTGTGTGGAGCCTCTTTTTTAAAATACAGTTTAAAAATACGGTTATGCATTGCATCGTAGAGTGACTCTAAATAATTCCAAGAAATTGCTGCCCATGGCTTAAACTAGTAATTTTTTGTCTTCAAACTGCCTTCCGTTTTCATAGACTATTCTAACCAACCATCCCCAGACGTTTACCATGATGTTCATATCGCGCAAATACGGCGGCCATGCCAAAACTTGAATATTTTAGTGTTGAATCCAGGCTTTAACGATCTTCGCTGTATGTATCGGAGCATTATCTTGCTAATAAGTCAATGAAATTTGTTCAAATATTCTTTGAAATTTTGGGAATGCTCTTTCCAGAATGGATTTGTCGCAGTTTGCTGTCATTTTTGAATTTAAAAACACCAAATCAATTGTTGCTTAATATTAAATAGCCCCCCATGCTATTACGCCACTTTCTTGCTGTGATGTCTACACAAAAAGACTTTTTCTTTTCTTAAGTCGTGAAAATAATGGTGTCCATCAGGGCCATGTTTGGAAGTGTTGAAGGGTGTTTTTTTTCAAACTTTAGGATAGGGATTTTGTTTATTTTTTCCTATATTATAGCTTGAGGGATATAAATAATTGTCCCAACATTTGAGCTTCTTAGCTCAAACCTGAAAACTGCGCGGACAGAGTTTATGTCGAATTCCGTTGAAATTTAACGAAAAACCGACTTACTAAAACGTAGAAAAAGTCTGCTTTAGGTGCCAAGATAAAGCGTTTTGGGTTTTTTAGTCGAATTGGGGTCGACACCCACTATTGTAAAACCACGCCCACATTTTTTTAAGTGACTAAAAATGCGGAGAAAATACACCCGAAGGAGGTAATTTTATTTTTTTTTAAATTTGCGGTCAATAATGCCTATATAATAGAATCGGGTTTTTAGAAAATTCTTCAAAATTTTCAGCTTCCTAGATCAAACCCGCGAACCGCGCTTTTACTTTGTTTTTTAGTACAATTCGTATGAAAAAAGAGAAAGCAAAATAACGAAAAAACAGATTTTTTTGCGTTTTAGTAAATTTCCTGATTTTCGTTGTTTTGCTTTTTCGTTTTTCATACGAATTGTACTAAAAACAAAGTAAATGCGCGGTTCGCGGGTTTGATCTAGGAAGCTGAAATTTTGGGAGAATTTTCTTCAAACCCGATTCTATTATATAGGCACACAGGACCGCAAATTTAAAAAAAAAAAATAAAATTACCTCCTTCGGGTGTATTTTTTCCGCATTTTTAGTAACATGAAAAATGAGGGTGTGGTTGTACAACAGTGGTTGGCGACCCCCATTCCATTAAAAAACCCAAAACGCTATATCTTGGCACCTAAAGCTGACCTTTTCTACATTTTAGTAAGTTGGTTTTTTCGTTAAATTTTAACGGAATTGAACATAAGCTCTGTCCGCGCAGTTTTCAGGTTTGAGCTAGGAAGCCCAAATGTTGGGACAATTATTTTTATTCCATAAGCTATAATATAGGAAAAAATAAACAAAATCCCTGCCCTAAAGTTTGAAAAAAACCCTAGTATGTACATTAGGGTAGTTCTTAAGGAAAAAAAATTGGGGACACCTAAATCGGTTCGAAATAGGATAAAATAAATTTGAAAATTAATTTAAGATTTTCATCTTTAACCCCTACGGACCCTATTTCAAAGTGAAATTTGACCTTTTTTATTATGGTTTTTTTTGCGAAAATCAAATTTGACGCCCCTTGTTTTGGTTCGAAATAGGGTAAAAAAAATTTTAAAATTAATCTTAAATTTTTATCTTTAACCCCTACGGACCGGACCCTATTTCAAAGCAAAATTTGACTTAAGCCGACATATTTTTAAGCTATTTTTTCTTGAGAGGCTTTTAATTTTAAGAAAGAATATATTAAAAAAAGTATCTTTCGGTTCTAGTTTTCAAGATATAGTCATAGTAAATTGCAGAAATGGCTTTTCTAAAAATCATTATTGTTGCAAACTCCTGAACAGATTTTAAATATATTGATGTCATAAGGAATTAAAGTCAATTAAATGGGCTATCATTATATGTTAATAAAATTACAGATTAATAACTCAATTTTTAGAAAAAATAACAGTTACTTAAAAAAAAAATGGTGACAGTTTCCGAAAAATTTCCATACCTCAAAACACATGGAAAATATTTCAAATTTTTATGCATCAATCTTATAGAAAGTAAAATGATCTTCCATATGACACCAATATATGTAAAATCTATTCATTAGTTTCCAACTTATAAAGATTTTTAGAAAAGCTATACAGTAATCCACGCTTATAAGCACGCCGTTTATAAGCATTTCTCTCTTATATGCATCAAAAATTGTGCAATTTCATTTTTCCATTTAGATTTGTTAACATTTTTCTCTTTTATGTATGTAGCGGTATCCATTTAAAATCTTAAGTGGTCCTACTGTGTCGATTGATATTGTTTGAAAACTTGTGGTTGGTGTCAGGGCTGTCGTTTTAGAATTTTTGACCGCAGTGAAAATTCCTAAAAATTCTGGAAAATTGAAGTGTTCGCAGCGTTTCAAAAACAAAAGTGCAGTGAATTTCGCAGTGTTATAAGATAAAGGACCAAACCCATTTCAAACCATGCAGTCGGATGTTGTAAGTTACGGAATTGGTTGCCGATTAAATATGTTGTTTTTCAAAGTACATAAGGGGACCTTACGAAGTTATGCCCATTTTAAGTAGGTTTTGGTGTCAAAAATTAAAAAACCGCTAAAAATTTTTCCAAAAATGCGTCATTTCCATCCAAATCAAAATAATTAACTTTTGTCTTTTGAATAGAAACTCTTATTCTCTCTCAGAATCTGTAAAAAATTTCAAAATGGTTGAAAATTGATAGAGCTATAACGCTTTTTATGAGAATAAAACAATGCTAATTTTCTGAAAAGCTCCACCTTTTTTTCGCTTTAAGTTTTATTTTGGATTTGTACTAATATCAGAAAGAAATGACATGAGTTTAATGCGCGCTTCAAAAAATTTGAGGCCTGGAGAATTTTTTTCTCAAAATAAAAAATTAAATTTTTGTTTTAACATTGCCAAGCCATCTGTGATACTACTACTTTCAGCATATTTTTGATAACAACATCATCTACATAGTACCGTTCCTTTTCTTTAAAATGAGCTTTGAAGTAGTCATCTGCGATGTTTCCTCGCAAAGTTACAGCCATTTAAAAAATACATGAATTTGATCCCCTACGACCAAGATGAAATAAATTTGTAACCGGTTGGTTAATATTGTTTGGTCGCAGGAGATAAAATGCATGCATGGATGGATGATTTGAAAACATTTTTAGTGGTTTTTTAATTTTTGACACCAAAACTTAAAATGGGCATAACTTCGTAAAAAATGTTTTTTAATCAAATCGGGGAAATATGGGTCCACTTATATACTTTGAGTAACAACATATTTAATCAGCAACCAATTCCGTAATATAAAATAATCCGACTGCGTGGTTGGAAATGGCTTTGGTCAAAGGTATATTATTTTTACTAACATGGAAAAAACACATTTTTTCGATATTTCATTTTTTGTTGAAGTTAAATAAATCACTTTGTGTCATTTTGTGCCTCCATAGCATATTTCAGTACATTTTGTTAAAATTTTAATTATAAAAGTATATATGTACAATCAGTAATGGCATTTGGGTTTTGTGGAAATGTACTGAATGGAGAGTTGAAATGTACTTTTTAGCTTTGCACGAAAAGAAGAAAAGAAAAGAGTTGAAAAGAAAAGTTAAAACAAAATGTCAAAAGCTGATGAAATTTCAATAATGTTAAAGTAAGATTAATTAAAAGTTCTGTTTTGTCAACTATAAAATGTAAATAATCCAGGAGTTATTGTGAAAATTTATAATTTGGAAATTTTTTACCAGATTACTTTTGCAACATTTTTTTTCTGAAAATGCAGTGTTTTCATAAAAGATGCAGTGTCGCAGTGTCGTACTTTAAAATGCAATGAAAAACTGCGATTGAAGTGACAGCGACAGCCCTGGTTGGTGTGTTCGTTATGGTCATACTTTCTTTAATGTGTCTCGTTTGTTTATTTTGAGTACACTTTTCACATCTGTTTACATGGTTTTTGACCATTTGCCGCATGTTTTTCCATGTGCAGTGCTGTTTCAACTTTAGTACTGTTTTACGAATTCCTAAGTGTCCACCCTGGAGTGTGTCATGAAATTCTTGTATTAATTTTTGCTGCATGGTTTTATTTGTTATATTCTTTGGGGGTTCATATATTAATATATTTAAAGATTTATTATTCTTTGTTTTCTTCTTTTGCTGCAGCTTATTAAATTTTCTCTTGAATTCATTTTTATCAAGAATCTCAAATATATCATCATTTGACTTTAGGCCTAAGTATTTAATATTCTTTTTATACATAAGAGATGATAGCTTCTCCAAAGTCGAATCTAGATTCGTTGGATCTTCGCCCCATCGTACTTGTACGATATCATCTGTAATTTCAATACGCGTATTATTTAAATTATTTATAATGAATTCTAATTTCTTCATATTTTTGACGTCAGTTATAGATGTGCAATCCCATGTGAAAAGTTGATCAGACTCATTCTGAGATTTGCATTTCTCTAGTTCATTATCTTTTGCTTGCTTTATTTGTTTTTTATATTCTTCAGTTGGTATACGTATCATTTTTACCAATATTTCTGTATTTATTTGAATTCTGGATAGCGCGTCGGCATTTGTGTTTATCTTTCCTTGTTTAAATTTTATTTCGAAAGGTCAAGTCTGATTCTTGTCTGAATTTAATTACATCCATCTCAATTTCTATTTCTATTATTTTCTAATTATATATTACCCAGGATAATTTGACTAATTTTGCTACAAGAAAAAAAAATGTCATTACAAAAAAAAATTTTTTTTTTGTTGTGAATAAATTATTTTCCTAATTTACAATTAATTTAAAATAGACTGATATTAAAGAACTTAAAAATAGTTAAAATTAAGAAAGACTGAATTATGTCCTATAGCAAAAATACTAACATTGTCGTTGTTCATTATTAATAGACCAATGATGATCCATTATTTACGTAAAGTTTGCTTAATATCTTTTTACTTGTTGCATAAACGATGTAAATGTTCATTTCGAGTTATTAATAATTACTAAAATTAAGAAAAAGTATATGATAATAATATAAAGATGTTTAATTTAAGCACGTTCTCCATAAATTAGGTGAGCCAATTGAATATCTTTTGGCATAATGTTGCCACGTTTGGTGTGGATATCGCATAAGTTTGTGTCTTCAAATAGGCCGATCAAATCAGCTTCTGATGCTTCTTGTAAGGCACCAATGGCTGCTGATTGGAAACGTAAATCGGGCTTGACATCATGTGCAATTTCACGTACTTAACGTTAAAATAGCAATTTGGGGATCATCAATTCATTAGATTTTCGGTAACGACGGATTTCATTCATTGCTATGGTACTATAATGATGTGGCTTCTTAACACTATGGTTAATGGTGCAGGTTTGCGTGCTGTCTTAGTAGCGAGTTGTTTACGTAGAGCTTTTGCTCCAGTAGACCTACGAGCTTTCATCTTGGTATGGGCCATTTTTATGGAGTTTTTTTTGTAGGGGAAAGTGTTGCTTTTGCAAAAAATTTGATTTTGTCTGTTGAAAAATTCTAGATTCGTGGTCCTTTAAAAAGGAGGCAGGATCGCCATGTGGTGGAACTCGGGTCTATGGTCTAGTTAAAAAAAAAGTTTGGTGTATTCTGGCGCACCACGCCAAAGTAAGTTGGCTAAAGAGCCGCTCTTTTGAAAATTAATTTAGCAAATAAAGCGAAACGCCTTTTGAGTTCTAAGTTAATTCTGAATTTATTATTTACAATCTTACTTATTTATACAAAATAAACCGGTATTTCTTAACACTATTTTTTCCGTTATTTTACCATAACTCCTCCTCCATTTAGATATCCCCGCTGATCACCAATCAATTCCAAATTTCGGTTGCATCAGCATTCTAATTTTTAGTAAGTAAAATTCTATTAGCGGAAAAGAGTCACAACGAGAATTGACTTCAGTTCCGATGTTCCCAGCCTTGAAATACTGCATAAGGATGTTTTCTTACCACATGAATTTTTGTTGTTATTTAAATTAGATCGGTTGAGGTAGTCAGTGGCTTAGCCTTGAATGCACAAAGTCATTGACGTATGAGTGTAACCTAAACTGCATTTAGTTGTTGCTTTTGTTTGTGCGAGTGGCGTTAAAGCCACGAGAACAAAAAAAAAGAAACAAGTGAAAAAAAAGAACTGAAGTTGTTGGTGTCATAAATTTTAATTTTTATTGCTTGACCAAAAATCTGCCGTACAGATGAAGAAAAGCACTATCTACATTTTCATGAAAATTTAGTTTTTTATACCGTTGGATTCGTCTTTTTAAGCTCTATTAATCTGTTGAATAAAAAAACGGATAAACCTTATATTTTCCAAAATGAAAATGCCTATCTACATTTTCTGTGTATTACTAATCGAATAAAATGGAAAATTACATGAGAATTCAGCTTATCTACATTTTATTGCATATAGTGCTTTTTTTCATCTGTTTTATTGAGAAATTTTCATTTATTATACATATAAAATATGCCTATGTAAGTACATAATGCTTTTTTTCATCTGTAATTTCCGATAAATTGGCATAGAAAAACTGCCCATCTGCAATTTCACCTAGAAAACTAAATAATTTTGCAAATTTTTTTACACCATTGAAAAGAGCATCCCCAAAAATACCAAAAACCATAAAAAAAAAGTTGTAAAATGTTAATATACCGATTTTATAAGAGAAAATAACTTTTTAAATGTTTTTCTTATTTATTCGGCTTTGATTCTAATGCAGATAGTGCTTTTTTTCATCTGTGCGGCAGAAATGTCTTTGGATTATTTTTGTTTATTTTCGATTTCCGTAAATCAAGAATAAAAATGTGAATTTGAGTGGTTTTAATTTACTGTGAAAGATATGGGTTAAAATTAGTGGAATTTGGGAACGTATGATTTGTTTAACTCTTTACTATGGAAAATAGAAGAAGGTGTTACTGGTGGTTATGGTGATTATGTAAGCTCACTACAGCACACGCCTATATGCATTTCTCGGATATAAGCCCCAAAAAATTTCCAATTTTTTCCTCCATTGACACTTATATGCACGACAGGGAAAAAATTTTTGTTTTTTCAATGGCAAAACCAATATTGGTACCAAATAATCGTGTCATACCTATTGAATTGTCAAATGTGCGAATTGAAATTAAAAAGCAAAATGAGTACAAATTCACGAAAAAGAATAACTTTGTCACTTAAACAGAAGTTATTAATCATTCGAGAGAGTGAAAACGTAAGCAAAATTGAAAGTTGCAAGAAATATGGGTGCCCAATACACAATTAATCGGATTATGCGAAACATAGATCACATTTTACAATGAAGCAAAGCATTTAATTTGGCTCGAAAAAGGAATTGAGTCGGCAAATCAAAAGCAGTGGAAACAATGTCAATGTAGTTCGATCAAATACAAAGGTCAAAAGACCACAATATGATATTGGACAATGTAAAACAGTTCGCTGTTAAATAAAAAGTGACTTCAATCCAAGTCCGGGCTGGCTATTCCGATGGCAGAAGCACAAAGGAATAAAAGTAAAAATAATGTAATAATAATGAATGGTTTTGATGAAAAAATCGAAAAGTCATACTTTTTGTAGATACTTTTATCCGTCTCATAAAATTACAAGCTTACAAACGTTAATGTTCAGTACTTGCCGCCCTATACGACTTCAATTTTACAACCTTTAGATGCCGGAATTATTCATGCATTCAAATCATATTATCATCAGAGTTTAATAAGGAAACAACTAAAAGGCCAAATTTGGCGGATTTGCACATATAACCGAGTTTCTCTTGATGCATTTCACGCTTATAAGCACCAAAAATCAAGCATTTTCAGAAATGCTTATAAGCGGGGATTACTGTATTCGCAAATTCCCATGACTATATCTCGATAACTAGATCCAAATGATACTTTTTTTTAATATATTCTTTCTCAAAATTAAAAGTTAATGATAAAAATTTTAGATTAATTTTAAAACTTTTTTTTACCCTATTTCGAACCGATGGATTGGGCGTCCAATTTGTTTTTCGCAAAAAACCAAACAAGAAAAGTCAAATTTTACTTTCTAATAATGTCCGTAAGGGTTAAAAATAAAAGTCTTAAATTAATTTTTAAACTTTTTTTATCCTATTTCGAACCGAGTAATGGGGCGTCCCCAATTTTTTTTCTTAAGAGCCACCCTAGTGTACGTCCATACATAAGTACAATAATTTATGTACACAGCACTGATTACACTGTCCAACAACGGTTTGCACCCATGAGAAATTCCAATATATTCCCAAAATAGACGTTAAAAAAAACATATCGCTCACTTACTTCAAGACTGGCATACTCAAAAAACATAAAGGGGGAGAAAAACGCATTTAAAGTTTTCAATAAGTTACTTTTTCTATGAAAATGATGAAAAGTATGTCTACATAAACTCTTCTCACAATGCAAGCTTATGAGATACTTCTCTGATTTTTTCACACAAAATAAAACATGAAATGGTGGATATTTCTGCATCATTAACTCAAAAACTACGTACTTTGAGTTATGCCAGTCTTGAAGTAAGTGAGCAATATGTACGTGTCTCATGGTTTTTCTCCAGCACGTCAGAGCTTTTTTTAATCGGTTTTTGAAGTTTTATATTATGTACATATCTTATACATACATATGTATGTACATTAGACCGTACCACCTTACAGGCAAAAAAAAAAAGTTTTTTTTACCGAATATAGAGGTCGCCCATCTACATTTTTCTTCATATCATCGGCATTTACAGTCCGATAATAAAGTATGATATGTCAATGTTTTTGTCTCGAGTAGACCAATTTTTTTCTTCAAGGATCACTGAAATCTAGGACCCCGTTCTAGTACTTACCTACCAGATCTCATTTCCTACCATCTTAAAGTACCTTTTTAGTGTCAGATAATTAAAGCTTGCAAAAAATCGTTAAACTTTGCCAATAGAAGTATTTCGATGATTCCATTAAAACTATTTTAAAAATGTTTTTAATTTTTTTACCGAACGTAGCGGTATCTTATTAAATTTTTCGTCATATCTCCGGCATTTACAGTCCGATCTTAAAACATGATGTTTCGATGTTTTTTTCTCGAGGAGACCAATTTTTTTTTTTTGCTCCAAAGGTCATTGACTCAAGTATCTACCCACCAAATCTCCACTTCGACAACATGAATTAAAAAACTAAAATCAAATAAAGTGTCTTCAGGCCGTTGCCCAGCATCTCGAAGGACTTCACCATATGGTACAATTAAATTCGCTTATCTAAACGTTTACGAATAGCTGATTTTGATAAAATTGGAATGCCCGCGCGTTTCCACAAAAGAATAAAGTTTATCACAGCTTCTTGCTTAAAAGCATCCAACTTTCGACGTCGATATCAGTTATGCTGCAGATACAATAAGAAATTGATCACATCGCGCTCCGTTGGCAATTTGGTGTTATTTAATTCACTAATAAAAAAAGCCATTTTTTAAGGTTTCGTCTTATGATCGAAATGAACAAATCACAATTTAATATTACGTATAACTTTAGCGGAATAAAATATAGACGCATTTCCAACTGATATTTCACAGGTAAAATGAATAGCAAAGTAAAGAAAAGTAAGCCAGTAGTAACGGTATTATTCCAGCTGTCATTCGATTAGAGATCATTTTAATATGTTATACCTATTGACTCTGGGCAACGGCTCGAAGACACGTTATTTAATTTTAATTTTTAAATTCATGAAGAAGTTGAGATTTGGTGGGTAGATACATGAGGTTAATGACCTTTGGAGCAAGAAAAAATTGGTCTCCTCGAGACAAAAAAATCGAAACATCATGTTTTACGACAAATTTAATAAGAGAACCGCTAAGTTCGGTAAGAAAATAAAAAACATTTTTTAAAATAGTTTTAATGGAATCATCGAAATACTTCTATTGGCAAAGTTTAATGATTTTTTGCAAGCTTTAATTATCTGACACTAAAAAGGTACATTAAGATTTTAGGAACTGAGATCTGGTGAGTAAGTACTAGAACGGGGTCTTTGATGTCAGTGACTCTTGCAAAAATGCTTCATTTTCGATGGTGTACGGTAAACTTTTTTTTTCGGTACGGTCTAATGTACATACTTATATAAAAATCAATTGATGTGCATTAGCCATTTGAATAATTATACCCTACACCGAGGGTATATTCACTTTGTCATTCCGTATGTAACACATAGAAGGAGGCGTTGCAGGTATGGAAAAGTATATGGGCATTTCCGCCAAAAAGCCAACCGTGACAGAAAAATTAAAAGTTATTATAAAAGCGTTACTATCTGATATTGCCTGAGGAAAATATTCAAATTTTGTTAATTTAAACAATTTACACCAGAATTCATTTATCACATTGAACAAACCACCTGCAAACTTGCATAAATGCATTTTCTCTTTTTTTGTAATATTGAATAGTATTTTGCCTTAAATATTTAAGTGTGTGAGAGAAGTGATACGTGATGATAGTATTTCCGAAAAATCTCTCTTCTAACGTCAATTAGCTAAAAACAATGCAAAAACATCAAACTAATCTCTATTAACTGTAAAATTTTAATTTGCTTAAGTTCATGTTCAGTCAGAAATAAAATAGAAAAACATCGTTTATTCTCATTTCGAAATTGATAACAACAGTAAGTGTGTCAAAATTTTTGCACGAACAGAGTTTCATTTACATAATTAAAAAAAAAACGAGTGCAAAAAATATAAAATTTAAAATTTTTGGAGCTGTTTGAAGTTGGTCATGTTCGAAAACATAAGTGTAATAAATACGCAGTTCAAAACGGTTAAACCACTTTTTCACAGCCATAGCACAACATAATCGCATAATTTTTTTTTTGTTGGAAAGGTTGTGGAGAGAAGGAGGGACATGTATACTTTTTTTTCAATAGTAGGCGGTGTCACCCCCCTAACGGGAAAAACATTCCCATGGCTAAACTAATGGACCGGTTTTGATGAAATTTTTCTTAAAGATAGATTGAAACCTAAGAAAGATTATTAGAAACTTTGATTCCTTAAATCGGGCGTGGCATGGGGAAAAACGGTGTCACGGCTTTGCCACTACACCGATTTTGATGAAATTTGGTATGTTGATAGATTGAAACTTGAGTAAAAATATTTTTTTTTAAGTGAGCGGTGCCACGCCTCTTACAGGAAAAACGTTTTAACAGCAAAAATACAAGTTTTATATTCTTCTAAGAAAAATATCTACTCCTTCCTATTATCTTTGTTAAAATTGATCTCACTAATTGATTTGATAAATATAAACATTAAATTTGTTTTTTTAATTACTGTATATAGTATATCTAAAATATTATTATTTATATAAATATTAAAGTCTTTTTGAAAAATTTCCCAAGTGAACTTTAGTGGAAAAATATGTCCCGTTCGCATGGATTATTATGCCTTGTAAGAAAAAAAGTAAATAAGATTTTTCAATCAAACGAAATCTATTAAAAAGTTACATTATTCCATAACATTTTAAAATTAGTCGAATTAAAAAATGTTGCCAGGTTTCGCTCACTTCTGCTTTTCTATAGATGGCCATGAAAAACACTTCCGTTTTTTGTCCCGTTCGAATGGCTTTTTAATTGCCTCTATCTTGGAACCAGTACTACGTCTGGCATCAACTTTACCACTCAATATAGTGCTATCAAAGGGCTATTCCTTAAAGTAACAGAAAAAAATAGAAGTGTTTGCTTTGACTTTTATTCCACTTTAAAAAAAAACTTCCGTCCCGTTCAACATGAGAGAAATGCCCATATATATTCTTGATCAGCGTCACCACCTGAGTTAATTTAGCGATATCCGTCTATCTTTCTTTCTGTTGAAATCAGGTTTACGGGAAAATCAAGAAAGCTAATTGAATGAAATTCAAAATTTTGAAAATTATCGAAATCGGTTCACGGACACGCCTATGTAAATTTGCCCAAGCCCATTTTCAAAAAACTTGCAGTGATTTTGATGAAACTTCGTGATTTGATGCAGATGTCAACAAGACTAGGATTAGGCTAGGTTTCAAGTTTCCAAATATTCTTACAGGGGCGTGCCACAGTCCTAACTTTTAACCTTTATACCCCATATCTCGTAAGCCTTGTAAATTTGCCCAAGCCCATTTTCAAAAAACTTGCAGTGATTTTGATGAAACTTCGTGATTTGATGCAGATGTGAACAAGAATAGGATTAGGCTAGGTTTCAAGTTTCCAAAGATTCTTACAGGGGCGTGCCACAGTCCTAACTTTTAACCTTTATACCCCATATCTCGTAAGCCTTGCAATACATATCAAACATATACACATAAACGGATACATATCAAACATATATTGAATTGAGATTAAAATGGGCGGAATCGTAAAAGTGGGCGTGGCACTTTTTAACAGTTAAACATTTTGATTCCGTATGTCTAAAAATTGGCACAAACGATTTTCATAAAAATTTTGGAGATGATGCTGTTGAAAGCAGTCATCAATACATGCTCAGCCACTTTACTATAAAAAACTCGTTGAAGGGCGTGGCTTAGCCTAGAACATTTATAAACGTTGTATCAAGAGAACTAACAACGTTATCGTTATGAAATTTAATGAAGCAGATATGCTTGCTAGAAGGTTTGTTTTTGCAAAAATTTGGCGCAATGGAGCATGTGGGCGTGTCACCTCCCATACAAGCAAAAAACGTTTAATGTTATAGATAGTATGCTATGAGAGTAATCTTCGTAAAATTTTGCTTAGAAGTGTCGGCTGCTATGGGTTATGAAATTAAATGAAAATTGACGGGATTTCAGAAGTGGGCGTGGCACCTCCTACATTACCATAAAGTTGTAATTGCTATATTAATTGAACTATTGCAACAATTGTTATAAAATTTAATTTAGGTGGTTTACTTGCTATGAGGTATACCTGAATCAACAGTAGGTGAAATAGCACCAGTGGGCGTGACACTCCTTATACAAGTAAAATACCTTAAGTGGCATATCCATCGAAATATGTAATCAATCATACTAAAATTTGGTGAAAAATTGTTGCTTATGAAAAGCTATTTCTGGATAAAAATCGGACCATATTGCACCAGTGGGTGTGTTATCGCCCACAATTTTAAGACTAGTTACGGCATATATCGCAAAGAATACATACAAATTATTGGGCTATGGCTTGGTATGCCAATGGAAATGACGAATATAATTTATTAAACCAAAAGTAGGCGGAATTGAAGAAGTGGGCGTGGCACATTTTAATTTCTTAGTTTTTATTCGATTTGTTTTTATATTTTCCATATTATTTTGACTTTTTCAACCTTTTATGTGTTTTGTACGGGAGTTTTATATGGAGAAAGCACAGCATAACTTGCGATTGATTTAATTTGTACCACTTATTCGATTTTCCTTATTTTTTTTCGCATTTATGGATATGGGATATATGGGATCGGTTCTTGGACAGGAGCTGGGATTTTAACTTGGATTTAGGACTGTTTTGTATAGGAAAAAGCAATATTTTCCAGTAAGTAAATTAGTTTTAGGTAGGACAAGGTGTTTCATTCGTGTTGCAGAAGATGACCAGCAGGCTGGTCGAAATGCATCCAATTGTGTTTTTAATAAATAAATAAAAATAAAAGTTTTTTAAAACAATAAGCAAAATCAAAATAAGGTTTTTTAATTTTTACAAAATAAAACTACCTGTTATTACATAAGCTCGAACAGTAGAACTTAATGAAGTATTTTAAAAAATTGGGAAATATTTCAATAAAGGTTTGTATAATAAAACACAACCCATTGATGACGATTGTTGTGTTGTAATAAAAGTAACCTCAAACAGGTCAATGCCTTCGGAGGATCTAATATGTATTACACTAGTTTACAAAAAAAAGTTCTGGTTTTTCATAGACTTTTTCCTATGTATTTTGGGCCGTAGATTCGAAAAATGGCAACCTTTTTTTTTCTTGAGAACCGTTTTCGAGATATCCCCGTAAAACCCCTTTTTCCCCTTTTTTCATTTATTTACCTATGTCTCCATGAATATTTTTTCGACTCAAAAAGATATTCGCATTCAAAAGATATTTTTATTCCCTTTCTAACGATATGCTGTTTGTGTAAATCAGATAAGATTTGATGGAGTTACAAGCGCTCAAAGTCCAAAAAAAATGACTTTTTTGGTCTTTTTTAAAAATCACTAAATTTCAATTGTTCTATTTGAATCAAAAAATCTCTATTTTTCATATTTTTAAGATTAAAAATGAAAAACTATTCTTCTGCAAATATTTTAAGTATATTTGCGAAAATCGGACAAAAAATCTAGAAGTTATTCGAAAAAACAGACTTGCAATAACATTAAACATGAGAAACCAGATCTTGAGATGAACCCCAAATTTGTAAACTAGTGTTATTGAAGCATATTTACAGGTAGTCGAAATAAATAGAGGTTTACCTATTCCTGTTAACTAGCAAATCATAACGCTTCATTACGAAAAAAAAAAAACACAGTCGCACCTAGATGAGAGCATTTTCGAACAACAGTACTTAATCCTGGAGCTAATAATACTGGTTCAATCAGTATTGGCCTATGCTACTTATTTTTTATTTATAAAATTTGCTACTTAATAATTTTTCTAAAAAGTCTTCATTCATGAAAATCGATTCACTCTTTTATATCTTATAGCGTTATTTCAAATCGATAGCTGTGATCATAAAAAAACTCAAAAATCGTCTATTTTCAGAACATATTGGAATTTTTCATGGGTGTTTTTTTGGTACAAAAAGTTTTTGGTACAAAAATTATTAAAATTTCTTCATTTTTTTTTAAATATAGTGGAACCTCGATTATCCGTCAGGCACGGGACCAGCAGCCTGTCGAATAATCGAATAGACGGATAATCGAATATATGGCAGCATTTTGTTTTGATTCTGTATGGCAGGGAAGGGCACTTAGTGCCTCAATTTACTCACATTGCTCTAACCGTTATTCGACGCACAACCAAGCGAAAAAAAATTCCCAGAATTTCAACGCTATCGAGGCGCAAAATTCGCAGAATTTCAACGCTATCGAGGCACAAAATTCGCAGAATTTCAACGCTATCACAGCGTTGACTTGAATTCAAATGAAAACAAAAACAAAACACAAAGGCATAAATGACGGCGCCGCATTGTGTCTTGACGAATGTAGCAATTGTTTTTGTTTGTAGTGTAATTTGTTTTTTTTTTGTGCTAATGGCAATTGTGGAAATGAAAGTAAAAAAAACTTTAAAATTTCGTTTGTTGTTGCTTGATGTTGTTGTTTTCCTCTTTTGTTATACTTTTGTGCCCACCGCTGCTGTATGGTGATGTAGTTTTGCGCGACCATCCAATGATTCCATTTGAGAGACATACTTTTCGATCTCATCAGCATATTTCTTTATATCATTAATTGGAGCGGAATACCAAATTGAGTGCTCGAAGTTGTAATAGCAGATACACCTTTTTTGATTTCTCTAATGATTTCCATTTTTTTTTATCGTAATAACGGTTCTCTGGCGTTTTTATTTTACCAGATTCGGATGGTTGAGGCTCCATTGTGAAGCCAAAAAAATTTGTGTAATCCACTTGACTTGGCGAATAAAGTGCAACTGACCAAAATCAATTAGAGAGCGCAAATGAACAAAATCAATAATGTTATGAAATTGAATCACACACAAAGTGAACTAGATAAATAGTTTCTGCGAAATTTTCATCTCCGAAATTCGAAAAAAAAAGTTTGCTGACAAAATGTGACGGTTTATCGGAGTGACGGTTGATCGGGAGACGGATAATCGAGGTTTCACTGTAATCCACTGTTAGTTAGAGTGACTAATTATTGAAATATTGTAAGTACTTGCTAAAAAAATACTTTGAAAATTATTGGACCAAAAAAAAAAAAAAAGTTATTTTTTTAGTGGAAATTCATATACAAAGTGTATTGAGATGAAAGTAGTGAAAACAGCAAAGGATTTGAGCTGTTACAAAAAAAAAAAAACACCAAAGCTCTACCTGCTCAGAGATCATGGATTTTTTCCTTATATAAAGCTTAAAAAATAGCAGAATTTTTTTCGATAATTCTTTATGTGTACATAAGAAAAACGGTAAAATATTACAAATAAGAAAAAATCAAATTTTCTTTATTTTTTGGCCAAGTTCCAAAAAATGAAAATTTTGCAGCTCTGGTAGCTACCTTAGGAGTATTTTTTTAAATGAGGATATGCTCGAATATGAATAAATTTTCAAAAATCAAGTGTTACCGAAGAATTCTAGAAAATGCCATGTATGGAAAATGTTCAAAAAAGTTGAATGAGGTAGAAAAACTCGAAAATATTTGAATAAAGTCAAAAGAAGTTGAAAAAGGTTGAAGCAGTTGATAATCACTGCAAAAGTCAGAAAATTGTGGGAACTGTTATAAAAATTTGAAAGACGGTGAAAAGTTCGAAAAAAGTGGAAAATGTTGAAAATAATTGAAAGAGGTTGATTAAGTATACATATGGAAAAAAAAGTTATATAGAAAAGATTGAAAAAAGTTAAAAAAAACTTTTGAAACAGCTAAAAAAGTTTAAAAAACATGTAAATTGGAAAAATTTTAAAGAAACTCGAAAAAGTTGAATGAGGTTGAAAACGTCGAAATTAATTGAAAGAAGTTGAAAAAGTCGATAAAATATCGAAAATGTTGAAAAAAGTAGTGAGAGGTTGAAAAACTCTCAGCAATAAATGATATATTAAATTAAAGTACTCACCGAGCAGAGTGTCCGAAAATTATCAGCTTCAAGGCCAGTTGAATAAAAGCTGAGATACAAGCGTGAACAAATTTCCTCGATTCATCTCATTCTATCGCAGTTTAGTTTTCTAAAGGTCTCACTCCTACAACGTGTGAACTGCACACATGATTTTTTTGTAGATATTTTTATGCAAAAGAATATTAATACTTTTATACATTAGATTTTGAAATGTGACGTCACGAAATTTAGGAACCTCCCCCTCCCACCGCTTGTCACGCAATGTCACACTTCGACGATCCCCTCCCTCTACCTTAACGTATGACGTAGTTTATGGATGGCCCCTGAGTGACAATTCGGCAAAAAATATAATCAGCCATGTTCTTGAATCGAAATCGAATTTTCAAATCGATCGAAATGGTTTGATGAGTTCTGGAAATCGATCGATTTGGCAATTTCGAGTAGAAAGTGTTCGAAAAGCTGTTTAGTTTTAATGAGCTGCTATCAACATGGAAAGGGATGTGTTTAACAATGTTTTTTTTTCTGTAAATAATTTGAAAGTTTGACAGTTTTTCTCTTTTTCATAACGTTCGCATCAGTTTCTGACTGACTGTCAATCGCGCAAGTCGTGTTTGATCGAACGTTCTAAAACTTTTCTCAGCAAAAATAAACAAAAACAAAACGCAATGTCTAAGAGAACGAGAGCGAGTTTCGGGGATGAAGATTCAATGTCTTCATCCAAATTACAAAAGACTTCCTCTGGGAGCAATAACTTAATTGGTAGCACCAGGAAAAACTACTGGAGGCCTCTCCAATTGTTGTCCGATGAAGACGATTCTTCTGAAGAAATGTGTGATCCAGTATTGGAAAAAAAGAAAAAAACTTATATTCCACCAATCAAGGTTCTAAATCAAGACAGTGAGGTTATTCATAAATTATGTGATAGTCACAAAATTACAAATTATTGTGTGAAGAAACTCTCTATTGGCATCAAGATAATGTGTGAAAATATGGATAATTATAATTCAATTATTAGTGCGCTTAAAGAGTCAAATTGCCAATTTTTTACTCAGGAAGCAAAGAGTGATCGACCTTTCAAGGTTGTTCTATACGGCCTCGAGAATAAAACTGAAGAAGAAGTTAAAAGTGAACTAGTTTCTCTTAAATTTAACTGCAGAGAAGTTAAAAAAATTACAAAAAAATATATTAACTATGTTGATACTCTCTACCTAATATGTTTTGAAAGTGGAATAATAAAATTAAACGAACTCCGTAAAAATGCTAAAACTCTCTTTCATAAAGTAGTTAAATGGGACTACCATCGTAAAATAAAAAATAAGCCTGTGCAGTGCAGAAACTGCCAAATGTTTGGTCATGGTGAGCGTGGCTGTCACATCTATGCGCGTTGTGCTAACTGTGCTGGAAAGCATTCGACTACTGATTGTTCACTGAGTACTAAAGTAAAATGTGCCAATTGTAAAAATGAGCACAAAGCAAATGACATTTCTTGCCCTAGTAGGCAATCGTATTTACAACTGAAAGAACATATGAATAAAAGACACGCTCAATCATATAATCAAAAAAACACTACACTAAATAATAAACAAAAGACTTACAACAACAACTACAACAATAACTTATCACAGTTTCCTCCTCTTACTAATATTCGGTCTCTCCATGCACATTCTGCTCCAGTGCAGCAACAATCAAATTCAACTTTTCGTTCTCATGGACATGGTACACAACAAGAGTTAAATAACTTAAATTTATTTACAGAAGATGAGATTACTAAGCTTACGTTTGAACTTGTACAAAAATTAAAAACTTGTACTTCAAAAGAAGAGCAATTCAATGTTATTGCACATTTAGCAATAAAATATCTTTATAGCAATAAATAATGCTAGATTCATCATTAAAAATTGTTTTTTGGAATGCTAGAAGTATTCGAAATAAATCTACGGAATTTTTTGATTTTCTTGTTACTAATAATATTGATGTATGCCTAATTTCAGAAACTTGGTTAAATAGTAAAATTAACTGTTCGCACACTCTTTTTAATTGTTTTAGATGTGACAGAGATAACCAAAGTGGCGGTGGCGTTGCCATTGTGTTAAAAAATCTATAAAACTTTATGAGCTACAAAGGGTAGATACTAAGGTTATTGAAAATATTGGTGTAAAACTTTCATTTGATAATGCAAGTATAGTCATTTATAGCGTTTATTTTCCAGGCGGAACAGCTTCTCCTGAATTGAGAAATAATTATAAAAATGATCTGAGGAAATTATTCAATGATTCTGACAAAATTATTATATGTGGGGACTTAAATAGCAGGCATAGATCCTGGGGATGTCATAGAGCTAACGCTTGGGGAAATATTCTTTCCGATTGTACACTTCAATATCCAGTGACAATATCTTATTCCAGGGACCCAACGTATATTCCTGCATCTTCTACTAGCAGCCCATCTACAATTGACTTGATACTTTCCAATATTCCAGCGTTTATCTCGCAACCTATTGTTCTTAATGAACTCAGCTCTGACCATCTACCAGTGATATTTGATCTCTCTGTAAATGTTCCATTCTTCGATAACTTAGTATTTGATTTTAAAAATGCGAACTGGCATAGCTTCAAATCTATAATTAAATCCTCATTTAATAATGATAGTTATGAACTAAAACGTATTTATGCTGCCAGTCAAGTCGATGAACATATTGATATATTCACTTCGAAAATCCTGCATGCAATTAGAGCATCAGTTTCTATGATAGTACCTAAAACCAATTACAACAGAATCCCAACTTACTTTGTTAATTTGATAAAAATTAGAAATCGGTACAGAAAACAGTGGAGCAGATATCGGCTTCAATCAGATTACGTTGTAATGAAAAGATATTCAGCTCTCATTTGTGATGAATTAAAAAAAATTAGGAACAAAGACTGGAATAAAAAAAATTAGCCTACTAGATAAATGTTCTAGGCCTTTCTGGAAAATATCTCAGCTGCTAAGAAAAAAGTTTGCTTATATTCCGCCTCTTCTCGAAGACGGAAAAATTATTATTTCAAATGAAGAAAAAGTTAATAATTTCTCTAAGAAATTTTTAAGTAACCATTGTGTTTCTGATAGCATCGGCTGTAGACGCCACTCGGATTTGGTTGATGAAACCATCAGACAATTCAATAGCTTAGAGGTAGTTACAAACAATGATGAATATGTCTCGGAGGAAACCATTAAATGGATCAGTAAAGAGTTACGTCTAAGAAAAGCTTCAGGACTTTACGGAATTAAAAATTTAATGCTAAAAAAGCTTCCCAGAGTCGCTATAATTTAACTTACTTTCATCATTAACTCGTGCCTAAAATTGCAATATTTTCCGGACCCCTGGAAAGTAGCCAAAGTTATTCCAATTCATAAGTCTGGTAAAGTTCTCAACAGTGCTGACAGCTATCGACCTATCAGCAGCTTAGGTAAAATTCTAGAAAAAGTTTTGAAATCTAAGCTCTGGTCATTTATTGAAGGCAATGCTATTATTCCTAATGAACAGTTCGGTTTTCGCAGTTTTCACAGTACAGTTCATCAAGTTAAAAGAATTCAAAATATAATTAAATTTCAGGCAAAAGAAGTCTACTGGCATGGTTTTGCTTGATGTTGAAAAGGCTTTTGATTCTGTGTGGCATTATGTCTTATCTTCAAAATGATTGATTTATGTTTTCCTATCCATATCACCAAAATAATTCATAGTTTTTTAACAAATCGCTATTTTTGTATATGTCTAAATGAAGTTTTTTCCGACCTAGTGAGAGTCCCAACGGGCGTTCCACAAGGCTCAGTACTTGGACCTCTCCTGTATATTATATTCTGCTCTGACATGCCGAAATATTCTACTTGCGAATATGCAGTTTTTGCCGATGATACCGGTATTCTTTACTCACATTCTCTTGGTCAAAATATTATGACTGAATTGCAATGTGCCCTTGATCAGTTAAATATTTATTTTACAAAGTGGAAAATTAAACTTAATGCTAATAAGACGCAAGCAATCTTTTTCACTAGAAAAAGAAAACCTTGATTCTATCCCAATTCCCAACTACAATTAAATAATTGCAGTATTGCATGGTCAGATTGTGTAAAGTATCTCGGAGTTCATCTCGACAAAAAATTAATATTTCGCGATCATGTTAAAAACATTATTGCTAAGTTCAACATCGCAAAAAACCTACTCTACTCTTTATTGAACAGGAGTTCCAAACTCAGTAATGAAAATAAAATTATACTAGCAAAAGTAATATTTCAGCCAATAATTTTGTATGCATGTCCTGTGTGGGGCACATGTGCCAAAATACACACCAAGAAATTACAGGTCTGTCAAAATAAGTTGCTAAAAATGGCACTTAACCTACCTTGGCACTACTCCACTAAAAAGCTCCATAAAAAAAGCAACATGAACCTTATCTCTGTCTGCATTACAAAAGCAATTGAGAAGTTTAAATTTTTAAGCAACATGTCTGATAATAATCTCATATCAAGTCTATATAGCTCAAATTAGTAAATAAGTACAAACTGTTGGTAAATTATTTTTTTTTTTTATTTTTTAGAAGGTTTTTCTTGTAGTTTTCCTTCTGTCTATTTCATTCTGTTTAATATACATAATTACCTATAAATTGTAAAATAATGTATAATTTTCTAGATGTAAAGTATACAAGTGCTAAATCTCTATAAATTGTGCAATAAATTTAGTTTATTACATAATTTTTTTTTTTACTACAAATAAAGATACATACATAACGTTCGCATTTTTTCAATAACGAACAATTGAATTTTATTTAAAATAAAATGTGTGCAGCCGTTTCTCTTGCAGTTTTGTTATTGGATCGTGAAAATCCTGCGAATCAGAGGATAAAATGAAAAATTTAAAGAGACCATTCTAATCCATTTGCCATTCCAGATGCTGCATAAGTATTTATCGCAAATTATGTAATTAAATCTATCCAAATAGAAATAAACAAGTCTTTGCAGTTTAGTATCGTATTATCGGCTTAATAAAGATGCTTTCAGATTGATATCAGACCTTTTGTTTAGCAATTTCAACCCATCTTTGCCCGCAAATAAAGAAGTGGTAAGCGAAATTACCGGTCGGGAAAAGATGGTTCCTTTAACACATACAGATAAGCATTATGTGGAGCGATGCGAGTAAGATAGTTTTGTTTGGTGGAAAAGGCACTTGTCAATATGTAAGGCGTAGCCCAAACACAGAATATGATACTTAGAATGATCTTACTCTCATCGTTCCACTCTACTTTGCAAGTGGCCATTTTAATTACCCGTGCGTAAAATCCGATATCTTTGTGATATGCATTTTTTTAAACAATGGAAGTGGTTGTGGATTCTGGGCACTCAAATTAGTTTTCCTGAGTTTTCGTTTAACGTTTTCTACACTCGCTGTTATATTAAGCACTTTCTTTATTTCCACAGCAGGCAAAAACGGACTATGTATCGAAAGCCGTATCAAACAATTCACGTCCAGGAGGGACATGGAAGGCATTCGGCCTAGTGCCTTTCGTTTATTTGTGTATTTTCGCAGAACATCCGATAAAATTTTAAATTTCCTTAAAATTTTTACCTTGCGAAATGGAATTTTTAATAATTTTACTTTGCTCTGTCATAAAATGCCTTCCACGGCCCACTAAAATGCAAAAACTTAAAAAAATCATTGGATTATTATACAAAAATAATGGAACTTACTTGTTACAATCAAATTTTTTTAATTAAAGTAAATACGTAGTGTTGAGAAGAAAAGGAGTTGAACGCTCGAAATTACAAATTACTCACTATAATAGCAAACCTAGAAAGTACCGTAATTTTTTTGGAACAAATTGTCATGAGCTTATTTTGTGTACTTATCAAGTAACTATATTTTAAAAGATTGGATAATTCGATGATTTTAAAAGATTGAATTTGTTCGAAATATTTTCTTTCAATTCAAAAATGACACCCTGTTTCTATTATTTTGACCGCAACTGTACATACTTCAATTAAGCGCTGGGGGCCTACTCTAATTCGATTCGAAATGCAATACTGTACGAAAGCCAAATTCAATTCGAACGCAAATTCGTAATTTATAACTCTTTCGAACGGTATCCCTTTATTTTTTGACAAAAAAGTATGCATCACTGTTTTTAAATGTCAAAAAATGTCAAGTGAATTGAATTTAATTTAAAGAAAAAAGAAATAATTTTATTCTTATTTCGATTTGTTACGTTGTACAAAAATGGATTTGGTTGCATTATGGTTCGACGATGATATGGAAGATGAAAGAGTTCAGCGCAGAATGATTAGAGATTAATTTAATGTTTTGGGACTCAGTGACAAAAGGTAATAAAATAATATGCATACATAGCGTTTTTGTAAATTTTTCACAAAATATATACATATTTAGTACAGAATTTCCGGGTGAACAAGGTATCGTTTATTTACGTGTTGAATAGCATAGAGCATGAGCTAAAAATACGCCAGAGATGCACAGCAATTTCACCCATAGTCAAGATATCTACGGCATTAATTAAAATTATTGATTTTATTTATAAATTAAATTAAAAACTTACCTTGCTATCGAACAAAAATCCGAAAAGTAATAAAGTTTGACAGTTGCGTTAGAGTTGCTAAGTTCGGACATTTTCGCATTTCCGAAGAGGGCAAAAAATACTTAAATTCGAAAATCGGATTGCAGAGTGGAGTTTTTTTGAATTCGAGTAATTTGCCTTTCGAATCGAATTACAGAGTAGGCCCCCTGCACTTAGGTTCTTGGCGAAAGGCGGATATCAAAGAGCAGTTGGGTATGATGCTGATATAGCTTTACGAAGAAGCACTGTTTCGAAAGTGTTGACTAAAATAATGAAAGTGATGACATTTCTTATGTTTTCCCATAAATTTAATAATTAATTAAATTATATTAAATAGAAAAACTGCACGAACTTCATAAGTACTTAAATTTTTATTTAAATTTCAAATTGGATTGATTTCACTTTGTCACAGCTGATCGAAATCAAACAGATAGGAAATCGATAATATCGATTTACAGAAAACGTCCATGTCGATTCGAACATACAATCGCAATTGAATCGATTTGCAATCGACTGATCGAAATGTGGAATACCTAAAGTTGATTTCGATCGAAAACGATTTCCAGAACATACCTGAATGTCGCGTTTTGTGTGTCATTATGCACACCTGATTTCAATTCACACCCCCGCTAAAGAAGCTTCACTTTAAAAAATTTTAACCCTCATTTTCGAATTCAGGGGGTAGAAATACATAAGAAAAGTAATCTCTTATCAAAGGTACATAAAAAAAACTTTTTGTAACGATTAAGCTCAACAAATATATCGTTACCTTAATATAGAAAGGCCCTATCCTACATTTTTATTATTTTACAGGAGAACGAAAGTTTTTGTGAGTTAAAGTGAGTAATGGCTTTTTTTATTTGCTTGTAATTGATTTATTTTCAATGGTAGTACACACATTTTTTTGTAAATGGTGTATTAGTGGGTGACCTACCGAAATCTATAAAAATCTCGATTTTGAAAAAAATTTTAGTTAGGGCCTTTCTATATTAAGGTAACGACATTCAGAACATGTGGTACTCCTAACGTTTTCATTTTATGGTCGATTATCTTCTGGTATATCTTAACTTTCTCGTAATAGTATCGGCCATGCGTGCATGAAGTAAAATTGGAAGTTTTTTTTTGATCGATTTTTATTATTTCGTGGCCACAAAATGCACTGTAAAATTTTTTTTTTTTTTTAATCTATTTTCGGACTTTTCCCATCGAAGATATAAGTGCATGATTATCATAAATGTTTATCTTTTTAGAAACTTTTTAACTTGTTCTCCTTTACCAGATAACATACTTTAGTAGTTAATGTACTTTTTCAATACTTTAAAAGTTTGCATTGTAAAATATTTTGTGAATGGAAAATGTTGAAGTGTATTTCAAATATTGTTATCATTTTGCTAGAGTTTTCCGTACAAAAACGAGGATTTTTTTTTTTGCTCATCAAAATTTTTTTTTATGGAAATCCAAAAAATTATACAATTTTTGTTTTTTAATAGAAAATTGGAATTTTTTCAGATGGACTACTTCGGGCAGGGCATCTGGTAACCCTATTGACTTTTACCTTCCAAAAAAAAGTTTAAAGTTAACTTTTACATAAAAAAAACTTTTTTAAAATTTTATTTAAAGCTCTGGTTGCAACAGACGTTGCCATATCTACGATGCAAATTTTGAATGAAATTTTTCCATGTTGAATAATGTTATAAAGCAGTGGTGGGCTTGGAAATCTAACAAAAGGGCGAAACAACAACATCAGAGAACAACAACGAAATTTTAAAGTTTTTTTAACTTCATTTCCAAATTCGCCAACAGTACAAACAAAACCAAATTGCACTACAAACAAAAACAATTGTTACATTCGTCAAGACACAAAGCGGCGCAGCACTGATCCCTTTGTGTGATGTTTTTGTTTTCTTTTAAACTCAAATCAACGCTATGGCCTCGATAGCGTTGAAATTATGCGATTTTTTACGCTTGCTTCTGCGTCGAATAACGTTTCGGGCAATGAGGGCGGATAGGTACACTACGTGCCCACCACTGCTATAAAGTGGTGATATCGACTGGCACCACCTACTATTGAAAAGTTTACACTGCACTCCCTCTCTTCACAGCCTTCCTACAAAATAAAAAAATTAAGCGATTATGATTATGGCTGTTTACCAACTGCCTATTTATACATAGATATCTAAATGTAGGCGCCGTTTTATTGTCGCCATTTCCTTAAAAAAAAAAAAATTCGAAAACTCCCGTTCTCATATGAAAGCTCTTGAGCATACGAACATTTTGACATCTTAAAAACGTTTCTCCGCTGTACTCAATTTGGGGCAGACCACTGTCCCGGTTGACATGGAACGTACCATATACATATGTATGTCCCATAAAAAATTCTTCTCTCTTCGTCGAAATCTAGGAAACTTTACTATACAATACTGCCGTACTAAGCGAACAAGACGTATCTCAAAAAATTCATTTCGAGATAATTGATGTTTTGTTTATATCAATTTGTTGAAATACCTGTAAATTTGAGATAGAGGAAATTTTGTTTGAAGATTTTTTATATGATTGAACTAAGATGCCGACATTTGGAGTATTTCATTAGACGCGTATTTTCTTAAACTATCCGATGTCATAAGAATCTCGAATACTTTTTTTTTTTGTGAGATACGTCTTTTTCGCTTAGTACGGCAGAATAGATAATGAGTACACCCACAAAAAAAACTAGGAAAGTCTTCAAAAATACGAGTTGCCAGTCAATAGCCGTGTTTTATTGGGTTTGGTTAAACCAAAATTTCATACAAATGCGTGAACCAGCTCAATTTCCAGTTCAATTGGTTGAACTTTTTTTTGTCTTTGCTAAGGTTTGAAGCATCATAGACACAAACCTAAAATAATCAAAAATATATGGCAACTGTGCTGGAATTTTGAAGAAGCGTTCTAAAGTAACGCGAGGCCGTGCATCCAGTCAGTGCTAGGCCGAAACATTAAAATAGAAACACATAATAAAAATAAAAAACAGTGATTAAACAACAGAGAACGAAAATATAACTTTGGTATTAGCGTCTGCGACACTATAAAAACAGTTTGAAATGATTTGACAGCAATAATTTGAAAAAAAAAACATTATTTACTATTACATGAGGCCCCGTTCAACCACACGACCATAAACTCGGCTCTGATTTTGATAGAATTTCTGTCAAACACTGTCATGCCACCTGTTGGTCAAATGCAGAATTATAAAAGGTTAAACTTATGCGTTTTATTTACTTTTAGGTTTAACCAAAGCGAATAAAACACGGCTAATGTTAGACTAAACCCAATATTTGTTCCGCTGAAAATTACGCTTAACATTGAAATGTAATTTGACAGACAATGATGGTTGATTTGTTGCCACCAGCATGGGCCACAACATTTTAATGCGACTTTCGTGAACAAAATTTTTTTGTACAAAGGCAGCAATAGCAAAGTGTTGCATGATAACAGAGGACGCAGCAACAATATTATGCAGAAAATTACCAACTACATACATACATATGCATGTATATACAGCCTATTTGTATGCAAGGCGAGGCATGGCCATTTAAATTAGCCTTGTTTGCAATTATGTTTATATATGCACCAAGTCGAATAGCATTAAAGCAGCCTCAAAAAATGACGAAAAAGTAAAAAGACCTAAATAATGCAAAAAGGAGGATACCAAAGCAACTTTAATAATAAGTGGGCGCGTACATGATTAATATCTAAATTTGTTGGCCGTTGTTTGGTTAAAATAAGCAAACGAAAGAATGAATATTTTCTAACAAAGATTTGCACAATGTTTAAGAAATTATTTTGGAAATTTTTTAAAACTCAATACTTAAGTAAATACACTGCAAATTAAATGCATTTTGCTGCTAATTCATTGGTTTTAAGTGCAATTTCGGCATAAATACACATATAAGCAGAATAAAAAAATTATTTAAATTTTTAATAAAAAATCCAACCCACAAAAAATTGACCTAATTTTATGGATTCTCTTTATTTTACTTTTTTTTTTGATTTTGCCGCAAGTTACGACTAAAGCATGCAGATCAAAAATTAGTGTTAAAAAATGCGTTTGCATCAATCAAGTCGCAATCAACGCATCAACATTTTATGTTTTTGTTTCTGTTGATGGATTTTGGTTTTTTTTTGTTGTTTTTTCATCTGCTGGAGCGGCAATTTTCAAAATTCAAATTATACGCGTTACAACAATAATACAATGGTAATGATGACGTTGTAACAGGAACAAAAACCAACAGGAACCTGTTAGTCGATGTACACGAATTTGCTGTACTCGCCTGATGAATGCCATGTGAGTTTGGCTTGTAATTTTCGACAGTAAAAAATGCATTTCAACTGATATGCAATTAAGTGTTTTTTCTTTTGCTTTAAAAGAACTACATAATATAGCGCCAAAGTTTCGATAAGGCAGAATTTGATTGTCGCTGATTATGTGATTGAATTGAAGTTGGTTAAAAACTTACAAAAACAATAAAATTGGTAAGGTATAAAATACTTGCTGATTCAAATTGATGCTAAATTGAAATTTTATGACCATATTGATAACACTATCAGAAAAAAAAAAACAAATAATAGAGGTTATGTATTTAATGTGAGAAAGTAACTTGCAGTCGTGTTACTATTTATGAGCTTAAAAGCACCTATTTTTGACTGAGTGATCATTGTTGCATATGGGTATTTCCATGATGTCGAACGCGACCGTCGCACAGTGTGTTATTTTGCCAATCTAGCAGTACTAAACTAATATCTCAAAAACTATAGCAGCTAGGTCAATGACATTTTCCACTAATGTTGATATTTATATTTTACAGCATTGACGTAAAAATGGTGTAGGTAAATCGGTTGGGTTTAAGATATAGCTCCCATATAACCGATTTTTTTGCTTTGGTTTTTTAAAGGGGGACCTAAATAAAAAAGTTCTTAAAGCTTGAGTTTATAGTAGATTATTATTTTTTAGTGTCTGACGAACATTTTGCAATAAAAATAAATATTTCATGACATGGTTTTTCATTGAACTGTTTTTGAAATTAAAATTTTTACACAACCTTTAGCTTGCTTAATATATGTATATGACATTTTAGATAATTGTAGAATATAAGAAAGGGAATTTTTCAGCGTTTCTTTTATACATAAATAGTTTCAGTTTTCGGAGTTATAATGATTTTAGCTGAGATTCGGTCGCGAATTTTTAAAATAATTACGAAATGAACAACAAATTATATTATTGAACCAAAAATATGAACTCGTACATAAAATATTATTAGCTTTCTTAGTTTATTTCAAAAAAGTAAAAATATATGTACATTAGGGTGATTCAAATTTTTTTTTTGTTGCTTGTAACAGGTTCAAAAGTTGCAGGCACACGAAAGGAAAATTCTGGTGAAATTATAGCTCATAATATTGATATTTACTGGTGGCTCATCGAGCTTTTTTGTTTTCCATACGATTTGTATGGGGGAAAATGCTAGACAAGACATTTTTTCGCTTTGGTTTTTTAAAGGGGGACATAAATTCATAAAAATCTCAAACTTGACAAGACATTTGTCTCTATATCTTAGGAAAAAAAAATGTTACATAAATGGGACCTAGCCTATTAGAAAGATCATAAAATTTTCTATAAAAAAGCTCCTGGCATTTTTTTCGTGAAGCAACCACTTCGTTAGTTAATTAGCAACATAAATTCATAAAAAACTCAATAACACAGCACATGTACTCTTAAGCGAAGCTTAAAATCAGCTTGAAACTAATTAACTGACGAAGTGCTTGCTACACGAAAAAAATGCGAGGTGCTTTTTTATAGAAAATTTTATGATCTTTTCAATAGACTAGGTCCCTTTTATGTAGAATTTTTTTTTTTCACGAGATATAGAGACAAATGTCTTGTCAAGCATTTTTCCCCATACCAATCGTATGGAAAACAAAAAAGCTCGATGAGCCACCAGTAAATATCAATATTATGAGCTATAATTTCACCAGAATTTTCCTTTCGTGTGCCTGCAACTTTTGAACCTGTTTCAAGCAAAAACAAAAAAAATTGAATCACCCTAATGTACATACTTTACAATTTTGATATGTTCTTCAATTCAGGGATGCTGCTCTCAAACTTAGGACCATTACATATGTAGGTACGAGGTCTTTGTGACAAGATTCATCATAAGTATGTCTGATACATAAAAAATTAATCAAAAAAACATAATTATGAAAAGGATAAATATTAAAAATGCTTACAGTGTAATTTCTAAAATTTACTCCAAAATTAGATGAGTCTCGAATCAGAAGTGTCATTGTTTTTCATTTTAAGCAATGTTATCGTGTCCGGACTTAGGTTTCTATACTTGTTTTTCGGCGTTTTGCGCAAACTTGCTATAAATGGATCCGATTGAAGTTTTTCTCGTAAAAAGCTCTCTATAACGCCGGACATTCTTATTACGTGCTTCGTGTACTTACTCTGACATTTGGCCAATAACAGCCCTATTCTCCTTGTTGACTTAACAAGAAATAATAAAGGTGCTCGTGTTAATCTAATTGTTATGAAGTGTAAATATTGGTATTCTAAAAAATCATTAACAACATAAAAGCTTTTGAATTCCCCACACAAAAGCTTTCGTGGTAAACTTGTCAAATTTTAACTTTTTAAATTTAAATTAATAAAATAACAAATAGAGTAATAAAAAACTTTAATATACAAGGCAACGTGGCGAAGTAGTTAGGACTTTGAACTCATAGCTCGCATGCGTGGGTTCGATACTCGTAAATCCAAATTTTTTTTTTATTGATATCAATGAAAATAAATGTTTTTTTAAGACATGGTTGTAAATATTTAAAACCACTGTCTTTTAAATTTTATAAAAAAAATAATTTTACTTAGCTCAATACTGAAATATCACTCGTTGTTAAGACACTTTCTGACATTAACAAAATAGTATAGAAAAGAGCTTTTAAATTTTTGCCAGAATACGGAACATTAACAACGTGTTAATATCAAATATTTTGTTAATGAGGTGAGCTTTGTTAAGCTGCCAGAATAGGGCTGTAAGTATAATGCAGGTTTTTATTACACTGCTTCCATGGTAAAGCATCTTGTGCACTGTTGGTGGCATATAGTACCAAGGCTATAACTCTAAGTATAGGTACAGTGTATCCTGCAGTATTTTTGGAAAGCATCCACATTGATTAGAAGGCCAGAGTTAACGCATTGAAGCAAGGTATGAAAGCTAACAATTAGTTCCAAATTTATACCAGTTATTTCAGCTGTTAATGCCTTGAATTTCGTTCACCTCTTTTGCAATTTCTCTGGCTTTTTTATTTTTAGTGCTTTCGGTGCATTCTTCAAAGCATTGAAGCAAGGTATGAAAACTAGCGATAAGTTCCAAATTTATACCAGTTATTTCAGCTGTTAATGTCTTGAATTTCGTTCACCTCTTTTCAACTTCTCTGGCTTTTTTATTTTTAGTGCTTTCGGTGCATTCTTCAAATTCTTAATTTATTCTCCAACCAGAAAATTTTTTCGGTGTAGTGCACAAAAATAAAGAGAATTCTATTTTACCTCCGAGCCAATCTTTATTTGATGAAATAAATCGATCTTTCTTCTGAAAAGCATTAGCTAACCGGGAATTCAGTTGCGACAGCAAGTTCTTGGCATATTTCTTAACCTTATCAATATCAACAGTACTTTGCGATCCACCACCATTTCCGGATAAAAACAAAATCATCCTCTCTAATCGTTTGTTTAATGCAGCATCAAGCAAAAACTCAAATATTTGGAAGCGAGAAATTTCAGAGGTCATCTTTGAAAATTAAAAATGGTTGTATGGGTGCCGCAGATAGGCGCAGAATTTTTTTGCTGATTCTATTAGTATATATATCAAGCTTTACTGTAATCATAATCAGAACTCGAAACTATTCTAAACAATTTTTTTATTGTCCACAAAAGTTTTTTTTTTTTAATACTCACAGTTAAAATAAGTTTTTCCAGTGTATTTAAAATTTTATTGCTATCAATAACTCTGCTTCTATTTTATGTTATTTCAACCGAGAAAACTTTGAAATTAATTTTTAAAAAAAAAAAAAAAACTTTCACTTTTTCACAATGGACTTACAAGACTTTAAAGTTTGCGCGAAAAATTCAGCAAACTTATAATATTTTTGACGTTTTCTTTATACTTAATTTCAAGGTACCATTATTTTAAGTATTGCCCTATAGAAATTTTAATTTGTTTTAGTCGACTGAATGTTATTAATTAATTTGAAATTTTTAATCGAACTTTACAGTCAATTGCAGTAACCAATATTCTAGTGAAATTTCACAAATCGGTAGTTCAAAAATTTTTTGAAGTTTTAACCTAATTGGGGAATTTTTAATATATTTGCATTTAAGTTCTACTTATTAAAAAAATCAACTTTTTTTCTTGAGTTTAGTGACGCTAGATTGCCAAAATAATACACTGTGCGTCGTACACTTTTAAAGTGGAATAAAAGCCAAAGTAAACTTTTTTATTTTCTTTTGTTATTTAAAGAAAAGCCCTTTGGTAGGAATATATTAAGTGGTAAAATTGATGCCAGACGTAATACTGCTTCCAAGGTAAAGGCAATATAAAAGCAATTCCAACGTGATGAAAAACGGAAGTGTTTTTCATGCCCATCTATAGAAAAGGGGGCCTTCAAGTAGTTAAAGTTCAATTTTTGAAGATTTTTGACACCACCCTCCCCCATGTATCGCGCCGTAACGTTTTCATGTGACCCCCCCACTACCCTAAACGTTACGTAACACTGTAAAGACAAAAGTCGGTCCACCTTGTTTTATCTTCACTATACAAAGGAAAAGTATATTTATTTTTGTTTATCTTTTATCTATTTTTTTTTGTATCTTGATGTGTAATAATACATGAATTTTTATAGTAACGAATTAAAAGAATTGTTTAAGTTATAATATGTTACCTCTTATTTAGAGAGGTAACATCTTATTTAATAATGAAAAAAACGTAGTATACACTTGTAAGAATGTTGTTTGCCCTTATTCGCCATTTCATTAAGTGGCAACACTTGTTCACTGCCGTACCTGTGAAACAGCTGTTGAATTATTTCTTGATGAGATAAGGAAGCGGCATAAACAACCTCGAGAAAGTTTTAAAGATGATGTGCTTATCATGCAAACCATGATGCGACACGCCCACTACACCACGCAGCAACAGACGGAAAGAATCTTCCGCAATTGTTTGGCAGAGTACCAATGGTACATAAAACGAAAGGATTTCGTTTCCCTGGCCGAACTAATCACTCTGGCTGATGATCTTGAACGCATAAAATCGCGTGAATCAGAACGCCCAGTAGAAGTAACGAGGAGCAGAGCGGTACAGCATCGCATGGTGGCACAGGATACTGAATAGCGGATAAATGTCCGAACCACTTGCCGGCGATGTGGTCAAGACAGACATTTGGAACGAGAATGTCAAGGTCGTCAGAAGTTATTCTGTTGGGTCTGTGGCAGACCCGGTATTGGAACGATCAATTGTTGCCGGTTGTCAGGAAACGATGGCAGAGGCCGCCACGATCGAGGAGGGGCGAGCACTCCAGAAAACCCCCCTCGCTCAAACTAAACCAAACCGTACGCGTATGTAGACGGGTGTACGCCAACATCATCGTTGGCGGAATAAAGGTGTCGGCCACCGTCGATACAGGGGCTAAAGTAAGTTTTGTTCGGGAGTCATTCGTAAGCCGAATGGGCGAAGCGGCGGCTCGAGTTCCATATCGTGTTGACGTAAAACTGGCTGATGGATCCATGCGAATATTAGATTCGGCAGTTCGAGCACTGGTACAACATAGGGAGCGCACGGAGAGCTTTCAGTTCGTGATCATGCCTGACGCTACCGAAGATGTAGTTCTAGGACTGGACTTTCTGACTAGGTTTGGTACTACAATCACCATTGGGAATGACACTATCATACTAGGTGAACATCCGTCACAACAACTGAAAAGATGGGTCGCCAGTAGCAGCTCTCATCAGAATGCAGAAGCTCAGGGAGATTATTGGTGGATTACACACCACTACCAACAAGCAACCCCGCCGCAACAGACGACAACAAAGCAGCAACACCCACCTTCGATAGCCCCTCAAGCAAACACCAACACACATGTACCAATAAACACCCGTAGCAATGACATCGCACCCACGACACCAGAATACACAGAAGTGATGATGGCAGAGCCCTCCGGGTCAACACTGGTTGACCATGCAAATATGATAACGGCAGAGCCTACAAGAACAGCATTCGTGGAGCCAGCAACAGCGACGAAATTCTCAGACGTTAAGCTGACGACAGTGACTAGCAATGAACATGTAATAATTAATAATTTTTTAGCTACAGAGCTTCCCAAATTCAATGATTTACAAGGGGTGACTCATATCAACAAACACCGGATTGTTATGATAGATGATCGTCCCGTCAAACAGAGATACATACCAAGGAATACTGCCATACAAGCTATCATCGACGACGAAATCAACAAGCTGTTATCCAAGGGGTGCATCGAGCCATCTCATAGTCCTTATAGCGCACCCATAGTCCTTGTACGGAAAAAACAGGCGCTTGGCAACTTTGCATTGACTATCGGCAATTAAATAGCAGATCCGTGCCCGATGCATATCCTTTGCCCCGAATAACTCACATCCTCGATCGACTGCGTAATGCACGGTACGTCAGCAGCCTAGACCTAAAAGACGGCTACTGGCAGATTCCGATGGAAGCCTCCAGCAAACAATTTACCGCTTTCACAGTTCCGGGTAGAGGACTTTACCAGTGGCGAGCAATGCCGTTTGGCCTACACTCGGCTCCTGCAACATTTCAACGAGCATTGGATGGAGTCATCGGGGCGGAAATGGAGCCCGTCGCATTCGCCTACTTGGACGACATCGTCGCTACTCGGGCCACCCTCGAGGAGCATTTGAAGAACCTGCAAGAAGTCTTCCGTCGGTTGCAAGCGGCTAACCTCAGGATCAACCCAGAGAAGTGCGAGTTTTTCAAAACAAGCATTCGGTATTTAGGACACATAGTCAGCGGAGAGGGAATTCAGACGGATCCGGATAAGGTAGTAGCGATTTCAGAACTAACACCCCCACAGAATATAAGGGGAGTCCGGCGGTTTTTAGGAGTTGCATCCTGGTATAGAAGATTCGTCCCAGACTTTGCTACGATAGTATAGCCACTGACAGCACTACTTAAAAAAGGGAAACGTTGGAAATGGGGTCCTGAGCAGCAGCGGGCATTTGAAGAGCTCAAACAAAAACTAACGCAGGGTCCAGTATTAACATGCCCCGACTTCAGCCAAACGTTCTCATTGCAGACCGACGCAAGCAATCTGGGATTAGGCGTTGTCCTAACCCAAGTTATTGAAGGGGAGGAACGATTGATTGCATACGCCAGCCGCAGCTTGAACCAGGCAGAGAAAAATTATTCTCGTACTGAAAAGGAGTGCCAAGCCATCATATGGGGAATTCGGAAAATGCGCCCGTACTTAGAAGGGTATAAATTTATAGTGGTAACGGACCACCTCTCATTGAAATGGCTGAATTCAATCGAAAGTCCAACCGGACGCATCGCACGATTGGCACTAGAACTCCAACAGTACCAATTTACGATTCAATATCGGAAAAGCAAGAATAACGTCGTTGCGGATGCTTTGTCTCGTCAACCAATGGAAACCTGTCAAAGGATAAAAGACAGAAACGAGAACGAGGAAAGTTGTACGTGGCTACAAAAGAAGAAAGCCGAAATTCTGAATCAGCCCGAAAAGTTCCCGGACTTCACTGTCATCAATGGACAGTTGTATCGACATCTACCAGCTCACCTTGGAGACGAGGACTGCGAGCAATGGAAGCTTTGCGTGGCAGCGCCGCTTCGTAAGGGGGTCATGGAAGAGAACCATGATAACCCCAGTGCCGGGCTTCTTGGAATTAGAAAGACCATCGCTCGGGTCGCAAATCGCTATTACTGCAGGGGATATGCTGATAATTATTCCAGAGGAGCCCTGGTCGACTATATGTGCCGATTTCGTTGGACCGCTGCCACGTTCAAAACACGGAAATACCATGCTGTTAGTTTTCTTCGATCGTTTCTCGAAATGGACAGAGCTGGTACCCTTACGGAAAGCCACAGCAGAGGGCGCCAAAGCATTTCGGGACAGGATTTTGGCAAGGTATGGCGTCCCCAAAGGGTTGATCACCGACAATGGAACACAGTTCACTAGCCGCACTACTAAGACATATTTCAACGAAATAGGGGTGCAACAGCGGCTTACAGCCCCCTATACCCCTCAGGAGAACCCCACCGAGAGAGCAAACTGCACAATCAAGACCATGATTGCACAGTTCACCGAAAGCTACCAAAGGACTTGGGACGAAAAGCTTCCTGAAATAACCCTAGCCATAAACACTAGTGCATCGGAAACCACAGGGATAGGAAGGTCTACACAGGAGCCAGAATCTCGAGCGACACAGCTGCGGGAAATCTTTGATATTGTCAGAGCGAACCTAACGAAAGCCGACCAGAACCAGGCCCGGGATTATAATCTGAGGCAAAGTGTTGCTGCGACAACACCCTTTATCAAAAGCGGTTGATAGTTTTGCTGCAAAATTGGCTCCAAAATTCGCAGGGCCATTCCGTGTTCTAAAATTCACCTCCCCAGTTATAATCCAACTGCAGAGGCAAAGGGGACAGGACTGTACGGACAGCGCATCTAAGCGACATCAAACCCTTCTTCCCTCCTAGTCCAACCACTACGGTAACAACCTAATTTGTTTCTTTTTCTCATTTTCAGTCGTAAACCGAAGAAACAAATCAGACATGGCTCGCACTGAAACCAAGTGGACTGAGGATCTGATGACATTTCATCACTTTGTGCAACAAATTATCACAGAAGAGCGAACACCACGCATTAAACTTATCGCCCCGAACTGTAAGGAGGTCCCATATGCTAAGCCGGGAAGAGGGGCAGGAATGAAGCTGCACGAGAACGCGACACAAACCAGTTCCAGGACACCGAGCCAGAAAAGAAGTGACGACAAAAGCCATAAAGAAGATCATAAGGCCACTGAAGTCGAACAGTCACGCTTTTCGAACGCACGAGCAAAGCCAGGTTCTTCGAACCAGGCCCAAACCAAAGCGTCGTCTCGGAAGCCGTCTGAAAAGCCTAGCCAATCCCCACCGAGGAGGTCCGCCTTGCCAAGGGCACATCACCGCCGCCAACCAATACCGAGACACCATTTCCCGTCACCGCAGAAACAACCGCCAAAACGTGTCGAAAAAGTACGAAATCAATCGAGCTCTAAGGGAAGTACACCACCGCGTATTATCAACAGCACGCACGCAAAAGGTGGAAGCCGCACACCGGAAAAACACAGAACCACCGACATCCCCGTTCCCCACAACAATACAGCGACCGCCCAACACCACCAAGACCGCAGTACCGACAGCAGAAACACTAGCAGCCACCGCCGAGACACCATAAGAGACCCGAACCTACAGTAACTGAGGCTCAGAAAACAAAGGAAGGGCAGCCTCCACAGTTAGCACCTGAAGACGAGGACGCAAAATGGCTGGGGGTACTAGATGCGGCCTGGAGCTTCGAAGGGGTAGAGCTTGCGCAAGAAGTGGAGATGCGCCCACCGTCCTTCAATACATCCGGGTCCTCCTCCACACTCCCACTGGACGAAAGCGACAATGGAGAACGGCTGCCGAGCCCAAAGAAACAACTAGGTTGGATGGAATATTACTGTAGTGAGGCGGATACACATGGGCATGGATTCCGGCGATGGGAAAAGACTATTCGATTGGTGTGTCACATCCCTACACGACAAGCAGAGATAACCGCTGCAGAAAACCAGAGTAGTGCTGGAGACGGGTTGGATCCAGACCCCAACACACGGGAAGAGGTCGCGCAAACACATAGCGCACACAACCCATAAAATGATAATGAAAGCAGCAGTAGTAGCGATAGTAGCACCAGCGGCAGCAGTACGAGTAGCAGCGAATCTAACAGTAGCAGCGAATCTGACAGTAGTAGCGATACTGACCCAGCACCAAACGACGAAGATAATGAAAAATAAAATAAGGGGCGATTGAACCTACGGTTGGAACCGAGCCAGGAGAAGCCAATAGATAGCCCTCCGAACGTTTCAGAACCCTCTCGCGCCGTGGTGAACAGAGAAGCCGTGGATATAAGCCCAACTCAGCCCGCCAAAGAAAACCCACAAAATAATTTAGATCGCTTGGCCGGGATTGACCTCAGTTACCTAGATGTAGCTACGCTTACAGAGCTTAAGGAGACCGTGGATGCACTTCAACTCAAGGGGCGTTTCAGAATAATCAGAAAGATACGAGGCAAATCTTTTCGAATACAGGCCAAGCCCAACCGGATCACATCAATAACGCTACATAGCGCCACCAGGGAAAAGGAGGAAGTGTAAAGACAAAAGTCGGTCCACCTTGTTTTTATCTTCATTATACAAAGGAAAAGTATATTTCTTTTTGTTCATCTTTTATCTATTTTTTTGTATCTTGATGTGTAATAATACATGAATTTTTATAGTAATGAATTAAAAGAATTGTTTAAGTTATAATATGTTACCTCTTATTTAATAATGAAAAAACGCAGTATACACTTGTAAGAATGTTGTTTGCCTTATTCGCCATTACATTAAGTGGCAACACTTGTTCACTGCCGTACCTGTGAAACAGCTGTTGGGATGGAACAAAATGACCATGCGGTATGATCATGTCAAACACCTGTTGAGATGGAACAGTGAGACCACGCGGTACAACATGAAAGCGAACAGAAGCATAAAACAACGAGTCAACGTACAATCGATCTCAGTCGTGGCAGGCAGCAGTCGTATACAGAAGTCAACAAGCAGCCAAGGAAACACAGGTACATTTTTGCTTCGTGCGTAGTTTGTATTTTTCTTTGCACTCTATTTTTGGTATACCAGCAACGGTGCGCTTGTGCCTTGCTGTTGTATTAAAACCGACGGTGCTTCGTATTGAGTGCGAATAACTCTGCGCTGGTAGAATATTCGTTCTCAGGCGAATTTAGTTAACCCGATAGCGAAAGTGCGACAGAATAGGCTTAGTTTGTACTTTCCTTTGCACTCTATTTTTTTGGTATACCAGCAATGGTGCGCTTGTGCCTTGCCGTGATATTAAAACCGACGGTGCTCCGTACTGAGTACGAATAACTCTGCGTCTGTGGAATATTCGTTCTCAGGCGAATTTAGTTAACCCGATAGCGTAAGTGCGACAGAATAGGCGTAGTTTGTACTTTTCTTTGCAATCTATTTTTGGTGTACCAGCAACGGTGCGCTTGTGCCGTGCCGTGATATAAAAACCGACGGTGCTCCGTACTGAGTACGAATAACTCTGCGTGTGTGGAATATTCGTTCTCAGGCGAATTTAGTTAACCCGATAGCGTAAGTGTGACAGAATATGCGTAGTTTGTACTTTTCTTTGGACTCCATTTTTATATACCAGCAACGGTGCGCTTGTGCCTTGCTATTATATTAAAACCGGCGGTGCTTTATACTGAGTACGAGTAACTATGCGTCTGTGGAGTGTTGATTCTCGAACGAATTTAGTCGCTCGATAGGGAAGATTAGAGAGAGAAAATGTGTTAGGCCACGACTGGGATTAACCCGCGCAATCATTAAGTGACGCTGTACAGCACCCGCAAGGCGCCGATGCAGATCCCGCAACGCGGAAGTTAATTAATAAATTGAATTATTTTATTTTTTTTATACGATATTATTGTGCATAGATATATAATTAAATTTATAATAAAGTGAATTGAAAAACGAACCAGCGAAAACATTATTATTTTAAATAAAGTTAGTCACCTGCAAATTATAAATATTTGTAAAGGAACCTTGGCATCGGCGAGTTAATACCCAGGCCTCAGGTTCGTTACAACACCCAAGTGACCAAAAATTCACAATTATGTTGCGCAAAGTACCGGAAAGTCGCCTTTGTTATTGTTTTAATCGCGTTTGCGGTAATAATAAATTAAACAAAAGCTTTCTAACTCGCAAATGTTGTTATTTAATAAAAAATCACACATTATTTACATAACAAACATTTGCTTAAGTTTAAAATATGTTAAAATGGGCTCAAATGGACTCTTAAAATAAAATATCATATTTATAATTAATTGAATATTATTTAATCGAATTCATGTGAAATTTCCGACAGTTCAACAAAGCTATGGAGCAAACAAGAAATGACAAAATAGATCACAGATGGCGCTTCGTGTGCATTTTGCACAAAAAGCACTTTGTAGATGTTACTTGCAGAACCCCTCATGGTTCAAGTATTAATAGCGGCTGTCCACATATAATTCAAAGAATGAACACGGTTCGAATCCAAAACTGGTCTGATGAGGTTATGTATATATGTGGTAATGGCAAAACATATGTCATCAAGTACCAGGTTAAATTGCTCCATTTGTTGTCTTTGTCATGTTTGTTTATGAAGCATTATCTGATTTGTGAAATTTCACACGAAAATCTTTTTCTGCAAGTGACTGTTAAATTCGATTAAATAATATTCAATTAATTAAAAATAATCAGTCGACTAAAAACAAATTAGATTTCTATGACATATTTATTTTAACCTTCTAACTTAAATAAAACATTTTAGTCAAAATAAAATCGTATTCTTAACAAAAACTTTAAAATGAAATTAGCCATAATCACATCAACCTGACCGCCTTGCACAAACGCTGATATACAATATTCACTAAATAACACTAAGTTGGAAATAGTTGAGCGTCCTGTCACGAAACCATGCTGGCAAGGAGAAATTATGTTTTTAAATGGAAAGAAAAGTTTATCTTTGACAATGGCCTCAAAAAGCTTTGAAATAACAGATAGCTTGGAGATAGGCCTGTAATTTGAAATGTTATTCTTACAGCCAGATTTATATATAGGGGTAGTATGAGCCAATTTCCAACTATCAAGAAAAATACCTGAAGATAAGGATTTGTTGAAAATAATCATCAAAGGATAAAGTAAATTATTTGCAAAGTTTTTCAAAAAAAAAGTACATAAGCCATTATCATCAATACTAGTCGAAGTTTTAAGACCGTTAATGCCTGCTAAAATATCATTCTGATTTAAAGACAAAGAACCAAAATCTAATGATGGAGCTGAAGTATCAAACATTTCTGGGCAACTGTTACTTTGGGTCCCCTGCCAAACTAGTTTTTCCTAGGCCAAACTAGTTGATCTAAAGAATGTTAAAATGAACCAGTTTAGCCTAGGTTGAACTAGAGTTATTATTTACTTTAACTCCCTCACTCCCGATATTCTTGAAATTTTAGTATGTTATTGTAAGTGGGCAGCCTTCGGCCAATGCTCAAGGCTTACATCCTCCAATATGTCCACTGCACTATGTCGAACACGGGATTCACTATCACACCGGGGTTGGATATACTATAGTGAACCGCGGCCGAATGCCGCCACGAAGCCGTTTTTGAACATAGTATTGGAGGATGTAAATAATGTGTAGCGAAAGAAGGCCGCCCACTTACCCTACCATTTTAAAATTTTCCTAAGCTAAACTGGTTCTTCCTACCACGCTTCGGATGAACTAGTTTGGCCAAGAAAAAACTAGTTTATCCTAAAGACTAGTTTTGCCGATAGCATATACTTTAATTTTTCTTTTGTTTGACCCTACCTTTGAGATCCTTAGATCAACTGTTGCACTACCTGTAACTCCAATACATCAAATACCTGTAACGCGAAATTCACTGAAAGGGTTAATAAAAATTACTTTATAACAAAACAGGCAGTTTTATATATTGTAATATTTTAGTTTTATTTTTCTCTACACAAATCGTTTAAAATATTTTACCTGTTCTTGTAATCCCTATGTGACTTTCAAGATATCAGGAATTTTACCTTTAAAAGAATAAGTGCAATTTTAAGCCAACAACTTATTGCATAAACACCTGTCCCTCGTTTTACAAGGTTCCTGACAAATCCGTGTAATTCGAAAAAATAATTTTTGTATGGAAAAACCGTGTAAAACGAAAATGACTATAAAAAAGCTTTTTTAAACATTTATTGAACACAAAGTATGACTAATATATACACTTAATAAAATATAAAAATACCATTTAAATCATAGACAACATAAAAATAGTTAAATTTATTTGTAAAGTGGAAAAAAAAACATAAAAAATCTATTTCATAGAAAAAAAAATATGTAACTTCATATAAATAAAAAAAAAATTTGTATAAGTTTATGACAGTGGATCATGTGTACGTCTGAAGTGTTGCCAGATCTATAATTAAGTAGGAATAAAGTCGCGTGAAGTCAAAATTAGTCATTTTCTACACAATTTTTTTTTTAATTTTGATTTTAAAAACCGTGTAAGATCGAAAACGTGCAAAACGAGTAGCGTGTAAAGCGAGGGATAAGTGTACATACATATGTAATAGATTCAAAAGCTATAAGAGGTAGTTTTTGACCAAAACAATAAGGTGCGCCCATTATTAAAAAAAGTGGGCGGGGCCGTAATTTAACTTAAACGTTTTTAAATATGAATTATGACTAATCAAATAGGCACTGCACATCAAATAAAATGTTTTTTAGTTAAAGGCTTAAGATTTAATATTTCTAATATGCATATGGACTTAGGGTGCTATATCCACAGGTTGTCGATAAATATCGCTCTAGCACTCAAACCGGCAAACTCTGGTGCCTAGTTTGTTCTGAGAATATGTTAAGAAAGAGTCAGTGATTATTTGTGTGGAAGTTCAGCTTGACGTTTTGTGAAGTTTACTTTCAAACTTACTTAAAGCTCGAAAACTTCGATAAAAACAGTGTTTCAAAACAAAGAAAAAAAACAAAAAAAAACTAACGCACTATTTTTTTTTTTTGCTTAAATAAAACCAATTATGCTTTTAAAAAAAAAAGTATACATCTTTCTCTCAGCATTTGTTGAATTTTTAGCTCAAAGATGAAATTTATATCCCAAAAGTTTAATTTTTTACAAACTTCAAAAATGTCTCAACTTTGACTAACTGTAAAAGCTAAACTACTTATGAGAATGGATTGAAATTTTAAATTTATCAGCTTTCGACTTTTTTATATCCTATGCAAGTATCAAATTTGTCAAACAGACCCACACCAAAATCAATTTTTGCAACGCTTTCTTAAAAAGTTTGCCAGTGTGCGGCGTCCATGCTTTGATATTCGCAGAGCAACCTTTGGCTTTCTATACACACTGCTTCAATCCTTGCCTCAATTTGTGTGTTTTCCAATCTTGTAAAGTTTCTGCAATCCGTAATATGTTGGGAATAATTTCTGCAATATCAACTTTCTTTTCACGCTCATCAAAGAGTATCCTCTTATTGGAACGAGAAATTACTGATAATGCACCACAAGAGCGTAAGACTCGTTTGAAGACAATGTGTGAAACTCGATGGGTGGAAAGACACGAATGTGTGCAAATATTCTGTGAATTGTTGCCTTACATTTTTCAAGTTCTGGAAAGTTTAGAATCCGACAAAGACGCTGAAACATCAACTAAAGCAATGCAATTCACGGCATGCATAAAAAGATCAGATTTTCTGATATCTTTACATAAAGTGAATATTGTTAACGCTTCAACGTTGACATTGAGTCGAATTCTCCAATCACCAAATTTCAACTGCCTGTAATCACGTTAAGATTATTCTCGAAATGTTTACTCGCATGAAAAAAGATGAAATTTCTTTTTATGAAAATATCAATGAAGCAGCAAAATCTACTTAAAAGCTGGATGTAGAGCTGAAAATTCCTCGATTGTGTGGCAGGCAAACAAATCGCATTACTATCAAAAAAATCCTTTGGAATACTACAGGTAAAGTGATTTCTCCTTCACATTTTGATCAATATCGTCTTGCAATTGTTTGCATAAACTTTTTCACTTTTCAGAGCATCGATTTACTATCCCTATTTAGACCATCTGACAAATTCCTCGGAGGTGAGATTCAAAGGTGAATGGCTGAAAATCTTACTTACTAGAATGTCTCATCTCTGCTTATACAACAAAACGGCCTATCAAAGAGGTTTTGCAAGCTGCTAATTTATGATGATGACTTAAGCAATTGCAGCTCCACAGAAGTTGAAAGAGAAATTTTACTATGGCATACGTACTGTGCAAAAAAAGAAATTCGTGATGCTAATACTGCCCTGCAAACGCTTCAATTAATTAAAGAAACCAACACTAAGCATTTTTTTCCGAACGTTGTGATCAGCATCTGCGGAAAGGAGTTTCTCAGTATTGAAAAGATCAAAAACTTACTTGAGGTCTACAATGACTGAAAATCGCCTTAATGGTTTAGCTCTTGCTAATATTCACAAAGAAATACATAGAAGCAAACGCAGAAGAAATCGTTACGGCGTTTTGTAGAAAAAAGCCTCGTCGTCTGGAAACTCTTTGCTGAGACATCGGTGACTGACATTCTTGAATAGAATTTTACATTTACATTTATTAATTAATTTAATTTGTTTTACAATAAGACTTAGTCTTCTATAGTACATAACTATGATAACAACCAAAATAAAACAGTGAAGGGATAATTAACAAAAATCAAAATTAAAATTAAAGAATATGAAAATTTTAAACTAAGTTATTATATAAACAAAGAGAGAGAAAAAAACAAATAAAAAAGATTAATAACAATTTATAATGAGAGTATAAAGTAAGAGTATAACATAAATGTAGGGTAACAAATAGAGGTAGTGTAGATAGTGGGAAGAAGCTAGAAAAAAATTTAAGAATGAAAAATTAATTAATTACTCAAAAAGTAGTTGGAAACAGCCAATTTGAAATTGCTCCCTAAAGTAATGCGTCTTAATCCAACTGGCAGAGAATTCCAAAGCCTGATGGTGCTAATGAAAAAGAATCTGCAAGAGTTAAGATAATTGAACCTGGGAACAATTAATTTATTTGATCTAGTATATTGACAAAATTGAAGTTTTACATATAGATAATCCGGGCTATGCGAGTGAATAAGAGTATGCAAGAACTGCAAGTTGCGTATATTTAGATAATCAATTAAACTACAACCAAGTATACCCTTGCTTATTTCAGATATGTGCTGAAACCTACTAACTTGATAGACATATCTAGCTGCATTATTGTATGCAACAAGCAGCTTATGCAGTGATATAGAATCAAGTCTACAATAAACTAAGTGAAAATAAGAAATGTAAGGCATTATTAATTTAAGTACGAGCCTACTATTACTAGTTTCTAAAGGAGTAAAGTCGGCAGAAGTTCTTAACAAACGTAGAGCGGAATATATTTTACCAATAACGCTATTAATGTGATCAGTACAAGTTAATTTGGAGTTTAAAATGAAACCAAGGTTATTTACTTTATTAACAAATACTAATGGCGAAGCCCCAATAAACAAGGAGGGAATACTCAGTAAACTTAATTCGCTTCTCACAATAGGCAGCACTTTAGACTTAAGAGGGTTAATTAGGAGTAAATTTTTTTCCGCCCACTTGCATAAAAAAGATAGATCAGCATTAAGTCTGTAACACAAGTCTTCAACAAGCTCAATGGGTCGTGAAAGGTAAAGTTGAATATCGTACTTACAGACAGAGAAAATGTCGTTTAGATAAATGGAGAATAATAGGGGTCCTAAAATTGATCCTTGAGGAACACCAGCAAGAACAGTTTGAAGAGAAGAGAATCTATTCATAGCCTTAACCTTTTGCATTCTATCATTTAGGTAGCTATGTAGTAATTTCACTGCAATTCCACTGAAGTTGAAAAAATACCTAAGTTTGTGGCAAAGCAGAGAGTGGTTTACAGAATCAAAAGCTTTAGAGAAATCTAAAAGGCAAAGAAGTGTTAAAGAGTTTTGATCGTAATAAGTTTTGATATCGTCAACAATTTTCATTAAAGCAGTAGAGCAACTAAGACCAGCACGAAAACCAGATTGAAAATTTGATAGCAAACTATTAGGCCCAGCGCACATTGAAGACGCAGCAACGCAGCGTAGGCAGGGCAGTTTTTGTAAACTACGTTTTTCAAGGAAAGCGCGCGCATTGAAACGTAGCGCAGTACTGCCTCACGTGTCGACTGCGTTCACTTGTGGAGACGGCACAGAAAATGTGTCACACAGGTCGCAGTTCACTTGTGTTTTTGAAATTTAATTGTTATTTTTTTGTTGTGCTGCGATTTAAATTCAGTTTTTTGCTTAAATTAATCAAAATTATGGAGCGTGAGGAAAAATTAATAGAGCTGGTTAGAAAATACCCAGCATTATATGACACCAGCGACTACAACTACATGAAAACTAAACACAAAGGAGAAATTTGGATAATTATCGCTAAAGAATTGAAAACCAATGGTAAGTTTAAAATTAATTTATCATTTAATAAGAATAAGCACACGTAATATTCAATATATAATTTTATTATTCATTATTCAATACAAAATTTCAATATTGGCCTTGCAAAACACTTTCTTTTTGCCTTGGGACAATTCCGACTGAATTGAAGTATTCAATAAATTTTTCTCTAACTAAAAAAGCTGCTTGCACACACCTTGCTCTATTCCTTGATATCGAAACCAGCTTTCCTGTTGGCAATTTCCTCTAACCAATTTTCTTTCCAACTGACAACTTGAAAAAATACTTCCGTCAGAAAATCTTCCCATGGATCAATGAATGTGAACTTGTAGTTTGCGTCAACAGCTGCCATTAAGACGATAGAAAAATCGCGCTTATAATTGTAGTATGAAGACCCTGATTTCTTTGGTTTTTTAATAACAATATGCTTTCCGTTTATTGCTCCCACACAGTGCGGAAAATTCCATCGAGAACCGAAATCGGAAGCAACCGACACACACCGACCACATTTCTTTTGTAGGTTGTTGTAAATACAGCGCTTGCATAGTTTTCCATATTGCAACTGAAACTTCGTTGACAATTTTAGCTACCGTCCTATCTCCCATCCTGTATGCGTATCCAATGCTTTTGTAGCTATCACCAGAGGCCAAATACCTGAAGCACAACAAAAAAATAGGTCTTCAGTACAAAGAAATTTCATTTATCAGCCAGCTATTATTACTAAATTAATATTATAAATATCACCCTAATGTACATACATACATAAAAAACGCAAAGCATCAGTGTCTTCGAATACTTTTCGCAGGAATTCAAAGCCTACTAAAAAATGTTTTGTTTGTTGGGTAATTAATTTATTTTTATTACTGTTTTAGGTGAAGAGGTCAAAGTTATATGGACAAAATTAAGAAATAACCATAGGGATGCTCTACGACGACAGAAGCGTATGATAAAGAGTGGTGCTGCTGCAGCAGAAATCAAAAAATGGAAGTTCCAATCGCAAATGGAATTTTTATTGCGGTACATGGTCAATGAAAATCGTGAAACGAATTTTACCAATGATGATGACAATTCAGAGCCAACACAAGATCCGCTAGAAGGGTATGATAACCAACATTTTGATTACCAGATTGTTGATAATAATGAAGGATTGGCACAGCTAAACACTATTATTTTGGAAGAGGATAACGCACCTGATTCACCTACAAACGAGCCTGATGAATCTTCAATAATAAGAAACCCAAAAAGAAGTAAAAAAAATGACATTGACAACTTGATACTAAAGACTCTTGAGCAACGTGAACAGAGGTCAAAAAAACGGGTTGAGGAGAGAAAAAAATTGGTGGAAAGGATTACCCCTATGGACGATTTGCATTTATTCTTCATGTCAATGTATGAGCTTACAAAAAAAATGCCCCCATCATCTCAGCATATTGTAAGAAGAAACGTATTCTTCACTGTATCACAAGAGGAGGCACGCATGTTGAGCATTTCCCCACAACAGGATGTTTCTCAAGGCATCAGTATGATGAATTACACTCATCAGCCTATAAATCGGCCGAGGTGGCAAAATATGTCTGGTACTTCTGCAACCTCTTCAGTGGCGCCTCCTCCCAACTTGTCCGAAGAATCAACGGATTCCAATTTGGAATCCCACAACCTTATCACCTACATTAATAAGTTTTCACCTTAAGCCATTATTGTTTTTTGCCACAGATATGTTTTTTGGGCTTAAGTTTACTTTAGCTGACATTCTTCAAATCAATTTATTTTTTTAGGGATAACAGAGGGTACAAAATAAAAAAATATAAAAATTTCAAAAAAAGTCGCTCGGATCTAGTTTCGGAGATATAGACATCGGAAGTTGCAGATATAGCTTTTGGAAAAATGATTATAAGTTAGGAACCTCTGAATGGAAAATATGGGTGTCATAAGAAGGATAATTTAATGGTCGACAATAATGGCAAGCAAATTTTTGAATTTTTTGGAGATATTACGATTTTTGGGAAATTTCGACCAATTTTTTTTTGAAAAAACCTTATTTTTCCCAAAAAATGTGTTAATGACCTGTAATTATTTTAGCATATTAAGATAGCTTAATCTTTTCTCTTTAAAATGATATATAGCTTGTTCTATTTGCGTATTTACCCCCTTTTTTTGCCGGAAAATAAAATATATAGCTTGTTCTAAATTTTTGCGTATTTACCCCCTTTTTTTGCCGGAAAATAAAAAAAATATTCAATAAATTCTTATGAAAAGTCTCTATTTATGGACAAAAACAATAAAAAACCAACAGCAACAACAACAATTATTATAAGACCATTTGTATTGTAAAACTTAAAAATTTTTATCAAATTTTTCGCCTGCGACGCTTCTTTCTTTCAACATAGCCTCACATTTTAAAAAATTTTTAATTTATACAATAACCTTATTATTTTATAATGAGAATCGTTTTATAATAATAATTGTAGGTGCACTAATCGTTGTTGTTGCTGTTTTGCATTCGCAAAAATTTACAGCAAACTATATGCCATTTTAAAGGGAATAAAGTAAGCTTTATTATCATGCTTAAAAAGTTTTAGGTCATTAACACATTTTTTGAAAAAAAAAATGTTTTTAAAAAAAAAATTGGTCAAACTTATAGAAAATTCGTTATATCTCCAAAATTAAAGGTCGAATTTCAAAACTTCTCGAATCATTATTGTAGGCCGTTGAATTATCCTTCTTATGACATCCATATTTCCTATTTTCCATTCAGGGGTTCCCAGGGGTTGAATCATCTTATGAACTTCTTCGAACTCCGCGCGATTCAGACGGAAATAGTTCGTAAAGCGTTCCGGGCATAGTTCTTTTGTCAGAACAAATGAACCATGAGTAATCCTTTTTTTGAGGTATTCACTTTTCCAAATCTTTTTTACCTTCCTCGATTGTTGATACAGCAACAATAACGTTTCCAGCTCGGTGTCGGAATCTGATTCGGAATCGAAATAGTCCGCCATAATTTTTTCTTGCAAGACGAACATCTTGTCATCGACCTGCTGCACGAAACTACTTCTCAATATGCGAGTACGAATGTGCGACACAGTGTTTTTTCCTGCGCTGTGTAGTCTGCGCTGCCTGCGTGACACAGCTCAAGGTGCGCCTAAGCTTAGAGTTTAAATAAAAAGAGATTTGATCAGACAATATCCTTTCACATACTTTACCCAAGGCAGGTAAGATACTTATAGGTCTAAAATCACAATATTCAGATGCAGTGGCTTTTTTGACCACAGGCGTTACAATAGCGACCTTCCATGTATCAGGAAAACAAGAACAGGTAAAACAGTGATATATTATGTGAGTGAGTGGAGAAAGTATAAAAAGGTAAAATCAATTTGATAAATTTAATAGAGATTCCGTCAATACCTACTGCATTCGAACTAGTTTTTTTGACAGACCTAGCAACATCATCTTCACTGACAGCCGAGAACTGAAAGGAGATATTTGGTAAGTTATTCAAGAATTCTGGCAAATCAGATATGTTGATCACATTCAACATATTAAGGTTACTACTATTACCTAGAAAATGATTATTGAGTTTGTCTGGGTTACATTCAGTCTTATTTTTGCTAGATATTTTATATTTCCTAATATTCTGCCAGAGCTGCTTAGAATTTAGTTTAGTGTTCAATTTAGAATTATAGAAGACCTTTTTAGCCTGTCTTAACCTGTCCCAATTATCAGCGGTACGATTATTTTTCCACTTAGAGAGAAGCCTATTTCTTTTTTTTAAAGCATGCAACACAAAATTGTTAAACCAAGGACTATTAGAATTATTTGCTGCTACTGTACACAAAGAAACATGACGATGGAAAGCATACTTTATTTTAGACATAAAAAAACCGAGTTTATCATCAACCGATTCAAAAAACCAACAGTCATTCCAGCTTATTTCATTAAGTTCATAAATATTAAAAGAATTTTTTTTATGTTTTTTTAAAGTACATATTATTGAATCAATAAACATTTATCAATAAAAAATAATAATAAATTGAAAGTTTGTAGTTATTTTGTCATTATTTCATTATGTGCAGTGATTCATCTCGAGCTCTTGGGGAGGCACGTGCCCCCATGGCATCCCCCCCTGGATCCGCGCCTGCCAGGCGATGAATTTTCAATCCTCTCGCGGGTACAAATTCATGCGCGATCAACTGGGATTCCACCTTTCCTGTCCATCTTCCAATTAAATATTTAGCACCTGGAATTAATCCTCAAATGGAAAATATTTTTCAAGATTGAGCTTCCGAAATGGAAGAAAAGGAGCAATATTGCGTGCTCCTTTTTGACGAGCTGGTTATTCGGAAAACTCTGGATTATGATCCACATACGGACCAGGTGAAAGAAGTAGCGGATATGGAAGAGGGTACGCGTACCCCTGAACTAGCAGATAGCATGTTGGTGTGCATCAGAGAACTGCAGCGGTCCACCGCAACAAGAAGTACACCGCATAAACGTTGCTTATTTTTCATACCCGAGTATGCAAAACACCGCCACAAAAACTATGCGGTGTTGTTTTTACATAAAGCTTTGTTATACTTAACATAATGCGATCGCAAAAATATTTATCACTTTTCTCTTTACTCATTTTTGTAATCATTTGAGGAGCTACCGCAAAACGTTTGTGCGTGTAAAAACCACTACCAAGCAGCGCTGCCGCACCATACAAAATTTCAGTGCCAACCACCTGAAACTTAGAGTGCCAAAGCGTGCTAAGCCAAGTCAATACGAAGTGATAGAAAAAATGATGGAATTGCTATCTAAAGCTTCTGACACCCCTTAACAACATAATAACGGCAAATTAATAACCTATTTCAATTTTCAAAAATAACAGTTAATCAAAATATGTGTAGAAAAATATCAAAAATGCCTACTTCCTTCTGTGTAGTTAAATAAAATATTAAAAAATAAACTTTGTGCAGTAGGACTCACTAGTTTTGATATTTACCAACTCATGTATTCTTTTTGTGGTACATATTGTCACCTATCAGCAAAAACATGAAACTGAGAATACAGCGTTTTAAAGTTATTTAGTCTGCGATTTGTGATTTAAGGATTATTTATTAATGTTTTTTTTATCATTTTCCCTCTTTGTAACTACCTATACGGTATTTGAAAAATTTTATTGAAACTTACCTTTGATATTTCTGTAACTAAAATAACTCGGATTTGTATGAGTTCGGACATTTGCATTCTGAAACTCCACGTAAAAGTTAAATATATGAGGCGCCCAGTTGCAAAACCAGCCAAGTCCAATAAAATAAAATTTTGAGATATTCTCATATATAAAAATCTAGACCATGCTTCAACTTTCTACAATGGTCTTAGATTAAAAAAAAATTTTTTGACAGAATTATTAAGTTTTTTAAAGATATTTTGACGCATGGATTTCAAAACCGGCCAAGTCCATGAACTTTCTTTCAAAACCAGTCCAACGCCTTGGAATCAAAACCAGCCAAGTCCAGTACATTGGTATCAAAACCGGCCAAGTCCACTTTTTCTTCCAACGCCTTGGAATCAAAACCGGCCAAGTCCAGTTCATTGGTATCAAAACCGGCCAAGTCCAAAATTGTTTTCTCAAAAACATACGCAAATAAAACTTGAAAAGTCTGATCTGACCTGCTTTGAGTAAGAAATGTGATGGGCTATCATGTGGGAAATAATTTTCAATTAACATAAGGACTGTCCCAGATAAAACTTGCACTTTTATTTCTTAAGATTATACTCTACCTGATAATCTTATAGGTCTAAAAAGACAAAATATTTATTCCATATAAAGTGACGTTTGATATGATGTATAACACTTGAAGATAGCACTTCTAACGACAAAGATGTCTAGCAAGCAAGAAAAAGTTCGCGAACTGATTTTGTCCACATACCTGCAAAATCCAGGGTTAAAATATTCAGCTATAGCAAAAATAGTTGGTGCATCAGAAAGAACTGTCAAAACGGTTATTTCTAATTATAAGAAGGGTCTACCTGTTTCACGAAAAAAGGGTTCAGGCAGAAAACCAGAATTTTCTAACCCAAAGGTAGGGGCGAAGGTGAAGCGCCTTTTTAGGCAGAATCCCAACACGTCAGTGCGAGATATGGCGGATAGAGCAGGTACATCAAAATCTACTGTGCAAAGGATAAAGGAGAAAAGTAAGCTAAAGACATATAGAGTTCAAAAAGTACCAGATGCGAGCCCGAAAATTGTATGAAAGGTACCTGACTAAATTTGACTGCTGTGTTATGGACGACGAAACTTACGTTAAAGCAGATTTTAAGCAGCTACCTGGGCACGAATATTACACATCACCGAAGAAGGAGAATGTGCCTAGTAAATTCAAAGAAAAACAAATTTCGAAGTTTCCGAAGCAATATATGGTTTGGCAGGCCATATGCACCTGTGGCCTCAGAAGCAGCTTCTTTGTTACGCAATGCACAATCAATTCCAAAGTTTATATAGACGAGTGCCTCGAAAAACGTCTTCTACCATTTATTCGTGCACATGAGGGTACCGTGATATTCTGGCCAGATTTAGCAACCTCTAATTACTCTAAAGCTACGATGGAATGGTATGCAAGTAAAAAGATCAATTTTGTACCAAAAATAGCAAATCCGCCTAACTGCCCAGAGCTTCGCCCAATTGAAAGATATTGGGCTCTAATGAAAAGAGATCTTCGAAAGAGTGGCAGGACTGCAAAAAATTTTCAAGACTTCAGACTTAAGTGGAAAAGATCATACCGTACTGTCGATGAAACAACTGTGCAAAATTTAATGAAGGGCCTTAAAAAAAAAGTAAGAAATTTTTATAGAAAAAACAAAATTGTTAATTAGTCTTTAGATATTTATATTCTGAACACTAGCCATTATTAATAAAAAAATAAAAAAAAACAAAAAAATTGCTGGGTATTTTTTTATAACTAAAAAACAAAGTGCAAGTTTTTTCTGGGACAGTCCTTAGATGAAGATAAACGTTTTTCGTTGTTTGTCCAAAAGTATGAAAAATGGACTTGGCCGGTTTTGAAACCGGGCGCCTCATATTACGTTTGATGCAAAACACACAAAAAGTCTTAATTTTTTATTCGTGAACATGTTTGATGGGAGGCATAGAAAACCGGGTATGTAGAAAAATCTATTCTAAAGTATTTTGGCTGAACCGTTACGTCACGCGTAGTGCTAACGTTCACGGAACGCTCATGCTAGTGTTATATTTTAGACCAAAACTTTTAAACTACTGAGCCGATTTTGACAAACGAAGTATCGTTGTTTTTATATTATCAAGAAGAGTCTAATAAAGCTATTAATACTTCAAAAATCTGTTCAAATAGGACGCTGTATGCAAAAAATAAAATATAATAATTATAATTATATAAATCACATAATTGAATAAGTCATAAGTCACAGCTCCTAAAATACTAATCCGATATTGACAAACGAAGATTTTATCTTTTTGTTTTACTAAGAGGACTAAAATGAGGGCACTTTAATTTCAAAAATTTGTTCATAGATGTTTCTATAGGAAAAAATTATTATATTGTATACATACATGTGTACATATATGTAAATATGTAACACCAAAATATTGAATTCAGCGAAAACGGTACATTCACGAATTTATTCGGAAATTCACAAAAGCACTCAAAAACAAATACAGCAGGCTTTGGTTTCAACGAATACTTAAAATAGGATTAACAAAAATTATTCAGTAAAGCCTTAACCAAAATAGACGTGACGAGACGGTAGCAACTGAATGAACGTTTGCACTCATTTCGTCTTTTTTGACATTTAACCCAAAATGTCACGGTAGCCAACGAACCGAAAAAGCTGTTATGACGAGTAGCAACATTTTGAAGTTCGGTTCTTACGGAACTCTTACGTCTCGTCAAAATGTTTCGTTCACTTTCGATCAATAACGTTGGTTCATTTTGGCTACCAACATTGGTTTACATCAGTGGTCGGCACCCCATATGCTCGCGAGCAAACGAAGAGCTTAAGCGAGAGTAAGCAAACTACAAACTGAGCTTGTTATTTCGTTAATGCACTGCAAAAATGTTTGAAATCAAATGGCAAAATAGATATTTTTTGTCGAACATTTGTTTGGCAATGCGCAATGCTTAATATGTAAGCGAGTTTTAGGGATAGTTACTAGATTTTATATACAAAAGCATTTTATAGCTAAAATTCAACTCCTGCAATAAGAAATCACATGGAGTGTAAACAGCAAAACGAGCAAGCATTTTTGTCAGTGCTTGTAGCAAAGAATTATATACATAGGTGGGCACAAGACAGTGTTGCCACTGAGAAATTTATTTTCCTACCAAAATTTTCCCGAAAACCTACCAAAATCGTTTGTAACCTACCAAAACTTTACAAATTAAAAAAAAAAACCTTTTTGCAGCATTGAACGCGTTTATTAACATTTAATGCTGTTTAAAATAATATGCTTGTGTGTCGTCGTTTGAAATGCTTAACACATCAAATGTCGGGCAAGTGTGCGCAAAAACTTACCACATGATACATGCAGAGTACAGTTAAGCGATAAACGTTAGAAGAAAGAAAAATAGTAATTAATAATCATTTTGAAGGCAAAACCGATCGCAAAGTTACAAATTTTTTAAGAAAATGAAAGCCAGCGGTTCATGGTATTATTAAATGATATAAAGAGGACAAAAGGATTTCAAATAAACAACGTACAGTGGCAAAAAAAAAACGTTTATCTCGATAGACGAAAAATGGACCATCCGAGCTGTGATCAAAAAAATTATGTTATTTACGGCCGGTTTCACAGTGTTTAGTTAACTAAAGATTTGAGGTTAACTATCCAATTTCAGTTTCATAGCAATTAGTTAACCAACCAAATTTGACAGGTTAACTAATAGTTAACTAACAGCTGATTGCTGTCATAACGAAAAAGAACATAAGAAATAAAAGCACAAAGTTTCAGAAAAGCAAATAAGTACCTATATAAATATGGGTTCAGATTGGGACTGCAAAGTTCATAGTGATTCAGATATTGAAGTAGTATGGAATATTGCAATTGCTCGTCGAAAAAAAATATTAAGATCCCGTCCATATTACTTTCGGTAGGTTCCTTGCAAGCCGTTAAAATCGTCCACAATGGTCCCCCATATTTTTTCCTTCTCGTCTAGACTAATTTTATCCTTTTTTTTGCATTCGATGATGTTTTCAAAGTTGCCGACCAGCTCCAACTAGCAATTTATTTCGACTGCCAAAAATTTAGAAGATCTTGTTGTTGATTCCATTTCACAAACTATGAAATGTCAAATAAAAAACAAATGTTTTGTGCAGTGATGCCAAATTTTGTACAAAAAATTATCATTAGTTAACCAATGGACTGTGAAACTGAACAACTTAAATTTCGTAGTTAACTAACAGACATTAGTTAAGTTAATTAATTGGTTATCTAAACACTGTGAAACCGGCCCTAATAGTCCTTGTAACTTTTGTTTCTAATACTGCGGGTCTGAGCACACATGGAACAATTTAGATGTGCGATCAATCGCAACACTATTTCGTCACATTGTACATACCTATGCGTATTCCCAAACGTAATTTGTATGCAAGAAAACAGAGACCATACCCACTTGTTGAAGATAGGGTTGGCAAAAGCTTATTTCCGGATGTAAATATTTGCTTCCGGATTCGAAAAACTTTACGAAAAATTTTCGATTTTCATAAAAATTTATCCTAAATCCTACCAAAATCAGGTTTAACCTACCAACCTACCAAGAGGAAAAAAACCTACCCGATTTGGTAGGAAACTACCAAAAACGGCAACGCTGGCACAAGTTCTAACGAGAGCGTAATTGAGAGTAACGGGAGAGCATTTGTATATACGTATACAAATGTGAGCGCACAACAACGATTCAATTCTACTTCAGCGGAGTAAACATCATATGGTTGTTGTACCACTACATGGAAACAAAATGTGCATGCATGTTAGTGCCCACCATTGATTATATATGAACAGAGCTGGGCACCATTACACGTGTGTTTCTCTTAAATGTTCTTCAATGCATGTGTAGTTGTGCTTTGTTCGCTTTTCAAAGCAAACTGAATTAAATTTTACGCTCTCTGCTTTATATACGTATATGAAAAGTTATTCTCATTCTGCCGCAGTACCGCGCGCGGTACGTTTTGCCCAGCCACGTATATGAAAGAACTACGCTCCCAGAAATGTCGATAATCGGTTCGCTTCACTAATTTTCGGACAATAAAATTACAGTCTTAGAATGAGGGGAAATGTAATTTTGGCTTATGCTGCGCATTGGGGGTTTTAGCAACGAAGCTGAAATTCCCTCTGATCTGATCTGCTACCAGGCAACCAGCAAATCCAACAACAAGGTTTTTATTTTGACTTCTTCAAACTTGCAAATTTGCAGCTGTTGTCGCGTAAATTTATTTGTTGGTTTTTCTTCCGAAAAATTCAGTCGAAAAAATCCAAAAAAAATGCATGTATTTGTTGTTGCTTTTTTGTAGTTTACAACTGATACCGTTATTTGGAATTTTGTTGGTATTTTTTCGGCAGAAAATTTGAGTTGAAAATCTCAAAAATAACATATACATATGTTGTTTGCTTGTGTGTGTGTGCTCAAATTATGATATTTTTTGCAACCAGGACTTTTCTTTCGGGGGCTATAGATACATATATAGAAATTATGATCTTATATTTTTCAATTTTCTTGTTTTACTTGAAACAAATCATTAGATGAAACAAGTTAATACTAAATAAGTTCAATAAGAATAGCTTAATTACTAGACCTGATCCTGCATTTAAAAAAACAATAAAATCAAATTTTCAAAGATAAAAAATGGAGATTTCCTTAAAATTAACACGGAAACTAAATCAATGTGCCAAAATACACTTTTGCTATCGCCGTGTTGTTTTAATTTGGGCTTAAGCCTTTCCGAATCCAAAAATATTCATATAAGGGGCTTAGCACCCTTGATCAAGTACGTACATTTTTCGGCTCAAACTGAAAAATAAAAATGATATTCATGTTGTTTTATTTGCTGAGCGCCTGCATCAAACAAAATTTCATTTGTCTTACGGATTGAATTGAATTTATTTTACAAAATATTTCTATAATCTCTATATTTTTCAACATTATCATGGAAATAACAATAAAGGTTGTACTAAATTGTCACATTAAATTTTGAAAGCAAAACGTGGCTTCGTAGCTGTCAAAAAATTCTTCAACTCAATTTTAGTTGTTACATTTTGTACTGGATTTTGACAGCTGCGAAGCCACATTTTGCTGTCAAATTTTAATGTGACAATTTAGTATAACCTTTATTGTTATTTCCATGATCATTTTGAAAAATATAGAAATATTTTGAGTTTTTTAAAATAATTTCAATTCAATCCGTAAGACAAATGAAATTTTGTTTGAAGCAGGCGCTCAGCAAATAAAACAACATGAATATCATTTTTATTTTTCAGTTTGAGCCGAAAAATGTACGTACTTGATCAAGGGATCAAGGGTGATAAGCCCCTTATATGTATATTTCTGGATTCGGAAAGGCTTAAGCCCAAATTAAAATAACACGGCGATATCAGTAGTGTATTTTGGCACATTGATTTAGTTTCCGTGTTAATTTTAAGGAAATCTCCATTTTTTATCTTTGAAAATTTGATTTTATTGTTTTTTTAAATGCAGGATCAGGTCTAGTAATTAAGCTATTCTTATTGAACTTATTTAGTATTAACTTGTTTCATCTAATGATTTGTTTCAAGTAAAACAAGAAAATTGAAAAATATAAGATCATAATTTCTATATATTTATAGCCCCCGACGGAAAAATCCTGGTTGCAAAAAATAACATAATTTGAGCACACACACAAGCAAACAACATATTTATGTATTATTTTTGAGATTTTCAACTCAAATTTTCTGCCGAAAAAATACCAAATAAATTCCAAATAACGGTATCAGTTGTAAACTACAAAAAAGCAACAACAAATACACGCATTTTTTTTTTGATTTTTCGGAAGAAAAACCAACAAATAAATTTACGCGACAACAGCTGCAAATTTGCAAGTTTGAAGAAGTCAAAATAAAAATCTTGTTGTTGGATTTTCTGGTTGCCTGGGAGCAGATCAGATCAGAGGGAATTTCATCTTCGTTGCTAAAAACCCCAATGCGCAGCATAAGCCAAAATTACATTTCCCCTCATTCTAAGACTGTAATTTTATTGTCAGAAAATTAGTGAAGCGAACCGATTATCGACATTTCTGGGAGCGTAGTTCTTTCATATATAATTATTTGCTTGTAGCTAAGTCATTTCTATCTCTTGTGAGCGTAAGAAAATATTTGACATTTTCGCTCTGCCGACTACTGGTTTACATACACTCGAACTTACTCGTTACGTCTCGTCTCGTCTATTTTGGTTTTGGCTTAAAACTTGCTAGATTACGTTCTTTTGTTTTTGGCTTTCGAACCTTGATTCGTGTGCATATGGGCATTTCTCTCATGTTGAACGGGACGGAAGTTTTTTTTAAAGTGGAATAAAAGTCAAAGTAAACACTTCTATTTTTTTCTGTTTCTTTAAGGAATAGCCCTTTGGAAGTACTATATTGAGTGGTAAAGTTGATGCCATACGTAATTTTGGTTCCAAGATAGAGGTAATAAAAAAGCCATTCGAACGGGACAACAAACGGAAGTGTTTTTCATGGCCATCTATAGAAAAGCAGAAGTCAGGGAAACGTGGCAACATTTTTTAATGCGACTAATTTTGAAATGTTATGGAATAATATAACTTTTTAATAGATTTCGTTTGATTGAAAAATCTTATTTACTTTTTTTCTTACAAGGCATAATAATCTATTCGAACGGGACATATTTTTCCATTTTGGTTCACTTGGGCAATTTTTTCAAAACGACTTTAATATATATATAAATAATGATATTTAAGATATATGTACATATACAGTACATAATTAAAAAAAACAAATTTAATGTTTATATTTATCAAATTAATTCGTGAGAACAATTTTAACAAAGAAAAAAGGAAAGAGTACATATTTTTCTTAAAAGAATATAAGACTTGTCTTTTTGCTGTTAAAACGTATTTCCTGTAAGAGGCGTGGCGCCGCCTATTAAAAAAAATATCTTTTACTCAAGTTTAAATCTATTTACATACCAAGTTTCATCAAAATGGTAAAGTGGCACAGCCGTGATACCGTTTTTTCCATTTGGAGCAATGGCACGCCTACTTAAAGGACTTAGTCCCTACTTACCTTTTTTATGGAACATTCCATCTCCTAACCAAATTTCATTAAAATCGGTCCATTAGCTTAGCCGTGGAAACGTTTTTTCCCGTTAGGGGCGTGGCACCGCCTACTATTGAAAAAAAAGTATACAGGTCCCTTTTTCTCTTCACAACCTTACCAACAAAAAAAAAAATTATGCGATTATGTTGTGCTATGGCTGTGAAAAAGTGGTTTTACCGTTTTGAACTGCTTTTTACCGGTTGGCCTTTTGGCGGAAATGCCCATATGAATATTGCACCAATCGATGCGAAAAGGTCGAAATTAAGTTTTGGAAGGATGAACAAAAAGATTGATAAATAACGTCGAAAATGGGAACAACAAATTATTTTGAGAGTATTTATTTTCTTTATATAGGGCCAAACAAATTTCTTCCAAAATTTAGATTCGACCTCTTCGCATCAATTGGTGCGATAATTTTTTTTCATCAAATGAGGCCTAAAAAGATATAAGAAAGTACCATTTGTACTTCAAAATTCATTTTCGATCTTTTTGCAACGATTGGTGCCAGAAATTTTTTTTCTTGAAACGAGGCCATATCACCGCCGCACAGTGGCGCCTTTTGCGATTTCGCGTTGCTTAAATCATAACTTTTGAACGGGTAAAGATATTTGAGTAAAATTTTTTGATTTTGGTTGGTAATTTCTGTAGATATGACATAAGATAATATCAGATGTATATAAGATTCAGTTTTGAGGCTTAGCTATAAATACTTTTAAAAAAAGGTGAAAGTCCAAATTTTGAAGTTTTTGGTTTGAATGTGGTATGAATTCATAAAAAAAAAAATTATTTTTATAAATTTTAGTACGCTTTATTCAATTAATGAACTTTCAATAATGTAAAAATTTTTTAAATACTTTTTTAAAAAAAAAAATTTTTTTAATTTTTACTAATTCATTCATATGCATTTATTTTTTTATCTCTTAACATAATTTATAAACAGTCTTTCTCAAAGGCTAGAAAAGTTTTAAAAAAAGGGTTACAGTAATAAATTAGGTAATTTCTTTTAAAAAATCATCAACAATCTACTATTCTACAAAAATATCATCATTAATTTGGATATCTAAGAAACTTAAAACAGTACTACAGAATTTATCAGTCAGTTCTTTTCGTGACCTAACGTGCCTAAGTGATGAAATCAAAGGATTTAAAGATGCTGAAAGTAAGTATATTGAACAAGTCCTCATTCTGTCGAATACGTGAAATTTTACATGTATTGCTATATCTGTGCTTCTTATAACCTTTGTTTTTAGACTCTTGGGCTTCTTCTGATAATTCTCCTATTGGTAAGGCTTGATAATTGATAATTTGTCCACTATGAGCTAAGATCTTATGGAAAGAGGGTGTCAGTAATTTTTGGCAGTATTTATTTTCTAATATGTCTGCAGTTTCCTTGGTATACTTTTCAAATTTTCCTACTTTAACGGGTTCTCTACAGGATAGTACGTTTAAAATAACTTGTAATCTTTTTATCACGTCCTCATCGACTCCCGTTATTTTTGAAGTTGTTTCTGATTTCTCAAAAAATCGCCTTGCTGTGTTTCCGTCATTTGTGTTACCAAATCCTTTCTTAGGACTATCTACTATAATACCCAGTTTTTCTCGAAATTGATCTTGTATTATTTTTTTTTTCTTAACTTTTGGTTGTTTGGATTATCATCATTTCCTATGCTGTAGGCTAGTTTCAGAATAAATTCCATGGATCTTATCCTTGCATGTAATTGCGAAATGCCGTACTCATAATTGTGTTCATCGTTAGAGTCATCATTACTTCGGAAATCTTTTTGTGAACGCTTACATATAGCACAAGATCTAGTAGATTTGGTGCCAGTTATCTCATTAAGTACTTTTCCGTCAATCATTGTTAAAAATAATTCGTGTCTAATTATAATTTTTTTGTCATCATTTCCTTCAAATATGGTGGGTTGAAGTTCATTTATTTGTTGTTTTATATTGCTGATGGTGCTTCTTATTTGATCTGAAGATTCTTTTGCGTACTTAAACATTATAGGTCGACAATAAAGAACTGATGATGGTCGAGGGTTTTTCCAATGTTCAGCATTTTCACTCCTTATTAGAAGTGGGGCATCTGAAATATTTTGTCCATCTTCTGTAGAAATTTTTTGTTTATATGGACTTTGTCCAGATGATCCATCACAGCCCCACTTTGTTAACAAAGAAATATTATCTGGGAACGATTGTATTTCATGGTTGCTTTTACTGCTCAAAATTCGCTTAGCGGTATGATCTAGTAAATCTTGGAGTCTAACTTCAGCTGATGTTTCTGTCACGGTAAAGTTAAAGTTTTTGGCTTCTGACACAACTTTGTAGCTGGGAAAAACATCTACTTTGTGGCTTCTTAATGAATTTCCCAAGTTGTTATATTTTTCCTTTGAAAGCCCCAAGTCTAGGAAAAGCGCTAGAGCACTGGAACCGTCATATTTTATGGGATCACATTGTGGAGTAGGAATATTTTTTTTGATTCGATCGACTCTTGTTGGGCTTGCCAATAAAACTCTTTTCGTTTTTTCTGACTTTTTCATTTCATGATCTTTGTTGTACCTCATGCTGAGCGCATCTGCTAAGTTCTCTTTTGAAATGTTTCCAGTGGCGACTGCTATTTTTCTCTTTTTCGTAAATTCCCCACAGTTTTCAATTTGTTTTGCTGGTCTTCCTCTGGAGGCCTGTGATGTGCTAGGAATATCATCAAGTGATAGCTCAAAGTCCTTTTTAAGAAAGTCTGCATACTTTATATAAAAATTCACTTTGGTTCTATTATATGACACCCAATACCTCTTTGTGTTGCAGTAAAAGTTTTTTAACTTTTGTGTATGCTCATCCTTAATATGTTTCGGGTATTTGTTTTTTACCGCAACCACAAATGAATCTCCATTTTCGCTGTTTGCAAATATTTCAAACAAATTTTCATAAGATATACTCATTTTCCTTGAAAACGTGCGTAGCTCACACTTTAAATAGTCAGAAAAGACTGAGTTATTGAGGCTTAAAATTTAACTTTTATTCAAATACAGCTACAAAATATTGTGTTACAAAGCTCAAACATAATACTTGTTCAGCGAAAAAATTGAACTACCTAATAAGCTAAATTCCTTGTATGATATCTACCGTAATAAGACGGGTCTCTATAAAGTTGGCCTGCACTGTTATCAGAATTGCGTCTACCTGTATTCTATACAAAAAATACAGCTTTATTCTATTCATCACACAACAAATTCAGTTTTATGCATATCATGTCACATAAGTAACTATAACTTCTAAATGGGCAAATATATGCAGGTAAGACCCATATGATTTTTGTTGGCAGATATGTCAACTATAATTTCCCATTCACCAATCCTTGATTGACATTGATTTTTGGATTATAGGCCAAGGTAAATTTGAAAAACTATGCTAAAAACGACCTTTTTTTAAAAAATTCATGAAAATTACTAACTAAAATTTGTTTTCTACATCTTGTGGAAATTATTTATTTTAAAATACCATAAATTTAGAAAGCATACTTCAAATTCCCATGTTTTTCAAACTTTTGAAAGTTTCCATTTTTAATATTGCGAAAAATGTAAAAAAATGCTATTTTAATGAAAGATAAAAAGTTATCCAACTTTGAGCACTCATAAAAACCAAAATACTTGTCAGAAATCAAAAAAGTTTTCGGTTTTAGGACCTTTGGTCAATTATCTGTCAAATAAAAAAAAAAAAGATTCGAAAATCAGAAATCGAAAATTTGATTTAAGCAATCACTTTTTAAATTAAATATTTATTAATTTGTATTTATTAATCAAACTTTGAGGTGGGCTCCACTCACAAAGAGTACTGTCTTACACCAATGCTTCGATACACGTAAAGAATTGATTGTATTCTGCCGTACAGATGAAAAAAGCTATCTTCATTAGAATCAAAGTCGGATAAATAAGAAAAACCGGATGTTAGTTTGCAAAATAAAACTATTACCGAGGCTACTATGGTTTTTGCTTCCACTCCTTCGATCTCCACTCTAAACAAGCTATTTCCTTAAAAAAGAAAAGAAAGTCTAATAAGAAATTAAATAAAAATCTGGGTAATGTGGGGAGGGTGGGCGGTGCGGCCGTCAGTCGTGACAAAACTCCCGTGGATTGCTCTCTAAATACCTCTTCACCCACTCCCAATTTTCCCGCTATAATATCTAGTAGCAATCTTTCATCTCCTTCCTCCACTATAAATAATCCTCTGTCAATTTCGGCTAATCCGCGGGTGGATGTTGCGATTGATAGCTCTGTGCCTCCGGTTTCCCTGCAGGCATTACCAAGGTTAAAATCGATTTTTATTTCACGACTGCATTCCAATACTACCTCTGACAGCGTTAAAAATTTTATCAGACAACATCAAATTATTCCTGCCGACGCCTTCGTTTCTTGCAGGAAACTCGGTAATAAACCAACTCATGCGTCTTTTAAAATAACAGTGGCATCTTCTCATGTTTCTGCCATTCTTAAATCTAAAGCATGGGTGGATAATATCTATATTTCAGAATTTAAATCGAAAAAAAATGATAAAACTGCACGTTCCAATTCAAAAAACTGAAACGGCTATCCCTTTACTATCAAAATGTAAGGGGTTTGCGTTCCAAGACGCAAGATATCTTTTTATCAACTCAGAATTTCTCTGAGGATATTATCGTGTTTACCGAAACTTGGTTAAACAACAGTTTTCTCAATATGGAACTTTTTGATAATAGTTTCCATGTTTTTAGAAGAGACAGACACTTGGAAGATCTTTCTTCTGTTGGTGGAGGCGTCTTAATAGCTATAAAAAATCATTTAACCAGTTCATTAGTTGAAATTGCCTGTGCATCTAATATTGAACTGTTATGTGTTAAGGTCACACATTGTAACTCTAATTTATTCATTCTTAACACTTATGTTCCTCCAAATAGTAGCGCAGATGTCTACGAATGTCTTTCGATGGCCGTAGAATATATTATTAATGAAGTAGACACTAATGACGACATTTTGTTGTTAGGTGACTTTAATCTGCCTGACCTAAAATGGACTCCTTCGGACGATGGTACATATTTTTATGCATCTTGTCCAAAAACTCGACAACAACAAATTTTTGTTGACGAAATACTTTCAAATTTACAACAAGTAAGTTGTATAACTAATTGCCATGGACGACAACTTGACTTAGTCTTGGCTACAAATAGTAGCAATGTTATTGTAAGAAATGCTATCCATGCTCTGTCTACGGTAGATTCCTATCATCCACCTTTGAGTGTTGTGTACCAATCTGACAATGAAAATTTGACTAATGCATGTTCATCCATTAATATTTACGAATTCAATTTTAAGAAAGCTGACTTTTTAAAACTGAATGAAAACTTAAGAAATAAATTAGACGACTTACTCATTTTTTTTAATAACAATACATTTGATGATTGCATTAAATTTTTCAATGGTGAACTTTTTTCTGCCATAGCATTGTCGGTTCCATATACAAAAAAGTACGTCAATAATTCCTCGTACCCCTGGTATACAAAGGATTTGAAAAAAGTTCGCAATGGCCGTAAAAGGGCATGGAATAAATACGTTTGTAGCCAGGACCGTAATGACCTTGTTGCTTATCAGCGACTGTTTCTTGAATTTAAAGATATGTCAGCTTTGGTTTATTCTGAATATTTGAATAAAATAAGGCTGAATATTCCTCATGACCCCAAAAATTTTTGGGGTTTTATTAATTCTAAAAAAAATCTGACGGGTTTCCATCTGAGTTTAAAACAGTTGATGGGCTCACTAGCGACCCACAAGTTATAGCCGGGTTGTTTGCTAATTTGTTTAATGAATCGTTTTCTACGGATTTATTTAGCCCTGAAATCAACTATTTTGAATATATGGATAACGACCCTTTAGTTTCGGTTAATGAGATATCTTTCTCTCCTGACCTCATAGAGAAATATATTTCATCTGTTGATGATGACTTCAACTCCGGGCCGGATGGTATTCCTGCGACAGTTTTAGTAAACTGCAGCTCTGTGCTGAGTCAACCCCTCAGTATTTTATTTAATAGATCAATTCAAGAAAGCTATTTTCCTAAGTTTTGGAAAAATGCATACATTAGCCCCATTTTCAAGAAAGGGTGTAAAAATGATGTTTCAAACTACAGGCCCGTGGCTAAGTTATCATCAATACCGAAAATTTTTGAACATATTATATACGATCAGGTTAAGGTGTGCTGTGGTGAAGTCATAACAACTCGTCAGCATGGTTTTGTTAATGGCAGATCTACAGTTTCTAACCTCCTTGATTTCACTTCTTTTGCATTAAGCTCTTTAGACTCTGGTGGGCAAGTTGACTGCATCTACACTGACTTCAGTAAAGCATTTGACAAATTACCACATAATTTGATTTTGTTTAAGCTAAAGAAGCTTGGATTTCCCTTAAGTTTTGTCAGCTGGATTGAATCTTATTTATCTGATCGCTCGTATCAAATAAAATTTAGGAGAGTGTTTTCCTCCCCATTTAGCGCGACATCAGGTGTTCCACAAGGAAGCCACCTGGGGCCGCTCCTGTTCATTTTAGCAATTAATGACGTTACACATGTTATTAAAAACTCCCATCTGTTAGTATATGCAGATGACATGAAAATTTACAGGAACGTAAAGGGGGTTGGTGACACTATTCCACTTCAGTCTGACTTGAAATCCTTTGAAGTTTGGTGTTCTAAGAATAACTTACATCTTAATCCTGATAAATGCCAAGCTATGATTTTTACCAGGAAGAAAACTATTGTGGAATTTGATTATAAATTAAAAGATAAAAATATTTGTCGTGTCGATGTAGTCAAAGACCTAGATATACATTTTGATACTAAGTTGACTTTTAATGAGCATATTAATCAAATTTGTAAAAAATCCTCATCTCTGCTTGGATTTATTAAGAGGTGGGCAAAAGAATTTAATAGCCCTTTAGTAACGGTGACTTTATATAATACAATAGTGCGCCCTCACTTAGAGTACGCCAGCCAAGTTTGGTCACCATTTTATAATATTCATATAAATAGAATTGAAAGAATTCAAAAAAAATTTATTCGTTTTGCTCTCAATGGCTTAAATTGGATTGACCCTTTAAGCCTTCCTCCTTATGAGGATCGTTTAAAGTTATTACATATGCAGTCTTTGAGCTCGCGTAGAAATATTGCGGATATACTTTATCTGCATCAACTTGTAACTGGGTCTCTTGCTGCACCAGAGCTTCTTAACTATATACATTTTAATAGTAATCGGAGGAGTACTCGTAACTCTTATCAGTTATTTTATCAACCGGTTAGTAGAACTAATTATATGGCTACAGCTCCTTTTAATCGCATGACAACTCTTATTAATAATTGCGAAGTTTATAACATTAGCTTGTCAAAAGGTCAACTCAAGCTTAGACTGAAAACTAACTGTAGCTAAATTTGTAGCTTAATGGTGGTGTGAATTTTTTTGTTTGTGTTGTCCGAGCCCCACAGCATGCTGGGTAAATTTTTTCTAACATTTATGCCTTGGACCACGTAAATTTATACATATAATTATTTTAATATATATATGTCTATTTTTACATGGTGTGAGTGGGTATGTTGAGAAAGTGCGATAAAGCTAAGAAAAAATTATAAAATAAATAACAAATTAATGTGCATGATAATTTTTTCTATTCCATTTTTTATTGAATAAGCTTTTTACTTGGTATAAAGCTTCAATGCTAAATAGCTAAGAAGGCTATAATAGCTGTAGTAGCTAAACTCTATTAAAACATTTAAATATTTATGTTCTCTTAAAAAATCGGATTTTAACATTTTACTATTTTGTTTTTAATGGTTTTTGGTATTTTTGGAGGTGTAAAAAATGGTGTAAAAAAATTGGAAAATTATTTCATTTTCTAGGTGAAATTTCAGATAAGCAGTTTTTCTATGCCAATTTATCGAAAATTGCAGATGAAAAAACGCACTATGTACATAGGCATACTTTATGTGTATAATAAATGAATATTTTTCAATAAAACAGATGAAAAAAAGCACTATCTGCAAAAATTATATTTAAGCTTAACAGATAGGCAGTTTTTGTGTTTAATTGATTGTTTTTCTATGCCGATTTATTGGAAATTACAGATAAAAAACGCACTACTTATATACATAGGCATTTTTCATGTGTATTATAAATGAATATTTATTACTCAAGCAGATGAAAAAAGCACTATCTGCAAGAAAACGTAGATAAGCTAAATTCTCATGTAATTTTCCATTTTATTCTGTTAGATAGGCATTTTCATGTTGGAAAATATAAGGTTTATCCTTTTTTTATTCAACTGATTGATAGAGATTGAAAACGTTCATAAAAATGTAGATAGTGCTTTTCTTTATCTGTACGGCAGTACCAGTTTTATGGCTATTGGGTCAGAATACGCGAAACCGACATGTCTGAAATGTTTTTCAAAGTTTTTTATATAAATCAGTAGCTGCAAGTGGTAGAAATTAGTGTACGGAAAAATTTTTTAAAAAAAATTGTTGCAAAAATTATTGCCAGTCAAAGTTTTCATTAAACTTTTTTTTAAAATGCTGTAAGTTTTGAACGGCTTGACTGATCGTGACAAAATTTTTTAGTTTCTGTAGATAATAAGTTGAACTTATGTATGAAGAAAAAAAAGTTGCAAAAATTTTGCATTTTTGTTGTTAATTAGCAATTTTTCTATCAAGAATTGAATTTTAATGACTTGCTCCGCCTCAAAAAAATCTGTAAAAAAATTACAGAGATGCATTGAACCCTTTCAAACTAGAATTCGTCAAAAAAATCGTGGAGCCTTAACTAGTTTTGACGGTATAAATATTATAGTGGTACCGGGCGGACGAAAAATGCATAAAATTGTTATTGTTTTTCAAAAAAATCAATAACACTAGCTTACAAGAAAAAGGATCGGGTTTCTCATAGACTTTTTTCTATGTATTTTGAGGCGTAGTTTCCAAAAATGGCAACCATTTTTTTTTCTTAAGAATCGTTTTCGAGATATCCCCAAAAAACCCCCTTTTCGGCCCTTTTTTTCATTTATTTGGCTATATCTAGATTAATTTTTTTTTTCGAATCAAAAACGCTTTTCAGTACTCCAATGATATATTCACTCTCTTTCTAACGGTATGCTGTTTCCTTGAATCAAATAAGATTTGATGAAGTTACAAGCACTCAAAGTCCAAAAAAACTGACTTTTTTAAAAATCACTAAATTTCGATTGCTTCATTTGAATAAAAATTTTTTTCTTTTACATATTTTTGAAATTAAAAATGAAAGACTATTCTTTTGCAAATATTTTAAGGATAATTTTGCGGATGTCGGACTAAAAATGTAGAAGGATTTCGAGAAAAAAGTAAAAAACTTGAAATAAAATTAGATAAAAAAGAAATGTGTTTTCGTTAAATTTTATTGCAAGTTGTTTACTGTTTTCTCAAATAACTTTTACATTTTTAGTCCGACATCCGCAAAATTATTCTTAAAATATTTGCAAAAGAATAATCTTTCATTTGTAATTCTAAAAATATGAAAAAGAAAAAAAATTTCATTCAAATGAATCAATCGAAATTTAGTGATTTTTATTTATTTATTTATTTATTTGAAATATAATTATAAATAACAATATTACTATGATACCTAACTCGCGCAACATAGGCTATCGGTCAAAAAAAAAGTCAGTTTTTTTGGACTTTGAGTGCTTGTTACTTCATCAAATCTTATTATATTCAAGGAAACAGCATACCGTTAGAAAGAGAGTGAAAATATCTTTGGAGTGCTGAGAAGCGTTTTTGATTCGAAAAAAAAAAAATTAATCGAGATATACAGGCCTGTCGCGAATTTCACTTATACGACAAAGTGAAATCGAGGTAGATTTGAACCGTTTTAAAAAGTTGTAGTCGATTGTCGAACTTTTGTTAGACGTTTATGTTATATTTTATTATCAAAGGATTTAACTCCAAATAAAATGATCAAGAAAAAATCTTTGAAATATTTTCTGTCTAAAAACACTAATATTTCACAAGATTCTTAAGAAAAGATCAAATATATCGTAAAAACAAATAATTGTTATCTGTTCACATTTTTTATTCTGAGGCAAGCAAAAGTCGTCAATTTTATATTTTCGAAATCAGCTGTTAAGCTGAATGTGTGGAATCAGGGACGTTATATTAAGGTATCTCTGGTGAAGTAGTAGTAGTTCGAAAACAAGCTGCCAGCCTATTTTAACGAAAATCTTTTTAATTTCAGTGCAGTTTTTAGTATAAATGTGTTGAAAATCGATTAAAATATAAAATTTAAAACATTATACAATAATAATATGTATGTTTCAATTGCAAGATACATCTGAAATGAATTTTATGCGAATTAAGATAATTGAATGAAAGTTTTTTCAAATAAAGTGGCATCTTTGTAACGTTGTTGTTAATCTGTATTTTTATTTACAAGGAAAAAAGCGCAAAGCGGCGATGTGAGTATTTTTTTAGATTATTTCGCTAAAATAATTATAATTTTACATTCTAAATTAGGGGTAAACACAAGAACGTAGCGCAAGACGCAGTTTTGATTAAGTTCATGGAGACCCATCCCGACTTTGCGAGGGGTTTTGTCAAGGGAGATCGTGTGACGATGGAAGCTCGTTGGAGTGAATTGGCCGCAGAATTAAATAAGAAGGGTCCGCCCATAAAAGATGTTATGGCATGGAAGAAGGTAATGTGATTTTTTAAACAAAAACAAACCCTTCTTAATACATAATTTTCAGGTGTGGAATGACTGGAAGGCTGTCATCCGCAAGAAACTTGCAACCAACAAAGCAGAAGCCATAGCCACAGGAGGCGGACCATTTAACCAACAGTCGCTCTCTCCAACCGAAGAAACTGTAGCCCGAATTTCGGGCATATATACAGTAGTGGATGGCTTAGACAATTCGTGCTCTTTTGGCTTAACGCCAGAGCCGACAAAAGAAGCAGAGTTGGATGAAACGGTTACGGAAAATGCGGAAAATTCACCGACACCAAAAAGAAAGCGGGCAGAGGGCAGCAGCATGCAGTCTTTCATGTCGTCTGAAATCAAATGCTTGCAGTTGATTACAGACAAAGTAGAAAGCATTGCAAACACTGCAGAAGCAATGCTGAATGTTATGAAAGAACGCAACGTTGAGCTGAGACGGCATAATTCATTGGTTGAGTCACACAACAATTTAGTACTAAAAGCCAAACTACAAAAAAATGAAATTTTGCTTAAAGAGCTGGAAATACACAATTTCCAGCTAGACTTAGCTAAAAATAGTTAAAGTGCCTAGTTTTTAAATATGAACTTTTTTTTTTTTGATTTTTACTCTAGCTTTAAGAAGAACTGAAATTGACTTGTTTTTTTTTACCTACATATGTATGTACATATACTAAATGTGATAGTATTTAAATGTGAATTGTTTTTGTTCATAACTTTTATACTTTAGTTTTAAGAACGAAAATGAATTGTTTTTTTATTTTTAAATGCATGTTTGTTTTATTTATTTAAACCTAAATATAAATAACAAATTCAACATTCGTTTTTATATTCCGTTTGCTAGAGCATCTCTAACCCTCGTAGCTTCACTCAAAAGACTGCTAACGTTAATTTCTTCATGAGAAATATCTGGAAAAAATGAATCTGATTCAGCTGGTTCCTCAAATGGGACTTTAAAGTGAATCGAAATGTTGTGTAGCGCGCTGCAAACATTAATAATTTTAATGACTTTTGTCGGTTCATAGGTTAATTGGCTCTGCAGACATCTAAAGCGGCTTTTTAACACTCCAATAGTGCGTTCAACAATGTTTCTTGCCTTTGTGTGCATTTTGTTAAAGCGATGTTGAATAGAATTTGGAGACGGATTTCTATAAGGCGTTAGCAAAAAGGGTTCCAAAGCGTATCCTGAGTCTCCCAAAAGCCTCAACCCGTGTTGTCCGCCATTGTATTTTTCCACGAAGTATGTTCGCAAATTGCTTAAATTCCAAATGAGAGAATCGTGGCTGGAACCTGGTCTACGACCGTCTATGCCTCTTATAACCATTTTATGGTCACAAATCTGGAAATTATGTAGAGTATGTAATGCATGAGTTAAAGTTTTGACGAATCACTTACGACCATTGCGTTGATACTAAAATATCCTTTCCGATTAAAATACAAGGACCCGTCTGCTTTAGGCTTTAATATTCGGATGTGAGTGCCATCCACACAGCCTATAACGCCAGGTAAACGAAACTTTTCGATGAAAAAATTATGAGACTGTTGCTCTTCTTGATGTGTCATTGCAAGCTTTATCCACTTTGCACAAATTTTTGTCTCCAATAATGGTAGCATCCTTGAAAATATTTCGGAAAAGGTACTTCGCCCAAATGCAATATCGAAGTCCTTAGCAATAGTCATTTGATAGCCGCCTACTGCAAAGTATCTAAGGGTTGCAGCTAGTTGCAGTGGAACTGGAATAGATGACCCATTTACGAACAAGTGAATTTCGTCCAAGATCATTTTAAATGCTTCTTTGTTTATGCGGTAATAGTTGGTGAAACTAAAATATCTATCAGTTAAATACTAATTCCCTCTATTTGTTCACATACTCACGATGTATCAGAGCAACTTAGTGGATCTGAATAATCCCTTAAACAACGTCTTTTGATATTGATATCCTTTTTTTCCTTATTTAATTGCATTGCAATTGCAGCGGTGAATGCAATACTCATTTTGAATACAAATTATTTTGCTGCACTTCTTTTTTTTTTGATCCTTAATATGATCAGCTGATTCAATACAAAAAGTTTTCACTTATACATTGAAACGTAAACTACATCAAAAATACTGCAAATCCACTTGAATTTGACTTCGAAGACAAATTGATTCAAAAAGTTTTCGAAATGAAAACGTACCGTTTTTCGCGACAGGCCTGATAGCCAAATAAATGAAAAAAAGGCCGAAAAAGGGGTTTTTTGGGGATATCTCGAAAACGATTCTTAAGAAAAAAAATGATTGCCATTTTTGGAAACTACGCCTCAAAATACATAGAAAAAAGTCTATGAGAAACACGATCCTTTTTCTTGTAAGCTAGTGTTATTGATTTTTTTGAAAAACAATAACAATTTTATGCATTTTTCGTCCGCCCGGTACAACTAAAATACTTATACCGTCAAAACTAGTTGAGGCTCCACGATTTTTTTGACGAATTCTAGTTTGGAAGGGTTCAATGCATCTCTGTAATTTTTTTTCAGATTTTTTCGAGGCGGAGCAAATCATTAAAATTCAATTCTTGATAGAAAAAGTGCTAATTAACAACAAAAATGCAAAATTTTTGCAACGTTTTTTTTAATACATAAATTCAACTTATTATCTACAGAAGCTAAAAAATTTCGTCACGATCAGTCCAAGCAATTAAAAACTTATAGCATTTTAAAAAAAAGTTTAATGAAAACTTTGACTGGCAATAATTACACAGGCCGACAAAATTTAACCAACATTCAGACCCAGAAACCAGACAATATATTTCCGAAGGTTTTCGATGCGCTGATTCCGAATCTGGTCGCAGAATTGCTCCATCACGTCAGGTTTTCGAGATATCCTAACCTAAAAGTGCAAAAAACACTGTTTTTGCTCATTTTTGAGGTTATATAGCACCGTGAGTTTTTTATTTTTCAAAAAACTATGTATAGGATCTTAAACTACAGTTCTTCTTCTTTGAAATGCCTTTGAGCTTTCTGAAATATCTTTCTTTATCGTCCAGTTATCGCATTTTGAAATTTTCAAATTTTTTGACACACAAATGTTCCTAATGAGCTTGCAGGTACAGGCAAAATCACAAATATGAAAATTTCAAAATGCGATAGATCGGCAAAAAAGAAAGATATTTCAGAAAACTCAACGACATTGGAAAGAAGAAGAACAGCTCTTTAAGATCACGCATATAGTTTTTTGAAAAAAAGAAAATTCACGGTGCTACATAACCTCAAAAATGGGCAAAAACAATGTTTTTTGCACTTTTAGGTTAGGATATCTCGAAAACCTGACGTGATGGAGCAATTCTGCGACCAGATTCGGAATCAGCGCATCGAAAACCTACGGAAATATATAGTCCGGTTTCTGGGTATAATTTTTCTCGGCCTGTGTTATTGCAACAACAATTTTTTTTAAAAAATTTTTCCGCACACTAATTTCTACCACTTGCAGCTACTGATTTATATAAAAAACTTTGAAAAACATTTCAGACATGTCGGTTTCGCGTATTCTGACCCTATTACGATTTTTTGTTTTATAGTCCAGTAGAATTAGTCGAAAAAATGAGAAAAAAAAAAATAATTCATTACAGCAATCTGACAGCGGAATATTGTTGAACAAGCTCTTGTAAAAGCGGACAAAAAAATCGAACCGACAGCAGCTATCCGGGGTGGAATGGGGTGCATTTTTAGAGGTCGAACACGGTTTTTCACGATTTCTGGCTAAACTGTGCATCATATCAAAAAAAGTTTAATGCAAGAGTTGTAGGAAATAATAAGATCTACAACATTTGTACTGATCATTTTCACCTTAACCTCAAAATTTTTCGAAAAAATGGCAGAAAACCGGTTTTTTGGTTTTTAATTTTTTTCTTTGACAAAAAAGTATCTATGAAGCTGAAACTTGGGCTAAAGATACTTTTCAGTGTTGCACAAAGGCAGTAATATTTTCAGGCGGAAATATTGAGAGGCTGTTGTTAAATTTAATTTTTAAGCTAAAAAAACCGAAATTTTTAACTGAGATTCCTCTTAAAACTATACCTCTTAAGGAGTTATGTTTTGGCTCATTTACTCGTTGTTATGTCTTCTTTAGATAAATGGTAAAAAAAGATACACTGCAATGGAAACAATTACCGAAAAATTGAAAATCTGTGGTCTCTCCGCGAGTAGAGTTTTGGTGTTTCTTGTGTAGCAGCTCAAATCCTTTGTTGTTTTCACTGTATTTACCTTACTACACTATAACTTGACGTTGTCAATGCCACTAAATAAATTTCCATTAAAAAACTAAATGAGAAAAAAAATTTTGATAATTCTCGGACCAAAAACTAAAAATTTTTTTTCTCATTTATTTTTTTAATGGAAATTTATGTAGTGGCACTGACAATTTCAAATTATAGTGTATTAAGGTAAATACAGTGAAAACAACAAAGGATCTGAGCTGTTATACAAGAAACACCAAAACTCTACTCGCGGAGAGACCACAGATTTTCAATTTTTTGGTCAATTTTTCCATTGCAGTATACCTGTTTTTACCATTTATCTAAAGAAGACATATCAACGAGTAAGTGAGCCAAAACAGAACCCTTTAGGAGGTGTAGTTTTAAGAGGAATCTCAGTTAAAAATTTTGGTTTTTTTAGTTTAAAAATTAAATTTAACAACAACCTCTAAATATTTCCGCTTTAAAAAATTACTGCCTTTGTGTAACATTGAAAAGTATCTTTTGCCCAAGTTTCAGCTTCATAGATACTTTTTTGTCAAAGAAAAAAATTAAAAACCAAAAAACCGGTTTTCAGCCATTTTTTCGAAAAATTTTAAGGTTAAGGTGAAAATGATCAGTACAAATGTTGTAGATCTTATTATTTCCTACATCTCTTGCATTAAACTTTTTTTGATATGATGCACAGTTTAGCCAGAAATCGTGAAAAACCGTGTTCGACCTCTAAAAATGCACCCCATTCCACCCCGGATAGCTGCTGTCGGTTCGATTTTTTTGTCCGCTTTTACAAGAGCTTGTTCGACAATATTCCGTTGTCAGATTGCTGTAACGAATTATTTTGTTGTTCAAACCCTATTTCTCCTGGACTATTAATGTTATTTAATTCTGAAAAAATGCGTTCAGCTGCAGCACTGCTGTGAGACAAACTTAATAATCCTCTTATAAATTTTTTTATTCAATAAAAAATACTTCCCCAAAACTTTTCAACGTTTTGTATTTTTGGCACATATTTTTGATATATCACATTTTTCTATTTCCTCCTCTTTGTCATTACACAAATTTGGAAATAATTTAAGCAATGGCATCAAACTATTACTTATATTTACAGGATTTAATATCTCGAGCTCAATTAAAATTGGATCATTAAAATTGAGCCTCATCTCAATTTGAGAGCACAACACGGTGTAATATAGTTTACACTGTTTTTTAATTTCCAATATTACATCGCTAGGCAAGATACGTTTTAAAATTTGAATCTCAGGTTTTGGTCCTATATACAGTGAGCAAAAAAAGTTTAAGAACACTCCGTACTTAAATATTTGAGTCTTAAAATTTCCAATTAAACATACCTTAATCGGTAAATTTTGTTCAAGCTATGTACATTGGAACTGTTTAGCTCAAATATGTTGTGACATGAAGCACGCAACGTATTCCGGGAACTATGTATACTAGACCGTACCACCTTACAGGCAAAAAAAAAAAGTTCACCGTACACCATCAAATCTGAAGCATTTTTTTAAGAAAATTTCGAAAAAAATTATTTTTTTTTTTTACCGAAAATAGAGGTCGCGCATCTACATTTTTCTTCACATCATCGGCATTTACAGTCCGATCTTAAAGTATGATATATCAATATTTTTGTCTCAAATAGACCAATTTTTTACTTTAAGGATCATTGACATCAAGGACCACGTTCTAGTTCTTACCCACCAGATCTCAGTTCCTACCATCTTAATGTACCTTTTTGGTGTCAGATAATTAAAGCTTGCAAAAAATCATTAAACTTTGCCAATAGAAGTTTTTCGACTATTCCATTAAAACTATTTTAAAAAATGTTTTTAATTTTTTTTACCGAACGTAGCGGTTCTCTTATTAAATTTTTCGACATATCTCCGGCATTTACAGTCCGATCTTAAAACATGATGTTTCGATGTTTTTGTCTTGAGGAGACCAATTTTTTTTTTGCTTCAAAGGTCATTGACCTCAAGTATTTACCCACCAAATCTCAACTTCTACAACATGAATTAAAAAATTAAAATCAAATAAAGTGTCTTCGAGCCGTTCCCCAGCATCTCGAAGGACCTCACCATATAGTACAAATAAATTCGCATTTTTTATTATTTAAATAAAACACTTTTATAGTGGGAAAACTTACGTATGTTAAAAAACCCACTTTAATTAATTTATTAAGCTACTTTTCACATGCACATTTCTCTAAGCTCTACTGTTGTCTTTCTATGTAGTATCGAGTTTTAGTCGATCATTTTCGACGAGATTCAAGTTGGCTGTATTTCTGACGGCTCTTGAGCTTGGATAAAATATGGCCCATGGGTTTTTCATCGGTGACCGCCATGGCAGATTCATGCACTACTTGAACAAAACGCTCTTTGTTTTGAGAATGGCATGGAGAAGCTGTGAAAATAATTAAGTTACGCAAAGAAAGCTACTAAATAAAGTTATTTGTCATGTGCAAACCTGGTAATGTGATTATTTATTTTGAATATTGTAATGCTTACAGCATGGCGGCTCAGTCACTTTGAATTTAAGCCAGTTGATCATATTGAAGTATGAGCCCTTTCAAAATTTATGAAATGATCGAACATTTGACGAATACATCCCGTTGCTTCTTTGCGGGCTGTTAAAATCTTCTTATAGCCATCTGATCGTACTAGCGGATCTGGGTCCGTTATCATTGGGCAACGGCTCGATGACACTTTATTTGATTTTAATTTTTAATTCATGTTGTAGAAGTTGAGATTTGGTGGGTAAATACTTGAGGTCAATGACCTTTGAAGCAAAAAAAAATTGGTCTCCTCGAGACAAAAACATCGAAACATCATGTTTTAAGATCGGACTGTAAATGCCGGAGATATGACGAAAAATTTAATAAGAGAACCGCTACGTTCGGTAAAAAAATTAAAAACATTTTTTAAAGTAGTTTTAATGGAATAATCGAAATATTTTTATTGGCAAAGTTTAATGATTTTTTGCAAGCTTTAATTACACAGGCCGACAAAATTTAACCAACATTCAGACCCAGAAACCAGACTATATATTTCCGAAGGTTTTCGATGCGCTGATTCCGAATCTGGTCACAGAATTGCTCCATCACGTCAGGTTTTCGAGATATCATAACCTAAAAGTGCAAAAAACACTGTTTTTGCTCATTTTTGAGGTTATATAGCACCGTGAGTTTTTTATTTTTCAAAAAACTATGTATAGGATCTTAAACTACAGTTCTTCTTCTTTGAAATGCCCTTGAGTTTTCTGAAATATCTTTCTTTATCATCCAGTTATCGCATTTTGAAATTTTCAAATTTTTTGACACACAAATGTTCCTAATGAGCTTGCAGGTACAGGCAAAATCACAAATATGAAAATTTCAAAATGCGATAGATCGGCAAAAAAGAAAGATATTTCAGAAAACTCAACGACATTGGAAAGAAGAAGAACAGCTCTTTAAGATCACACATATAGTTTTTTGAAAAAAAGAAAATTCACGGTGCTACATAACCTCAAAAATGGGCAAAAACAATGTTTTTTGCACTTTTATGTTAGGATGTCTCGAAAGCCTGACGTGATGGAGCAATTCTGCGACCAGATTCGGAATCAGCGCATCGAAAACCTACGGAAATATATAGTCCGGTTTCTGGGTATAGTTTTTGTCGGCCTGTGTTATCTGACACCAAAAAGGTACATTAAGATGGTAGGAACTGAGATCTGGTGGGTAAGAACTAGAATGGGGTCCTTGATGTCAATGATCCTTAAAGCAAAAAATTGGTCTTTTTGAGGCAAAAATATTGATACATCATACTTTAAGATCGGACTGTAAATGCCGATGATATGAAGAAAAATGTAGATGCGCGACCTCTATTTTCGGTAAAAAAAAAAAAAAAAATTTTTTTCGAAAATGTCTTGCAAAAATGCTTCAGTTTCGATGGTGTACGGTGAACTTTTTTTTTGCGGTACGGTCTAATGTATACACAAAAGACTAAGGAAACGGCTGAAATCCACTCCAAAAAAGTTTACGTACATTAATTTTCCTGTCGTTTTGATATCAATTTTCTTGAGAATCGTATATTTGCTAATTACTATAATTCATATGCATGCGATTTGTCGCATTGAAATTTAATTTCTGTGGTAAATGTGACAATAAATAGTAAAAATGGGTCGAGTTAGCGACCATTTGAAACGCGTAAAATTATTTTAAGACTTTATTTGGAGAGAAAAGGTGCTGGTCAAATTATCACAATAATCTACAGGCCTCCTTCCAGTGTCCAAACAATAATTCAGTCTTACGGAAATTCCGGAACCTTGCACGTTAAGGCACGCTCAGATCGTCCGAAAAAACTAACACCGCGAGACGAACGTCAAATTCTGAGCGCAATAAAAGCGGACCCCAAAAAATCTGCACCAAAAATACTACTCAAAGCATTTTGAAACTACAAGTTTTACCCACAAAAGTGATCAGCAAGTTGTATTGTCAGCTATTGAGAAGTAGTTTGCTTCAATATATAGAGCAGAATGGAAGCTGTTACTACATTTTTTCAGCAGGGCAGCGCCGCTGTCCACGCCAACAAGAAAACAAATAGCCCAAGAGCCGGCTGTAGAACAGTCGAGTGTATAAGATTACACCATGGGACCTATGCCAAATGATAGAGCTCGATGAGCCTAAATAGAATATCTAGGGTTGCCTTGCCAAAGCCTGTCCCGATGGCCGAAAAAAACCCACTTTTGGCCGACTTTTTTCTTAATAAAAAGTGTATAAGATTACAGCATGAAATGGGTGTCAAAAGGTAGAGCTCGATAAGCCTAAATAGAAAATATAGGGTTGCCTTGCCAAAGCCTGTCCTAAATTAGGGTTGCCACCCGTTTTTTGGGCCAACATTTATTAGAAAACATTTTATGGTTAAAGATTTCAGCTTCAAATGTATGTCAAATGATAGAGCTCGATTAGCATAAAAATAATATATAGGGTTGCCTTGCCAAAGCCTGTCCCGATGGCCGAAAATGCCCGAATTTTAGCCAATTTTGTTGTTCTAATTAAAACTGTAGTACATAACAGCTCCAAATGTATGTCAAATGATAGAGCTCTTAAATGAGTGGCAACCCATGTTTAGGACAGGATTCGACAAGGCAACCCTATATATTCTATTTAGGCTCATCGAGTTCTATCATTTGGCATACATTTGGAATCTAGAATCGTTAACCATAAAATTTTTTCTGATAAATGTTGCCCCAAAAAATGGGTGGCAACCCTAGTTTAGGACAGACCTTGGCAAGGCAACCCTATATATTCTCTTTAGGCTCATCGAGTTCTATCATTTGACATACATTTGGAGCTGTTATGTACTACAGTTTTAATTAGAACAACAAAATTGGCTAAAATTCGGGCATTTTCGGCCATCGACACAGGCTTTGGCAAGGCAACCCTATATATTATTTTTATGCTAATCGAGCTCTATCATTTGACACCAATTTCATGCTGTAATCTTATACAGTTTTTATTAAAAAAAATTGGCCCAAAAAACGGGTGGCAACCCTACTTTAGGACAGGCTTTGGCAAGGCAACCCTATATTTTCTATTTAGGCTCATCGAGCTCTACCTTTTGACACCCATTTCATGCTGTAATCTTATACACTTTTTATTAAGAAAAAAGTCGGCCAAAAGTGGGTTTTTTTCGGCCATCGGGACAGGCTTTGGCAAGGCAACCCTATATATTCTTTTTAGGCTTTTCAATATCTATCATTTGGCACAAATTTCAGGCTATTATCTTCATTAATAAAAATTGACCCAAAAACCGGTGAAAACCCATGTTTGCGACATGATTCAACAATGCAATCCAAGGTATTATATTTAGGCCTCTTTATGTTCTATCTTTTGGCATACAGTTGGAGCTGTTATGTACTACAGTTTTAATTAGAATAGCAAAATTGGCTAAATTTCGGGCATTTTCGGCCATCGGGATCAGGCTTTGGCAAGGCATCCCTATATATTCTATTTAGGCTCATCGAGCTCTATCATTTGACACCACTTTCATGCTGTAATCTTATACACTTTTTATTAAAAAAAAATTGGCCCATAAAACGGGTGGCAACCCTAGTTTAGGACAGGCTTTGGCAAGGCAACCCTATATTTTCTATTTAGGCTCATCGAACTCTACCTTTTGACACCCATTTCATGCTGTAATCTTATACACTTTTCATTGAAAAAAATTGGCCCAAAAAACGCGAGGCAACCCTAGTTTAGGACAGGCTTTGGCAAGGCAACCCTATATTTTATTTTTAGGCTCATCGAGCTCTATCATTTGACACCAATTTCATGCTGTAATCTTATACACTTTTTATAAAGAAAAAAGTCGGCCAAAAGTGGGTTTTTTCGGCCATCGGGACAGGCTTTGGCAAGGTAACCCTAGATATTCTATTTAGGCTCATCGAGCTCTACCATTTGGCATAGGTCCCATGGTGTAATCTTATACACTCGACTTTTCTACAGCGGGCTCTCCGCCTAACAAGAGTGGCTAGAAATGAACAATGTTAACGTTTTGGATTGGCCAGCTTGTTCTTCTGACTTGAATCCAACTGGGAACATTTGGGGGATTCTCGTCAGGCGAATATATGCGGATAAACGACAGTTTTCAAGTGTTGCTGGATTAAAAACAGCCATATTTGAAGAGTGGAAGGATCTCGACGCTCAACTGGTACAAAATTAAGCACACTCCATGCGAAACAGGATATTTGAATGCAGCAAATAAAATGGTGAATTAAATAAAAAAAAATTAAAATAAAAATTTGTTGTTTTTGTTGAAAAAAATTGACTTTAAATCATTTGTGCTATGTATACAAAATGAACGATTCTTAGGTAGCAAAAATGCAATGTTGAAGATGCAAGGTAAAAGACGCGTACGAAAGCGTTGATATTACATACATCGTACATTTACCGTTACCCATTTGCGTTACTGCGTTGAATTGATTCTTTTCTATTAGATATTTTGTGACTAATTTAAGCGCGTGGCGACACAGAAAAATTCATATCTAGAGAGCCAGTACTCGTCCCAAATTAAAATAAAAAGCAAAATGATTGATAGGATGGTTTCTCTAAAAAAAAATAAAAAGAATTAAACATACCCAAATAAGAAAATTTTCGATTTTAAGTTTTAAATTGCAAAATCTTTGCTTATAACTTAAAAGAAGAAAATTTTCAATACGATAACATGAAAGTAGACGTCAAATGCTAACTTTTATGCCTTAATGGTTTTTCTACATGACGTGTACATTTTGAAATACATACAGGCGTCCGAAAATCCATTTATTTTCAAAACTTCTGATTTTCAAAAATCCGTATTTTCGAAAATAAGCCCGGAAAAACTTTTTCCAAAAACACGTATCGAATATTTTTTGACAAGGTATTGAAAAAAAATTGTTTTTGAGAAATCTAAATTTTCAATGTAAAAACGAGGTAGAATGACCCTTATACTGCTTTAAGCTCTTATTCCCTAGCAAAATTTTAAATACCTTAAGTCATAAGAACACTCAAACTATTATTCCAAATTAGATTCAACGTTTAAAAGAGATAAATCCAATATGCTTCAAAGTGAAGTGCAAGTGAATAAATACAAAGTTCTTAAGTGTTCATTTATTGTCTATGTTTATCTTTATTGCCGATAAGATAGGTGTAACTTATAGTCACAAATCACCATTCCCTCCAACCCCAGTCAAAGGAATCCCTCTCCTCTCCTAAGCATCCGTCGTCACTCGACACTCGAGTTTTATATGTTCTGCCGGCTCTGATTAAAGTGCAGGCCAGAATCAAAAAACGTGACCCTTTGGGATCCAGTACGGATTCAGCGTCCGATGTAGAAAGACCTTTTCATTCGAAATCACAGCACGACAAGAGCTTCTAATTACTTTTCTTATGGTTCAGCCTATCTCCAAAACAAATTTTATTAAAATTGGTCCATCAGTTTAGCCGTGGCAACGTATTTTCCGTTAGGGGCGTGGCACCACCTACTATTGAAAACAATGTATACACTGCACTCCTTCTTTTCACAGCCCTCATACAAAATAAAAAACTTGAGCGATTATGATTATGGGTGTTTACCAACTGCCTATTTATACATAGATATCTATATGTAGGCGCCGTTTTATGGTAGCAATTTCCTTAAAAAAAAAAATTCTAAAACACCCGTTCTCATATGAAAGCATGCGAACATTTTGACACCTTAAAAACGTTTTTCCGCTGCGCTCAATTTTGGGCAGACCACTGTCAGTATTGACATGGAACGTCCCATATATACAATATACTTTTAAGAACAAAAAAAACAAGCATTTAAATGCAACTTACGAGTATTCTTGTGTTTTGATAAAATAAGCTTCTATATATGTTTTGGAAGTCGTATGAAAAATTTAAAACTTTTTTTCCAGAGCTAAAACACCAAACTTTCATGTAGTGTTTCAAAATTTTAAATACTTCTGTTGATTTTGTTACTATGGAGGCTTACATTTTTGCTGCCGAATGTGCACCGGTTTACCATAATTTTGAATTTTTATAAGAAATGAATTTTGACCCTTTGGGGGTAAATCGGGATGCTGGGAGAAAATTGGGCAACTGAAACTCAATTTTATTGTAAGATATTATTTTGGCACACCTAAATACGTAATACAAGTAAGGTCTACCTTCCAGATTTTGATTGTTTTTTTTTTTTTTTGAGGGGCTTTTTTTAACGTATTTTAAGGTGGGATTTTGAGGTAATGTCAAAATCTGAGGGTGATGGGTAAACTCTGACCCCGGGTTCGTTTTTAGCACACCAAAATACATACCGTATGGTACCTCAACTTTCAACTACAAGACTTTTTTTCTGTGGTCCTATGTAATGAATAAAACTTGAATAGAATCGAATAATATCGAATAAAGCGAAAAACATCGCTGAATTTGAAAATAGTCTAACAGCATGGAATAGTTCCCAAAGTGGATAAAAGTTAAAAAGTAGCGATAAAACTTTAGAAGCCGAGAACAGTATCAAGTGGCTTACCTTCTTGCGGCACTTTCCTAATTGCTTAGATATTTAGCACGAATCATTAATTCACATAAACTAAAATGTGTCATTTAAAATTTGTAGTTTGCTCAGTGTACTGATTAACGATGTTCCATTCAATGTTTTAATAATACAACGTTGTTGCGATCTACACCAGCCATCTAAGCGAGTGGAAGTTTATGGTTGTAATATTTTGGCTTTCGGGAAAAGAAATCTTATTTATTGAGTAAATATCGGATTTTGATATTTCATTCTTCAGACCAGCGGTGGGCATAGAAATCCAACAAAAGAGTAAAACAACAACATGAAGCAACAACAAACGAAATTTTAAAGTTTTTTTTTACTTTCATTTCCAAATTTGCCATTAGCACAAAAAAAAACCACACTGCACTACAAACAAAAACAATTGCTACAATCGTCAAGAGTCTTGACTCGAGACACAATGCGGCGCCGTCTTTTATGCCTTTGTGTTTAGTTTTTGTTTTCATTTGAATTCAAGTCAACGCTGTGTCTCGATAGCATTGAAATTCTGGAATTTTTTTTTTCGCTTGCTTGTGCGTCGAATAACGGTGAGAGCAATGAGAGCAAATAGAGCCACTATGTGCCCATCACTGTTTTAGACAAATGTAAGACATGCAAGGTAAAAATTACATATGTATGTATAGATTTGTAAGCAATTATTAATGTTAAGCCGACGTTACTGAATGTTTTTTGTGAATTTCAAAAATCTGTCAAAATGAAGATCACCGCATTTTAAAATTTACCTTCAAACTCTTATTCCCGTTTTGCACTACACTTGAGCATCCGACTGACAAGGTTCAGCACAAGTGTGATTCCTTGTCATTAAAGCTGCCAACTTGTATCTCAACTGTCATAAGAGCAAAGCAGAAATGATTGTTTACGACGTGAATGGAACAAATGAATGGCCTTATATGTCAAATAATTTTAATTAGCTTACATGAAGGACCGGAAAATAACTATTTTTAATGTAAACATGTAACATAGGAATATCAGCAATAAGTCCAAAATCAAAAATATAAATTTTAATATGTTTGTGTTAAAACATTTATCCTAAATAAAATTTCACTTTAGTTTACAATTTAAATATTGCATGCCTCCTATCGGGTTTGAATTGATTATATTATTATTTATTGATTATATATATTACATGAGTGACAAATCTCTTGCAATAATCTTGAGCGGTAAATATTAAAGCAATATGCTTGACGTTGTATTTTTGACTGTGTTATTTTCTTGTAAAACCACATCAACTTCCATTCGCACCAGCTGTTGTTTGACTTTTTAGAGTATCACATGGGTTTTGTATGTGCCACTTTAAGTCTTTATTCTGTTGATAATTTTGCATGTGATTGCAGATTAGTTGCATGCAGAGCCAGAAATGCCAGTTTTATCAAAGCAAGCGGTAGAGAAAAGAAAGTGAAGGAGGTAAAAATTCGTACTTCACGTAACCTTATCAAAGATAACATATCGTTAAGTTTTCTTCTTAGTAATAACTCGAAAGCGTGGTCTTCTTTAACCCTAGAAAGATAATCTGCGTCAAATTTACGCATGGATATTTAAAATATTGCTCACTCTCCCTATGTAGTGCGAACATGCCGCTGTGCATTAAAGACATCTTAGTCGTTAATTAATAAATTTAAATCTTTAAATTGTTTTATTTATTATTTCACCTTTGTGTAGAAAAATAATGTCGATAGCTTTGCTCAAAGTTTTAAGTATATATACCAAATAAATAGTTATGCGTCAATTTTACGTATGAATATCTTTTACGTATGTCACAGTATGATTATCTTTCTAGGGTTAAAATACGCTTAACCCTTTCGCGTCCAGAGTTGCTTATAAGCAACTTCAATACCTAAGCCTTGTATATTTATATATTTTTCAAAAATCAAGGTACGCAGTTTCACGTAAAAAAGGTGGAATTAAATATACAATTTAAAACATTTGAGAATTATCGCGTTACTACGCTTCTATAATTTTTTGTTTGCATTCAAGCAACTTCTAATTATCTAGTGACCAGATTAGTCTAGAAAGCTAAAAATTTCCAAAATACCTTATATTGACTTAATACAGGCGCGGATCTAGAATTTTTTTCTGGGGGGGGTCACAGGATAGAAAAAAATCAAAAATAACAAGAATAACCAAATAAACAAAGCAAGCCGAATTTCTTCAATGAATAAAAACTAAGCCAGAATTCACTCCTAGTCGTGAATTCAAAAGGTGCGGACGTGTTTATGCTGAGTCGAATATTTTATTATATAAAAAACTTAACATCAATGCAATAACTTAGCTAATTTTACTAAATATTCATCCGCTCAGCCTAACAATCAGTTAGGTAAAACTTCACAATTTCGGATTTATTTCCAAAATATGTCTGGGATCAGAACTAAATCCAATTCCATTTATTATTATACCGCGGCTGGAGATTTTGATGTCATCGTATTTGTTGAGACCTGGCTAAATGATGAATTTTTCGATGGAGAATTCTTTGATACAAATATATATCAAGTATATAGAAAGGAACGTGACGCTATAAAAACAGGTTGTAGTCGAGGAGGTGGTGTTCTGATTGCCATCAAACGTTTTTTCTGTACAACAGCTTGCATCCTTCAGAATGCGGACAGTTTGTACGAACAATTAAGTGTCTCAATTTCTAGCTCATCAGGCTCTTTATATATTTGTGCCTCGTATATCCCGCCAAATAGTTCTGATGAAATTTACGATGCACATGTAAGTAACATTTTATCGTTACATTCATCGTTGGACCATAAAAGTCAGCTTTGCATATTGGGTGATTTTAATTTAAACAAAGTAATGTGGACTCACCTCGCCGATGACTTGACGCCAACAAATATCAATCATCCTCATGAAATCAATCTTATTGATAGCTTCTTAAGTATTGAATTAATTCAAATTAATAAAATAAGTACTTAATAATCTTGGCAAAATTTTGGATTTAATTTTTATTTCGTATAATATTAAATACAATTTATCTGAATGTTTTTGCCCAATTTCACCATCTAATATGCACCATGTTCCAATTGTTCTCGATATAGAATTTTATGAATTTATTGAGCCTCAGCCTGCTAAACATGTATTTAACTTTAAATTATGTGATTTTGAATTTTTAAATAAGTAATAATATAAATGATATAAATTGGAAAAATTTATTTAATGCTAAAAATGCCGCAACTTGTTTTGATTTGTTTAAATTTAATGTGTCACAAATCTGTCATGACCATATTCCAATTTGCCCTCATAAGGTATATAAGCTTCCATGGTATAATTCTGACCTTAAAAAACTGAAAAATATGCGCAATAAATTTCTAAAACTTTTTAAATCCACTGGGAACTTAGAGTATCAGGAGAAATATGTGCATTACATGAGAGAATTCAACTTTTTGAATAAGTTTTTATACAAGCAGTTTATTTTGAAAACGGAAACCAACCCACTTCTATGTTTTTCAATAATATTAGTTCGTGTACAATTGCAGACACAGTTAATTTATTTGCCGACTATTTTAAATCAAATTATACTGAAGATGCTCCATGGTATGAGCCCTCTATCCTGCAAAACATCAATTCTTTCGTGGATGTTGGTTCTATTACTTTGAGTGAAACAGACGTTTTTAACGCATTATAAAAGTTGAAGATTTCTGCTAAACTGGATGTCGATGGATTATCCTCTATAGTATTATTAAAATGTGCTCAGGCTTTGTGTAAGCCACTGTGTCTGATTTTCAATAAATCTTTAAATTCCGGAACTTTTATTGAGCCCTGGAAGGTAGCATGTATTACCCCTATTTTCAAAAATGGGCTTAAAAATAATGTCGCGAACTATCGTCCCATTTTTAAATTAGCAATATTCTCTAAATTATTTGAAAGCATTATAAAAGATAAGCTTTACTTTTTAATTAAGTGTCATATTTGCCCAGAGCAACATGGCTTTGTATCTGGTCGATCAACAATAACAAATTTATCATTATTCTCTAATTATTGTGTATCCTCTTTTGAACGTGGCTATCAAGTGGATGTGCTCTATGCTGATTTCGCAAAAGCCTTTGATAAGGTTAAGCATAGTGCTTTAATTGCTAAACTAGCTAAAATTGGATTTCATGGTTCATTTTTGGATTGGATTAAATCCTATCTGAGTAATAGACTGTGTGTTGTACATGTTAATAATACTAAATCTTATAATTTTGTAGCGTCGTCTGGAGTACCTCAGGGTAGTATCCTTGGACCTCTGTTCTTTATTTTGTTCATGAATGATATTCATAGTTGCTTTCAGAGCTCAAAATTTTTGCTTTACGCAGATGATTTAAAATTATTCAGTCGTATACGGAATGTAGGTGACGTTGAATCCTTACAACGTGACTTGTCCAATGTGAGTAACTGGAGTAAACTTAATCAGTTACCTTTAAATATTGGGAAATGCTTTCCCTGCACATTTGCAAAATCAAATAATATACTCGATTGTTATTTCTCAATTCAGGGTAAACTTCTTAAGTCAATCAATCTTATAAAGGACTTAGGCGTAGTTTTCGATGCTAAGTTTACATTTATTGAGCATTTGAATTTTATCATCCCTAAAGCTTATGCAATGTTGGCTTTTGTTCGTAGACACAGCTCTGATTTTATGGATCCACATACCATTAAGAGCCTTTACTTTGCATTTGTAAGATCTAGATTGGAATATGCCTCTTTTGTTTGGAATCCGTTTTATGCAAATCATTGTGCTAGAATTGAACGAATTCAGAAAACTTTTTCTAGATTTGCATTACGTTCTTTGTATTTTGGTGATTCAAGGCCATCATATAATTCACGTTGCCTGCTTTTGGGCATAAATACCCTTGAATCGAGGCGGAAGGTTATGTCCTTAATATTTATTTATGATATAGTTAATAGTAATATTGAATGTCCGGAGTTACTTCAGTTAATTGGTTTTTATATCCCACCTAGACAGTTGCGTCATTTTGATTTATTCCTCATAAAAAAACATAAAACTAATTATGCTCAGAATGAGCCTATATTAAGAGCTCTCTCATTATTCAATAGATTGTCATCCATAAATGAATTTGATTTTTCGATGTCTAAAGCAGGGGTCGGCAAAATTTTATTTTTCATAGCTCAATTGAGCTGAAGTACATCACACACATTGTGTTTTGCCGACCCCTGGTCTAAAGACTCTTCTAGTCTGTAAGGAAATGTAATCCAAAGGCTTAATAAAGAAATGAAATGAAAAACTTGTCCAATTTGTTTTACTTGAAAATTCATTACATGTATATATATATTTATTGTTTATATAAAATTATAAACTTTTTTATATAAAAAATGTACTCTTAAAACTAAGAAATGTCTTAGCTGATGAATATTTTTATTTCGAATTTTCATTGGACATCGATGCGATCATTAACAGATTTGCGAAACAAAATAGAAGATTGGATTTTGTTTTATAAATGATGCTTTTAGTTGGAACTTGTAAACAGATTGTAAACAGATGATAGTATATCAAGTAAAGCTACAATCCAAATATAGAAAAAATAATAAAAAAGTCAGTCTTGTTTAAGAAAATTAGTCAAATTTGTTGATTTAGTCATTTTTTGATTCCAATTTTTTCAGAGTGCAAAAAAATAAGTTAATTTTGGTCGTTTGGTTAGTTTCAGGTTTTTAAGTTTGCAAAAACTAGGTTTTGTTCGTTTGTTTTTTTTTTGTTTTTCGGTTTGCAAAATATTATTTCAACTCTATTTTTTGAAATGCGGGCTGTTTTGGGGGGGAGGGGGGTCATGACCCCCGTGACGCCCCCCCTTGGATCCGCGCCTGACTTAATAAGCCTAAAAATCAAGAGAAAAAATATTTCTGGCAGCTGGCCTTGGAGCGGACGCGAAACGGTTAAAATATGCGATGTTTGCTGTCAAAATCCAAAAATAAGTTGAGAACTTTATTCTGTAGCAAACAAATTAAATCGATAGCTTGATCAAATTACAAAATCCAAAAAAGAAATAATTGCAAGGTCACTCAAAACTTCAATAAATCTTTGAAGTGGTATCATATTTACTAGTATTAGTGCTTAGAGCAATTCGTTGTTATATTTTTGAAACAAATTACCGGCTCCTGCTAAGTAATAAGTTAATTTGAAGAATTTATTCCATTCATAGTTATTACAGAAGTCAGAAAAAAGTTACAATGAAAAAAAAATTTTAATTATTTATTTTGTGCGAGGAGATGGGGAGTCAACATAAACAACTATTATTGCACACCGAAGTACTTTGGAACTTTTGAAACTTTTTGAACTTCTTGACGAAATATGATTATTTTTATTGGAAACGAAATTTGAACTGATAGAATGTTTTAATGATTTTCTCTGGTTAGCTAAGGTTGCTTACTTGACTGATATTTTTTGTCATTTGAATGAGCTAAATTTGAGCCTACAAGGTACAGCTTCAAATAAATTTAAAGTTGAAGTTAAAATAGAAGCGATTATTAGCATTCGATCCTATTATATATAAAATCAAAGTGTAGAAACAAGCTTAATGTAGAAGCAGACCTGAGGATAAAAATTTCGAACATAGAGCCGGACATTGTGGATTTGGTTTCAAGATATATAAGAAAACATAACAAATTTAGTTTATAAGATAACCAATAATCACCAAAAAAAGAAATAATAATACAATTATTATATTATATATTAAAAAAAAAAAAATAGGAAAAAAACAATCTATTTTCTAAGCTCTATTTTGATCAAGAAATATTTGTCTGAGTTTAATGTACATACTTTGACTATTTTAATTCTGTAACAGTTCCACAATTTGTATTCATTTGAGTTTTACATTTAGATTTACATTACATGAAAATCCTAATAAAAAATGTTTGCCTCTATAAATGCTCAAGATTTGTTAAAATACAGAGAGATATAGTAATGGCACGAGTGTCAATATTTATTGGAAAGTAGTGGCAACTTTTGGACCTTCAAATCCGGAAAAGACCTTTGAAAACCTAAAAATTAAAGCAAAATAATAAGACTTCGTTCCTTAACCTCATCAGATAACCGGACATTTCATGTCTGATTGAGTTTGACAACCGGACAAAACTTTCAAAAACCAGACTGTCTGGGTGAAAACCGAACGGTTGGCAAGAAAGCCAGAAAGTAAGCTTAGGAACGACTTCAAATGTCTACGGTTGGAATGGGGACCGCAAAAAAAGTTTAGCTCGATACCCCTATCGGACTACATAAGTTTAAAAACCCCTGCGATAGAGGCACCTTCCCTATTGAGGGCTGGATATTCAAGGTGCATATCCTTAAATCATAATCTTTTTTTTGTTTGCAGTGGTCGTCAACGTTGAGGGGTTCTGTATCCGAGGCTTTTTTAGTCTTCATTAGAATGTTTTTTTTTACGTGACGGGTACCAAACCCTGCGCACAACCCATTTTACTTCCAGGGAGGACACGCTGCACACATTTGCACACTATCTCAGCGCACGCGAAGATAGCTACTCAGATGGAGCCGCGGGGAGAATGTGTGTCAACTTGCTAATGGTTGGCTCAGAAATCGCTCTGACAATCCCCAGGTGGAAAGCAGTCAGAAACTTTACTCTGATCAACCAAAAGCCCATCCATCCATATCCACATATGACTTTTTTAATATATAAAGAAAATTAAAAAAAAACCATATTTTCATACTAAAAGTATAAAAAACTCAAAAGTTTAGTTTTGACCTTGAATTCCTCAATAAGAACTCAGTCGATTTTAATGAAAGTGGAAATGAAACTGGAAAAAAGAATTATCTGTCAATTAAAAAAAAATTATGCTGAAGCATATCAATTAGTTCAAAAGTTACAGAGCTTTGGCCAACAAAATCCTATTCTGAGCCACTGTGCGCCGTACGTTTCATTGAAGTACCTTTTAATTTGAAAAATATTCTTGGTATAATAAAAAGTACAATTCCAAAATAAAGTATTATACACTCAAACTTGTCAATAAGAGACTTCGTCTGGGGGTTTTTTTATTTCTCCCCTATTCGCAAGTTTTCTCTTATTTGAAGTCAAAGTTATAGCCTGAACACAATTAGAGCGGTGGCGGTAAAGCGGCGACGAATATTCGCTGTCAAAAAAAAAAACGCGACGAAAAATCGTTTGAACTAACACAATTGCGGCGCCGACGGCTTTTCACGTCTGATTTCTTGTGAGAGAATCCTATAGGAAAAAGAGAGTGAGAAAAACAAAATTTGTAAACAATAAATTTTGCTGAGAAAATCGTACTGGCAATGAGAATGACAAAGAAATGCAACACTGATCGGACGGTGAAATCAGTGTTGCCACTGAGAAATTTTTTTTCCTACCAAAATTTACTCGAAAACCTACCAAAATCGTTTGTAACCTACCAAAATTTTTCGATTTAAAAAAAACACCCTTTTACAGCATTGAATGCGTTTATTAACATTTGATGCTGCTTAAAATATGCTTGTATGTCGTCGTTTAAAATGCTTAACCGCATATAGCACAAATTATCTGTTGCAAAATCGTGGACAGTGGTTCACATCAAATGCCAGGCATCTGTGCGCAAAACGTTACCATGTAACTTTAAGTATTATACAAAATTTTAGTTTTAAAAAAATTTGTATGTCTTAAATTTATTGGTGAATGCAGAAGAAAATAAAACTAAAATAAATTTACAAACTTTTGACATAACGGTATAATCTAGCCATAGTGTCGAAATTTCTTACAAATGTGCTCACATTGAAAGTCGGGCAACGAAAAGATCGATCAAAGTATCGGTACACTTACCGTTAGATTTGCGCAACGATACTTAGTTTTGGTTTGCTATAATTTTAGTTAACTTTTTGTTGTCATCAGATATCTCGGGTTCGAAATAAGAAAATGATATGCGGCTTACGATATTTTTTTAAACAGAAAAATACATTAAAAGTTATGTAACACGGGATCGGCTCGCAAAATAACATAGGGTGATTTTGCAACTTTAAAGTACAAAATCGGAATTCTTTTATAAGAAAAAAAGAAGAAGAAGAAAAGCTAACCACGGATTTGAATTCCTCGATCAATAATTGCTGTTTGAAAAAAAAAAATTTGAATGTAAACTTGTCCACTCCGATTTGAAAAACATCAGGTCTGTTAATTTAGAAAAATGCAGATATCTTGGTTTTGAAATAATATAATGATATACGGATTCGGTATTCTTTTAAACAAATATCAGTACATTAAAAATGATGTACCACGGGACTAGCGGTTAAATAATATTTGAGGTGTTACAACTAGAAAGTGGAAATTTGGTACTTTTTACTTTTGTCCGATCAATTATCAATTTTTTCATAAGAAAGAAAGAAGAAGAAGAAGAAAAACAAATCACGGATTCGGATTCCCCAATCGATAGTTGCCTGAAAACCATATCCACTGTGTTGAAAAATTTAATAACCTCGGTAACTTGCACCATTTTTTAAATCAATATTTTTGAAAATGGGTTGTTTTCTTCAAATAGAGGACTCTAATCCAGTTTTCAATATCAACCTTAATCCTAGTAATTTTCAGACATATAAGGCTATTGTAATCCGCTGACACATCGTGAAAAAATCAAAAAGTTTTTATTTTGAACCGCTCTAATACATATGTATACGTATGTATGTAGTCTGTTTTAAAAATGTTAGCTAATAAAGCCCACAAATCCAAATTTAATGTTACGCAAAGTAACAAGAACAAGTTCCAAGAACTTAAGACCTTTTTTTGCGACCCGATTATGTGAATAAGGTCTAAGTAAAAGATGACAACTTTGAAAATGGTGCCCTCGAGATTTTATTTATAATACTCAAGACGGACACAGTGAAAATTGTGCACCAGGCCCAAAAATATTAGACATGGAATTCTGATGTTTTTGCAAAATAATGTTTTATTTTTCGAACTTTGATTTAAGAGTGCTCAAACCTAGGGAGCTTAAATTTGGGATGTGAGGTTATCTCTCATGGTTCCTTAAAGTGTCAAAATGAGCAAAATCGGATGCTTTTTAAATTTCATACGTATGCATGTGTTATAAAAAATAATATTACTAAAAACCAAGCTCTGGGATTTTTTTTATTTTTATGTATGTATATCGACTGTAAATAACATCCCCAATAATTCCCCATTCAAGTTTTTGTTGTAACTGAACTTGGTTCAGGCCCACCGTGAAACATTTGACAACACAAAAACAAGAATAAAATCTTTCTTGGCTGACCACTAGACATGTTCAAATAAATTGCATGTTCTAGAATACTTCAAGAACACTCGATTTTCAAAAATTTATTTATATTCGAGTTTATCCTCACTTAAAAAAATAAAAAAAAAAAAATTTCTAGGGTTGCTTCCAGAGCTGCAAAATTTTAACTTTTCGGAATTTGTCCAAAAAAATGAAGTATGATGAAAAAAAAAATTTTCATTTTTGTTCCAAAAATTATCAAAATTAAATTATTTTTTAAACTAATCATGCACTGTTAGTAAGAGTAACTAATTATTGAAGCAAAATATTGTAATTATTTGCTTACAAAATACTTTGAAAATATTTGGACCAAAAATCAAATTTTATATTTTTTTTTTCTCGTTTATTTTTTTTTTTCATGGAAATTCATGTAGTGGCATTGACAATTTACTGCGGGTCTGAGCACACATGTAACAATTTAGATGTACGATTAGTCGAAACATTATTTTGTCACATAGGTATATGTGTTTTCTCAAAACGTAATTTGTATGCAAGAAAGCAATCCTACCAAAATCAGGTTTAACCTACCAACCTACCAAGAGGAAAAAAACCTACCTGATTTGGTAGGAAACTACCAAAAACGGCAACCCTGGGTGAAATAGAATTAAATCTAAATCGACGGCGAATCGTCGCAGCTCAACAGTCGTACGCCGCAATTCTGTTCAATTTCACATGATCAAGTATGTTATAATTTTTGACAGCGAATATTCGTCGCCGCTTTAGCGCCACCGCTGTAATTGTGTTCAAAGCATTACTCTCCCGAATATCGCGATTCGACACTTTTCAATTTTTACCACAAAATCTGGTTCGAACAAACCTATAATGAGTCTTCATTCCAAAAATCTACTACATCATTACTAACATGTTCTTTGCATGTGTGATCGGTTTGGTTAAAGTTAAAACATTTACTCTTAGACTTTAAAAAATGCTTGTGTCAAAGAGGATACTGTACTAATTTATAAGAGATTTCTCACTTAAGTTTTTATTTAATTTTGCGCTGCAAAGATGCGCTTCATTCTTGCAGAAGCTGGGTTTCGAACCCGCTCCGGTTCAATGTTTTTTTACATTATGTGAACCCGAACATAAGCCCATTAAACAATTCGGTTCAGGTTCAATTCTCATGCTGAAATCGCAATGCGGCGTTCGGTCGGTCGCACTCTGACAGCTGAAGTAGAAAGAATGCATGATTATGCTGTAATCTTAAATACGACCTCAGGCGTTGCGTTTTATCGTAAATACGATCAACGCCATACCCAAAGCTCGCGTAGAGCTACTTTCTACTAGAACGTGCATTTGGCACTTTTCGTTTACCCAGCGTGCGTGTTTTTGCTCCTGCTGACATTTTAATATATAAACGAATTGGAAAAATTTGAAAGAATTTTTATTAATATATCGGCGAACACGAATATTTACATATATAATACAAAGTTACGGAGTTATAAAAATATAATTCATTGCGATTCCACATGGGCCAAAATCGCTGAGGAGCTTAGAACACCTGGTAACTTGTATTTTTATCAAATTTGGTTGCAGTAAATTGTATGTAAAAATATTTAAATTTCAGTTGACCATTGCAAGCAAAGATGGAAAAGTCTTCGAGATCGTTTCGTCCGCGAAAAAAAGTAAATGGACCGGCCTTTGGCAGCGCCGCTGCTGAGCATGATTTTTTTTGAGTTTTACAACTCACTGCTGTTTCTAAAAGGCTTTAAGACCTAGAAAGTATGAATGTGCCAATATTATTTGTAGACAGGTTGGAAATTACGACTCTCATAATGATAGCCATTGCGATACACCGGAGTTTTTAGAAGCTAGCGAAAACTCCTTCAATTTCACAAATTGTTCCACTCCCGAGCCCATGCAGAGGCAACCAGCAAAAAGGCACCGTCGTGATAACGGAAGTATGGAGATTTTTGGCAACTTGTCAAAGACATTTTCGGATCGCTTCAAAATCCAGGATGCAGATGAAAACGACGCATTCATGAAAATGATTGCAATTTAAATGAAAGTTTTACCGCAGCACGCAAAAACTCGCATTCAAGAAAAATTTTTGAGAGAAGTTAATGACGAGCTGACGAGAAAACACTGAAACGCCGAGACGAGTAAACTTGAGTTTTGGTAGTAGTATTTAGTGGCATACTCAGTCTTTTTCAATCAGGTGAAATTATGTCTTTGGATTTTGGACCTAATTGGAAAAAAAACTGATTACGCCACTCTATTGTACTACCAAAAATTAATGGCCTTATTTTGTAAATCACGGTGGTGCAACGCAACGCAACGCAGCGTTTTAATATCGGTATTTTATAAATCACCACGTAATTGCGTTGGCTATGTTACGTTGCTACGATGAACTGTCAGTCAGCTACAGTTAAGCGTTGTCAGATGTAAAATAAAATGATCATTTTTGTAAATTTGTGAAAAATTCAAACATTTACAAATTTTTGTTATCTGGTAACGACATCGGATTTCTTCTTCATCTTCTCAGGATATACCTGTCATTTCGAAAGTTACGAGAAACATGAGGCACGCTAATAGGGTTGTTGATAATTTACTGATATATCAAAATATCGATATCTCAAGGGATATCGTTTGCGATATTTTTAGCACACGATATATCGATATTCGATATCAGATTTATCATATCGGTTTATGATATCAGTTGATAACGGAATTCTTTTGGCTTTTTTTCTGAATTTCAAATAAAAAAACTGACTGCTCAATCAATTTGCGAAACACAATCTGTCTCTCCTTCTCTAATTTTCTTTTGTTTTCTGCATTCGAGTGTGTTGAGTGTGCTGGTGCGGTGGCACTGTCATATCAGCAAATTTACTCAAAATACGAGTGGTTTTGTAAAATGAGTTTGGAAAACAAAAAATTAGATTCCAAATCGTATTTTACGAAAGTTACTCGTTTAAACGAGACGTGCAATGTGTGCGGAAAAAATGTGAAAATAAGCGGCAACGCCAGCAATTTTTGTTCACACATGATGACCAACCACTACACGTTAGCAGTGCAGATTTTTGAGATTCAAGTGGTCTTTCGAGGAAGAGAAAGCAGCCTGCGGATAACGTGCAGGACGTTCTGGAAATTATGGATGACTCATCTTTTTCTGCTGTCTTCAGAGCGTGTAGGGTCTGTACTTAAACTTTGCGTTCCGAGCAATCGAAGCAGACTCACGCATCGGAATGTACAAAAACGTGTGTTTTTGAAATCCCTTGATGCCAAGTTTCGGCATTTGCAGCTTATGTTATTTATGTATTTATGCTTAACTTTGATAAATAACTATTATTATTTATTTAAATAAAAAGGTATTTCCTACGATATATCGCTTATAGTTATTTTTCGCTGATATATATCGGTCTGATATTTATCGTACTGTAAGAATATCGATATTATTGATATCCGATATTTAATACAATATCAACAACCCTACACGCTAAGCGTGCGTTCCATATGGGAACTTTAAACGTTATTTTATTATTAATCGTCGATAAGATATATTATCTTAAAACATTCTTCTTTTGTTCAATGATGCTCAAGATATTAAACGATTACATCTCACGGGTTATAAAAACCCCGTGAAATGCGTCAGGCGCTATTGAAAACGCAAACGACCACACTCGCACAAACACGTCTGCACTCGTTGGCGGACAAAACGAAAGACCAAAAAGTATTTGACATCAGATTTGTTTGTTTTATTTTTTTTTTGTCTGTTTGTTTTGTTTACACCTAAGCCCAATTTCCATGTGATCTTATCTTATCTTATCAAATATCAGGGAGGACATCACATGCTATGAAGATAGCAAATGTTTGCTATTCACTCTCGCATTCTCCAAGCGCATTAGGTTCTGTTCGCATGCTTTTTCTTTCTTACAAAAATTTGATTTGATATCCCTGATATGGGGTCAAGAAAGATAGCATGGAAATTGGGCTTTAATTGAATAATGTCAATATTCAATTCTTTTTACTGTCTTGAAATGTTTGCAACAATTGGTGGAATTTATTTTCCTTCATCGTCCGAATCTGACGATGGTTAGTTCTTGCTTTGTTTAACCTGTATTTAAGAATTATATTGTATTATTTAGGAATATATGTAAACATAAAAATATTACTATTTTGAATTTTCCTTTCTAACGGCAGTTCAATAACAAATGAAGAAATTGACAGTTTATTTGAACGAAATCGCAGCGTTACGTTTTACAAAATGCTACATTCAGTACTTTCCACTACGTTATTGCGTTACTCAACGCAAGTGAAGGGTTGCGTTTTATAAAATGCAAATTTCAACAACGCAGCGCAAAGTGGTGTGAAGTGATTTACAAAATGAGTTTAGGTATTTCTGCATTTTCGATTGTCTTTTTCACGAACCTATTAGCGATGCCAATCCCGGGATCCCGGCCTTTTTTGAGTCCCGAAAATCCCGGGATTGGTGGCATTGAATCCCGGGATTAATTATATAAGTACAATTCATTATTGGATCATGAATTCAAAGTTTTAAAAGATGTAGTAAATGTACTTCAACCCATTAAAGTAATTATTGAAGCCATATGTGCTCGTGATATGGATCTATATAGGACATAGCATTAAATTTAATGCTAGATGAAACCAATCAAAATAAATCTCCTTTATGCAATCTTTTATTTTATCAAATTATAGAGAGAATCAAGCAAAGAAGAACTGTTTTATCTGACATTTCATTTATATTTAATGAATCCTGACAATATTTATAAGCTTAAGTTTGACTTTTCTAAAGCCCCATCACTAACAATTATAAAGAAACAGTTATATGATATTTTGTTCAAATTAAAAACGAGACTAACTCCAAATTCGATGATATCGATAACACTGAAATAAGAAATTTAAATCCACCCGCAAGTTAAAAAGAAAAATTACGTTTTGTTTTAAATAACACTACCCGAAATTCCTTTGATAGGACAAGTAATTCCTTAGTCGATGCTCTAAATAAAGCAATAGATATATTTTGTAATGGTGGGGACAGGGGCTTCTATTTACAAAAAGATTTTAACTTCCTGGCAACAATTGAGCCGACAAGTGTTAAAGCAGGAAAGTGCTTCTCAACCTCCACATTTAGAGGATGATACACTGAATGCTTTAATATTTTTAGGGTCATATTTTAAAAAAGAATGGGAAGGTTTTATATCCAATTTAATTTTATAAAAATATTTCCTCATAATAAAAAGACTTCATTACTCTAACGTATAATAATATATGTATTTATAAAAATGTGTGATACCTAACAAAAAATTATATTTTGTAATGTTAATTTCTTATTTTTTTAACTGTTATAAAGAAGTTTTTAGTATTTATACTTATTTTTTTAAATAAATAGTATTTACCGCCACCGCTGTAATTGTGTTCAAAGCATTAAGATTTAAAATTTTGTGCTGTAACACACTGGAGGGAAAAAACATTGGTTATGTTCGACAAATCCATGTTCCATTGTCCATAAAAAGAAGAGTTTTACGTTTTTGTGCTTTCATTCGGTCAATAAACTGTGTCAATCAAGTATGCATAATGACAGTAGTCATCCAATCAGTTTTATTTCAAAACCAATGAACAGCCATCATTTTTCTTAAAACAACTTGGGTTTTATGTTTTATCGATGACAAGTGGCTTCTCGAATGTCCCATCTGCAAGCGCACATAACATGACACTTAATCTTTCTTTCGAAATTTTACCGCCTGAACAGTTTTCTTCATTCAACACCTTTGAACATTTTGGAACTGCCCGAAAGAAAAGTGCAGTTTCGTCGCAATTCGCAATGCCTTTTTCATCATAGCCAGCAATGATCGTCGACAATTTTTTTTTAGTAAAAATAATAAGCATCAAAGGCACGTCTGCGACGTTTTTCGCTTGGACAAAATTTCGCACGAGACTCATCTCATTTTCTTATTGGAAGTGTCCCTTACGTTCTCTTATTGGCAGGATAATTCTAATCATAGTTCAAATTACGGTTCTATCAATTTCTTTGTTTTTCTCTTATTACAGTAATCCCCGCTTAATTAAACATTCCAAAATGTTCGCAATTTTGCTCAATTAACCGGGAAATTCAATTAACAAAATCACGCTTAATTACAGTAAAATCTAATTAAAGAAATCCCGCTTAGTTGCACTATTGTTCAATAAGAAAAATACCACTTAATTGAACTTTTGTTTAGTTAAGCAAAACAGCTACAGTGGCTCACAGTGAAAATGGTCCACCTGTGCTCAAAAACTTCAAAGTCCAAAAATATCAAAAAATTTAATCAAATTACCAAAAAATTTTATTAATTACAAAAGTTCATTTTATTTAAATAATAAATACAAAAAAAAAATCATTAATTTATTTACAATCTTCACAAAAATAAACATTTTGCAAAATAAGACAAAAATACATGTCACAGTCAAAATGGTCCACCCATGTAAAGCTGCGAAAAATAGCGGAAGTTTTTCAAAATTTTCTTTTGTTTTATTCCGTTTACCGTTATTTATATTCTTGCATTGAAACGAACACGTTTTAGATCGACTCATTCAGTTGTTTAGTTCTAAATTTCAAGATGGGCCGCCATACTACGCTTGAGGTGCGAAATTTAATTATTGAGCATTATAAAGATGGAAAAAGTCAGAGAAAAATTGCCCAAATTGTTAAGGTAGCTCGCACAACAGTTGAAAACATCATTCACCGTTTCCAGACTGAAAATCGAGTGATAAATAAGCCAAAAACTAGCCCAAAAAAGATATTCAGTGAGCGTCAAGAGAGGTGGATTGTCAACCAAACCAAGATAAATCCAAGGTTGAGTGCACCGAAACTACGGGATATGATTGAGGAACAATTCACAATTAACTGTAACGCCGAGACAGTCCGTAGAGTCCTACGAAAGAATGGACTAAATGGCAGAATTGCACGCAAGAAGCCCTTTATTAGCGTAAAGAATAAAAAAATTCGACTGCAATTCGCTCACAGCTACGCCAGGAAAGATTTTTCATTCTGGAAGAACGTCGTATTCACGGATGAGAGCAAATTTAACATTTTTGGGTCAGATGGCAGAGTTAACGTTTGGAGAAAACCCAATCAGGAAATGGATCCCAAGCATTTGCGTCCGACAGTTAAACATGGTGGTGGCCACGTGATGGTCTGGGGTGCTTGTTCGGCTGCTGGTGTTGGTAAATTGCACTTTGTTGAAGGGATTATGGAAAAATTTCAATATTTATCTATTTTAAAAAACAATCTCAAACAAAGTGCTGAAAAACTTGACTTAAATGACACCTTTAATTTTTACCAAGACAACGATCCAAAACATACTGCTGGGATTATAAAAGAATGGCTGCTGTATCATTGTCCCAGGGTAATAAAAACGCCCCCCCAATCACCAGATTTGAATATCATTGAAAATTTGTGGCAGAAACTAGAGATTGAAATTCGAAAACATCAGATTTCCAACAGAGATGACTTGAAAAAGGCTCTATTGGAGGAATGGGAAAAAATAAGTCCGGAATACACCAAAAAGCTAGTGGAGTCTATTCCAAATCGCTTAAAATCAGTCATTCGTCAAAAAGGATATCCAACAAAATATTAGAAATAGATTTTAACATACTTTATTTAATATTTAATATAATGGACCATTTTGACTGTGAGATGTATTTCTGTATTATTTTGCTAAATGTTTATTTTTGTGAAGACTGTAAATAAATTAATGATTTTTTTTTGTATTTATTATTTAAATAAAATGAACTTTTGTAATTAATAAAATTTTTTGGTAATTTGATTAAATTTTTTGATATTTTTGGACTTTGAAGTTTTTGAGCACAGGTGGACTATTTTCACTGTGAGCCACTATGGGTCAAAAAAACTATTTATTTTCGTCAAAAAAAAAAAAACAAAATATCAGTTCTTAACAGAAAGAAAATAAATTTACAAATATAATATAAAAAACATTTGATAACAGAAAATAAGGTTCATAGTAGGTCTGTCCCACTATTTGAAAATACGTAAAAAATTTTGATAATTTGTGGCATTTTTTACTATTTCTTGTTCCTGTACAAAAAAAAAATTGCAGAAAAGTGTGACAATAATAACACTGTAGGCTAGAAGACCCGTATCGCGGCGTTTCTTTATGTTAATTCGAATTTTATTTTAATCGACCTTCGAACTTTGCAGTCAAATGCCGATTTTCAGCATATTGTTTATATGGTTTTTTGACTATAACTCGTCGACTAATTGATATTTTTCAAACTCTAAAAGCCAAATTATTGCTATAAACCTGTGCAACAACTAAAATTTTTTAAAAAATTTATTTAGAAAATTTTTGTGGTGCTTATTTTTTTTTTCATGCCTTTATTGAAGTTTCATTTGAAAAGAAAACAATCATAATACAAAACTTGCGTTATCCAGCTTAATATTAATTTACTTCTCATTTTTTATGTACCAATTTTGTTCAGTGTTGGTTTTGAAGAAACATTGAAAAAGAAATTATAAAAATATGGAAAAAATATAATTTTGAAATGTTGGTTATGAAAAGTTTTAAGTAAAAAATTTAAATAAATTAAATTAATGATTTGGCCAGTCGCCGTTTAGCAGGCGGGTGTGGATCAACATCACTGCTCTCTCTAATATCTTGGTCATCGTCATCATCAGAAAGGCCGATAATTTCGTCCAACAGATATTCTGGAATTTCATCTAAGTCTTCCCCTTCTTCCTCTTTCTCGTCTTCCTCTTGTTCAAAGGTGTTTTTATACCACCAACAAATTTCAGCGAGTATAGCATCTGGAGATTTCTTTCCTCTGTACCTGAAACGAAAATAGTTTTCAATCGTTAACATGTTTAACTTGTGCACTCTGGCAAAGATATTAGAAAAATCTAGGAATTCAAAATATGCACACTCTATAGTTACCTTATTTCAAATGGAAGCGCAGTTTGGTGATAACTTTCGCCTTGCTCATCAGATTCAGTTGGCAACTGTTGAGCGAGTTGATCAAGATGCTGATGCAAGAGAAGAATTTTGTACAACATATTAACCCCAATTTCATCGAAAGCTGCAAACATGTTTGCAACAGATTGCCTGTAGTTGTCTTTGCGTTCTTTATCCAAAAGTCCTTTAATGACTGCTTTCAATGCGAGCCATGCATTTAATTCTCGGTCTGTCAGAACTTAGTCCAAATCTTGACGACTCATTAGTTTCCGTATGTCGGGACCATTAACAACTCCTTCCTTAATTTTGGCGTTACTTAGTCTTGGAAAAATGTCTTTTAAGCGGTTGAATACTGTTGGTCTTTTTGTTATACATTTCAAAAAACTTTTAGCAATTCCAAGTTTAATGTGGAACAACGGCAACAAAAATTTCATTTCAGGAACAAGACTTTCGTGTAGCCTATTGTCTTTAGGCCATTTCCGTCCAATGCGACTATTCCAGTTATGCTGTTTGTTTGTTCGTGAATCCCAATCGCACAAAAAACACGGATATTTGGACGGCCAGATGCTGTTAAGCCTGTAATCAATGAAACTATTTTGAGGTCGCAGCAAATGCGCCACTGGTGTTCCTTATATTTGACTACTTCCAAAATGTGTTTCAAATTATCGAAATTTTCACTAGTGTCAGTGCTATACGCAATCGGAACAGAAAGCATTCTATTTGTCTTGTGCAAAAGCACAACTTTTAAGCTGATTAGTGAACTATCGATGAATAAACGCCAATCATCTTTTTTATAGGTTAACCCTATCGTCTCCATTAACTTATCAATATCGTTGCGATAAGCGAAATTTTTTGCATCATTCACATTGAAGAACTTTTCTAACTCTTTTTGGCGTTTTCGATATGCTGTTACTTTGGTAACTTTCGCCAGCAATTTATTTTCCTGAAGCCATTAGTTCTGATTTTTTCTGAGTCAAACACAAATTTGCAACAATTCGATCCAATTGGTTTTGTGTGACTAGGATTTGGTCCTTTGATGTTTCATAGGATGTACCTTCACCAGGGTCGTAGCCTGAGAAGAAATACATTGATGTAGCAGCGGCGGTTGTAGTACTGATTTCTGTTTGAAGATCAATACTTCGGTATGTTGGTACTGGAACGAATTCTGAGTGCGGTAATGTTAATTGGGCACTTGGCACTGCTACATAAGTTTTATTCTTTGCTTTCCTTCTATTCAAAGTTTTATGGTAGTTGAAACATCCATAGCAATTTTCTTCTTGATGCGGGCTGTTGTCTAACCACATCATTGCCAGGGATGATATAGGCATATTTGTAAAAGGGCCAAAGTTCGAACTAAAATAGGGCTTTTTTTAACATAAATAGGGCTTCTGTAAATCAAATAGTATATGTATAACCATTTATATTATAACCAAATGTTTTCTTTTTACAAAATTTATTTTATTGTTTAAATTTAATTGTAAATATAAATTTTACATAGGAACATTTAAGCGTTTACGATTTTTTTGTATATATCGCTAATTTTCTTCAATAACGTTATAACCCAAAAACGTAAAAATTCAGTTAAAATGCTTGCCCAGAAATATCTGATTTTTTGAGTTATGACGTTATTGAAAAAAATGAGCGATATATTAAAGAACTAACTATTTTGAGATCGATTTTTAGAAACTTTTCAAAAGGAAATGCAGAAACAATTGATATATTTGCAGATTTAGCACATCAAATTTAACCTATAACTTAGGTGAACAAATCGAAAAAAAATGTTGGTGCCGAGGTATAGTTAGTGGTTTTGTATTAAGTATGTACTGGCAACATTAAAAATATTTTTTTTTTTCCCCACGTGTCATTTTTGACTAACCGTCAGTTTTGATTATTTAACTTGATTATTACATCATGTCTTCATCGCGAAGAAGTTGTCTCAATGATCCAAATGTGTTTTGTTACATTTGTGGTGAATACACAGTGAAAAAGTTAAGAAAACCTATATCAGATTTTATAAAAAGTGCTTATTTTGCTTACTTTAAGTCGAAAATTGTGGATAAATACTACCCGACAATACCCCAAATTGTTTGTTAAATGTGTTATGAACATTTGAGACAGTGTATCAGTGGTAAAAGAAACCATATGAGGTTCGGAATAATGTTAAAATAGTGACTTATCCAGACTTAGATTCTGCTAGAAGACCCTTACCACATTCAGAGGAAGTACCAGTTCCAACATTTTGTTCCATTCGTGAATCATCATTTTTGGAAGTCATTAATGAAATGAATAGCGACATCGAAGAAGAATTAAATGATTTGATAAGGGATCTTGAACTTTCTACAGAATCTGCAGAGGTTTTGGCTTTTAGATTAAAAGAAAAAAACTTGTTGGAGTCATGTATAAAAGAACAAGAGAGCATGACTTGCTACCATTTTTTCAATCGGAAAATGATAGTTTTTTTTTTGGATGTGCAAGGCCTTATTCTCGAAATGGGTCTTTCAAAATACCATCCAAATGAATGGCGTCTCTTCATAGACAGCTCTGAACGAAGTCGTTTGTTGAAGTTACTAAAAACTTTCTGGGAAATTACAAGTCAAATAACTGCTCTGAAATTGTAAATGACATGCTAGAGCACTTTAATAACTTAGGATGCAATATGTCCATCAAAGTGCTCTTCATTCACAGTGATCTTGACCAATTGACAAGGGTAGCGATTTCACCAGGACCTAAAAACTATGGAAGAAGATACCAAGGCCAATGGGATCGCCATATGATGGCTGACTATTGCTGGTGGATGCAACGTGATAGTTCCTACTACACCTCATTCACGAAAGTCGCGAAAAAGGAAGTTATTTTTTAAATTATGTAAATTGTTTTTCATGTAAACTTTTTTTTTAAAAGGCAAAATCCAGAAAACTACACATAGTTGAGAAAGAGAAAATAATAAAAGTTGTTTTTCATGTAAACTTTTTTTTTACAATGCAAAATCTAGAAAACTACACATAGGATATCAAAAGTTTTGCTAATAATGTGTTCAATGTAAGGTCCTTAGTTAAAATAAAAGTACAGCTTCTCGGCACCAAAACTAGTGTTAACCAGTGTTATAAATCAAATAAAACTTTTTTTCATACAAACAAATCTCTGGTTTTTGATTTGAAATAATTTCATTTTGAAGTTTAAAAAGTCGAAAGCCATTGTATTACTTAAAAGTTCACTAACAATTTTTAGGAGAAAAATAAAACACTTAAATTTTATCCCATTGTGCTACAAGAAAGATCAAGATCGATTAAATTGTCAACTACTTAAATCTGACAATGCAAGATTATTATATAGTGTCCGGAGATTCCAAATATATAATCCGTAAAATCGTACCTGGTAAGGTAAACACATTAAAGACATTAAAAACTTACGTTTTTTTATTTTGCTTTTTTTTTTGTTTGATTTGTAATAGAAAATACTTTTAAAAGCCATAAAAAAAACTATATAAATTTTATTTTTAATTAGTTTTTAGGCCCAAAAGAATTTTTTAAATATTTTTTTAATTTTTTTTTATGAAAAACGGTGAATAACACATCAAATATAAAATATTTTTTATTTATTGTTATTTGTGAGCTTTGTAGTCAAAAATACCGCAATAATTTATAAAACAAAATTATAATTTAAATTCTTTTTTACCAGTTTTAAGGCCTAAAAGAATTTTTTTTTAGTATTTTCAATTCTTTTCCATGGAAAATGATAAATAACGTAACATACATATATAAACATTTTTTATTTTTTTTCCTTGTTTGCATTTTAGTCAAAAATACTTTTAAGGCTCACAAAAGTTAAAAAAAAAATTGATTTTTTCACTAGTTTTTCAGCCGAATAAAAAAAATTTTATTTTGGTATCGATTTTTTTCCATGAAAAACGGTGAATAACACAAAATCCTTTGGATATTTGCAAAAGTTATTGACTTCATCGTATGAAACGACTCAAAATACATAAAAAAACAATTGTCATAGCATATTTTAAAATTTCAATTGATATTAAAAGCATCAAAAACTGTACACGGTTCGCTTTATAATTTTGTTAAAATTATGGGTAAAAGTGTTTACCTTAAAATGGCCATAAAACGAGTAAATGACCAGGTCCGATTTTACAAATCTTGTTTTTGGAATCTCCGAACACTAAATAATAATTGTGCATTGTCAGATTTGGTTGAGAATTTTTACCGATTTTGATCTTGCTTAAAACGAACCGTGTCGGCCATAGTGCTAATCTTAAAATGGCCATAAAACTAGTAAATGACCAGCTCCGATTTTGCGGATTATATATTTGGAATCTCCGGACACCATATAATAATTGTGCATTGTCAGATTTGGTTGACAATTTAATCGATCTTGATCTTGCTTGAAGCGAACCGTGTATCCGAGTAAGCTTTCCTTTGAAAAATAAAAAATTGTGATAATTTTTCGGTAGAATTTTGCAAAAGGTCCAAAAATTAATAAAAAGGGCCACGGGGCTTTTGAAAAATAAAAGGGCTCAAAAAAGCCCTAAAAGCCCCCAAATATCATCCCTGATCATTGCTATACCAAAAGGCATAGCCTTCTTCTTTTCACTTTTCCATTGCATAAGAGTTGAATAGCAATTAAAGCAAACTTTTTTAGGAGCATAGTTTACGTCAGTGCAAAACTCTTGCGAGAAATATTGTTTAAAGGCTACCAAAAATAAATCACTCACATTGCCACATTTTTCATCGCTTGCTATGAAACGTCCACAAACATTACAAAAATGGTCCATTTTACATTTTGGTTCCGATATTTTTAATACAATATATATTATACAATGTTTTCTTTGCTATTTTTATGAAACCGATGCACTTAACTTAAATCACTCACAAAATGAAATAAGTTCCAAAAAAATTAATAGCGAATTTGATCACGACCCAGCGAAAATTAAAAGACATCAGCTTCGACTGAGTTTCGGGTCTTAACTGAATCTTAATTTTTGAAGTTAGTTCGCTTGTACGAAATAAAAAAAAATCTCTACCTGTGCGGTGGTTGAAAACAAAAAAGTTGTTTTACTTATTCCTAATTCTTGGAACTTCCCTTTTTAATTACCTCTACCTAAGTCGCTATTTATTTAATGGTTTTGGGATTTGTAACGCAAATTATCGACTAAGACCATTTTCTTTTCAAATGAAATTTATTGAAGAAACTGAGAAGCATATTATAGATCAAACAGAAAGCAAAAAAGACTTAGTTTTGTGGAAAATATTTTCAAAAAGCATGAAAAAAAAAATAATTTTTCCAACATTTTGCTTCATAAGCACCACAAAAATGTTCTAGATAAATTTTTTAAAAAGTTTTAATTGTTGCACAGGTCTCTAGCAATAATTTGGCATTTACAGATTGAAAAATTAGTCCACGAGTTATAGCCAAAAAACCATATAAACCATGTGCTGAAAATCGGCATTTGACTGCAAAGTTCGAAGATCGATTAAAAAAAAATTCGAATTAACATAAAGAAACGCCGCGATACGGGTCTTCTAATTTAGCCTCTATTTTGACCCCTCACTCTCAGAATCGACCTAACTTTTGCTAACCTAAATTTGTTCCACAGTGTTATTTTGCTTTAATTTTTCCGGTTTTCAACGGTCTTTTCCGGATTTGAAGGTTCAAAAGTTGACACTACTTTCCAATAAATATTGACACTTGTGCCATTACTATATCGCTCCGTATTTTAACAAATCTTGCGCATTTATAGAGACAAACATTTTTTATTAGGATTTTCATGTAATGTAAATCTAAATGTAAAACTCAAATGAATACAAATTGTGGAACTGTTAAAGAATTAAATTAGTTACAAGTCAAAATATGTACATTAAACTCAGACAAATATTTCTTGGTCAAAATAGACGCAAGCGAACAAATTTTAAAATTAATTTAAATTGGTCTTTTTGCGGATCTCAATATACGCCTAAAATCTTTTCAAATTGATTGCCACTCCCGCTGCACTCAAAACTTTTGCTTTCTTGTATTTTTGTCTCTTCAAGTGCCTTGAGTACTTCATCGGAGTTTGAAGGCCAATTACGTATGTGGAAACCCCCACGACTATGTACGTCGCGTACCGCCTTCGCCATGGTGATCGCTTCCTCCACCGAGTGCATAGAATCAATTTAATCGTCGACATAATGCTGCTTGGTAACTGCCCGCTGAAAATTTCAGCATTTTTATCGCGTACGTAATGCGCAATGCACGGTGAGCAAGAGGCACCAAAAGTTAAAACGTTTAGTTGATAGACAATAATTTTTCCTTTCTCATTCAACCATAAAAATCGCTGTGCACAAGCATCTACATCTCTTACTTTAATACTCTTACTAATCTCTCCGCTATATCTCCACAAACTGCAACTGGTCCCATTCGGAATTTGAATAAAATATTGATTAATTGTACGAGCATATCAGGACCTTTTAACAAAAAATCGTTGAGAGCGCAGCCAGCTGTTTTTGCTGCTGCATCCCATACTAATCGTATTTTATTACGTTTGTGAGGGTTTTTTACTATGAAGATTGGCAGATACCAAATTTTACCTCCCTTTTCTTTCAGCGATTCGTTCGGCAGCTTTTGTACGTATCCTTTAACGACCAGATTATAAATTTGCTGTTGTATTGTTTCCGCAAGAATTGAGTCTTGCTTGGCTTTGCGTTGTAGGCACTGCAGGCGTTTCATGGCTGTGGGTAAACTGTTAGGTAACTGAGGATCATCAGTTTTCCATAGTAAACACACCTCGTAGCGACCCTCTGTTAGTTTGCATGTTTCATTTAAAATTGATATGGCACGGTAGTCCTCCATAGACATTGGTGCAGTAGTGGGCGCGAGAACCCCAGCGCTCTCATCGGAAAAATAATTTTTTACTAATTCATGCAGGTCTTTGTCTTTATTACAACTACATTTATGGAAATTCACGTACCTTGGTTTTTTGTTTGAGTCGAGCCACCAAAAAGAGTCCATCCCAAGCGAGTCTTTGAAGCTACAGGCTGATGCCACCCTCCTTCACCTATATTTAGAGATACAATTAATTTTTCGTTATTAACTCCTATTATCATTGATGGTGCTACGTTTTTAAAACCTTTCAGCGGAATATCTTTTAATTTTGTCTACCACCATCGACTCGGTTGGCATTTTTAAATTTTTTACGGTATAAATATTATTAATTGTGAAAATTTTTGCATTAGGCTGATCAGCTGATATTTTTAATTCCAGTTTTTTTGACTCATCTTCATACCGCATGTCGTCACCAGTCCATCGTATGCAAAGCGGTTCATTAATGCCGTTCACTTTCAGTTGATTTGCCACACTCTCTTCTAATAAAGTTAGAGTGGATCCGTCATCCATAAGAGCATATATTGTTTACAATCGAAAGCATCCTACCATTTGTCCATCTTCTGGATCTGAACATATTCCGCAACTTACGTTGGCTTCTGCCATATTGCCGAAATTTTGCTTAATCCAAATTCTTAGAGGTTAAGAATTTTAAAGAATTGTAAAATCAAAATCCAAGTTTTAATAGCTTGATCCTTTAAAATTCTGCAATTTATTTAAATCAAATAATTTAAGTTTTATATTAAGTTTTACAATTTTACCTTAGTTTTCTTTTACTTATTTATACATAGTAACAAATGTATCGGCTTAGTGCCTTAAAAAACAAACGTGTAAGACCTTTTCTGTATGTAAAAAGAACAAGACAGACAAAATGGCAAATCATAGTTCAGTGAATGTAAGTGAGTTACAATGCAGTGGATTTTAGTACGAATTGAAGCAGATTTGCTATATTTAAGGGTTGACAGCAACAGACAGCAAAGGTAAGTTATTTCAATTAAGTATGTATATTAAGCAAAAAATTGTATATTAAAACTTGAATATTAAAATCTAAATGCATTTGTTTTTAATTTAAGAAGTCCAGCGGAAAAAAACGCATTGTGTGGAGCGAGAGGGACGAACAGGTGCTGCTAGAGCTGTGGGCAGAACGTTCCAATGATTTGCGGCGAGCAAAACGAAATGGGCATATTTACCTGGAAATGGCGCTAGAAATGGGCAACAAATTTAGTGCCGAAGAAGCGCACGTAAAAATACGAAATTTTACACAAAAATACAGGTAATTCTCTGATATCACAATTATTTTTTTGACACAAAATACATGTTGGAAATTGCAGAGAAGAGAAAAAGGAAATGGGTCCTTCTGGCGGCAGCCCATCGAAATGGAAGCATTTCACTGCTGTGCACCAAATAATTGGGAGCACTGCGGTCAACAACGCTGAAATTTTAGAATCGTTTTCATTTGTAAGAATTTAAACTATATTTTGAAAATGTTTGAAAATTTTATTTTAACTAGGCCAGTACATAGTTCGAAATTTTCCAGCTATCACCGGAGGAACAACCAATGTCAAGCCCAAGCTACCAGCCATCACCAGAGATTTGCACACTGCCGTCGTCCTCTCCAGTTCTGCTTCCGTCGCCCTCGCCAACATTGTCTTCACTTGACACCACGTCCGAATCAACTTCGTCCTCTGGAAGAAAAAGAAATAATGTGGGTGAAGTTGTTAAAATCATGAAGGAGCAGAACGAAATGTTAAAAACTGTAGTATTAATGAAAAGTTTAATTGATAAAATGTAAAAATATAAGTACTTACTAAAACTGAATGCAATTGCATTTCTTATAGTCGATGCTGTCACGTCATTTTCTCCAACTCTTGTAGAATGGTTGGGCTGGCTTCGCATAGTTGATTCTACTGCTACAGTTTCCATCCATGCCGAAGAAACTTCGTCGTTTTCATTTTTTAAGAAGTTGTGTAAAATGCAGCATGTTTTTATTATAATGTTAACATTTTTTGGTGCTACTTGTAAGCCTCTACCTACTCTTCGGAATCTAGCTTTAAGTTGGCCGAAAGCATTTCCAATTACCCGACGGCATCTGGACAGTCGGTAGTTGAAGGTTTTTTCAATATCTGGCTAATTTGGTGAGTATGGGAACGGCTTCATCATATAGCGCGATAACCGAAAAGCAGAATCGCCAATAAGCAACAAAGACACATTGATGCCGGCAATGAGTTTGCTTTTCTGTTGAAAAACTTCAGCGCTTTCATGGTATTTTTTCAATGAACTTTTTCAAAAATATATGAATCGTTGTTTCTCCCAGTTGATCCAATCTTTATATACATAGGTGAATTTTGATCTGCGAAAAAAAGCATAAATGTAAAAGTTTTCAATAACCTTTAAAAAAATTTACCTGTAATCACAACTTGCCAATAAAATCACTGAATACCAGCCCTTATAATTGTGGTAGTCTACTGCATCCTCTTTTTTGGTTTAATTTCAATATGACAACCATCTACAGCTCTAAAGCACTGCGGAAACCCGAGGTGTGCGAACTCATCAACAATTTGTTTTATTTCTTGCGGATGTGGAGGATAAGATTTTCGCATACTGCTTGGCAAAAGCTCATAACTATTTCTCCAACAGTACTGCGTCCTATACCGAATAAACTTCCAACAGTCCTGTATTCCGCTGCCAATCCCAATGCAAATTATGCAATTGCCACTCTCTTATAGAGTGAAATACAGAGCCTCATGTTGGTGTCCAACTTCTCAATGTTACGAACTTTTTCACAGACTTTTTGGAAAGCCTTCCTCTTGAGGCGAAAGTTCTCCTTAAATCTGTTATCGTCCATTTTAGGCACGTCACACTCCCAAAAAGTGCTCCTGCGTTCCTTCAAAAATGCTTTGTATGAATTATATCACCCATGAAAAGATAATTTTATATTTACAAATTTCCACAATTGCCTTGCCCTTATTTCCGAGTGTCCAACTTCGATCCAAGCTTGTAACAACACGTTAAGACTTATGTTTGCCTGAAGTCTTATAATTTTGATGTTATGGAGCAGTTTCAGCAAAAAAAATTTAAGGGTAAAATTTTAATTCGCATTAGTAAATTTTTAATGCGCATTGCTGCCGTCTGTCTACGCTATAAGCAACCTTAGCTAACCAGAGAAAATCATTAAAACATTCTATCAGTTCAAATTTCGTTTCCAATAAAAATAATCATATTTCGTCACGAAGTTCAAAAAGGCGATTGAGTACTTTCCCTCGTGTTAACCAACGTACTTCTGTGTGTAATAATAGTTGTTTATATTGACTCCCTATCTCCTCGCACAAAACTTTGAAAACAGGGCGAGCCTTAATGAAATTGACAGCTTTAACGACTTCATCCAATATTTTTTTAAATCTGTTGACATATTTTTAGAAGCTCATGATTCCCTGTGTATGCAGCAATGGTTCCAAACGACCTGAGGTGCTACAACTTCAATAAGAGCAATTTTTTTTTTTTTTTTTTTTTAAACTTCATTTTCTTTTATTGTATCTTCTCTTAAGAGACTAACAATAAGTTTTAAAATCTTAAACTAGAAAACATTATTATACATTATTATTGTGAATAATGAATATATAATTTAATAATGAACTTGTCTCCAGAAACAAAAGTTAGCAGGGACTTATACTTCTTGTGTAGTAGGTGCAGTTTGTGTATGGCTCAGCACAGCGAGTGCACAAGATCGAATAACTCATTGGAGCATAGGTGTGGATGCAGCTGACGATCGCTTCTCCCCATATTCTTTGCCACCCGAGACGACCGAGGTCCCGGTCTTGGCTTGGTAGCTGAGACGAACTAGGCCTCAGTCTACCCGAATGGAGGTTTTGAGTACCACAAAAACGATTGTCTTCGTGGTCGCCGAGACGAACTTGGTCCCGGTCGACCACTTTGGGAGTGATTAGTGCCTCTAGGACGTTCTTGAGGTGGTAGCCGAGACGAACTAGGTCCCGGTTTAGCACCCAAAAAAGACCGAGAAGACACTGTTTCAACTCTCTTCCTGCTACTCTCTCCAATTCACCGGAAAGTGGCCGAGACGAACTAGGTCCCGGTCTTACACCCTCAACGGAAGGGGAGCTGGCGGCGATAAGTTGCCAAGTGTGCCCAAGACGAGCTAGGTCCCGGAACAAAGTCCTCATATGATTCTTGATGATTACGTGTAGTGCCTCGGGGGAAGGGTAAACGTTTGAGCTGTTTAGTTTGGTTCGGTGTAAGTGACTTGCATAGAAGGGCGATCCTTTCTTTTTAATCTGGAGCGACTTTCTATGTTTGTTAAATTACGAGCCAATGGATTCGGATGATGCAGCAACCTTATGGCGTAGGTTTGTTTGATTCTGTTAATTTCATCTTTTACCATGGGGATGCATAGATCTCTGTGAATGTTTTCATTCCGTATATACCATGGGGCACCTGTAAATATTCTTAAGATTTTGGACTGAGCCCGTTGTATTAGTTCAATGTTTGAGGAGCTGGCGTTACCCCATAATTGGATACCATATAACCAAATTGGCTTAATGATTGTTTTGTACAAAAGGATTTTATATTCAAGCTTCAAATGGGAGCGATGATTAATTAACCAGTGAAGACTGGCGGTTTTTAACTTTAACTGCGTTTTTTTGGCTTCAATATGCTTACGCCATGTTAATCGTCGATCTAATTGAATACCTAGATATGTAACAATTTCACCCTGTGGGACTGAAATATTATTTAGTACAATTGCAGGGCATTCACCACGCCTAAGAGTAAAAGTAACTTGCTTGCATTTTTGCTCATTTAATTTTATGCGCCATAGCGATAACCATTTTTCAATTGATTTCAAATGAAACTGGAGGTTTCGAGAAGCTTCCAAAGGGCAACGGTTACAACTTAAGACTGCGGTATCATCTGCGAATGTTGAGATGGTAGTGTTGGCACTGATTGGTAAGTCTGAGGTATACAATACATATAGAAACGGTCCTAGTACGCTACCTTGAGGGACACCTGCTCTTATATTGAAGTGAGTTGAAATAAAATTCTTGTATTTTATTTTAAAAAGCCTGCTTTCGAGGTAAGAAGTAAATATTTTATGAACATTAAGAGGCAATAGGTGTTCAATTTTTTTGATAAGGCCTTCATGCCATACTTTATCAAACGCCTGTGCGACATCGAGAAATATTGCAGTGCAGTATTCACTGCGCTCATAAGCCTTTCTTATTTCATTTGTGATCCTATTAACCTGTTCGATTGTGCCGTGTTGTTTTCGGAAGCCGAATTGGTGAGGCGGTAATAAGTTTTTATCAGTAATATATGGCATTAATTTTGCTAGAATTAATTTTTCAAATAATTTTGACAAGCAAGGTAAAAGGCTTATGGGTCTATACGATGACGGTAGTGTACGATCTTTCCCATGTTTTGGTATCATGGTTATCAACGAGTTTTTCCATTCTTTTGGGTAATATCCGTAATGAATTATAGCATTAAAAAGCCTGGTCAGAAAGATGACACCTGAGTGAGGCAGTTCCTTAATCATTTTGGGAGTGATGTTATCACACCCAGGGGCTTTTTTAGGACACATTTCTTGAATTAAACTGGTTAAATTACTGCTATGGAAACTCATTTGGATAGTATCGGTGTTTATAGGCAGTTGGGAAGGCATGAAACCTTGAATATACGGATTTGGTTGAAAAACTGTACTTAAGTGATTGGCAAAAGCCTCAGCTTTTTCTGCATCACTTCTAGCCCAATTTCCATGTAGGTCTCTTATCGGAGATTCACTTTCAGTGGGTGATCTAATTTTTTTGGTGGCTTTCCACAAGGATTTTAATCCATTAGCATTTGGGGCAAGTTTTGAGACATATTTTTGCTGTTCCACGTCTTCCTTGTTTTTTAACGCAGACCTAAGTTTGTATGTAGCAATTTTTAGATTTGCTTTAGAAGTTGGGGATCTATGGACCTGCCACTCTCGCCTTAACCTACGCTTATCTGCTACAAGAATTTCAATTTCTCTGTTAGTAAGGAAACGGGTTTTTGTATTTTTCTCAGCCTGATCAGGTGTTGAGTGCTCAGCAGCTGAATACAGTATTGTATTAAAAACGGCAACAGCATCGTCAATGTGCTCGTTGTGTTCTATCGAATAGGTTGAGTGGATGTGTGAGCTTATGTATTTTTTATACTTTAGCCAGTCAGTCTTATGCGATGTTAGTCTCATAGGGGGCTTAAGGTCAACTGATTTCTCTAAAAGGCAAAAAATGATTGGAGAATGATCTGAAGAGAGTTCAAAATTTGTCTCGGCTGTTAATAAGGTTCTATCGATACCTCTTGTGATGGCAAAATCAATGAGGTCTGGGATTTTGCTTCGGTCGGCTGGCCAATATGTTGGTTGACCAGAAGAAGCACAGTCGAACGTGGTGCGATGTTTCATTAACATATTATATAATTGTTTGCCTTTAGGGTTTATAAGACGAGATCCCCAGTATGTATGTTTGGAGTTATAGTCTCCAGCAGCTAAAAATCTAGTTCCCAAGGTATCGAAAAATTCTTTGAATTTTTCCTCACTGATTGCGAATCGAGGTGGGCAGTAGACTGCCGAAACAGTAAGGTTTTTGGAATGGTTTTGTAGGCAAATAGAGGTAGCCTGAAGATAATTTTTGGAAAAGGGTTCTAAGCAGTAGTGTTTAAGGCGATTTCGAACTAAAATTCCTGAGCCCCCGTGAGCTTTGCCATCAGGATGATTGGTTTTGTAGAATTTGTATCCTGGTATATGAAAATTATGCTTGTCTGTCAGATGAGTCTCTGAAACAAGCATTAAATCAATTTTTGCATGGGTTACATAATGAAAAATTTCATTTTTATTTTGGCTGATGCCGTTTGCATTCCAAGCACAAATTTTTAGCTGACTTATTTTTGCGCAATCAAAATTTGAAGTAGCTGGTTTTGCGTTTTAACTAGATCTTGTAGAGTTGATTGCATTGAAACCATAAATTGATTCAGGGTTTGAGTTAAGTTTGTGATCTGTTTTTCCAAGCTACTTTGTTGAGGGTTCGTTGCTCCTGATTTGAGCGCATTTGCATATGAAATAGCTGGATTAACTGGATGCGCAGTGCTTTGTTGCTGGACAAAGTTATGGGTTGGGAATATATTTTGAGTTGGGTTTCGGATTATTTTCCTTTTTTCAGAGATTCTAGCTTTTAGCTCTTTATAAATAGGACAACCCCTGTAGTTTGCAGTGTGATCCCCTTGGCAGTTAGCGCACTTCTTTAAATTTATATCTTTTTTCAACTTGTTTGAACACTTAGAAATGTGGTGAAGTTCTCCACAAGCGACACAGACAGATTGAAGGGTACAGTATGTTTTTGTATGCCCATACTCTTGGCAGTTAGTACACTGTACCGGACCGTTTCTTTTATGAGGTTCCTCTACCACCACACGACGGTGAAGCAAATATTCAAGTTTATAAATTGGGTGGACCTCATTCTTTTTTAATTTAGTAGAATCAGGATAAAGATCAACCTTAAACATAGGTTGTGGAACCTTATCCTTGTTTACTATATTTATTACAGCTTTAGCATCGAAATTTTTCAGACCTAAAGCTTCTTTGATTTCAGCAGGGTCAACAGAGGATTCAATACCCTTAATAACAACTGTAATACCTTTACTGCTTTTAAGCTGGTATGTGTAATAAGATTTATTACTGTCGTTAAAGTTTTTCGCAATAATGCGGAAATATTCCTCGCTTTTTACTTGAATCTTCGTTTCATGAAGATTACCTCTAGTTAAGGGAACAATAAAAAAGGTATCTTTCCCTATAAGCTGTGTTAGCTTTGCTACTAAAGCGTTTGAGCTTCGCTCACGCAAATAAATTGGAGGCGGCTTAAAAGTTTTGGGAGGTTCACTAGCATTGTTTTCATTAAGTTCGCTTAATGGTGCAAATCGATTGCCAGATAGAACATTTGAAGGTGTAACGAAATTGTTAGTTTTATTTATCTTTGAATTTCCTACATTCCCTTTTTGAGGGCTGAGCTTTCGCTTAGAATTCAAAGTTATGTAACGATCTATACCTGTTTGAACTTTATTTTTTACTTCAGTTGATCGTGCCTTAGGAATAGTACAGGTAGAGGTTGATTGTGATGTTGAATCATTATTTACAACCACCTGGGTCGAATAGCTATTTTTCTTCATAGCAGGAGAGCTAGATTTTTCAGCTTTTTGCCTGCTCTGTTGCTCCTCTTCTTGTAGAAACTGTTGTTGTTGCGACGATTGTTGTTGTAGCAAATGTTGTTGTTGTTGTTGTTCTAACAACTGTTGTTGTAGTAACTGTTGTTGTTGTAGCAAGTGTTGTTGTGGTAACTGTTGTTGTTGAAGCAACTGTTGCGGTTGTTGTTGTTGTTGTTGCTGTTGCTGACTCCCTCCAGATGGAGGAGAGCGGCTCAACGTCATAATGTAATAAAAATAATATTACTATTAGGATTTTTTTTTTTTTTAAAAGTTCCAGTACCCAATATTATGTGAATAAACAGAAGTAACTTTTTTTTTAGCCACTTCTGTCATCCACATAATTTGTTGCAGACTTTTAGGATCTGTCAACAAAGAAAGAAAAATTGGTTTCCCTGGTACTTAAAAGCGTAGCCTGGAGCTTTTTTTTTACGAACAGCTGTTTTTGGCGGAGCGCCAATTCTCAACACTTAGTTAAATTTGTTGTTGCAGTTTAAATGCAAAAGTTACCTGCTTGTTTGCTATATTAGCACCACAAAAAACAGCAAACTTTCAGCTTGCCTGCCAATCGCTGAGCCTTAGCAGTCAATAAAGCTGCGAAAACGCGTATTTTAATATGAATTTATTACCGAAATTAAATTAGAAAAATAAACTTCGCACAAAGAACTGTCACCACTTATAGTGTTGCCACCTTATTTATTAATAAGAGCAATCAATCCAGTTCTTCTACCTGACATTGCACGAGCACTGCAAATTCCAACACATTTTGACCACTGGATTCCATTTTCGGTTATAAAATGGTTCAAAGTGTTAAATATTGCCTTAGCTGTTGTACACGTTGGTAGGGAATCACAAAATAACAAATCCTCTTGAATTTTAAATTCAAATTTATATCTAATAAATGCTAACAAATTGGCAATGTTAGAGACATCGGTACTTTTAAGCTCTCATGAAATTAATTGCTGTTATATTGCTTGACATATCTTCAATTCTGTTCTTTACCGTATCGTTCGATAAGGAAATCAAATTTAAATATTTTATTGCTTTAGCCCACAAAATTGTATTTGCTATTGCTTTTGCAGCAGGAAGAATTAGTTGTTCTGCTATATTGTGGGGTTTTCCAGCTTTTGCTACTAGTAGGGATACTTCATAAGATGCTTTTACTGCTTTTTTGCTGATACTACCAGTTGCGATATTTTGCATAAGATTTTGGCTTGAAACAAGTTCTTGTTTTTTGATTTTAAAGAAATCGATAGACTTACTATTAGGGATGCCAACACTCAGGGTTTCGCCCGGAGACTCAGGGTTTTGAGTATGATTTCCGGGTCTCCGGGTTCAAAGTCAATCCCTCCGGATTGAATATCATTTTTGTCGACAGCAACAAAAAAGAAATCGAATCTAAGTCAGCAGTTTTCCCGAATTTCAAATTCTGATAGATTCAAAGAAAAAAAAAAACGAAAAAAACACAAACTATAAAATAACACAGGGCAACAATGATTTTTTTGCCTTACTTAACCGAAGGTTTTGACGCGCTGAACTCGAATCCAAGCTTAGAATTTCTCAAATAGCTCCGGTTTTCGAGATATTCTAACCTAAAAGTGCGAAAATCACGATTTTTCTAGATATCTTGGGCAAATTTATATAGAAACATATTTTTTTTATGAATCCATTAATGAGTTTCGAAAGAACTACTCTTCCTCTTGAAAACTCACTCGGAATTATATCGATATCTTTTTTGCTTTTCAAAGTATCCTAAATTGAAAATTATTATATAGGTCTCCATACAAACTTTTGTGTGTAAATTTGTATGAAAAATTTGAAAAAAATATATCGATATGATTCCAAGTGTGTTTTGAAGAGGAAGAGTATAGCTTTTATAAAAAGCGGTATAAGTTGGGAGCCCCTGAATGGATATTAAAAATATGGATGTCATAAGAAAGATAATTGAATTTCCTACTATACTGGTAAGACTAGTTTTGAAATTTAGCCTATAGTTTTGGATACATGATAATTTTTCTGAAATTTTTACCAATAACATTTTTAAAAAAATTGGTAAAGTTAAAAAAAAATCTATGCAAATTGTACATCATTTTAAAGCAAAATCATCAAGCATACCTATCATGTTAAAAAGTATAAATTTTTAACACATTTTTTTGAAAAAATAGCGTTTTGTTAAAAAAAATAATTGGTAAAAATTACAGGCCATTAAATTATATTTCTTATGACATCCATATTTTTGATATCCATTCAGGGGTTCCCAACTTATAATCAGTTTTACAAAAGCTATATCAGCAACTTATGATGGCTATACATAAGGGCGGGTCGATTTTTTTTTTTTAAAAAAGGGTATGGCAGGAAAAGGTTATGCGGGTAATTCTGAGCAACTTTGCCAGATTTGGAGAACAGAACTTCACTATAAAAATTAAACTTTTCAAATATTTTAATAATTGGTTTGTTTCCCTTTGGCTTTAAGCGCCTCGTTTAGTCTCCTAGGCATCAACTCGACTCCAAATTTTTTAAAAAGTGTACATTGCTTTTTACAGTTAAACTGCAATTTGTTGTTTTTATAAAATTTAGTTTTTGCCTGTCCGTCTATCTGTTTGTTTTTTATGGACGCGGAAACTATCCGGCAGATTTTGATGAAAATTTTACAGTATGTTAAGACAAGACTTTTATTAAGGGAGAATATTTAGGTTGGCCCACAAACAAAAATATTTTTAAAAAAGAATTTTCACTAAGTCCGGTAAATCAACTCACACCGAATTTACACCACATGGAATTTACAGCACGTGTCTTTTATAATAAGAGGCATAAATGCATATTTAGGTTTGCCGTAATACAAAAACATTTTTAAAATATTATTTTCTCGAAGACCGCTTATTCGATTCTCATGGAACTTACACCACTTGGCTTTTATATTGAGTGGCACAACTTAGACCGTACACATTTTATTTAGGGTGCATACTTTGGGTGGCCCTTACAAAAAATAACTTTTTAAATAGAATTTACATGAAGATTTCATAATTGTGGCCTATAAAAGGTTTTTACAATGTTTGGTTTCAAAAATGGGCGATGACACGCCCTTCAAAATCCAATTCAACATATATCACCAACTACTGGAAGCAGATGAATGGGGCTTAGTACATAAACATGTATATAAAAGGTACGGGCAAATGTAAGCTTCAAAGGAAAAAATTATCGCCCCACATAACAACGTCTGCCAGGCCTGCTATATATTTGTAAAAGAATAGGGACAAAAGTTAGTTTCACTGGGAAAATGGGTGGTTTCGCTTTTACATTCCATCGCATGTGTTTACAACATCGCCCCACACATCGAAAAGGGCAGAACAACGTCTGCCGGGACAGCTAGTATTAAATAATTTTACTTATGTTTTTAAGAAAATTCAAATAAAAACTTAAATAAAGTCCACTTATTGAATCTCCGGGTCAGACATCAGTCCGTGTTGGCAACCCTACTTACTAATGTGCTCACTATACTTTGTTTCCAAATGACGTCGGAGTTTGGCGGGCTTCATGCATTCATTTGATAAGCTTTCGCGACACACTACACATAAAGGCCTTTCTAAATCTTCTTTGCTTACAGAAGTAAATACAAATGATAAATACTCATCACAATACTTTCTAGTTTTACGTTTCTTGATGGAGGTTGATGGTCTCTCATCAGAATCGCTTTCACCTATATCTTGTTTGAGTATAGATCCAGTTTTTAGCCAACGATCCATTTTAAGGCTCAAATTCTGAATGAACGTATGACTACAAAACTATAAATGACAAATAGCGTTTTTAAAATAATGCAATATTAAAGTTGGATAAATACTTTTTAAAAGGATTTAATATGATGTATTAAATGTAACAGCTGCAGCCCGGAAAATTGAATTCGTTGTAGCTGGAAGATAATCGGAAAATAACCACAACTGAAAATACCACATATACATACGTGTATGCAACATACAGCACACAAAAGTGAAATGAAAATAAATTATTTATATTGAAAATTGAAACGCGGAAAAATTTTAATTTTGCAAAAACTCAAAATTTGAAAATCAACGCGGACTTTGTTTTTTTTTTTTTTTGTGGCCATGTTAGATTTTTTTAAATTAATACTTTGAACCTAAGCATCGCGAGTTTGAACAAAAGTAAATGCATACATGACCATGTAAAATTTTTAGTAAATGAGTTATTTGAATAAAGCGAAAAGTTTGATTATGTAAAATTATATGATGTTAAAATTGTTTCGCGGACGCCAAGGGGCTGATGTCACCGCCATCCAGGAAATAAGATGGATAGGACAGGGTTGCTCTAACCAAACAAGTTGCGATATCTACTACAGCTGTCATGCGGAGAGGCGCGAATTGGGATACGTATTCGTTGTAAGTAAGAGACTTCGCCACCATATCTCCAGGTTCACACCTGTAAAGGAAAGGTTGGCTACGATCCGCGTCAAGGCTAGATTCTTTATTATCAGATTGATTTGCGCGCACGCCCCGACGGAGGAAAAGGACGATGTTGTTAAAGATGCCTTCTATGCGAGACTCGAGGAAGTATATGACCACAGCCCTTCACTCGATAGTAAGATTGTACTCGGGGATTTCAACGGAAAGTTCGGAAGAGAAGGTATATTTGGCCCCACTGTCGGTCACTTCAGCCTCCATGAGACCACTACTGCGTTGTACAGGTCGATGGCTCTGAGTCTTCCAAATTCTGTTTCAATCGCAAAGATACAATTGACACTATGAACATATCTGTATCCGAACTATCTTCACATAAGAATTGCTTGTATTAATTTGTGCTGAATAACCATCATATCCCCATTTGCAAATAAGAATTATTTGGCAGTTTCCATATTGCATCAGCTCAATTCCTTTAAATGATTGTAGCAAGCGTTTGGCTGTGGGTTCCAGTAGAGATGTTAGTTGTACTTCTGCCGAAATCGGAGTGATTGTAATAGTGTTCTTTGATGGCAAACAGTCCTTTTTAGCAGCAGTTATTTGATGATGACACATTTGAGTCTTCTTCAGTTACACGCAATCTGAGCACAATACATTTCTGTTTTGTTAATTTCAAGTCATAAATAGCGCTCTTCATTTGTGTACTGTTTTTTCTCGCTCGGCGTTGGTACATTTTTAAAAATCCGTTGTGTTCTCACTGTACTAACGTCGATACCTTTTTTAATGATGTGTGACTTTTTGAATTGATTCTGTGATCGAAATCGATATAGAAAAGCTTCTTGAATATTTTCACCTCCGATTTTATTGTTGATATTTATAAGTTTCCACCTTTTAGATTTATCGCTGCAGCTGTCCAGTGTTTTTTGTGGTCGTCCTCCGCTGATTTGATGTGAAGTTTCTGATGCAATCTGGGCAGTAAGTTTGCTTCCCAACCAGCTTGTAGGACGCCTTTAAAATTTGTCTTTGCTGTAGTAAACTGCCTTGTAGCGCTTTTTTAAATTCTTGACGAAAACAGATTATTTCTCTTATAAGTCCAACGGCATTTCGGTGCTACAGGAATATAAGTTTACATTTCTTTGAATGTATCTTAGAACATGTTCCTCTTTTAAGTTTCTAAATTACTCGTCAGCCAATTCTTTATAGCTGAAGCTCTAAATGTTTTTTGAATAAATGTTTTAATTTTCGATTGTTATTCCTGAGATATATTATACTTAGCAATTGAACTTGTAACCGAATATCATTTCCTCATAAATCTGTATCCATTCACTTTTCACCTGCACCTGTTTTGAAAAGTGTAACTAAAAGGGCTTAAAACTGAAAAAATATCTATGCGCTACTTGAAGTATGAGTTCCTGTATACTTTTTATATGCACATGTTTTGTAAAAACTATAAACACAAATGATTAGGTACTGTTTTATTTTTGTATAATTTTATCTGCAACTGTTTTATAGACTTAGAAAAAAAAGGGCAAAAAAAATTCTGTTAATTATACGCAGTAAAGTGCCTAAAGCTTAAATTGAACACAGACATATTTATAGGGCTGCGTATAAATTAATGCTCGTGATTTCTTTTGATCTTTAGAAGTTCTACTGCATCAAAGTTCAAATTTAAAAAAAATATATAGTAATTTAAGAAATATTTCTGAACATCCAAAATGTAAACGGTATAGCTGTAACCAAGTACAATAATTTAAAGGTCACAGTTCTACAAACCTAACAAAAAAAAATTTAACCTTTTCCGAAGAAAGTTTGCGAGCAATGACCATCCATTTCCGATGAAAAAAAATTATATACTCACCTTTTTCTAAAAAAACTGTTGTGTTTAACAGCAAACCACGCCCACAATTACCAATATTTTGACCTAATTTTCTGGCTACTTAATTTTTGATATATTAACTATGAAATGTCATTAAAATTTTATAAATGGATTACAACAAAAAATAGAGGCCTTGGCATACGAACTTAATTCTTGAACCACTATGCGGCGTGCCAGGAATAATTAGAGCGGTAGATGGCACACATTCAAGTAATATGGCCAGTGAAAAACGAGCATTTTTCACCACAGTTTAGGCATAACCTTATATTTTTACAAAATTTTTCGATATGTTTATATCGAAAACAGTTTTGCATCTGGTTGGTAAAGGAATGTATGGTCGTAAAGAAATCTTCTCATAACCAATGGGCAGTTTGGTGGTTGCAGATGTAATGATGATAAGCCCGGTCTCCTTAAGTAGTTCATTTTTTTTTTAATATTTTTTTTTACTTCACACATATTTTGATTTTTAAGTTCTCCTAAGATAATCTCTTCATAAATTCCTCTAATAGTTTGTATAAATTACGCCTTTTGAATGGTTAAGAGATAAGTGCTCGGTTATCTCTACTTGTATAGATGTAATGATAGATGTAGATGATAAGCCCGGTCTCCTTAAGTAGTTCATTTTTTTTTTAATATTTTTTTTTACTTCACACATATTTTGATTTTTAAGTTCTCCTAAGATAATCTCTTCATAAATTCCTCTAATAGTTTGTATAAATTACGCCTTTTGAATGGTTAAGAGATAAGTGCTCGGTTATCTCTACTTGTATAGTTTGAGAGAGCGCAGTTAATGTTATTAGTTGTTGGGCTTGCGTAAAATTTTTTGTGTGAAGAAGAATATTGCCATTTCAAAGTTTTTTACACGAATTAACTTCGCCTCCATATATATTGTCTATAACTTTTTTTATGAGAAATGGAGAGAGATTTGCAAGAGTCTCATGACCGGTGCTGCCCAGAGAGTGAGCAGTCGCTTAAAGAGCGTAAAAATGTAAATGAACAAGCGCTTAGTCAACGTTTACACGAGGAAAGTCTTGCCGCAAAGTTTCCTTTTTCGTGGGCAAGAGGGGAAAAGCGAAAGGGACGAGGTAAAAAATTTGTCATATGTTGCAAACGCGAAACGAAAATCACAAAAGAGAATGGACAAGAATTTGTCTCTCAGACTTTCCTCGTGTAAACGCCGACTTAAAGAATTGATAAACAAATTATCAACACACGCGTACAGTGAGCTCTTTTGCTTGTGGGTACTACTGCTCATGACCGGTGCTGCCCAGAGAACGAGCAGGCGTTCAAAGAGCGTAAAAATGAAAACGAAAAACCGCTTGAAGACCGTTAAAAAGCATGTACGTATACAGAATCATCAACACATGCTTATCGTTGCTTGTAGTAGTGGGCACCACTGCTCATGACTAAGGATTTGTGACCGGAAGAGATAAATTTTAACTTTTTTGATTTGTCAACACTGAGTGATTTATACCCAATGCTGGTAAGGTGATCAGGTGGATCTTTCATCACGTAATTCTTTTGTCTAACGATACGCGGTTTTAAGTGCAAGCGATGCTCAAATTTTTTTTTTTTTATTCTTATGCTTTTGGAATTATAAAGCGAAAGCACAGAACTCGGTTCCCTTTATGAGATTACGTTATCTATTTTTTTTTTCTCACAAAATTTAAATTTTTTGAAAAAATGAATTCTTATTTGAAAAGATTTTCACAGCAAGCTGAATTCGTAAAAAAAGTCAATTGTTTGAATGGAAATACTTAAGGTCTTACATTTAATATCAAGTCAAAATCTGTGTACGTATGTACAGCTGCGGTCAGAATAATAGCAGTACGGATGCCACTTATGAATTCACAGAAAATATTTCGAAAAAACAACGTTTTTTTTCTTCTCCTCTTTTAAAATACAGTTACTTGCATAAGCACTCAAAATATGCACGTGGCATTTTTTTAGAAAAAAATAACGGGACTTTGTAAGTTTGCTATTATTTTGACTAGCATCCGATTGCGAGCGGTCGAAATAATAGCAGTGTTCAATTCGTTTACTTTTAAAGTTAAGTTTTTTACTTTTATAAAAAAAAATTTGGTTGTAAAAAGTAAGTTAAATTATTTTTGTTTACGTACAATACTGCAATGATTTTATGTATTTTTTTTAATTTTAGTGGGCCATGGAAAGCATTGTACGTCAGAGCAGCGTCAACTTATTATAAATTTATTTTCGCAAGAAACAACTTATAAGAAAATTCAAAATTTCATCGGATGCTCTGCGAAAATAGTTTCCAATGCGTTGAAATATACAAATAAAAGAGAAACACGAGGCCGAAAGCCTGCCATGTCGCTCCGGTGCGTGAATCGTGTAATACGGCTTTTAAAACGTAATTCTTCTTTGCCTGCTACGGAACTAGAAAAAAATACTAAATGTAGAAGAGAGTATAGATTCAGTTAAAAGAAGGCTCAGGGAAAACAATTTGAATGCCCGGAGTCCTCGACGAGTTCCACTTTTAAAAAAAAAGTACATCTCACAAACATTTAAACTTTATTTCTTCGCTTCCATTATAAGAACGCAAGTCTCTGCAAGCATTTTGTTAAACCGAAACTCAATTCATGAAAATTGAACATCAGCAATCAGCAGGTAATGCTTAGTTGCATTTGTATTGCTATAAATGTTTATTTACAGAATCAGGAATTGAACAGATATAAACTGTTATACATAATATGCTTAATAGTAAGTTCAAAACCTTTTATAAACTGATACAAAATGTTTGCAGAAACTTAATATACATAAAATGCTTAATAATAAGTTCAATAACTTTTAAAAATAATAATTAAATACTTAAGGGGATATATATAAGTGTTGTAAAAATATTCATTAATGGGATGTGTGTTAATTCCCTCCTTTCTTAAACAACAGTTCTCCTGTGCTGTTCTAAAATTTCCAAGCACTCTTGAAAATTTTTCTCGTGTCTTTCATTCTTGTTATCTATCTTGCACTGTCTGTAGATCTTGTACAATTTGTATATTCCTATTGATGTTAAAGTAAAGATAGCGATGATTACAAATTTTCAAAGTACAGGATGAGAATCTAATTCAGATGTTTAAGATATAAATTATTATAATATCCTTATTCTGAATGAATGTAGTACATCATTGACAGAAACTGTATCTATTTCGTGTTTAGTTACATCAGCAACTTTTATTCATGTTATTCATTAGTATATTTAACAAATATAGTTTACTAAGATTTACAGTCAGGATTGCATTTTCTATTTCCTGAAGCAAGTACATATTCCTTTGACCAAGGATCTTAAATTTTAATTAATGTCTTATATTGTCTTTGTGGACTGTTACTACTCTACGGCCCATTCCTGTGGCTTCAACATCTTGTATATTATTCTTTATCACCTTCCTCTTCACATACCTAGCCTCTAATTTATTTCTTCTATTTTGCTTAGTATAAATTATATCACCCTCATTATATTGTTTTTCAGCTCTATTTTCATTCATTCTTGATAGTGTTTGACTTTGAGCTTTAAATATTCTTTCTCTGATTTGTTTCGTAAAACTTTCTAAGTTGTGAAATGCTACAGTAGGTTTGAGCTGTGTAACACTGTGAATTGACTCATTGTATCTACGGGCAGTCATGACCATAAGAAGTTTTATATCCTGTTGAGGATTTTCTAGCCTAGCTGCTTTTAAAATTTCAGATATGGTTGAGTTTAATCTTTCTACGGTTCCATTTGATTTGGAATGGCCTACTGGTACAGTTTTGTGCTGAATCCCTAGAGCTGTAAGTGGGATCGTAAACAATTTAGTATCAAGAGAAGGTTCACGGTCTGATATTATAGTATTAACATTGGGGTATAACAGACTAACTTCATATAACCTTTGCCTCATGTCTTCGAGGTTAACTGAATTGTGTACTGTTAAAAATTTGGCAATGGGATCTAAATCATCAAAAAACGGTTTTTATCAGCCAAAAATATGTCCACATTAAGTGTCTCCCCCCCTACCTCAGGAATAGTTGTCGCACCTATTTTCCGTAGGACTGGACGACGTTCATATTTTGTTCGCTTACATATGTCACAATTATTGTTAATGTTTGTTACATCTGCTGTGAGCTTATGCCATCAAAACTTTTCCATAATTTGTTTCACTACCTCACGTGTTTGTCGGTGTGCTCTGTTGTGCGATTCCTCCGCAATTGTTAATTGTTAATTGTGTTTAGGAATTTTGCTGTTGGAAAGGTGCTGTTCAATATGCTTTTCACATTGGCCAAGGTTTCCTCATTGCAGTACAGTGCTGCTGAATTTTTAGTTAAGAGTCCTTTAACTTTATCTAATAGAAAATTTATGTTACCAAACTTTATCTCATGTCTCCACATATCTGGGAAGGTTTCTTTATATTAAATCTTATCTTCTGACTCATCCATGCTCAATATTAACTGAACTTTAAAAGAGTTTAGAGGTGTAGTTACCTTTTTTACAAATTCCGGGTCTGGGGAACTATCAGAACTATGCACCGTAAGTGTGTTTAAATTCGTTCGAGAGAGAGTATCTGCCACCACATTTTCTTTCCCAGGCTTAAATCGCGTATCAGGTGCATATTCTTCTATGAGAGCACGCCACCTGCGTAACTTAATATTTGGGTTTTTATCTGACATTGACAACGAAAGTGGTTGGTGATCAGTATAGATTATTATATTTTGTACGCCATACAAATAATTTTTAAGATTTTTTAGAGCACACTATAGCCAACATCTCTTTCTCGTTAGTGGCATAGGTCTCTTGTTTTCGACAAAGTACGAGATATAAACGTTATAGGGTTACTATCCTGACTCAGAACAGCTCCTATGGCATTGCTACTGGCGTCAGTTGTCAAAACGAAAGTTTTGGAGTAATCCGGTTGGTATAACGTCATATCCTCTTTTATAGATTTTTTTATATTTTCAAAGGACTCTCTGGCGTTTTTATTAAATTCTATTTTAACATTTTTGCTTTTATACTGTGAAGTTCTACCGTTTTCACCCTGTAAATAGGCTGTAATTTTTAACAAACTTCTTATAGTAGCCAGACAACCCTAGAAAGGATCTTAGTTGGCGTAAGGTGGTAGGTTCTGGGTAGGAGTATATTTTCTCTAATTTATTTGGGTCCATCTTTAAACAATTTTGAGAAACTACATATCCTAAAAATTCAACTTCTAATTGAAAATACTTACTTTTTTCTGTATAAATTTTCATATTTGCTTCAGATAAAGCTTTAATTATTGATTCTATGTGAAGTAAATGTTCCTTTTCCGAGTTAGAATAAATTAATACATCATCTATATAAACGTGAGCAAATTTGCCTATATAAGGACGAAGTACGTCGTCAATCGCTCTTTGAAATATCGATGGAGCGTTCTTCAGGCCAAAGGGCATTCGCAAAAACTCATTTTTTCCACTACTGACGGAAAATGCGGTTTTGTGGATGTCCTTTTCATCTACCAGGATTTGGTGAAACCCTGATTGTAGATCAATTGTTGAGAAGTATTTGGCCTCACCTAAATTTTACAAAATCATCGATGCCTCGGGTATCGGGTATTTGTCTGCTACTGTGAAACTGTTTAATCTTTTAAAATCGAAAACTAGTCTGTGCCCGTTTGATTCACCATCCGGCCCTTTCTTGTCAACCACCCATGCTGGTGTATTGTAGGGGCTAAATTAAGGACGAATTATATTATATTATATCTAACAGGGTCTTAATTTCCGTGTTGACGAATTCTGCAACACTTTGCGGTAAAGGATGTGGTTTTACCCATACTGGTTCTTCATTAGAGGTTTTAAGTTTAATGTTAGTGTTATAGGGGGGCAAGAATTTCTCAAACGGGTCACTTCTCAACCCCAAATGCTAATTTTTTCACGAAACTTTATTATTTAGATAGTGGTATATGCTGGAAATCGAACTGTGATATTATTTTTTTTGTTGTTGTTATAGGCAATTGAAATTCGGGGACAAAATTTTTTCAAGAACTTATAACTTTTGAACGAGTTCGACGATTATATAAATTTAACGGTGTCCATTTGTATTGAATTGGAGTATAAGTGAAATTTTTTTCAATCTTAAGTAATGTTTTTTTCAGTGTTTAAAATACGTTTATTTGTTCGATTTATTTTTTCCTCTTTTATAAGAGCTTGTTCGACAATATTCCGCTGTCAGATTGCTGTAACGAATTATTTTGTTGTTCAAACCCTATTTCTGCTGAACTATTATGTAGAAAAGTAAGCAAAATTCAAAGAATTCAGAGTTACAAATATATTAATAAAAATTACGTCAAGGGCGATTCATTTTTTTTCTCAACGGAATATTGTACCTTAATTTTTGTTACATTTATGTATTTTTTTTTTGGTTTTCAATCGGACAGGGAACGCGGTTTTTATTAACTTTTAATAAATAAACGTATTTTAAACACTGAAAAAAACATTACTTAAGATTGAAAATAATTTCATGTTCATCATTTTTATATATCGATTTCCTGCATATACCACTATCTAAATAATAAAGTTTCGTGAAAAAATTAGCATTTGGAGTTGAGAAATGGCCCGTTTCAGAAATTCTTACTCAGGGTAGATAGTTTTTATCTTTGTTGAAAGCTCCTTGATATCTATTTAATATTCTTTCTAATTTTTCAATAGTTTCCACAGACACTGAAGGATCGATGGTATTGGATTTGCATTTGGCTTCACAAACTTCCCCATAATTAATATTTTTAATTTGCTCAAAGAGCAATTCTTCTTCACCGTGGTTGTGTATTAATTAATACAAAAAAAATTTTTTTTCTATTTAGCAAATTTATTTTTCTGCCTATCTGATGCAGCAATGACATCCCAATAATTGCGTCAAAATTTTTTAAAGCATCTAATTAATTAAAATCCGCTACTGTATTAAATAAATTCACTTTTTGATAAGTGCTAACAAAACTTTTACTGTGGATAGACTTTAAATTATATGGAGTTATTAATTTCCTCTGATTACTAAATATGTTGTATTTTACATAATTGCCAGATGCTACCGTATCAATTAATATTTTAAAATTTTTATTTGTTCCTAAAATTTTTTTTATTGATATGTGGCATATCTGGCTTTATCTTAAAAAATTAAGACTTTCGTATACGTATGGAACCTGCTCTGGGCCACTTGAGATACCTGAGTAAAATCGCATTGTTGTTGCGATTGAGTGACTTGAAATACTTGAGTAAAGTTTGGTTGTTCTAGATTATCTAGGCTCTGCTCTAAAGTATTCATCCTTTGATGCTTATTCTGCCGAAAGTTCCCAAAGATGTTGTTATTTCTTTTATAGAAATTTTTGTGGTTTGAAGTTTGTGCCTCAATTTCCCTATAAATAGGTCGGAGCTGTGATAAGTAGGGCTTATCAAGCGTTAACTCTTCAGCGTTAGCAACTGCTGTCTCTATGTTAGGAGGATTCACTCCTGTCAACAAATTACTCAGTGAATGCGGTAGACCGATAATGAATACCTTTAAGGCCTCCCGCATAGCCTCTTGATTCATTTCTCTAGTTACGGCTGTATCCGAGCCGTATGTCATAATATTTTTGTTTGTTAATAATGTAAGCAAAACACTTATCTTGTCATAAAACTCCCTAGGACTGAGATTGACCATTTTTACGGAAGCTAATTCTTGCAATAAAGCTCTTTTTGAACGTTTATCCAGATACATCAGGTCTAACCTTTCGATAATTGCATTGAAGTTGGAGATTGTTGCAGGACTTGCTAATGCAGACTCTGCATTCTCACAATCTTGCCTCGCACCAAACCTAATGCAGTGAAATATGCTTCTTTTGCTACTTTTACCATTAGTAAACGTACTTATGGCTGTGACCGCACGATTCCGCCATTTATTTTGCCATCAAAAACTGGCAGAGTTTCTACAAGCTTCATTATTCCTATATCCGACGGTTCAATGGTAGCTGCAGTTCTATCAGGGACATTATGCACTTGTAAATGCCTGAGGGGAGCTAATTCTCGCTCAAAGGTTGACCTAAGTAGGTCTGTCTCTATAGCAATGAGACAAGCCACTTCTTGTGGAGTAATAGACATATTTCCTATGTTTCGGTTTTGGTCAAAGAGAATATGCCTGTTCATAAATTTAACACGTATTTTTTAAGACTTTTAAATTGGAAATCACTTTGAAAAGGTTTCAAATTAATTTAAACTGATTACACTTTTTCACTTCTTATTTATAAAATAATTAAAAATACTTTAAACTAGTATATTTAATACCGCTTCTTCATTTCCGGAGTACTTTGGTTAATCAGATACCGCTTCTTCCTTTCCAGAGTACTTTGGTTGATCTGTTTTACGCCAGCTAGATAATCCACAAAAATTTCCGCTGCTTCCAATTGCACATTTTTGGCTATCCCGGTTGAGCCCCCAGTTAATTTATTTACACAGTTAAGTTAATTCATTTAAACTTTATTTCTTCGCTTCCATTATAAGAATGCAAGTCTCTGCAAGCATTTTGTTAAACCGAAAATCAATTCATGCAAATTGAACATCAGCAATCAGCAGGTAATGCTTAGTTGCATTTGTGTTGCTATAAATGTGTATTTACAGAATCATGAATTGAACAGATATAAATGTTTGCACAAACTTGATATACATAATATGCTTAATAGTAAGATAACTTTTATAAACTGATACAAAATGTTTGCAGAAACTTAATATAAATAAAATGCTTAATAATAAGTTCAATAACTTTTAAAAACATTAATTAAATACTTAAGGGTATATATATAAGTGTTTTAAAAATATTCATTAAGGGGATGTGTGTTAACTCGCGCAGGCACTTGGAGTGGCCACTTGAAAAGTGGAGAAACATCATGTGTACCGATGAAGGCAAGATTGTTCTTTTTGGTGGAAAAGGCACTCGTCAATATGTAAGGCGTGCCCAAACTTAGAATATAATCCCCGGCACACCATAAAAACAGTTAAGCATGATGGATCAAGCATTATGATCTGGGAATGCCAAATAGAAAGAAAGTTGAAGTGCAGAGTATGCCAGAAGGTGAATTTTATATTATTTATTTAATATAATTAGCAAAAGTAATAAATTACAAATACTAAAAAGGAAGAGTACTAGCTGCCAGGGCTTTCAACTCTACTTAAAATCTAATAATGGAGTTATAAATTAATGATAAATTATATGTGATTTGATAGATTTGATATTTTTAAAAATTTTGAAAATTTCTCAATATTTTCGGTATTAATAACTTTAAGAAGCTCGGTTGGTTTAGTGTTGCCAAAAATTGTTTTTCTTAGTTGATCCAAATTGGGACATTCATCAAGTAGGTGGCTAACAGATGGTGTGCTGGTACAAAAATGACAGTTTAGTGCAGTCTCGTTACATAGTAGATGTCTATGAGAGATTTTCATATGTCCAATGCGTAGTCTTATAAACATTTTGCTAAGATGTCTGGAACAAGAAGCAGGAAAGTAGGCTCTAGATCTATCATTGTTGATAACTCTGTACCTGTGATTATACTCTAACCATTCATTAAGTTTTTTTTGTTGTAGGTACTCTTTGATTATTCGATTAATGTAGTCATCTGTCGATGGAAAAAATATGTACATTGGCGAGCTGTGTGTGAGAGTAGCTTCTTTATCAGCAAATTCATTGCCAATTATGCCTACGTGACTTGGGACCCACATGATTTTTATTTTTTTGTGCTTAGAAATACATTTATCTCTTACATCGGAAATAATTGAATTCATGTTGCTTATATTTCTGATGGCACTGATAGAAGATTTGCTATCAGAGCAGATAATGAATTTACCTTTGTTTTTACTTGCAAAGTCAACTGCGTTTTTAATGGCAAATGCCTCGGCAGTGAATATAGAGCAGTGATGAGGTAGAAAACCCGAAATAATTCTGTGTCCATCTTCTTGCACCACTGAAAAAGTTGTGGAATAATCCGTTTTGGAGCCGTCCGTGTATTGGAAAGTCCATTTTTTGAATAAATCTTTCTGCTCAGAAAAAAGTTTGCGAAAAACATCAGGACTTGTATTCTTTTTTCATATAGAGTTGAGGCATAATAGAAGATTTTTCACATTGAGTTTCCATGGGGGTTCCTTACTCTCTTTGACATTGATTGGGTGTGAGTCTATTTTCAGGCTTTTTGCAAAATTAACGCATCGTCGTATAGTTGAGATTTTTTTGTAGTTGCGTTTTTGTTTCAACGTGGATATCGTATCTTCGTAAAGGACCCGGTTGTTACAATGTAAGAGCTTTGGAATTAATTGATATGTGGTAGACTTAACGTGTTCGGATATAGAAGGAAAACCAGATTCGGCGAGAATAATTTGAATTGGAGCATGATAAGGAGCTTCAAGTTTTTTTATGTGTGTCTTAGCACACCATCCAAAAATTGGCAAGGCATATTCGAGCTTGGAAAGAATGAGAGCTCTGGTAATATTAACTAAAGTGGTAATATGAACTAGGCAATGTTTTGATGAGAGATATTTTATGATGTTTAACCTGGATACTAGACTCTTCCTTAACTCAATACAATGTTGCTTAAAACTAAAACTTTTATCAAATATCACTCCAAGAATTCTTAGAAACATAACATTTTCTATTTTAACATTATTGTACATTAATAACAATTCAGCGCAACATTTTTTGTTGCATATGTGCAGAATTTTACATTTTTCAATGGCTAGCTTGGCTCCAGAATATTTACCCCATTCATAGATATCATTCAGAATATTTGTGTAGGTGGATTTTACTACGCTCATATCAGCTGTTTTGGTGAATATTATAGCATCGTCAGCGTAAATAGAATGGTCAAAATTGGTATACTTAGCGAGAATTGTACTAAAATGATCAAATGCAATTATAAATAAGGCAACGGACAATGGTGACCCTTGGGGTATACCATTATGCAATGAAAATATTTCGGACAAGGAAGAGTTAATTCTAACGCGAAATTTTCGGTGAGTCAAAAAAGCTTTAACGGAATTAAAGATTTTCCCACCCACTTTCCAGTCAGCGAGCTGTCGAAGTACTGTGTGCATACCAATACGATCGAATGCTTTTTCAAAATCAGTAGCTAATATGGTTACATGATTTTTACACGAAAGGGAGTTGGACACAAAATGTTGCAAGTGCAGGAGAGCGTCAGCTGTGCTCTGTTTTCTTTTGAATGCAGTTTGCTTTGAGCTAATCAAGTTTTTGTTTCCTATAAACCACATTAAACGTTTGGCGATTAGTTTTTCATCTTAGTGATGCAGGATACAAGAGATATTGGCCGGTAACCACTTATTTTGGTATTCGATTTATTAGGTTTAGGTATTGGGATTATTACAGCAGTACGCCAACTAGTAGGATAAACTCCAGTGGAGAAAATGTTATTATATAAGTCAACAATCCTTAACTTAATCGGATTCGGCAGGTTTTTAAGCATCGCATATGATATACGATCTAGACCTGGGGTTTTACCTTTGGTGTTTTGCAAGGCATTTTCAAATTCGTTAAGTGTTATTATTGACTCAATTTTTATGGCTGTTTTTGAGAGTGAAACAGGCAGGTACTGATTCTGTACTATAGAATTTTTGTTGAAATAAATTGAGTATGGAAGTTCTTGTCGGCGGATTCACTTGACCACGTGGAGGCGAAGAAGTTAGAAATTTCAACTGGGTCTGTCAAAAGTGTGGAACCATGCTCAATACAACGAATGGTATCAGTTTTTTTATGACCTACTAATTTATTTATATCAGCCCAAATCTTTTTCACACTGGAGTTTGGTGAGATGCTCGAAGTAAATTTCTCTAAGCTGTTCGCTTTGGACTGTTTCAGAGCTTTTCTGAAAACTTTTACTACTGTTTTTTGTAGTTTAAAATTTTGCCAAAGCGCTTGTTTGTTGTTTCTTAGGTTGCTTAGAGTTTTATTCCACCAGGGAATAAAAGCTTTGACAAAGCATGGTTTGGTCTGTGGGATAGAAATGTTTGCAGCAGATCTTATTAACTTTTGGAGCTTAGCAGCTTCTCGGTTAACGTTGGGAGATGCAGTGTCAGGAAGTCTTTCTTCGCAAAACTTTTGATATAATGGCCAGTTAGCACAATCAGTTTTAAATTTTAGATTGGGTTTATGATTTTTGAAAGTGACATTAGTTTGCAATTCAGTTAGAATAGGGAAGTGGTCACTACCGTAAAAATTATCTAAAGCTTTCCATGAGCATTTAGGTGCTAATTGAGTGATACAGATAGAAAGATCAATATGCGTGAAAGTTCCACGGGTTGAAAAATGTCTAGGAGAGCCGTCGTTTAAGATTATTAGGTTATTACTTAAAACTACATCTTCTATAATTTTCCCACGTAGATTACTCGTGTGTGAACCCCAAAGAGTACTCCACGAATTAAAGTCTCCTGTTAATATGTATTGATTTCGAATGTTCTTTAAGTCAACAAGAATGTCTTGTACTGAAAAAATTTGCTGTGGTGGTATATACATATTTATAATTGCCAAAGGAAAACCAAGATTTATATTAACTATTAATGATTGTATATTAGAGTATGATGGAACTAAACTATGGGGTATATGTTTTTTAATTAACATACCAATGCCTTGTTTTGCTACTGTATTGTTAGGTAGGTTGGAGAAGTATCCTTTGTAGTTCGCAGGAGTTATAATATTGTTTTGGTTGTGTGGGATATGTGTTTCTTGAATCGAGATAATATTAGGGTTTATTGATTGAATGAGCACTTGTAGTTCACAAAAGTTATTTATGTAGCCTTTCATGTTCCATTGTATTATTTTGAGTAACATCGAATATAATGAACGTACCTGTAAATAAAAGAAAAATATGGAGTGATATTTGACAAAACCTTACATTTCATCAAAGTTAACATTTTCTGAAATCAATATAACTAGTGTCAACATTTTCTGAATTAACATTTAAATTTTTTGAACTAATTTCAGAAGAATTGTGAATCTGAGATAGAGATAAAGAGGTTGGTAGATTTAGAGAAAATTTCTCAGTTGGTATGTTGTTTCTGGACTGATGTTGTTGATCGTATGATTGATTTAGTGATACTTGGGAAATGATGTTGGCGTTGTCTTTGTTGTCGCTGCTGCTGCTGCTAATAATGCTGCTGTATTTGATGATGCTGGTGTCATTGTGGTTGTTGATGTTGCTGCTATTTTTTTTGATGTTACTTAAGTTGCTTTTGTTGTTACTGTTGCTTATGCTGTTGTTGTTGCTGACGCTGTATATGTTGTTGCTATTGTTGATGTTGCTGTTTTTGCTGATGTTGCTGTTGTTGATGTTACTCAAGTTGTTATCGTTGTTATTGTTAGTCGTGTTGTTGGTGTTGTTGCTAAATTGCCGTGCTTGGGATGCATAGCTATGTAGGAGAGGTGCAGAAGGAGTTTGGTTACGGTGAATTTGTTTGGCTTCTCTCATCGTGCACTTGTTTTTTGTTTTGATTTCCAGTATTTCTTTTTGTTGTTTAAATTTTTCGCATTCTTTTGAAGATGCAGGATGGTTGTCAGAACAGTTAGCACAGAAAAGACGTTTACAATTTTCAGGTGCATGTGGTGGTAAATTGCAACCAACACAAGCAGGGGAGTTTTTGCAGCGCTTACTGGTGTGTCCAAGCTGTTGGCATGACTTGCAACGCATTGGATTTGGTATGTATAGCCTTACTTTAACTGAATGCCAAGAGATTTCAATTTTTTCTGGGAGGTTATTCAAGTCGAAAGTTAGAAGAGCAACTCCACTTGGTTGGGATACTCCATCAATAGTTTTTGGAAATTTATATACTGAAACCACCCCTTGAGGTGCGAGTTCCTTAATAATTTCATCATCTGAAACTTTATTTAGGCAAGGAGCATATACCGTACCTTTAGTATAGTTGAGTGTATCATGAAGAGTGCAGTTGACATTACATAAGCCGTGCAATTCTTTGGCTTTCAAAAATTTGTCTGCAATTTGTTTGCTATTAACGAAGATTAATAGATTACCGTCTCTTAATTCGGATATAGACTGGATTTCATTGCTGATAAGCAGTAATGCCCTTTGAACAGCAAAGCAAGAGTAGTTAGATAGTGGCTTTTGTGGATCAGTTGAAGCAACGATTAAAAATTTTTTTGTGTTAACTCATTCCCACTTCTAAAAGATAGCACTGAGTTTTTAATTGATGAAAGAATTGATGGTTTGTAACTATTTCATAGTTCCAGTACGGTTTTGTGAACTTTTCTTCGTGCAATCGAAGGATTTTCTACAAGAGATTTCTAACGAGGTAAAGAGTTTAAAAGCTAATAGTCTGAAGTTAGATTTTTAAAGAAATTTGCGACTCTCCAGCTCGAGCTATTGTGACAGGTACCCAGTCTTTCACAGTAAAGAATAGTTGCTTCAAATGCTGTCAGGTAGGTAGCTACAGTCATAGTAGAGTCTTCCTCAAGAACAGACATTACTTTTAAAAATAGAGTAGATGTTGTTCTTCATAGCGGAATTATTTTACAAAATAAAAATGTATTAAAAGGGCTGCAATAGGTATGATTTCACAATTTCTGCTAGACCACATGCACTTGGTAGACTTAGGTGTAGTAAAAAAGTTGGTGAGATTATATTTGAAAACGAGAAAATTAACACAAATAAAAAAAAATAAGCAAAATATGTTTCTAATTTCGTTCCTTTAGAATTTGGTCGCGTCTGCAGAAATTTCGATGAAGTCTGCAATTGGAAGTCGACAGAGTTTAGGAGTTTAGTTTTTGTTATATCTAGGAATATATGTATTAAAAGATAGATTAGTACTGAGTCTTATTATAATTTTCTGTCATTAAATACAGATATTAGGCAACTTTATTGTGTCAAAGGTCTTCGGCGAAACAAGGGACTATGCAATATTGTTACAAATTGAAAATTTTTTCAGACTTAGTAAGCCTTCTTGGAGTGGTTTTATAGAACCAAATCAGGATGAAATGCAGAAAAGTTTGCAAGCCTCAGAGAACCGGTTGGCCATAATGGAGGCAAATAATAAAGAAATTGTAAGCAAATGCAGGAGTATACATCTAAGTTTAATTTATGTGAAGAATTAATGATTTGTTGCATTAAAAATATTTTACGTCTTCAGATTAACCATAGAAGTGAGATACTGCCGCAAAATACGATGGTGCGTGAGTGCAAAATGATTGTCAAGCGGATGCACAAGTTGTTGTTACCATTTCTTTCTTGTGCGAAATTTATTCTTTCCGACTTTGACCTCAGAGCAAAGACAAACAATCTTCCGCTATTTCGATTTTCGAAGAAAAATCGGACTGCATACCGGTGCATCGCAATGTGGCATTCGGTTCGTTGGAAAGTTGAGGAATAGTGAGAGAATCGGAAATGATTTTGCTAT